>OX463229.1:8693543-9293543 GCA_949820135.1 Sylvilagus floridanus
CTCCATCTTGGCTGCTGTGGACAGTTGGAAAGTGAACCAACAAAGTAGGGTGCTGTCTGTCTCTCTCTCTCTGCCTTTCAAATAAATTAAAGAAGAAAAATTTAGGGGCAGTTGCTATGGCACAGTGGGTTAAACCACTACCTGCAACACCAGCATCCCATATGAGTGACGGTTCGAATCCCGGCTGCTCTACTTTTAATCCAGCTCCCTGCTAATGCACCTGGGAAAGCAGCAGAAGATGGCCCAAGTGCTTGGGCCCCTGCCTCCTTTGTGGGAGATGTGGATGGAGTTCCTGGCTCCTGCCTTTAGTCTGGTCCAGCCCTGGCCATTGCAACCATTTGGGGAATGAACCAGCAAATGGAATCCCTCTCTTTCTCTCCCCCTCTGACTTTCATATAAATAAAATAAATATTTAAAAATATTGTAATGTCCACTATGTAAAGTTCATGGAAAATGGAATTATGAGTTTATTTCTGGTGTAAAAAGGCTTTTGAAGTCTGTGCATACTGTTTTATTAAGACACGATTTCCATATTGTTTGTACCAGAACATCTTTGTGCATCAAAATAAACTCACACTTTTAATTCTAGTTTTCCACGAAGTTTCTCAAGTATCCTCATACAGTTCCAACGCTGACATTGGGATTCAAAAAACAATTCCCGGGGGCCGGTGCTGTGGTGCAGTGGGTTAACACCCTGGCCTGAAGCGCCGGCATCCCATATGGGCACTGGTTCGAGTCCTGGCTGCTCCACTTCCGATCCAGCTCTCTGCTATGGCCTGGGAAAGCAGTAGATGATGGCCCAAGAACTTGGGCCCCTGCACCCATGTGGGAGCTCCTGGCTCCTGGCTTCAGATCGGTGCAGCTCTGGCTGTTGTGGCCATCTGGAGAGTGAACCATCAGACAGAAGACTTCTCTCTCTCTCTGTCTCTCCTCTCTCTGTGTAACTCTTTCAAATAAATAAAAATAAATAAATAAAAAACAATTCCCTGACACAGAGATCGCTACAGAGTCCTGGGGGCAGCCATGCGTTGAGCACCGGCTATCGAAGACTCGCAAGCAGCTGCCTCTTAATCAAAGGAGGATATTATTGTGTTTGGGGCTGGATAATTTAATCAGGAAGCAGTGGTGGCTTGAGGCTTATATATTTATTTGTACCCTGGCTTGTTCCAGAGAAAACTCTTAAGTGGTTTACAAGGGTATGTAAAATACCACAAGATAGCTCCAATTAAGGACGAGAGCAGGGATTAGATGTTTCTGGAAGGCACACTGCCAATCCACAGACACAGGTTAGGGTTTCTGCACTTACATTTTACCCTGCCAACTGCAAACTGAGAATTATTCAGCCCTTGGAAGCCCACAGCCAAGCAATCCACACTGTAACAAGGATGTTTGTGAAAGCACTGTTTCAAATCAGAGGACTACAAATTTGTCTTCCAATTGACTGACGGTGCAAGGGTACTTGAAGAAGTTCATGGACAATGGAATGAAAAAATGAGTTTATCTGCATACCAAATGTTTGAAATCTGTGCATATGAGGAGTCTCCAAAAAGTTCCTGGAAAATGTGGAAAGAATATGCATGGGTTTAAAAAAATTTTTTTTCCACTCTCCCTGATCTTTTTTTAAATTTTTTAAATTTAATTTTATTTATTTGAAAGACAAAGTCACAAAGAGAGGCAGAGAGAGAGAGAGAGAGAGACAGACAGACAGACAGACAGAGAGGTCTTCCATCCACTGGTTCACTCCCCCAAATAGCTGCAAAGGCCGGAGCTGAGCTGGTCCGAAGCCAGGAGCCAAGAGCCTCTTCCAGGTCTCCCACATGGGTGCAGGGACCCAAGCATTTGGGCCATCTTCCACTGCTTTCCCAGGTGCATTAGCAGGGAGCTGGAGCAGCCTGGACTCAAACCGGTGCCCATATGGGATGCTGGTGCTGCAGGCCAGGGCTTCAACCCACTGCACCACAGCACCGACCCTGGACTCTTTTTTTAGAGAGATGAATTTACTTTGGTGCAACAAGTTTGTTGTTGTTGTTTGTTTTGTTGCTAAGATTTACTAATTTGAAAGGCGGAGTGACAGAGGGGGAGAGAGAGAGAAACTGATTTTCCATCCGCTGGTTCACTCCCCAAATGGTCACAACAGCCAGGGTTGGGCCAGGCTGAAGCCAGGAGCCAGGAGCTCCATCCGGGTCTCCCACGTGGGAGGCAGGGACTCAAACAACTTGGACCCTCCTCCACCTCCTCCAACTGCGTTAGCAAGGAAGTGGATTGGAAGTGGAGCAGCTGGGACTCAAACAAGCACTCCAATATGGGATGCACCTGCCCCTGTTCATGAACTTTCTGAGGTATGCTTAGGGGGAGTGGTTTAAAAGTTGTTTCCATAGGCTGGAATACTAACCAGGCATTAAAAATTGGGGGTTAGGGACTGGTGCTGTGGCTCAGTGGGTTAAAGCCCTGGCTGGCAGTGCCAGCATCCCAAATGGGCACCAGTTCCAGTCCCAGCTGTTCTACTTCTGACTCAGCTCCCTGCTAATGCACCTGGGAAAGCAGCAGAGGATGGCCCAAGTGCTTGGGCTCCTGCACCCATGTGGGAGTCACAGAAGAAGCTCCTGGCTCCTGGCTTCAGCCTGGCTCAGTCCTAGCTGTTATGACCATTTGGGGAGTGAACCAGCAGATGGAAGATCTTTCTCTCTCTCTCTGTAACTCTGCCTTTCAAATAAATCAATAAATCTTGTTTTAAAAAAAAAATTGGAGGTGGCCGTCGCCGTGGCTCAACATGCTAATCCTCCGCCTTGCGGCGCCGGCACACCGGGTTCTAGTCCCGGTCGGGGCGCCAGATTCTGTCCCGGTTGCCCCTCTTCCAGGCCAACCCTCTGCTGTGGCCCGGGAGTGCAGTGGAGGATGGCCCAGGTGCTTGGGCCCTGCACCCCATGGGAGACCAGGAAAAGCACCTAGCACCTGGCTCCTGCCATCGGATGAGCGTGGTGCGCCGGCCGCAGCGCGCCATCCGCGGCAGCCATTGGAGGGTGAACCAACGGCAAAGGAAGACCTTTCTCTCTGTCTCTCTCTCTCTCACTGTCCACTCTGCCTGTCACAAAAAAAAAAAAAAAAAAAAAGGAGGTTAGCAGGGATTTTTATCTACATCTTTTATCTTCATCAACTTTTCTGCAATTAACATGTACTTTTGCAAAGATTTTAAGAATTCCTTTAAATTTTTAAAAAAATTTTTTGCAAAGGAGAGAAGAAACAAAAGTGAGCGCATAAGACAGAGCTAGAAATGAAGCTAAGAAAAACCCAACCCTTCAAAGCCCGACCCATCGGCATATGGCTGGGTCGTAAATTTGGCTCCAAGATGCTTAGCAGCCAACTCAAAAAGAGAAAGCTGGTCACTTTTGCGGTTCCCAGCGTCCTGAAACAAAAGTACACCAGATGCTTAGGAGAAAGCTCAACTATTTTTGGTGCCAAGAACAGACAGGGATTTCTCCCACGGTCCTCCTAAAAAGGATCCCATGTGATGTCACCTGCATCTTTCTGGACAAGCTCCTTACGCTAGAGACGACGCGTTTCCTCTCGCTCCCTTATTCTACTCAGCGGATGGAGTACAGGCGGCTGCTAAGGGTCCTAGTGTGCATGTCCTGGTCGGCCCACTCACTTGCTGTGTGGGCTCAGCAAGCCGTTTTAACCTCTCTGAGCCACAGGTTCTCATCTGCAAAATGGACGTGGTAACTTTCCCCACCTTACAGGGTAACAGGAGATGGGGGGGGGGGGAGGCTGGACGAACCAATTAAGATACCAGAGTGGCTTCAAAAAACTCATGGAAAGTGGAGTTAAGAGACAAGTTTATTTTGGTGCCAGACATTTAAGAATCCATGCATCATTTTTTTTATGATACGCATGGATTTCAAAATTGCACCAAAATCAACTTACATGTCTTAAGTTCATCTCTCCATGAACTTTTTACAGTTTTATTTATGTATTTGCGAGGCAGAGAGAGCAAATGCAAGCTCCATCCACCGGCCCAAATGCCCTCAACAGTGCAGGCTTGGCCAGGCGGAAGCTTAGGACTCAATACAAGCTTCCCAGATGCGTGGCAGGGACCCGACTACTTGAGCATCATCTGCTCCCTCCCAGGAAGCACATTAGCAGGAAGCTGGACTTAGAAGTGGAGGCAGGACTTGAACCAGGCACTTTCCACAGGGCATCTGAACCCATGTGCCAAACACTCCCCCTTCCATGAGCTTCTAGAAGCGTCCCTGTACGTACAAGCATGAGAATGGTCAAGAGCATGCCATACACGCCCCCGGTACTATCCTTGCTGTTGCTTTTCCTCACATAACACTCAAAAGGCCAGTACAGTAAGTTCCGGAAGTCCACACGGTGTGAGTTTGATGCAGACACTGGGATGCTCTGACCCGGCGGAAGTGATCAAGCCAGCATCCCTTGCAATGTCATGGAGTCGGGACCGAGGCTGCCAGATGGCGAGGCAAAGATGGCCCGACAGTGCCGCAGAGCCGGGGACGGATGGGAGAAGACGCTTGCTCTCCCCCAGCTCTCACGCGGTCCTGTCCCAGAGCATCCCTGCTAGAACTGGCCAGGGGCAGGGGGCACTGGCGGGGAGCGGGGCGGGGCGCGCGGGCTCCTGTTTCATCCGCAAGGCTCCCAATACCCCATTCCCTCTGATAACTCGTCATGGCTTTGCCCCACCTCCAGGCCTGGCTGGGCCTCTGCCCTCAGCACTCTCACAGCCACGCTAAGTCTTCCCCTGTCCCGGGGCGGGTCTCAGGCCTCAATATCTCTTGCCCAAAGCAGCCTGCACTGCCCGTACCATACACACACACACACACACACACACACACACATACACAACCCATCTCTCAAGGGATCTTGTGCATTTTCCCCTAACGTTTGTCTCTCACTGCCTTGGTCTGGTTTTCATTACCAGAACGAATACCTGAGGCAGGCAACTTCTAGTAACAGAGCTCAAAGTTCTGCAAGCTCAAGGGCATGGACACCTGCAGCAACGCGGCCCATGGGGTGGACCACGACGGCGGCTGGCGGGAGTGCGTGAAACAGGCAGGAAGTAGTCGCGTCGCGGAGCTCCCACAATCCCTTCTGAAGCCACACACCCCCAACTGAACAGAGCCCTTCCAGGCCCTATCACTGCCCACCACCACGCTGGGGACCAAGCCTGCAACATGGCGGGGCTCTGCAAGGCTCCAAGCACCCTGCGTGTCCTGACCCAGGTGAGTGAAGGAACAAGGGTAGAGAGAGGTCAGGGCTCCTGGGCAAAGCGCTGGAGCCAGGATTCACACCCGGGCCATCTGCTTCACAGTCTGTCTGAGGGTTGTGCAAAATGGGCTCCCGGAAGAGCAGGTGTTCGGCTGAGTGATGGAGACGGCACTCGGGACTTCACCTGCAACCATGCCACAGTGCGGCTTCAAGTCCTAGCTCCGCCTCTCCTCCAGCTTCCCGCCCATGTGCGCCCTGGGAGGCGGGCAGCAAGAATGGCCCAGGTATCTGGGTCCCTGCCACCCACGTGGGAGACCTGGATGGAGCCCCCAGTTCCTGGTTTCAGCCCGGCCCAGCTCTTGCTGTTGCACACTTTAGGGAGGGAACCAACGGAAGACCTCTCTCTGTCTCTGTCTCTCTGCTTCTCAAGCAAATAAAAATAAATAAATAAACTTTTTAAAATAAGCTGGTTTTGATAAAAAAAAAAATCTTGTGATTCAAGCACACAAGGAGTCTTCAAAGACTTCATGGAAAATGCATGTTAGGAAAAGACTGCATGGCTTTAAAATTTTTTTTGCACCAAAATAATCTTATTTATTTGAAAGGCAGAGTGACAGAGAGAGAGGGAGACACACAGAGAGAGAGGAGACCTTCCAGCTGCTGGTTCACTCCCTGAATGGCCATAACAGCCTGGACGGGGCCAGGTCGAAACAAGGAGCCTGGAGCTCCATCCGGGTGTCCCATGTGGGTGTAGGGGCCCAAGCACTTGGGCCATCCTCCGCTGCTTTCCTAGGTGCATGAGCAGGGAGCTGGATGGGAACCAGGCACTCATATGGGAAGTCAACATCACAGGCAGCAGCTTAACCCATGGCGCCACAATGCCAGTCCTCCCACATAATCTTTTAATTCCAATTTTCCGCAAACCTTTTGATGTACTCCTGCATCGCTCTGCCGTACCTTCCCTGTCCCTCTCTCCAAGCTCAGGTCACAACGGCCATTAGGATCGCCCTGGGATGACTGGCGCCTTCCACTGCCCCTGGACAGGAACCAGATGGGAGCAGGGAGTCTTATCTGCTTTGGCAGACAATTCATCACTGCCTCCCATGCGGAATGTTTGTTGAATGACTGGATGTTGATGGACCGGTGGGACAGAGAGCAAACACCTTCACAGCTCCGGCTCTGCAACTGCCCTGGCTTCTGTCCCTCCCAGGGAGAGCTGGGCTGCGATCAAGCTGCAGCCGGCCCTGTGGGCTCAGCGGTGGCGGCGGCTTCTCTCCCACTGCCGGGATGGCAGAAGGGGCCGTGGTGAATGATCAGGGCCGTGCTTGTCTAGCACACGTCTGCGCCGTGACGGGGGCGCATCCCTTTGGGGAGCTTGAGATAATAGCCGGCTGACCTTGTCAAAGCCTGCGGTGCTGGGCAAATCCCCCCCGAGTGACAGGCTCGACAGGCCTTAAAGAAGACATCAGCTCAGCCGTGCCCGGCTGAAGGGGTGGGAGGCGCCGGGCGCCTCCATCAGCCTCAACAGCCTCAACAGCCGGGGCTTTGTCGGAGAGAGGCTCGTGGCTGGAGGAGGGGTCGGGACAGGGGATGGCTGCAAGGCCACTCACTCACTCATTCATTGATCTGCACAGCCATCAATGCGTTATCTATCCATCCATCCATCTGTACATCCAGCAACACATCATTCATTCATCCATCCATCCATCCATTCATCCATCCATCGCTCCATCCATCCATTCATTCAATCCCTCCCAAAGAAATAAGCCCATCCTGTCCTGAGAAGCTGTCCAGGCTGGCAGGACCACACACCCTCTCACCCTCCAAAGCCACCCAAGCCTTAGCAGAAGACGGCAGTCCCCTGACCCCCAGTCACGGCTGGTTACTTACACCCAGGGGTGTTCAAGGCTCTGGCATCAGATTGCCAATGGCACAGGTATTGATTTATCTGAAAGGTGGAGTGACAGAGGGAGAGAGAAAGAGACAGAGAGATCTGCCTTCCACCGTTCACTCCCCATCGGCCTGCAATAGTCGGAGCTGGGCCAGGCTGAAGCCAGGAGCCTGGAGCTCCACCCGGGTCTCCCGCATGGGTGGCAGGCACCAAGCACCTGGGCCACCCTCTGCTGCCTCCCAAGCGCATTAGCAGGGAGCTGGATTGGAAGCGGAGCAGCCAGGACTTGAGCCTGCACTCTGGTATGGGATGCGGGCGTCCCAAGTAGCGGCTTAACCTGCTGTGCCCACAACACCCACCCCTCTCTGCGCCTCTCTGAAGCTCTCTGCTTCCTCATGGGTATGAGTCCTTGGATATTTGATAAAGAAGAGAGGTTTATTTAGCTCCTGGTTCATTTTAAATATTTGTATTTGTTGTTGTTTCTCTGAAATGTGGAGGGACAGAAGCAGAGATCTTCCCATGTGCTGATTCACCAGCCACCCAGAATTCCATCTTGCTCTCCCACATGGGTGGCAGGGAGCCAAGGACTTCAGCCGTCACCTGCTGCCTCCCAGGGTGCCCATTCGTAGGAAGCTGGGATCAGAAGCCAAGTACCCAGGTGCTCTGATATGGGATGGGGGCATCTTAGCCCCTCTGCCCAACGCCCACCCCGGCTCCCAGTACCAGAGGCTCCTGGGCGTGACGCTGGTGCCTACTTGTCCCTGGGGAGGGCCTTCTGGGGCGTGGTGTCACAGTGATGGGAGAACACGCGAGAATGGCGAGATGACACGGCAGGAAGGGAACAAGACAGGATGACAACCTGCTCTACTTGTAGGAACGCACCAGGCCTCTCAGGACCTGCATTAAGCTCTTTGGAAGGCAGTGCCCCAGTGACCTAATTGACTCCCACTAAATCCCACCTGACCACTGCTTCAGCACACACACCCTCAGGGGACACGCTCACATCCTACCCAAAAGTCGAGACCGCGGGGCCAGCATGGTACACCGGGCTAAGCCAGCACTTGCCATGCCAGTGTCCCACATCGGAGAGCGGGTTTGAGACCCGGCTTCTCTGCTTCCAGTCTAGCTCCCTACTAAGGCACCTGGAAAGGCCGTAGAAGATGGCCCAAGTGCCGGGGCCCCTGTTACTCATGCGGAAGACCAGGAGAGAGTCTCTGGTGCCCAGATCCAGCTCCTGCTGCCATGCAGGTGCGGAGTGAACCGGCAGATGGACGATCTCTCTCTCTCTCTCTGTTATTCTTTCAAATAAATGAATATTTTTTAGAAATGCCAGACTTTCTTAGAAAGCTCCCCATTTCCTCATTTGTGTCTTGTTCTTGTTCTTTTTGGGTCCAGAATCCAATCCAGGTCGGCACGGCGCAACGAGTCGCGGCTTCTGCTCAGTCCCGGGTCCGGGGTGGCGTCTCAGTCTGGCTTTCTCACGACCTTGACAGCCTTGAGGGCTGCCGGCCAGGGGTGTTGTCCAATGCCCGGCTGGCTTTGGAGGGTAGGAAGTGGAAGCCCGTTTCCCCAGCCCGAGGCCGGGTGGCTGGCCTGGCCGGGAGCTGGAGCCGCAGCCCCAGGGACACTTCCTGAATGGGTGAATACATGAATGGAAGCCTTCCCTCTTCATCTTCCCACATCCCGTGTTCTGTCGGCATTCCCGCCACAGGCGGGAGCTACAAGTTCACAGCCACATAAGAGCCCTTCTCTTCTCAAAAAGATTCCTGTTTGATCCTTTCTTTGTAGACATCAAGGGTTCATTTCTTTAATATTTAGGGGCTTTTGAACCGAGAGAAGCAGCCACATTTGCATCAGATGTCTCTTCTTTAAGGCAAGCAAGAGAGAACTTCCTGGCGACACGGGGTTTCTTCCCTTTTCAGATGTCACTCGCTTTCTCTGCTTCGCGCTCCCCAGCCTTCGGGCCTTGGGCAGGGGGTGAGAGGCAAGGTTCTGGAATCATCCATAGACACGCAGGTCCTCTCGGCCACGGCCACGGGAACTTAATTAGAGCCTCACCGGGCTGCTGGCACCGACTTGGCCTCGGAGCTGGGGCGGGGCCACGCGCAGAGCCGCCTGCTGTATCCATCCCAGCCCCCGAAGGCTGTGCTAAAAGCAAGGGGACAGGAGCCAAACGCCCCCCTGCAAGGTTACTTCCCAGCCACCCCGGTCCCTGCCGCTGGAAAGACACCGGCCCAGGTTTCATCTCTCACCCCAAGTGTGTCAGAAGTAAAAATGAGCCGCGGGGAGCTTGGGAGACACTTCCCGCGACTTACAGGAATTCAATTTCTGGCCTGGACATAAATCTGCAGCCATCAGCGCCCAGGGTCGGGGGTGGGGGCCGGGGGCCGGCTGCGGAATCCAATCTGGTGGCTCGAGGGAGGAGGGGGGAAAGGAAGAGGGGGATTTATCTACGGAGCACATGGTGCGGTGCGCGCGGGTCAGGGACACCCCTGCTGAGAACGGAAGTGTCAGCTACGAGCTAGGGGGTAGGGAGAGCCGCAGGCAGGGACAAGAAAGCTGAGCGCTAAGGTTTCAAAGAAAGCAGGGCCAGGGCAGGTGTTTGTGAACAGTTACAATGATGCTGCTTGGGGGGAGGGGCGGGTGTTGTGCCACCGCCTGCAATGCCAGCATCTCACATCCGAGTCCTGGTTCGAGTCCCGGCTGCTCTGCTTCTGATCCAGCTCCCTGCTAATGCACCTGGGAAAGCAGCGGAAGATGGCCCAAGGGCTCGGGCCCCTGTACCCACGTGGGAGACCTGAAAGAAGCTCCAGGTTTGGACTGGTCCAGCCCCAGACGTTGCAGCCATCTGGGAGAGTGAACCAGCAGATGCAAGACCTCTCTCTCTCTCTCTGTGCCTCTTCCTCTCTCTATAGAACTCTGCCTTTCAAATAAATAAATAAATCTTTATTTAAAAGTCAAAGAAGTGGAGCAGCCAGAACTTGAACTGGCACCCTAATATGGAAGGCAGCTGTCCCACACCACGCGGCAGCTTAACCCACTGTACCTCCATACCCGTCCCCGCCCCAGGCATCCTGTTACGATTGATACAGGAGCTAGAACTCCTGGGTTCAAATCCAGCTGTGCTGTGTGACGTCAGGCCAGTCCCTGAACCATCCTGTGCCTCAGTCTGGCCAGCCGTCACAGCAGCCAAAGAATAGTGCTGACGTAGCGAGGTTGCTGTTCGCATATTAAAACGGCTGAAGCCGCGCGAGGAAACACACCAGCCAGCATGATGCAACTGCCTATGGAACACAAAGAAGCCAACAGACAGAAAGCGGGGCGTAGACGTCAAAATCCCAGAGTCTCGGCTTCCTCGTTTATCAAACAGGACCTCAGGCAGGAGAGGACGGGACGGAGCCTTGGGAGCTGCTGTCTCGGCGGCACTTACCACCCGGGGTCAGAGCGAGTGCTGGAGAAATGTCAGTGGCTGTGTCCCCTGCAGCGCCAGAGGACGCCCCGCGCGCTCTCAGCCCCCAGGATTCTCAGCTGGACGAGGAGTCCAGAGGCGATCCAGAGGGGTGTGGCGGGAAGCAGGCGGTGCTGCTGGGTCTGAACGGCCGGGGAGGGGGCAGAGCAGGAGTCAGCAGGGTCGGGTGGCTGGGGATGGAAGCAGCGTGGGCCGAGAGCGTCTGCTGGGCCCATGCACTATTTATTGAGCATCTACTGTGTCCCAGGCACCCAGGGGCCAGACAGCCCTCCCCACCCTCAGCAAGCTTCCAGTCTAGTAGGGGGAGCCAGTGCTCCAAGGGATGTGGGAGCGGCTCAAGGAGGAGTTGAGGCTGAAAGAAAGAGAATGGGAAACGAGGCGGAGTTTTCTGTTAGTTCCTCAGCTCCAGGCTCCCGGGGACACGCCCTGCAGGCTGCACCTCCCACCACAAATCCTGCCCAGGACAGAGATCAGAGGGCAGAATAGGTAGAGGCTGGGGTCTGCCCGTCCCTCATTCCCCTCCCTCCAGGCGGTAGCTGGGTTCCTGTCCTGCTGTGTGGAGCTCGCAGCTCCGGGACTCCAGCTTCCTGCAGTCGCAGCCGGCTCAGGTACCTGCGTCCCTGCCACCCACTTGGAATTGAAATGCCAGCTCCCCGCTTCAGCCTGGCTTTTGCAAAACTGGGGAGGGAACCAGTGGACAGGAAATCTCTGTCTTTCAAATAAAATAAACAAATTTAAAATTTTTAAAAGATTTCCTGGCCTCGGGGAGGGAGGGCTGCTTCCTCTTTGTCCTATCTCTTCCTGTAACCACACTAATGGATTGCAGCTTGCCCTAAACCTCGTTTTAAACATTTTTATTGATTTGTTTGAAAGGTAGAGAGACCTCCCACCCACAGGGCCACTCCCCAAACATCTGCAACAGCTGGGGCTGGGCCAGGCAGGGGGATTCCATCCAGGTCCCCCATGAGAGTGGGAGAGACACCCCCCCTCCGCCCCCAAGTACTGGAGCCGTCACCTGCTGCCTCCCAGGTGTGCATCGGCAGGGAGCTGGATCGGAAGCGAGGGAGCCGGGACTCGAACCCGGCACGTGGGAATCCCAAGCGGTGACATAACTGCCACACCACACACCTGCCCCCATAGCGCTTTAAAGAGCTTATCTTCAAATTCACTCACATCCCGGGGTACTGGGAGTTAAGAGTTCCACGTAAGAATTTCAGGGAGCCAGGAGTCAGCCCACAGCCGTGGGAGAGCTGGCAAAGATGGAAGATCGGATGGTGGGAGGTGGACTGGCTGAAAGAGGCGGTGAAAGCCGCCGGGGAGCTCCCGGCGCGCGCATCAGGGGTTGCCTCGGCCCAGCCTTTCGAGTTCTCCTGGTCTTTCAAAGGAACGAATCTCAAAGACAGAACACAGCCCCAGCCTCGAGGCACCTCCTCTGCTCGGAGGGGAGAGGGCAGTCGCAGCCACCTGGGTCGCCCGAGCCCTTTGTGATGGAGAGTGGGCCACTGGAAGGGAAATCGATCCAGGCTTAGCGGGAACAGCTGCTCCCAGCCAAAGCCGCCCCCTCCCCTCCAGGGCCGGGATGAGAGCCAGCGGGAACCAGGGGCTTGTTCTGCCAGGTGGCAGGCCCAGAAAGGCCCTCAATCAGCCCGCATTGTGGTCACAAGCGCCCGCGCCCGTCCTCCTCCTCCGCCATGGGGGAGCGTGAACTTCACCTCTGGCCCCAGCATCCAGCAGAGACCAGCCCACGTGGCACACTGATCATTACCGCTGGCCAGGCACTGCCCGTGTGCCAGGCACTTTGTGTGCACAATGCGGGCACAAGGGACCTTGCCGTGTCACCTCCCGGCCACGCGACCTCAGGCAAGTGACTTGAACCTTCACCGCATCTCAACGTTCCCGTCTGCAGAATGGGATGATGGGATTTTCATTTCTGAGGTGTGCTAAATTGAATTGCCAGGGTTGGTGGATGGAGAGGAAGAGGAGTAGGGGAAGGTTAATTGGTTAACAAGCTCCTGGTGAGAACAAAAGACCATTGCACAGTCTTGACTGCGCGAAGGTACTTCAAAAAGTTCATGGAAAAGTTGGATTAAAATGAGTTAAGCTGTTGCTTGGGATGCGCACATCCCGTATCAGAGTGCCTGCCTGGGGTCCCGGCTCGGCTTTTGATCCAGGTTCCTAGCTAATACCCCTGAGAGGCAGCAGGTGGCAGCTCCAGTCCTTGGGGCCCTGCCACTGATGTGGGAGACCTGGCTGGAGCTCCTGGCTCCTGGCTTTGGCCAGACCCAGCCCCAGCTACTGCAGACATTTGGGGAGTGAGCCTGCGGATGGAAAATCTCTCTGTGTGAGTCGCTCTGCCCTTCAACTAGATGAAAATAAATTATCTTTAAAAACTCTCTCTTCCTCTATCACTCTGCTGTTCGAATGAATAAATAAATAAATAAAACTTTAATATGCATGTATATTTTAGGGCAAAAACACTTCTGAGACTCATGCATTTTTTTCATAATATGCATTTCCATGAATTTTTGGAAGACTCCTCATGTGTTAAAATTCTAACTCAAATCCTCTCTGGAGCCCCTAGGCCACACCACATCCTGCTTGCAACCTCAACCAATTGAAACAACAGGTGCATCTTATGGGCTGCCTCCTATCCCAAACCTTTCCTTGCTTCGGGTAACCCAACCCTCATGTAATCATGAAATCCAGCCATTGTAGCTTCATTGCAATTTATATTTATGATTTCCTTCCCCAGTTTTTCTAATTTTTAACTTTTTTCTTTTCATTTGAGTGGCAGAGAGAGGGAGAGGCAGCACTCCTTCCGCCAGTTCACTCAATAGCCAGGAGAACTCAATCCGGGTCTCCCGTGTAGGTGGCAGGGACCCCAACTACTTCAGCCATCAGCACTGCCTCCCAGGGTCGGCGCTGGAGTCAGGGGTTGGATCTGGGCATCCAACTCCAACGTGGAACGTCCCCTCCATCCTTAAATTCTCTGTAAGGAAAAGCTCTTAGTGCTGGTCTGTGGACGTATTTCCAACTGCTACCGGCTGTTGGCTGTGGGAACTTAAGTCAAGATCTGGTCTTTTTATCTGGCTAGTATCTGTAACAGCTCAATAAACCCTTTTATCTCTAAGAATGCTCAGCCTCTGAGAGTTTCGGCTTCACAGGAGCCAGCAGAAGCGCCGGCCTCTTAGCATTGTTCTGGGGCTTAAACGAACGCTGTGTGCACGGAGCTCGGAGCTCTAGGAGGGGTCAGCTACCGGGATCATCATCTCCATTCACCTCCCAACCGTGCTGGACTGTCAGCCGTGGGGCTGTCACAGGCAGAAGAAGGTGAGGAAGTGGCAGGGGCTGACGTACCCTCAGAGACAGACTGTCGGGGAATTCTAGAAGGTTCCATGGATGGAATTTAATAAGGGGACCTGGAAGTGCTAAGAGAATCCAGAGTAGCAACTATGAGAAGCTATCGCCACCCTACTTAAGGTGGGCAGGACGAAAGGAGGAGGTGGTGGTGATGGCACCCTGGAGTTGGGGTCACCAGGCAGGGAACTTGGGGAAGCAGCTGCCCAGGACAGGAGGGATCCCAAGCCAGGGAGCTGAGAAGACGGAGCAATTTCCTGGCAATCCCTCTTTTACCCCGCTCCCAAACTCCCAGATCAGCCTCCTATTGGCTGAACCCAGCAAGAAGCCAGTGAGCAAGGGAGCCTGGGAAATGTAGTTTTCACAGTTCAACACACACACACCCCCCCCACACGACCCACAACGTAACAGGGAAGGATAAGGAGTAGATGTTAAGTGAATGACCAGCACACAAGACTCAGAGCCCAGAGTGCCTCTCTTTGCAGCAATCCATGGGGTGGGGGGGCATTTGGCCTAGCAGTTAAGATGCCTGCATCCCATATCGGAGTACCTGGGTTCAGTTCTTCGCTGTGGCTCCTGCTCTCAGCTTCCCTTCAGTGCAGACCCTGGGAAACAGTGATCATGATTTTTTTGAGCTGTAAGTGCTTAGCACTCCCCAACCTCCATCTACTCTGTCGGTTTCCCAGAAACCACCTATGCATTCATTTTTAAAATTTCAATATATCTGAAAGGCAGAGAAACAGACAGAAAACTCCCATCCACTGCTTTACCCTGTCTTACGCCTGCAGCAGCCAGGGCTGGGCCAGGCCAAAGCCAGGAGCCAGGAGCTCCATCCAGGTCTCCTTCGTGGGTGCAGGGGCCCAAGCACTGCTGCCTCCCGGGGGTGCACGTGAGCGGGGAGCAGGATTGGAGGCAGCAGCAGGACTTGGAACCAGGCACTCTGATATGGAATGAAGGAGTCCCAAGTGGTATCTTAACCCCTAAGCCAGAAGCTTGCCTGTTTATGCGTTAATTTTACAAAGTATCTTTCTTCCCCTCCACCAAGTCATCCAGTGGCTTCCTGTTTTTGTTCACTGCAGCTGCCAGCACCTAGAACAGAGCACTTTGCTCACAAGAAGGGCACGTGGCGTCTATTTGTTATTTTTAAAAATCTGCACAACACTAGCAGGCACTTGGCTTAGCAGTTAACACAGTCAACTTAGCAGTTGAGCCACCTGCATCCCGTATCCGACTGCCTGGTTCCTCTGCTTCCAATCCAGCTGTCTGCTAATGCGTGGCCTGGGTGATAGAATGATGCTCAAGGACTTGGGTCCCTACCACCCATGCGGGACCCCCAGCTGGAGCTCCCAGCTCCCAGCTTCAGTCTGGCCCAGAACTGCCTACTGTGGGCATTTGGGGAGTGAATCAGTAGACAGGAGCCTTTTGTCTCTCCAGTTAATAGCTTTTTTTGAAATATCCATGGAGAAAAGGTATATATATAAAATCCATACCACAACCGTATGAGCTAAGGATTCACAGCTTGCCTCTTAATGCACACCAGAAAACAGGCCCAGAGGGGGAAGCAGTCTCTACCATGTGAGTGGCTGGCTTTGCGTGGTCACGTCCGTGCACGGGAGGGAGGCAGTGGGCTGGCCCCAGGCAGGTGTGAGCAGGTGTCTGGGTGTGAATGCCTGTGTGTGGCCCGGCATCAGAGGATGCAACACTATGCATTCACGCTGAAGCTCTGTGCATGCGTGTGTGTGTGTGTGTGTGTGTGTGTGTGTGTGTGTAGGGGTCGCTCTGGGGGGCCCGGATGAAACTGGAGCTGAAGTGGAAGGAAAGCAGAGGGTGAATACACAACCCCATCAGCCAGAGACTGGTTATTTATAGACGGATCCTGGTTCATAAATTCCAAATGTTTTTTTTTTCCCTATCTCCCTCGCTGCCAGGCCCTTATAAATATTCATGAGTTTCCTGCCTTGGAATATTTGAGTAGTCGGAAGCAGGAGTGGGGCAGCCTGGGAGAGGGGAAGGAGAGGGTCCCGGTGGTGCTGGGAGAGCATGCAGGTGGGAGGGGCACGGGGGTCTCTCAGGATTTGCTTCCTCCTCTCTGGGCTTCCTGTCATGCTGCAGCTGGGGCGAGGAGGATGGTTCTCGGTCAATACAGGGATCCATGACTACCTCTCAGTATTCTTCCCCAGCGTCTGTGGAAAAATACCACCCACTCCGGGGGCAGAATAGGCGTCTACTGTTTTCTCTGTTTCAGAGCTAACGTTGGCTTGGAAACTCGTTGCCCTGGGACCCCCAGCTCAGGAGGGTCAAATGCACCATGAGGCAAAGGGGGCCCTGCAGAGAAACCATGAACCAGGCACATGTGGCCTCCTGCTGCCTCCCAGAGATGGCAGAAGTCATAGAGCTAATCTGTACAGGAACAGACAGTGTGCATGTGGGGACGTATGCACATGAGCGTGTCACTCCCCAAACAGACGTGGTCAACAAGACGGTCAACCTGAGAATGTTCTAGGCTCACAGGTCCTAGCTGGCTCCAACTTGGGTCCTGGGGCAATCTGCAATTGGAGAATAAAAGTCTCTTCCCCCCTAAATCTTGGGACATTACAAGTCAGTTGCAATGGTCTTTAATCCCAGGGGCACTCGACAGGGTGAAGTGGTTCAACAACTAAGGGAGGCAAACCTCTTTTCCAAGTTCCGTCCTCCTGGGTTGTTCTGCTCTGATCTGTCTCAGGATGTGGCTTCACCCCTGGTCCATCTGAGGACGCAGGTTCAACCCTGGTCTATCCCAGGACCTTGGTTTGGCCTAGTCTATCTCAAGGCCCCTGGGTAGCCCTGATCCAAATCCAGTGATTGGATTTGGACTCGGTCTTCTGTGTCTCACTGGACCAGTCTTATCTTTGGTCTGTTCCTGCACCCAAGTTCTGTCCTTGTCTATGCAGGGTTTAGGCTTGACCCTAGTCCATTACAGAGTCAACCACCGAGTATCTTAAGACCTCCAAGGTGTGTCCCTGTTCAGTCTCGAGGACTGAATTCACTCCCCATCTTGGAACCTGAGATGAATCTGGTATATTTCAGAAGGCAGCACCGCCCTCTCCCCGTCTACATCAGCTCCTGAGTCTACCTGACCCAAGGTGAGCTCTCACGACCAGGTGAGGGTCTCCTCAGGTATCTTATCTCTCATGGAGAACCTCCCCCAAAAGCTCACAGCCCCTTGGATGAATACCCATGGCAAATGACTGCCGTGTCCCAGGATTAATGAGGGTAAGGGGATTTTACTTTTCCAATGCCATGATCTAAAATTCATTAAAGTGGATTTATAGGTCTCTTTCCAGGATTATTGCAAGGCTTTCTTGACGAGTTATTATAAGTAGCATGAATCTTCAAGACTGGGGGGGCTTTATGAGAACCCACCATGAGTCTTACCTCGTAGATATGGGAGTGGGGCATGGCCCCCCACCACCTGAGATCTCCCCAGGCTCAGATGCCAAACCTCAGGGCGGGAGGTCCAGTGAAAGCATTGAAGAGGGCTTTGTTCCTGGGTGCATTAGCAGGGGGAATGCCAGCGCACGGCTCGGGGGCAGCACACTGAACAGGGAGGCTCAAAAGCCTCTCCATGTCTCCCAATCTTCCCTCGCCTCCCCTGCAGACCCCCCCAGAGGAAGTGAGAGCCGTGAAACGGGATGATCTTTCTCTGAACCACAGTCAGGCAACCCTCCTGGTTCCTCCTTGTTAGAGCAGAGGAGCCACCTGTCATCCAATGCCATCTTTGCGTTGGGTACCTCCTGCCTCCTTGGGGTCTCAGACACTCAGTATCCAGCATCTTGCTTATTTACACACTCGACACCTGACATCTTACAGACTCAACTCCTCCTCCTCTCAAGTATAACATTCTCTGGCCGGCGCCGTGGCTCAACAGGCTAATCCTCCGCCTTGCGGCGCCGGCACACTGGGTTCTAGTCCCGGTCGGGGCACCGGATTCTGTCCCAGTTGCCCCTCTTCCAGGCCAGCCCTCTGCTGTGGCCCAGGAGTGCAGTGGAGGATGGCCCAAGTGCTTGGGCCCTGCACCCCATGGGAGACCAGGAAAAAGCACCTAGCACCTGGCTCCTGCCATCGGACGAGCGCGGTGCGCCGGCCGCAGCGTGCCGACCGCGGCAGCCATTGGAGGGTGAACCAACGGCAACGGAAGACTTTTCTCTCTGTCTCTCTCTCTCACTGTCCACTCTGCCTGTCAAAAAAAAAAAAAGTATAACATTCTCACTGCTTTTTAAGTAAACACAAAGCCCTCCTATTAAGACAAACAAGCAAAACACACCCTCCTTGACTTCTCTCTTCGGCTTCGGGCTTCTCTCCTACTGTTCTTACCCATCTACCTCAACTGCCTCAATTTCTTCACCTCCTAGACTGGTTCCTCCACCAGTCCACCTAGCTTCTGACCACTGCACCACCACCAAAGCTTCTGCAGAGTCCACCAGTGGCCTTTTCAGATCATCATCTTTCTTGATCTCTTAATACGATCCAATTCTACTGACTGCTCTTGTTCCTTTTTTTTTTTAAATTTACTTATGTTAATGTTTAAATTTTTAATGTATTTATTTGAGAAGCAAAGAGAGAATATGCATAAGTTAGCTCGCCCATCTGCTGACATCCACAAATGTCCACCATGGCTGGGGCTGGGCTGGACTATAGCCAAGAGCCAGGAACACAATCCAGGTCTCCCACATGGGCGGCAGAAACCCAAGGATCTGAGCCATCGCTGCTGCCTCCCACAGTCTGCACTAGCAGGAAGCTGAAGCCAGGGGCTGAAGCCAGCAATCAAATCTGGGTACTTTGATGTGCGGCATAGGTGTTTAACTGCTAGGCTAAATGCCTACCCCTGCTCACTCGATCTCTCTCTCTCTCTCTGCATTTCCTTCCCTTGGCCACCACAACACTCGCTGCAATGCCTTGGGTATGCCCCTTAGAACGCATGTTTTAGCAACTTAATTCCCAAAGCCGAAGTTCATGGCATTGGCAGTAGAGCCTTGTAAGGAGTGATGGGTCAGAAGGCTCTGCCGTTGAGAATGGACGGGCCACTGGTGGATTAGTGGAGCCAGAGGCTGTCACAGGGGTGGCTCTGTGACAAAAGCTCTCTCTGGTTAGCCTCGCTGTGCTTTGTGATCTGACACCCTTGCCCATCGTCCACTGCAGCAAGCCGCCCCTCACCAGATGCTGAGCCATGCTGGGCCAGGCTCCAGAACCATCAGCTAAATAAACCTTCATTGTCTGTCTCCTGTCCAGTCTGCATTCGGATATAGCGATGGGCAAGAAAGATGCACGCTCACACACTCCCCTCCTACCATTCTTCATCTCCTTTGCAGGCTCAGCCTCCTCCACCTGGCCACTGAGTGCTCCCCAACATGCAGACGTCAGGTTAAGATGTCTCTTGGTGCACCTGCCTCCCGTGGCAGAGCGTCCAGGTCCAACTCCTGGCTCCATTCCACTCCCAGCTCCCTGCCAACGGGCACCCGGGGAGGCAGCAGATGGTGGTTCAAGTAACTGAGGCCCTGCCACCCTCGTGGGAGACTCGAGGGGAGTTCTGGGATCCTGGCTTCAGCCTCGCCCAGCTCCAGCCATTGTGGCCATTTGAGGAGTGAGCCAGTGAATGGAGGCTCACTCTCTCTCTCTCTCCTCCCCGCTCCCTCCCTCTGTCACTGCCATTACATAAATCAATCTTTAAAAAAATAAAATAAAATAAAATGGAAGGTGTGCTCTCTCAAACCTCGCTCTCCTCCAGTCCCACCAGGTCAGGGGGTCAGACACCCAGGCATTCCCCTCATCCCTATTCCCAGTCCCTCACCAAGTCTGGTTGACTTAATTCCTAGATTTTCTTAGGATCTGCGCACGGTTCTCAGCCTGAGCAGTGGACGGAGCCATGCTCACAACTCAGAAAATCCATCTGGTCTACCTCGAGCCACACACACACACACACACACACACACACACACACGCCCCCCTTTTCTTGTCCTGCCACACCACTCTACACACAGGAGCCTGAGGGAACACTGACAGCACACGTGCGATCCTGTCATCACAAACTCCCCAGAGCTGGATTCCCGTTACGTTTAGGATACAGAGGCGACTTCTTCCTGTGGCTACAAGGTCCTGTGCTTGTGCCCTCTGCTCGTTTCATTGCTCTCGTCCTGTGTGGTCTTCCCACTCCAGGGGCTATTTGGCTCTGTCACACTTCCTGTGATGCCTGTCACCCCAGGGCCTTTGCACACACCGTTCCTGCTGCCCTGAGCTCCCTGTCCTCTTGCATCAGTTCTCCAATCATGCTTCCTCTCTTTCAAATTAGATCAAACCCTTATGGGATCTTCTTTTCCCTCAAAGCGTTTCTTTTTACCATACTTGCCATTTATTATATCTTTTTAAGTTCTGCTCTTAGTTAAAAACAATATTTATTTATTTGAAAGGCAGAGTCACGGAGAGAGGAAGACATAGAGAAGGAGAGATCTTCCATTTGCTGATTCACTCCTCAAATGGCCACAATGGCCAGGGCTGGGCCAGACTAGAGCCAGGAGCCAGGAGTTTCCTTTGGGTCTCCCACGTGGGTGCAGGGGCCCAAGCACTTGGGCCATCTTCTGCTGCTTTCCCAGGCGCATTAGCAAGGATCTGGATGGGAAGTAGAGAAGCTGGGACTTGGGCTGGTGCTATGGCACAGCAGGTTAAAGCCCCAGTCTGTAGCGCTGGCATCCCACAGGGGCGCTGGTTCGAGTCCCGGTTGCTCCACTTCTGATCCAGCTCCCTGCTATGGCCTGGAAAAGCAGTGGAAGATGGCCCAAGTTCTTGGGTCCCTGCACCTGTATGGGAGACCTGGAAGAAGCTCCTGGCTCCTGACTTTGGATCAGCTGAGTTCTCGCCACTACGATCATTTGGGGGTATGAACCAGAGGATGGAAGACCTCTCTCTCTCTCTTTCTTTTCTTTTTTCTTCTTTTTTTTTTTAAGATTTTTCATTTATTTATTTGACAGGTTGACAGGTAGAGTTACAGACAGTGAGAGAGAGAGACAAAGAGAAAGGTCTTCCTTCCGTTGGTTCACCCCCAAATGGCCACTACGGCCGGGGCTATGCCAATTCGGAGCCAGGAGCCAGGTGCTTCTTCCTGGTCTCCCACACGAGTGCAGGCGTCCATGCACTTGGGCCATCCTCCAGTGCCTTCCCGGGCCACAGCAGAGAGCTGGACTGGAAGAGGAGCAACCAAGACCAGAACCCGGGGCCCATGTGGGATTCCGGCACCACAGGCGGAGAATTAGCCAAGTGAGCCACGGCGCCAGCCCCTCTCTCTCTGTCTTTCAAAAACTAAAATAAATCTTAAAAGAGAGAGAGAGAGAGAAGTCAGGACTCGAACCAGTGCCCAAATGGGATGCAGGCAGTGCAGGCGACTGCTTAACTCACTGCGCCACAGTGCTGACCCCTCATATTTTGCAAGGGGACTCCAGGCATGCATGTCTGCTTGGCTCACCACCTTTTCTCCCACAATGCACAAAGAAGAATTGCTCAGATAAGCACTTGTTGAATAAGTCCAGGGATGGGAAAGTGGCCTGACTGCTTTCAGGATCAAGTCTGGGGGATCCCGGCCAGCACTGAGGCTCTCCACGCCCTCAGGGGCTGAGCTCTGAGACTCAGAGGGAACTCTGAAGGGCACAAGTGGAGAACAGCAATTCAGCAGAAGCAGGAATTCGGGAACGGAGGTGACCAACAGAATACAGGGACACTTCAAAACGTTTTTTGGGGAAAATGCATCACAAGACAAGTTTATGGAGCCAGCATGGTGGTACAGCGGGTTAAGCTCCGCCTGCCACACCAGCATCCCACATCAGAATGCCGGTTTGAGTCCTGGCTGACCCGCTTCTGATCCAGCTCCCTGCTAACACACCTGGGAAAACAGTGGAAGATGGCCCGAGTGCTTCGGCCCCTGCCACCCCTATGGGAGACCCAGATGGGAGTTCTGGGCTCCTGGCTTGGGTCTGTTGTGGCCATCTGGGGATGCCAAATCTCTTTCTCTCTGTCTTTCTCCTCTTCTTCACTCTGCCTTTCAATAAAATAAATATTTAAAAAAGAAAGAAAAGAGGGACCTCTGAAACAGAGGTGGGGCACAAGCCAGGGGGAGACACACTGCCCTGGCCTGCGGAGAGACCTCTCACCAGGCTGCTGAACACCAAGGAGCACCCCTCCCCCACCACCTCCGCCCTGCCCAACTCTGCACTGCCCATCTTCCCACCAGGCGATCAGGCCTCCTTTGTGTATTTGTTTCTCTTTCCACCGAAGCATCAGCTCCGCAGGAGCAAGTGTGTCCACCTAGCACATTGTAGGGTGCACAGCCATAAATGTTCGTTAACGGAACTGGCGGACGAATGCTGGCTTTCCAAGGCTCTGGAACCCCAGCCGACTGGCTTTGTGAGATTTCTGTGTTCCTGGACCAAGCAGACTCTCCCACCTCCACTCACCCCCAGGCTGACAGGAAGCAAATGAGAATAGAGAGAGATGTCCAACGAGGAGAGAGGGAGCCTGGGAGCAGGAGAGGGGGTGGCTCTGAAGACTGCCTCCCTCCCCTCCCTCAGGCTGGAGGAAGAGAAGGGGCAACTGGTTAGGTTGGGAGCCCAGGGACTGCCTGGCAGGTGCAAGGTCAGGTGGTGGGGGGGGGTGGGGGGAGACCAGGCTGGGAAACTAGCCAGAGGGCTAAGGTCCCTCTGCATTGCAAGGACAGCATCACGCTGGTAGTCTTGGTTTTCTGCGAGGCTCCCAATAATTAGCTGGGGTGGGAGAGAGAAACCTGGGGGAGTGAGGCGGGGCTCAGGGCTCTGGATTTCTGGGGAGCTGGGTGGCTGTGCACCCAGACACCCGCCCCATGCTCTTCTGGAATGGGTCTGGGGGCCCTTCCAAGACCACTGTTGTTGGATTTGAGACCTCACTTTGCCAAATTCTGGGGCTTTCTGGAGATGTGGTCCTTTGTGTCCCCCCAGAGGTATGGGGTACACAGGTGGTGTGTCTGTACAGGACACATCTGGACACAGCCCCAACTAGCCATGTGCACGCGCGTGTGCATCTGTGAGCTGGTGCCCATGGCCATGAACCTTCCTGTCATCCACACACATCCTCACGCCTTTTATCTCAGGGGCTGGTGCTGGGGCACAGCAGCTAAAGCTACCACCTGCAGCACGGGCGCAGGTGGGAGTCCCGGCTGCTCCACTTCCAACCCAGCTCCCTGCTAATGTGCCTGGGAAAGCAGTAGAAGATGGCCCAAGTGCTTGGGCCCTGCACCCACGTGGGAGACCTGGAAGAAGCTCCTGGCTCCTGGCTTCAGACCCGCTGTTGTGGCCATTGGGGAGTGAGCCAGCAGATGGAAGATTTCTGTCTCTTCCTCTTTCTCTTGTAACATTGCCTTTTGAGTAAATAAGTAAATATTTTTTAAAAAAAAGACTTTATTTCCCTACACAGATGCCGTTCAACTTACAGGAGTCGCAACCCCCTAACGCAATGGATGTTGAAACTATCGTAAGTCGCAGACGCATCTAACCCACCTGAGCTCGGGGCATCCGGGCTTGGCAGCATGGCACACCAGAGTCTCGGCTGCCTCCCACAGTGAGCCAACACACACGCGTGTAAACACCCACGGCCCTCTGTGTGCTCTTCTGCAGAAGCCATGCCACACGTGTGTGTCCACCGGAGAACACCTGGGCCCTTCCAGGCCTAATCCTCTACATCCATGAGTGTCCGAGAACACAGCCTATGCTCCTCTCGGTAGGAAGCGACATCTGTATTGTTCCATCAGCTGCCCTCTCAGGGCCCCTCAGCTAACTCATTAGCGTTGCAGCCGCTCCTGAAATATCCCTGCAGAACTTATGCTCGACTAATAAGCCCAGCTTCCCGCTGAGGTCACATGGCACTGACCAGGGCTAATGGAGCCAGCCCCGGCCAGCAGGGTTAGGGAATCCTGGACTCCTGGAGTAGCAGAGAATGCACTCCCCCCAAGAATGAGCAAATTCCCCTTCCTACACTTACTACAATGTCCCAGCCAATGTCTGCTACAGAACTAAGTCAGATTTCAAGATAGATTAATGGCTACTGGCATCACACTAAGAGCTGCAAGAGCAGACTTGTCATTATACTGAAGGCCACATCACTGTCATTATTCTGAGGGCTACATTAATAGACTTGTCCTGTTGAAGGCTAAATCTCTGATGGGCACTACACTGAGGGTTGCATCCCTAGTGGGTACTACACTGAGGGCTGCACCCCTGATGGGCACTACACTGAGGGCTGCACCCCTGATGGGCACTACACTGAGGGTTGCACCTCTAGTGGGTACTACACTGAGGGCTGCATCCCTAGTGGGTACTACACTGAGGGCTGCACCCGTGATGGGCACTACACCGAGGGCTGCATCCCTAGTGGGTACTACACTGAGCACTGCATTCCTGATGGGTACTACACCGAGGGCTGCATCCCTAGTGGGTACTACACTGAAGGCTGCATCCCTAGTGGGTACTACACTGAGGGCTGCACCCCTGATGGGCACTACACCGAGGGCTGCAACCCTAGTGGGTACTACACTGAGTGCTGCACCCCTGATGGGCACTACACTGAGGGATGCATTCCTAGTGGGTACTACACTGAGTGCTGCACCCCTGATGGGCACTACACTGAGGGCTGCATTCCTAGTGGGTACTACACTGAGGGCTGCACCCCTGATGGGCACTACACGGAGGGCTGCATCCCTAGTGGGTACTACACTGAGTGCTGCACCCCTGATGGGCACTACACTGAGGGATGCATCCCTAGTGGGTACTACACTGAGTGCTGCACCCCTGATGGGCACTACACTGAGGGCTGCATCCCTAGTGGGTACTACACTGAGGGCTGCATCCCTAGTGGGTACTACACTGAGGGCTGCATCCCTAGTGGGTACTACACTGAGGGCTGCATCCCTAGTGGGTACTACACTGAGCGCTGCATCCCTAGTGGGTACTACACCGAGTGCTGCACCCCTGATGGGCACTACACCAAGTGCTGCATCCCTAATGGGTACTACACTGAGCGCTGCATCCCTGATGGGTACTACACTGAGAGCTGCATTCCCGATGAGTACTACACTGAAGGCTGCATCAACAGGACTGTCATTATGCTGAAGACTGCCTTACCTTGTTGGGTATTACAGTGAGGATTATACCCTAAGACATATAATGAATCACTCTTTTTGTCCATACCTCTGAGGGCCCCAATCCCAAGCTAGGCATTATCCTGAAGTCTTCATAACTAGGAAGCACAAACTGAGAAGCGACAGTTTTCCTTCTGTACTGCTACTCCCTCAGTGTGGGGTGCAAAGGGGCGGGCAGAGGTGGGGTTCAGAAATGACCCTAAAGGACTACAGCAGTAGGGAAACTGGGGGCCCTGAACTCACGCCACAGGGAGGCAGGGAAGCCACAGTGGACAGAGGAGCACACAGCATATGAAGAGCTAGAAATCAGTCCCCCTGATCCAGCCGTGCTGCAGGGGATTGGGCCGGGGAGATTCAGAATGTGCAGCCTGGGCTCCTCCTGGAAGCTGGAGGCTCCTGTTATGTCCTTGCTACCCCTTTGGGGGCCCTTACCAAGCCATTCCTTCCCATGCACACCCTTGATGCTGTCCCTGCAAGCATGGGTCTTCGCAGCCTGCCCCAGGAGCCACACCGTGACAGGTGCCGACACGGGTCACGTCCTCAGCTGCGCTCCACATGCCCCACTGCACCTCCACGCACTCAGGCGTGCCTGGTGCGGCTCAAACATTCCCCACGGGACAAGGAGACCGACTCCAGCATGGCCCCTGGCTCAGACACGCCGGGCGGCCATCTGATTCCCTATGCGAAGGGGCTCATCTGCCAGCAAGACTCAATCTGACACCATGACACGCCCCGCCGTGCAGGGACAGGCTCCGACACACACGCACACGGCCCAGCAGGCTGTGGGGCGTGCGGGTCTCCAGCCTCTGCCCGCAGCCACCTTGCCCTTCTAGACAATTGACGGGGCAGCAGGGAGAAGGCTGTTATAAATTAAACATCGTGGCCAGCTGAGCACCCGGCTCTGCCATCCGTGCACTCATTGGCTGGTGGGCTCCCAGGAGGCCGCGGGACCGCGGGGTGGGGGAGAGGGCAGGAGAAGTGGCTCGCTTAATGAATTAGTCCTAATTGAGATATCTTCGCAAATATCTCTTTATTGAAGGACACGATTCCACCCGTTTCCTGGGAATTTGCCGCCTCTTGTTTGTCTCTGGTCCCTGAGTGTCGCAGAAATGACAAGAAAAGAGAGAGCCCTCCAAGGACTGCTCGAACCTTGGCTGCGCTGCTGGTTATGACGTGCGGGAAACCTCAGCAAGGCACAGAGACCCGGGCGGCGAGAGATGGGGGAGACGCAACACCAGGCAGGAGGCAGAACAGGGGCCGACCCAGGCGGGGCCGGAGGCACAGGCTCAGACACAGGGCACGCGAGGAAGACGCAGGCAGTGAGAGGCAGAGAAAGTCTGCACCACGGAGGGACGGAAGCAGGGACAGAGGGACCCACGGCTGGACAGACAAACACGCGCCTCTGCCTCTTCCTGCCTCGCCCAGCCTCCCGGCCCCTGGGCAGCCCCGCGGGCCCGCAGCGACAATGGAGCCTGATTCCTCTTGGGCCCTCCCCACTCTCCCCTTCTTCGCCCTCCTGCAATCCTCCCTGCAATCATCTCCCTTGTTCAAAATGAGCCCTTGCAGCTGCAGCCCAGGCAGCTGCTCCATCTTGGAGCCAGCACGGGGGCCTGGTGGCTGGGTCCTAGAGGCATGATGCCCGGCTGGGAGGCAGCGGGGAGCGGGGATGAGGGCTGGGTGCCCTCCTCCACCCCCAGCCCCAGCACTCTCCGGGGGGCCTTTAAGGGATTGTGCTGGTCGGGCTGATGTCACCACCCTCACCAGGCCCTTCCTAACACCCAACAGCGCTCCTGGCTCAGGAGGTCACTCAGGTTCAAGAATTCCAGTGTGTTCCATGGTCCCCACTGGGGTCCTAGGGTGAAAAGGAGATAGGAGCCCAGAGAGAGAGACAGACAGACAGACATAAAAAAGGTACACACACAGACACCAAGAGGCACGCGTGTCAGAGATAATCAAAGACCAAAGAGAGATGAACAGAGATGCAGAGACAGCTGGGACAAGACACGATGAGACAAGACGGAGACAGGCAGACACCAAAGAACAGACAGAGGTTACGATCAATGAGCCACTCAACAAACATTTATAGAGTGAATATCTACTCTGTGTTTTAATACACAGGTAAGACACACAGAGAGAAATCAAGAGGGTTAATGAGACAGAGATGGGGGCTGGGCATAGAAGGGCAGTTTAAACATAGGGCTTGACCGCCTTGCGGCGCCGGCACACCGGGTTCTAGTCCCGGTCGGGGCTCCGGATTCTGTCCCGGCTGCCCCTCTTCCAGGCCAGCCCTCTGCTGTGGCCCGGGAGTGCAGTGGAGGATGGCCCAGGTGCTTGGGCCCTGCACCCCATGGGGAGACCAGGAAAAGCACCTGACTCCTGGCTCCCGCCATCGGACGAGCGTGGTGCGCCGGCCGCAGCGCGCGCATCTGCGGCGGCCATTGGAGGGTGAACCAACGGCAAAGGAAGACCTTTCTCTCTGTCTCTCTCTCTCACTGTCCACTCTGCCTGTCAAAAAAAAAAAATAATAAACATAGGGCTTGAGACAAAGACAAACAGGACAGAGGCAGCCATGGGCAGACCCTGTCCCTACCTGCTCTGCGTCTCTGCCTCAGTTGCCCAGTGGTGGCCTCTTCCCGCCCACACACAAACACACCCAACCCCATCCAATCCTTCAGGGACGGCATCTCACCCAGACATCCACGCCCAATATCAAAGTTCTGGTTCAAGTCCCAGCTCTGACTCCCCATTCCAGCTTCCTGCTAAGATGGACCCTGGGGGCAGTGCTAACGGCCCAAGTTCTTGGGTCCCTGCTGCCCATGTGAGAGACCTGGATTGAGTTCCAAGCCCCTGGCTTTGGTCCAGCGCAGCTCTGGGCACCTGGAGAATCAGTGGATGGAAGATTATCTGTCATCTCGCTATCTAGCCGTCTATCTAATCTCTCACTCTCTGGCGCTCTTCCTGGCTCTCTGCCACTCAAATAACTTCTTCTTCTTCTTCTTCTTTTTTTTTTTTTTGACAGGCAGAGTGGACAGTGAGAGAGAGAGACAGAAAGGTCTTCCTTTGCTGTTGGTTCACCCTCCAGTGGCTGCCGCGGTTGGCGCGCTGCGGCCGGCGCACCGCGCTCATCCAATGGCAGGAGCCAGGTGCTAGGTGCTTTTCCCTGGTCTCCCATGGGGTGCAGGGCCCAAGCACTTGGGCCATCCTCCACTGCACTCCTGGGCCACAGCAGAGGGCTGGCCTGGAAGAGGGGCAACCGGGACAGAATCCGGCGCCCCGACCGGGACTAGAACCCGGTGTGCCGGCGCCGCAAGGCGGAGGATTAGCCTGTTGAGCCACGGCGCCGGCCTCAAATAACTTCTTTAAAAGCTTTCAGAGAAAGCTGCCTTCCTTTCCTTCCCGGCCCAGCAACGTAGGGAAAAGTGAAAAGGAAGTAGGTTTCAAACTCCCCACCTACAAGGCCTTTCGGCTCTGACAGAAGGCACCTTCAATGATGTAACGCAGGTGTTACACTTTGAGTGACATCCATGATTTAACAGGCACTTGGCAAAGAACTCACGCAAACAGAATTCTGGACATGTTTCTGAAAATCTCATCGTTGTGCCGTGATTGGTCACCCAACTCGGCAATTTGCCCAACCAGCGATGCTGCAAGCCTTCTGCCACTTCTCCTATGATCTACGTATTGTGAATTGAGCACATAATTACTACAGGTAGTAGAGAACAAGCAGTCCGGAAGAACACACCGAGTATGAGCAGATCCATATAAGTCCATGCCTTTCCACTGTATTCAGCACCTAGCAAACTCTCTGCCACTCATGTGGGAGACCTGGGTGGAGTTCCTGAGTCCTGACTTTGGCCTGGCCCAGACCTGGCTGTTGAGGCCATTTGGGGTGTGAACCAATGGATGGCAAATTGTCGAACCCCATGCTGGTCTCCCACATGGGTGGCAGGGACCCACGTACTTAGTCCATCTTCCTCTGCCTTGCCAGGCGCATCAGCAGGGAGCTGGACCAGAAGCGGAGCAGCTACCACTTGAACACTCCAATATGGGGTGCCAGGGCCACAGGCGGCAGCTGAGCCCGCTGCACCACAGCACAGGCCCCTCTCTTTCTTACAAAGCCACCGGGGTTCAGCCATAGGGGCAGAAGTGTTAGCAGAAGCCAGAGTTCTCATTGTTCAGGTAAGAGAAGGAGGGACCGCCAAGAGTAGGGGAGGCATTCACAAACATTTGGTCACACCTGTCACTCTTTGAACTTAGACATGGTCACGTGGCTTGCTTTGACCAATGAACTGCGAGTGAGAAAAAAATAACAGGCAAAGTTTTAGGAGCAGGAAAAGGATCTGCTCTGCCCCCTTATGTCTTGCCCCAACGATCGGATCCCAAGAGAGCCTCCATCGTCTCCGGTTCCTCAATGGACAATGGCTACCATGGACAGAGCCCTCAAGAACCAGTGTTGGAATTTGAGGTTGTGTAGTGTTGCCGCTCTGGACGGACACGGGATATTCAGGGCTTTCCAGAGAACTGTCAAGAAGAGACACAGATGCCCAAGCTTCGGTTCCTCATGGGGAAGTCCTCAAAGAGGGTCTTCTGACACCTGCCCCCACCCTCCCCACTTCCCCCAGTGTAGAACACATCTCCTTCCTCCTCTTCCCTAAGGGGGGGAGGTGCAGGGACGAGCTCACATCAGGCCCCACGAGGACGCAGCCGCTGGCAAGGGGGCTGACAGCTCTTAGTCTGGTCCTGGATTTACGATCCCCAGGTGAGCAGCCGTTCTGGGGAAGGCTCCCATTCCCCAGGGACGCTCTACGCTGCGAGTTGGCCAAAGGTAGTGGAAGAGGCAACTTCCTTCTGCCTCCTCCCTCAAGAATGCCAAACTGCTTCTCCAGATTGGGGAAGGGGAGCAGAAAGGAGTATGACCCAAGGGTCTGGGCTCAACCCCACCCACCAGTGAGGTTCTTCATTAAGGCGAACAGCAGCACCCAACCTCCTGCCCCGGAACTTCGGGAATTCCCACTGCTTCAATTCCAGAACCCCTCCCCATCTCCCTCCCACACCGGCGCTCACCTAGTCCTACAACTCCTCTCAAGCAGCACCTGCTACGTGCCTGGGCACTTCCGGCCGTTCTCCCCAATCCTCAGCAAGCTGAAGCCGACCTGGATGTTTGGCAACTGTTTATTGCAGGCCTACTACGTGCTTTGCTACAAGGATACACAAAAGCCCTCCTGACAGGACAAGCACCTACTTTGCGCCCAGTCATCTGCTTCCATTTAAAAGTGGAATCCGAGGACCCGTCCGAAGGTGCAGTTGTTGATTCAGCCAATTGACAATTATTTTCCTAGGCCTGCTATGCAGCCGGCCTTAGGGTTCAGTTCTAAACAAGATGCAGACCTTATGGTCTAATGGAGACTCAGAATCCTTGACTAATAAGGAGGTTGGAGCTTAGAAAGACGGAATAATTTCCCCAAGGTCATACAACTAGTTAATTGTAGGGCCAGAATTCAAGCCCAGATGAGCTCAACTCCAAGTCCTAACACCACCTCAGCATGCATTATGAACGGCACGGAACCGAGGGCTTTCCAGGATACACATGCTCCAAACAGTGGACGCACTCAGTAGGTTCAGTGAAGAAATAAAAAGGAGGAAGGATGAACAGATGGATGGATGGAGACACGGACGGGTTGAGGGATGGATGCACAGAGGATAAAGATGGTTAGATGGTGGATAATGGATGGGTGGAAGGAGTGGTGGGTGCATAGATGGATGGATTGATGCAAGGACAGATATAAAGATGGATGGATGGATGAGTGGATGGAGAGTGGGTGGAGAGATGGATATATGGAGGAATGAACTGACAGATGTCAAGATGGATGGATGGAAGGATGGATATAAAGATGGATGGACGGATGAGTGGATGGAGAGTTGGGTGGAGAGACAGAAGGAATGGGCAAGCATCAGGACAGTAGAGTCTCTGTTACCCACAACAGCTGAGCTGGAAATTAGCATTTCCATTTTTTTTTTTTTATAGACAAGGAAACTATAGCTTGGAGTAGTGAAGTTACCGGCCTGGGGCCACACAGCAAGGTGGAGAAAAATCTAGATTCCAACCTAGGTCTCTCAGACTCCCCAAGAATCCTCAAGTCACTGTCTTCTCCCAGTCCCTCTGCATCTCATTCTATGGAAAGCCCTACTGAAAAGGCAATGGTGAGCCTGGGGGGAGGCTAATGGGCGAACCATTAGCTTTCAGCCACTGATTTCTCACGCAGTACCGGATCAAAGGGCTATTAGCTATGAAAGGGCTAGAGTGGGGACCAGGTCTGCATGGACGCGCACACACACGCACAAACAGCCTTACAAAGAACATACAATGCGCCCAGGGATTCACCCACATCCATTCAACACAGGCACACACACACACACACTCCTAGGTACACACTTGCCCATATAGGCGAACACATCCGCCTCTGCAGACGCACACACCCAAGGTAGAGATGCACGCTTGTGCAAGCATCCCTCGGACACATACCTGCGTGCCTTCACACACACACCTGTGCACAACACATGCATGCATGTGTGCACTCTCAGGCGGTGAGGAGGGAGGTGTGGGCCTGCTCCCTTCCCACTGAGATGTCAACAACAAGAAGGCTGTGTCATACTCACATCCACAAACTCCCAGGCACACCTGCAAACACACACAAACACACACCAACCTACAGGCAGGGACACAGCACAGCGTCTCAACACTCACACTCACTCTCACACCCAGGAAGACACACTTGCACACAAACTTTGTCCTGATGCCCCCCACTCTTACCTGCCCCCCCCAGCAGACACACCACGACAAACCCGACAATGCCACTTGGTGTGACAGACACCTCACACACAGCCAGTCGGAATCTGGACTTAAGGGTGTCACCTGTGCCAAGCCCAATTCCAACTGCGCCCAGGGACTGGACAAAGCTTGCTCCCAATGGATGGGCCCCCCCCCCACACACACACACCCCACCACCAGCACCACTTGCCTGCAACCTTTGGAACCCAAGTCTTGCCTTCCAGCAAGGGGAGAGAAAGAGGTGGTGTGGTGTGGTGCCTACCAGGAACCAAACAGAGGGAACTGGCGAAGTTGGGGCAACAGGGAGGGGAGAGGGAGCCCGGGCATCCCAGAAGCACCTAAGAGGAGGGATCCTGGAGACAGAAGATGGGAGGGGCTCCCACAGGGGCCAAGCTGGAGGAGACTGAGGGACGTCACAAGGCAGGAAGCCCCCTTCTGTCTCCCCAGGACCACCGTTATTAACCCAGGGAAGCAGGAGGATATAGGCAATGGGGGGGGGGGATGGGGTGGGAGGGTGCAATCCTGGAGTTTCTGGAGGTGGTGGCCCCTGTGTGGCTCCCTGGGAGGACGAGTGAGGCAGCCACGGACAAATATTCAGCACTTGGTGGGGAGGGGGTGTCCCCGGGGGAGTAAAAAAAGAGAGATGCAAAGAGATACAGAGACAGGGAGAGACAGAAATAGAGAGACATCCCGAGAAGCAGAGGGAAGAGAGACACTCAGAACTACTGAGAGCCCCTGCAGGTGGAGCTGCCACTGGGAGACCCCGAGCCTCTCCCTCTCCCTGATCCGGCGCAGGGTCCCTCCCAGCCCCCCAGATCCCGCCCTCCCCGCTCGCCCCGCTCGCCCCGCTCGGCCGGCCGGGACCAGGCTCCATTCCGCAGCCCTTGTGGTCTCCGCCCCGGGGGCCGGGCCGGGCCCCCGCGAGCCTGGCGCGTTTGCTGGCGTTTGGGCCACCCTGCTCAATAATAATAGTAACAGCAATCAATAATAATACCAGCGCCGGGAGAGAGGCTGAGCGGGTCCGGGGAGAGCCGGCCGCCCGTCCCCCGCCCCGGCGCGCCAGGCGCTGGTGGTCCGAGGTCCCCCCGGGGGCTGCGGCTGCGGCGCGGGCACCACGCCCCCCCCAAGGGAGCGCCCCCCGCGCGGCGGCCACTCACGATTTTCTCGGAAGCGCCCGCGCGGGACACGGTGCCGTTGAGCCCCACGAGCGAGGGCAGCGTCTGCGACATCCAGTTGGTGACCATGGCCATGGTGCTCAGCACCGCCCCGATCTTGAGCAGCGGCACCGACATCGCGCCCCCGCCTCATGCCCCGGGGCCGCCGGGCGCACGGTCCCTAGGCCACCCAGGCACACCCACCACCCACCCACCCCCGGAGGAAGGGGGGGTCGCGAGCGCGAGCTGGGGCAGGGGGCGGGCCGGGGGGGGGGGGCTCGGGGACGCGGGCTGCGGCTCGGCGCGCCTCGCGGGCTCCGCTTTATAAAGCGCCGGCTCGGGCCCCCCCCCAACCCCCTCCCGCGCCTCCGCGCCGGGCACTTCCAGCCGCCGTGACGTCACGGCTCCGGCCCGGAGCCCGGCGGGGGGCGGGGGGCACCCAGACAGCCCCCGCCCCCTCCCCGCCGCCGCGCCGCCCCAGTGCCGGGGACCGCCCCCCGGTGTAGGGGACCCACCCCCCGGCTGCAGGAGGCACTCCCGCCCGCCCCCCCACCCCAACCCCACCGCGGCGGCGGCATCCCCAGCCCCGCCCCCAGCCGGTGTTCCCGCCCCCGCCCCCACCCCCGGCGGTATTCCCGGGCTGCCCTCCGCGCACCGCCCCTCGCGGAACCCCCGGCCACTTGGGCCCGGCGTTTAAACGAGCAGCCGCCCCCCACCCTCGGCCACCTACTATGGTCGGGACGGTGACCCCGGCTCGCCAGACCCCCTGGGAGCCCAGGCAGGGGCGGCGCGCCCGGGGCCAGACACCTGTGCGCTCCCTCGGGTCGGGCAGCGCAGGGTCTCCGCGGGCTGGGGGAAGGGGCTTCCCCCCAGATGAAGCCCATTCTGGTGGGGGGCGGAAGGCGGGGTGGGGATCCCCCAGCCGTTTTGGGACGAGAGGAGCCCGCAGCAGCCCCCCACCCCGGTCCTGGGGGTCACTTGGGCAGCGCGGGGTTCCGGGTCTCCGCGCCGCCGGGGACCGCAGAGACGGGGCACGCGGCCTCCTGCCCGCGACTCGGCCCCGGCCGCAGGCCCTCGCCCACCCGCGTCCGGAGCGGCGCGGGGCGGGTTTCCATCCCTCTGTTTTGGCTGCACCCACGCCCCCTCCCGGCGTCCCCGCATCACCTCTCGCCGCCGCCGTCTGGAGGCGGCGATGACTCAGGCGTTTCCCGCAGCGGCCGGGCCGGGGGAGAGGCGCACAGGGGGGGGGGGGGGGGGGGGTCGAGGTTGGGGAAGGGTGGGGGGCGGGGGGGGTCTTCAGCCGCCTTTTTTTTTTTTCTCCCTGAGCTGGACAACCCCAGAGAGATTGCTTTGCCTCCGTGGGACCTGCGACTTCTCTCTGCCCCTGTCTTCATCGGTGAAGTGGGTAGGTGGGTGGGTGGATGGACGACATGTGAACGGCCCAGGGAACGACTTCCAGACAGTGGCACCGCAGGTGCCAGGTCCTGGGGTGGGGTGCGGAGTAGGGGGAGCCGGTGAGTGTGAAACACCCTGTGGACTTTGCAGCTGATAAATGACCCTAGATATATAAAGGGGGAGGGTCTTGCTTTTTTGTAGGAAATGCTCAGCTCTGCACAGAAACTTCCTAGAACTTGGCGCAGCCGCCCACCTACAGCTCAGAGAGGAGGCGGGACCAGCTTGGGGTGACCCGGTAGGCTAAGTGGGAGCCCAGGATTTGAACCCAAGGATGTTTTCGGACCCCAAGACCGCTGAGCCTCACCCGGGGCCGCTGGGCTCCTGATCTCACCGTGGAAGACTGAGTCTGCGCTCCAAGGGTCGCTGGGTTCACTTCCCCACGCCCCGCCTCCTTGCCTCCCAAACTGCGCTCCGCAGAGGCGCCACGACCTCCCAGTCTGCAGGGCTCACTCCCTCTTTCCTAGTCCTGTCCCCACCTCCCTGCTCCCTGCCCACCCCCTAAACACCTTCACTCCCAGGACTTTGTCTTTCTGCACGCCCCCTCCGCGCCTGGGCCTGGGCACCCACTCCCAAGGCTTCAGTCCGTCAGACACACGCCTGGCTCAGGGGCTTGGCACTTGCTGTGCCCTCTGCCCACATCGGCCACCACCACAGATGCACACCCAGTGTTCCCCTGCTTCTGTGCCTTGCCCCTTCCTGCCAGAAAACTACATTTCCCAGAATCCTTTGCACACTCGCTTTCTGCGAAGCGTATCCAATAAAGAGGCCTGGAGGGAGATCCAGGGTATCTCTCTCTGTTTGCTTAACTGGTTTCTGACAGCGCTCCCAGCGAAGATGAAAGAGCTCCTTCCCGGGCACCCCCACCCCAAGGTCTGCTCTCCCTCCCACCACTGGCACCTCCCACAGCTTTCTGCTGTGGTTTGTGGCTGTGTTCCCAAATCTTGGCTCCTCAAGCTTCCACCTCCCACTTCACCAATGCCCTCTATTAAATTCCCTCTCTCAGAAGCACCTACAGTGGTTTGTCTCTCTGGCGGACCCTGACCTGTGTGTGGCAGAGGGGGTCGAGCCGCTACCTGGCACCGGCATCCCATATGAGCACCAGTTCGAATCTCAGCTGCTCCACTTCCGATCCAGCTCCCTGCTGTGCACCTGAGAGTGATCTTCCCATCCCTCCCTCTCTCTCTGTGTCTCTCTTTCTCTTCTCTCTGCAACTCTGCCTTTAAAATAAATTTTACAAAAAGAGAAATACTGGGATGATTCTCTAGGGAATTCTCCACCAACTGAGTCCTCGCCTGAGGGGTGTTTTTGCTGTAAGAAGCTTTACAGGAGTGCTTGTTTGGCTTAGCAGTTGAGACATCCATATTCCACGTCAGAGTGGCTGGGGTTTGAGTCCCAGCTCCAGCCCCTGACTTTGGCTCCCTGCTAATGTGCATGGGAAAGCAGTAGAAGCCGGTCTAAGTGCTCAGATCCCTGCCACCCATGTGGGAGACCCGGATGAAGGGCCAGGCTCCTGGCTTCAGCCTGGCCCAGCCCTGGCCAATGCAGCCATATGGGGAGTGAACCAGTAGATGGAAGACTCTCTCTCTCTCTCTCTCTCTTCCTCCCTCTCTTTCTCTCTCTTCCTCTGCCTCTCTGTAACTCTGCTTTCAAATAAATAAATAAACCTTTTTTTTTTTTGACAGGTAGAGTGGACAGTGAGAGAGAGAGACAGAGAGAAAGGTCTTCCTTTGCCGTTGGTTCACCCTCCAATGGCTGCCACAGACGGCGCACTGCGGCTGGCACACCGCGCTCATCCGATGGCAGGAGCCAGGTGCTAGGTGCTTTTTCCTGGTCTCCCATGGGGTGCAGGGCCCAAGCACTTGGGCCATCCTCCACTGCACTCCCGGGCCACAGCAGAGGGCTGGCCTGGAAGAGGGGCAACCGGGACAGAATCCGGTGCCCCGACCGGGACTAGAACCCGGTGTGCCGGCGCCGCAAGGCGGAGGATTAGCCTATTGAGCCACGGCGCCGGCCTAAATAAACCTTTTTTTAAAAAAGGATTTTTACAAATTGTTGCACCGACATAAACATCCTTTAACCCCATGTTTCCTATGAACATGAACCTACGTGAATGCAAATTTTCATAGCAGCATTTTTCTTTTTCTTTCTTTCTTTTTTGGACAGGCAGAGTTAGACAGTGAGAGAGAGAGACAGAGAGAAAGGTCTTCCTTCCATTGGTTCATCCCCAAGATGGTCGCTATGGCCGGCGCACTGCGCCAATCCGAAGCCAGGTGCCAGGTGCTTCTCCTGGTCTCCCATGCGGATGCAGGGCCCAAGCACCTGGGCCATCCTCCACTGCTTTCCCGGGCCACAGCAGAGAACTGGACTGGAAGAGGAGCAACCAGGACAAAACTAGTGCCCCAACTGGGACTAGAACCCGGGGTGCCAGTGCCGCAGGCAGAGGATTAGCCTAGTGAACCACGGCGCCAGCCCACAGCAGCATTTTTCAAAATGAATGAAACAACCAGTTACCTATCATCTGGCCAACGGACAAGCAGTGGTCCACCAACGTCATGCGTCTAATTCATCAATAAGAAGGAGGGAGCTATTGATACCCATTGTCGTGTGGATGACGCTCCAAATATTCGCTCAGTAAAAGAAGCCAGGCTCCATGTACACAAAACGTCCGGAAAAAGGCAAACCAACAGACAGGAAGTAGATTTACGACCGGAACTGGGGCAGGCAGAGGGGGTGGTGCACAGATCCCAGAGATCTGTCGGGAACGACAGAAAAGCCCTAAACCTGAAGTGACTGCGTTGCTGCAGCCCACGTGGAAGACCTGCTTGAGTTTCTGCTCCTGACTTGGGCCCAGCCTGGGGCCATCTGTGGGCATTAGGGAAGGGAACCAGCAGAGAACTGGACTGGACTCGCTCTCTCCCTCCCCCTCCCTCCCTCTCTGTCTCTCTCCATGTCCCCATCACTCTGCCTTTCAGTAGATAAAAAAAAAATTCTTACAAAGCAAAGCACTGATCCCTCTTAATGATGTCACCATCTCCCAGCACCTCCACCATGGCTATCTTCTTGAACATGCGCCTTAGCGAGAACAAGCGCTCCTCAAACCACGGCGGAAGTGCACCTGCTAACTCACTGGACCCGCAGAATAACCTATGCAGCGGGAGGACTGTCCTTCCCGCTTGTAAATAAGGAGGGTGGACATTTGGGTAACGGCTGAGACACTGCTTGGGAACGCCTGCATCCCATTAGTGGAGCGCCTGGATTCAAGTTCCGGCTCCACTCCGGATCCCTAAGAGGCAGCAGGTGGCGGCTCCAGGAGCTGAGGTCCTGCCACTCACATGGGAGACCTGCCTGCAGTTCCTGGCTCCTGGCTTCAGCCTGGCCCAGCCCAGGTTATTGCAAGCATTTGTGGAATGAATTGGCAAATGGAAGATCTCTCTCTCCCCCTCCCTCTGTCATTCAGCCTTTCAAATAAATAAATAGGCATCTTTTAAAAAAAAAAAAAAAACAACCAGTGTTGGCAAGGATGTAGAAGCCCTGAAACTCCTGGGTTTTGAGAGCCCTCAGAAACCTACGTGCAGAATCCCACATGACCCACAACTCCCTTGCCGGGCGTATGCACTAAAGATTGGGGAGCAAGGTCTCCAGGAGCTGTGTGCACAGACGTGTGTGCGCACCAGCGATGTCCATGATACTCCAAAGGTGGACACGACCCAGCGTCAGTGCACAGATGGATGGGGGGGAGGGAGACAGAGTGCGGTCTGGCCACGCAATGGGACAGGACCCAGCCTTCAAAGGGAGGAAGTTCTGGCCCCTGCCCCAGCATGGGTGCACCTTGAGGGCGCTCTGCTGGGTGAAATAAGCCAGTCACAAACAGAAATACTCGGGGCTGGCGCTGTGGCGTAGCGGGAAAGCCGCCGCCTGCAGTGCCAGCATCCCATATGGGCGCCGGTTTGAGTCCTGGCTGCTCCACTTTCCATACAGCTCTCTGTTGTGGCCTGGGGAAGCAGCAGAAAATGGCCCAAGTGCTCGGGCCCCTGCACCCACGTGGGGACCCGGAAGAAGCTCCTGGCTCCTGGCTTCGGATTGGCGCAGCTCCGGCCATTGCAGTCAATTGGGGAGTGAACCAGTGGATGGAAGACCTCTCTCTTTCTCTCTCTCTGCCTCTCCTTCTCTCTCTGTGTAACTCTGAATTTCAAATAAATAAATAAATCTTTAAAAAAAAAGCTGTCTCAGCCGGCGCCGTGGCTCAACAGGCTAATCCTCCGCCTTGCAGCACCGGCACACCGGGTTCTAGTCCCGGTCGGGGCTCCGGATTCTGTCCCGGTTGCCCCTCTTCCAGGCCAGCCCTCTGCTGTGGCCCGGGAGTGCAGTGGAGGATGGCCCAGGTGCTTGGGCCCTGCACCCCATGGGGAGACCAGGAAAAGCACCTGGCTCCTGGCTCCTGCCATCGGACGAGCATGGTGCGCCGGCCGCAGCGCGCGCGTCTGCGGCGGCCATTGGAGGGTGAACCAACGGCAAAGGAAGACTTCTCTCTCTGTCTCTCTCTCTCACTGTTCACTCTGCCTGTCAAAAAAAAAAAAAGCTGTCTCCCCTTAAACACACACACATGCACACACACACCCCACTTCTATGACCCCACTGCCAGCTCAGTATATTTCCAAGTCCCAAACCCACTTGCAAGGCCTTCAGATCACAGTCTCTCTGTCCCCAACTTCACCTCCTTTTTGGCCTCCCCACATGCACCTTCCACACTCCACCCTGCCACCCACTTCCACAACCCACCATGGACCTCCAAGGTTTGTCAGCACAGCCAGGGACCGCCTTCTACCTGGAATATCCACCCTCTCACCTTCAATCACTCATCCTGCAAAACTCAACTCCAATGCCACCTCCTCCAGGAAGCCCTTCTGACTTGACGCTTTGCACTGTGTACCCTGTGCCTGCTGCACCCTTCTCCCAGACTTGGAGCGTGGGAGCTGCTCCACAGCAGGCTGCCACATCTCTCCATGTCCCCAGTGCCTCGCTGTGGGTCCTTTTTCAATGGGATCAGTGCAGAAGTTATAAATACATAGACTTTAGCTCATCACGTGTAGGCCATGTATTTTGTACGAGAATAATAGAGACCACCTCAGGACTTGAAAGCTGAGTGGCTAGGGGAGACCTCAAGAGGTCCATGGAAAAGTGGAATCAAACATTATTTTAGTGCAAATTTTTTTTCAAATCTATCCATAGTTTCATAATACACATTTTTGTGAACTTTTGGACTATCCCTCAAATGCATGGATTTTCAAAATTGTGGGACTAAAGCAATGTTCTCTTTTTGTTCCATTTTCTTTTTTAAAGATTTATTTCACTTCCGGGCCAGGCTGAGACCAGGAGCCAGGAGCCCCATCCGGGTCTCCCACGGGGGTGGCAGGGAACAAGGTACTTGGACCATCACTGCTGCCTTCCCTGGCGAATGAGCAGGGAGCTGGATCGGAAGTGGAGCAGCCGGGACTTGAACTGGCGCCCCATGGGATGCCGGCACTGCAGGTGGTGGCTTTACCCTGCCTGGCCACACAAAGCCAGCTGCTTCTTCCCGTTTTCTATTAACTTTTTAAAGCACCCTCATTTTTGGATTGCGTTCAACTGGCTGTGCCTTCTGTTTCCTTTCTTCTTATGCAGTGACACCAGCCTTCTCTTCTGCTACGAGGGGCTCAAAGGGGCAGGCGTCGAGCCAAGCGGATAAGCCGCCCCCTGGGACGCCCTCCGTCCGGGCTCTGCGCCTCACGCCAGCTCCCTGCGCATGCGCGCCCTGGGAAGCGGTGGCGATGGCTCAAATGCTTGGGTCCCTGCCACCCACGTGGGAGACCCGGATGGAGCTCCCGACTCAGCAGCCGAGTTTGGTGCAACCCAGCCCTGGCCATCGCAGCCACAAATGCAGGAGACTCAGGACTGTTAGGGCCATGCAGTCCGGCCTGGGAGAGCCGCCCGGGGATCCCGGGAGCTGCAGCAGCCTGCAGAGGGTAGGGGCTGTCTCTGAGCCTTCTCTGCTCGCTTCCGGCTTCTGCTTGGTTGGTGCCTGAACCCTGAGGTGGATGAAGTCGTGAGCCGGGCGGGCCCCCACCGAGGGGTGAAGACACTGAGCTGTTCTGTAGGAGCGAAGTCTCCTGTTCCCGTCACCACAGCCTTTGTCCCAACACAGCCAGGCGCTGCAGAGCGCGCCGGGTCACCCAGCGCCGGTGCGAGGTGTGGGGGGTCCCAGCCCGAGAGGCGCTCCGCATGTAAATGAACCTGCGAAAGCAGCAGGTCCGACGATGAAGTCAGCAAGGGTACACCTTGATCAATGCCAAGTACATGCAGTCCTCGCTCCGAACCCACAATGTCAGCCCAGTGCAGGTGGAAAACGGTCAGGAAGAGACCCCTACCCTCCTGAGCACCTAAGAGACGCTTCCCTGGGCTAAGGGCTCTGGACACAGCACTTAGACCGTAGCAGGCGTCTCTCAGCCAGAGATGGATGATGCAAAACGAAGCTTACGGGGCAATGGGCTCGGGCGCTCTGCAAATACTGCACCGCTTTTAAAGGGGGGACTTGAGATTTGGGGATTTTGGTACCTGCAGGGGTCCTGGGACCAATCCCCCAATGACACCAAGGGACCGCTGTGCATCGTCCCTGAACCGTCCCACAGGGACACCACAGTCCTGCTCCCACGGGGCCGGGATTAAAGTCAGGTGCAGACTTGTAAATGCAAAATGTTGATATTGTGCTCATCATAGATTTCTTTGCATGAATTAAAATATTGCATTCAAGGGCCAGCGTTGTGGTGTAGAGGGTAAAGCAGCCTCCTGCAATGCTGGCACTCCATTTGAGCACTGGTTTGAGTCCTGGCTACTCCACTTCCGATCCAGCTCCCTGCTAATATGCCTGGGAAAGCAGCAGCAGATGGCCCAGGTCCTTGGGCCCCTGCACCCACATGGGAGATCCGGATGAAGCTCCTGGCTCCTGGCTTCAGCCTGGCCCAGCCCTGATTCTTGTGGCCATTTGAGGAATAAACCAGCAGATGCAAGATCTCTCTCTGTCTCTCTATAACTCTGTCTTTCAAATAAATAAGTCTTTTAAAACTATTTTTAAATTAAAAAAATTTTAAATGTATTAAAATATCTTGGTTAATGAGGTTTTTGGAGTCCCCTTAAATTTTGCACTTGAGGCGAGGGTCTCACTTGCTCTCCTCTGGCAGGGGGCTACAAGCACGCACACATCTGCGCGCACACGCGCACACGCGCACACACACGCAGCTATACACCTGCAAACACAGGCACACACCCACATACCTTCACCACGGTCACGTACACACATAGCCCCTGTACAAACCTCACTTCACCAGCAGGTGGCGCTCCCGCTCTTTAATTAAAGACCTAGCCCTGCCTCAGCTCTGCCCTGCCCTTACTCTTTTAGCTGCCTTAAAGGTTTCATTTCCTCCCACTTTGGACTTTTACACTTTCTACAGGAGCCTGGGGAAGAAGGGATCTTTTTAAAATAAAAAAGGAGGTGTGATTTGAAAGGCAGAGAGAGGTCTTCCATCCACTGGTTCATGCCCAAACACCTGCCACAGTGGGGGCTGGGCCAAAGCGGAAGCCAGGAACTCCGAACTCAATCTACAGCTCCTGCGTGGATCGGGTTCCAGCCCAGGTCAATGTCAAAGGCCCGGGTATTTGAGCCACCACCTGCTGCCTCCCAGGGAGCTGAGTCAGAAGTGGAGTCGCGGCTCCAGGCACTCCACCACGGGATGCGGGCTGTAATTGCCCATCCCAAGAACAGGCTCTTAGCCCAAAACATCAGTGCCCCGTGCCGGTGGGACCTCAGGCACTAGGTAAGAAGACGGGTTTTCTTGATGCCTCTGGTCTAGGAGCACATGGTTCCTGGGACCCCTCCTGCCACGGTGTCTCCCACCACGGGCACGGTCAACCTTCCCAGAAGAGTACATGGAAAATTCCAGAAGCAAGCACTTGGTAACTTTGAAGTTGTGGGCTGCTCTGGGCGATTAAATCTCATCCCTCCACACTCCACCCTGCCCAGGAGACAAATGGCCCCCTGGTCCAGCGTATCCACCCTGCAGGCACCACCCGCCCGTGTTCGTCACATTCTGATTACCTTGCTCTTGTTCAAGGAAGCCTTGTTTTACTTAGTAACAGCCCCGAAGTGCAAGAGCAGTGGTACAAAGCAGGGGCCGGGGCATAAAACATGGGGGGGACAGATGAACTCCAGCACCGGGTAGCAACACAGCAGGGCCCACGAGAGAGCACACAGCACCGGAGGACCTCAGGCGTTCCTGGGAGCGGAATGAGAAGATGTTCATTTGGATGCAAACGCATGTTGCAAGCCACGCACACCAGCTGCCCTCAGTTTGTGGGAAACATGTGTGGAAGGTTGTGCCTGGGTTTCAAACCTTTGTGCAGCTAAAATAAACATCTTGGGCTGGTGCTGTGGTGCAGTACGTAAAGCTGCCACCTGTGGTGCCGGCATCCCCTGTGAGTGCGGGTTCGAGTCCTGGCTGCTCCACTTTTTTTTAATTTATCTTATTTGAGAGGGAGAGAGAGAGAGAGAGAGAGGTCTTGCATCCGCTGGTTCACTCCCAAGATGGCCACAACAGCCAGAGCTGAGCCAAAGCCAGGAGCTTCTTCCGGGTCTCCCACGTGGATACAGGGGCTCAAGCACTTGGGCCATCTTCCACTGCTTTCCCAGGCCACAGCAGAGAGCTGGATCGGAAGTGGAGCAGCCGGGACTCGAACCGGCGCCCATATGGGATGCTGGCACTGCAGGCGGCAGCTTTACCCGCTATGCCACAGTGCTGGCCCCTGCTCCGTTTCTGACCCAGCTCTCTGCTATGGCCTGGGAAAGCAGCAGCAGAAGATGGCCCAAGTGCTTGGGCCCCTGCACTTGCGTGGGAGACCCGGATGGAGTTCCAGGCTGCCAGCTTTGGCCTGGCCTGACCCCTGCCATTGTGGCCATCTAGGGAGTGAACCAGAGGCCGGAAGGACTCTTTATTCCCCCCCTACACCCCCGTAACTCTGCCTTTCAAATACATATTTTTAAATTTTTAAAAAAATTCTGTATTTATTGATTTGAGAAGCAGAGACAAAGGGGCAAGAGAGAGAGAGAGAGAGAGAGAGAGAGAGAGAGCGCGCTTCCATGCGCTGGTTCACTCCCCAAATGCCCACACTGGCTGGGACCAGAGCCAGGAGCTGGGAGTGTCACCAGTCTCCCACGTCGGGGCTGGAACCCAGTCACGTGAGCCATCACCATTTCCTCCCAGGGAGCTGGAGTCAGGAGCTAGAGTGGGGAACCCACCCCAGGCACTGCCACGTGGGGTGTGGGCGGCTGAACCGCTAGGTTAAACGCCCACCCCTAAACTGAGCGCTTACTCCCACTTCCCAGGGACCTTCCAAGTTCCCCTCGTGCCTGTTTAGGGGTCAGGCTGTGTGCCGTTTTGGGCATTCACTGTGTGTGTGTGGGGGGGGTCTTGACACATATCCCTCGTGGGAAAGAGGGGCCAAGATTTCCAAAAGAAAGGCGGGCTGGATGCGCGCCTGGCACTGCACAGGAATGTCCCGAGGCGGGATTCAGCCTGCAGTTCCCACATCCCACGCTGCGGTCCGCGAGTCCCCCCCCCCCCCCCCCCCCCGTCACTCCCAGCTCCAGCTTCCTACTAATGCAGACTGTGGGAGGGGCTCAAGCCACTGAGCTCCTGCCCCCCCCCCCCCCCCCCGTGGGAGACCCCGGCTTCAGCCCCGCCCAGCCCCAGCCCCAGGCATTTGGGGTGTGCACCAGCAGATGGCGCTGTCTCATGTGTGTGCATTCTCTCTGCCTCTCAAATCGGTAAATACATTTTTAGAAATTCGTTGAGCACCTGCTGTGGGCTGAGCTCTGTCCTAGGCCCTGGAAAGACCCCTGCGCCCTGACGGGTTTCTGCTCTGATGAGGAGCCAGCTGACGGATAAACAGACAAGCCGTGAACAGGCAAGAGCATGATGACAAAGAAAAATAACACAGAGAAGTGCGCAGAGAGCAGCAGAGGGGGGCCGTCTCAGATGGCTGCTCAGGGTGGGCTTCTCAGAGGAGGTGACATTTAAGCAGTAAGAACAGCAAGGAGTTACTTAGGGGGCAGCACCCCCTGGCGGAGGGAACGTTAAATGCAATAGCCCTGAGGTACATGATCCAAACTGAACAATCCTCCTCCCCTTATCCTGTGGGGGCCGGGGGTTCCAGGAACAAGTGGCCCCCAAACCCAAATGGTGCCAAGGATATAGCCAGATCTGGGGGGATCTTCCCAGTGGTTAGGAAGGTGGTACCTTTCCCACGGCGGGGGGTGGGGGGGCTTGGGGTTATCAGGATGTCTGGGAGCTCCAAATCACTCACAGACCAGAACCCAGAACACCCGACACGGACCCTGGATGGAGGGACAATGACTCCGACAGGTCCTACTTTCCAGCTCAAACCCAAACTCAATCTCACAGCACACCAAGTTCCTAGGTGCCCTGGCCTCACCCAAATCCCAAATCCCCCTCGCCCACACCAGCCTCCTCACGGCTCTCAAACACGCCAGACTCGTCCCTACCCCAGGGCCTTTGCACCTGCGATTCCTCCCTCCTTGCATGCGTTCCCTCTGGGATACCCACAGGACTCCCTCTCTCACCTCCTCCAGCTGTCACATCAAATGACACTTCCTGGGGCAGGCATTTGGCCACGTCCCATTTCTGAGTGCTTGAGTTTGAGCCCCACCTCTGCTCCCTAGCCAGCTTCCCACCAATGCACAGGTGATGGTTCACGTGCTTGGAGACCCGGATGGAATTCCAGGCTCCTGGCTTCAGCCCAGCCCAGCTGTTGCGTGCATGGGGGAGTGAATCCGCCGATGGAAGATGTCTCTGCCTGTCTTTAGAAAGTAAATAAGAAGTAAAAATATCAGCCCCCTAGAGACACCTGGCCGCTCCTGCTTCCCGCCCTGGTCTCTCTGTAATCTCCTTTGCCCGTCTGCTCGTCTCGACATTTACCTGATGTTCTTATACATGGACCTCGCTGTTGACTTTGTATCATATATTTATTTGGTTTGTGTATGTTTCCTCTGCCAAAAGGTCAGTGTGAAAGAGAAGGGATTTGACCACTTGGGTCACGGATGGATAAATGAATGAATAAATGTCTTTCCAGGAAAGAGCCCTGGGGGCGCCCACAGCCCATCAGGGACCCGGGATGGGTCTCTGGGAAGCCATGCAGAGGACAGAACCTCCCTGGGTTGCCATACCTGTGCTGGCCGCTGGGAGGCACTGCAGCCCGCAGCAGAACTCCGGCAGCCCCGCCCCAACTGACAGTAGCCCCGCCCCTTGCCTGCGTTTAGCCCCCCTCACCACCCTGCTAAGCCCCTCCCCTAGGAGGACCCAGGTTAGCCCCGCCCCCAGGGAACTCTGGGCCTTGCAGTTTGTAGCGCTCATCCCCCCCCCAACTACCTCTCACAGCAAACTGTGTCCCCAGCCAATGTGGGTGACACGACAGGAAGCCTGGCGTTCCCTGGGGGCTAGCACGGGTAGGGGCGACCCCCAGGTGCTGGTGCCAGGGATCCTTTGGGAATCCAAATTCAACTCCATTTCTGGCCATTTTCCCCAGTCGTTTTGCAAATCCATGCCTCTCTCTCTGTTTCTCTCTAGATCAGGGATCCATTAAGCTCCTACTGTGTGTAGCCTGGTGCCAGGTGCTGGACACGGCCCCTCTCCCACCCAGCGGGCAGGTGCTGAGATGCAGCCCCTTGGAAGAGGGCCCCCCCAACCTCTCCCGTGGTCCTTCAGAAATTCTCGCATCTAGATGCAAACCTCCATCTCTCCCAGTGCCCTCCTGGGGTGGGTACAGTGTGCAGTACAGGAGAGGGAAGGCGCCCAGAAGGTTTTTAATCTGAATTTCGAGCTGAAAACCCCACCTTGCGACGTTTCCACAAGCCCTGTCCCCATCCATGGAGTGGGCTATTTAACAAGAAGCCGACCATGTGGACACGGGAGCCTGACTGCCTCCCATTCCAGTGCTCTCTCTGCCACTCTTGAGCTGTGCGTCTTCCTGCAGAAGTTTTTCTTTTCCCCGCGCCTCAGTTTCCCCATCTACAGAGCAAAGTTGCGGACAGCACCCCCAGGTAGGGGCTGAGGGGCTAAAATGCCTCAGCTCACCCTGCGGGCTTGAGCAAGTGCCGGCTACAGCAGCCACTTAATGCATGCTCACTGCTATTTCTATCCTTATTTTCGATTCCAGCTTCCCTTTAAGCTGGGAATTTGGGGATGCTCCTACCCCCAGGATAGAGTACTAGAGAGGTTCCCTAAGGGCTGAAGATGCCTGGACCCCCACATTTTGCAAACCTTTGCGGAAAGATGGGGAGAGAGAAGCAGTGTGTGTGAGGCACCAACACACACACACACACACACACACACACACACACGCCTGCACGCAGTCACTCGCCCCCCAAGGCCCCTTCCCAAGCACTTAAGGCCCAGAACCGCATGCCCTGGGTCACCTCGGTGCGCTCACAGAGCCACACACCTGGCCACACAGGTTTTGTATGCCCATGGGGACACTGTCACACACAGCGCTGGGATCAGTCCTAGCTGCCAGGCACACACAGCACACAACTCCCACGGCTGGCTCGCCCGCCTGGCACCACCACCCCAACACGGGGGGCAGCCAGGCACTGTCACCCATCAGGATCTCCCCACCGTACACACCCCAACTCATTCCCAAGTGGATGCCCCCACACACAAACTCCCCTCGGTCACACCCAAGCCTGGACACAAAGACACGTTCACCCTGCACCCCACACATGTCCCTGTCAGTCACTCACACGTGAGTCCCGCCCCCTTCCCACACTGGGGGTGCAGACGAGGAGTGTGTATGCGTGATAGGGGAGGGTCTTCACCCCAAGTCCCCCAGCCGTGCAGGGGAAAGGCAAAGCCCCCGAAGTTTTCCCCTTCACCCCACTTCACGCCAGCCAGGAGGTGGGGTGTGGGCTCCGGGTCGCCCAGGGAATGACAACCCGCTGCACCCCCAAACCGTCCCAGCCCCAGAAAGGATAGGAAGCGCCTCTCCTTCTCTCCCAAGGCGGGGTGAACGGCCCAGCAGCCCCTTCCCCGCGGCGACCCCCAGCCCTTCACCACCCCTGAAGCTCCGTGGGGGGTGGGGGTGCTCCTGGACCACCCCCAATTGCCGTTCCCCTGGGAACCCTCGGGGCTCCCCGCCCCTCCTGGAGCCCCCCGCGCCCGCACCTGCCCGCGGGGCCCTTACCTGTCCGGCGAGGCCTGGGCATAGCAGCAGCAGCAGCGGCAGCGGCAGCGGCAGCGGCGGGACCGTGAGCGGCCACATGACGCGCCCCCGGCCCGGCTCTCCGCCCGCCCGCCCGCCCTCGCGGCGCCCGGGACCGCCACCAGGCGCGACCCCCGCCCGGCCGGCCGGGGCCACCCAGCGCCGCCGCCTCCCCGCCTCGCCCGCGGCCGGGATTCCGCCCCACCCCCGCCCCCTCGGCCGCGCCGAGCCTTTGTGGCGGGCTCCGCCCCCCGCCCCGCCCCCAGCTCGTCTTTGGGCTCCAACCAAGCGAGTGGGGGGGGTCCGCTGAGAGCGGGGATGAGAGGGGGAGCTGGCGCTGGCGAGGGGGCCTGGGCACCAGATCCCGCAACCTCCCCACCCGCCGTGGGAGCGGGGCACGGGGCTGGGGGAGGGGTGTCCGTCATGTGCTTGCCATCTCACCCCCCCAGACCCTCCCCGTGTCAAAGTGGACGTGGGAGGCGGACCCACGCAGGTGATGGGGGAAGAGGAAGGAGGGGCTCAGCGCAAAGGGGAGAAATGAGGAGACCCCCTTCCCTCCGGAACCAACAGGGAAACTGAGGCAGGGCGTGTAAAATCGGAAGTTGGGGAAAGGGCCCATGCCAGGGCGGAGGCAGAGATTGAGGGGCCTGGCCTGCCAACGTATGTGTGTGTGTGTGGGGGGGTTGCATTTCTCTCTTCCTGGATGCCCACTCCCCACGGGCCCTCCCCCGCCACACCTGGGCTGGGCTCCTGGTCTACCCAAGAGAATGAGAAGGCCCGTTCTGCCTCCACGGGAAGCTGTTTGCATGCTGAGAGGCATCCTTGGCCTGCCCGCCTGCCTCTGAGCCTCCATCAGCCTCCCTCCATGGCCTCCCCTCCCCGACACTGCTCAATGGCTTTGCAGGTGCAGGGGATAATGAGTCGGGTGTTGGAGAAAGCGCCTAGGAAACTTAGGGCGCAGGGCAGGCTGGCAGGTTTGAGACCCTACTGTGTGCACGTAGATAGCACACGCTGTGCATGGTTTTGTCCAGGTTGGTCTGTCACTCGCTCACCAGGGGACATGAGACAGAGCTGTCCGTCTCCTGGAAGACCCATGTTCTCAGAGCATTGTTGGAAGGGAATAAGACTGGCAGCCAGCGCTCAGACCCTTGGGGTCGGGGACCCTGGACATGGAATATGGCCACCAAGCAGAATGTGGGGGGTGGGCGTCTGTCATAGCCGTTAGGGTGCTGGTTGGGACCCTCATAATCCCATTTCAGAGTGCCTTCGTTTGAGTCCTGGCCACGGTCCTGATTCCAGCTTCCTGCTAATGCGCACCCTGGGAGGCACCAGGTCGATGGCTCCAGCACCTGGGCTCCTGCAGCCCACAGGAGGCCTGGGCTGAGTTCCTGGCATCCAGCTTAGGCCCAGCCCAGCTCCAGCTTGTGGAAGTATTTGGAGAGTGAACCAGCGCATGAGAGGTCTCTGTCTTTTTTTCTGTCTCTGTCTCTCTGGCTTTCAAATAAATTATTTTTTTTAATAATAGAATCTGAGCCTGGGGAGGCATCTCATCCACTCTTTTACCTCTTCCCCCCACCAAAGGCAGTAAGATGGGGTGGGAGAAGAGTGGGTGGAACCCAAAGTCTCTTGACCAAGAGTGGGCGCCCTTGTGAGTGCCCGTGAGCTTCAGGACCATGAACAGCGTCTTCATCAGGCTCTGGCTGCTGGGACAGTCACACTCAGGGCCAAGCTGTGGCTGTCCTGTAGGAAGACACTTCAGAAACTTCATGGGAGATGGAACGAACATGCATCTACTTTGATCTTAAAGAATGAAAATCATGCATAGTTTATTCATAATATGATCTTTCCCTAGACTTTGAAGACTTTTGTAGGCATAGATTTCAAAAAAAATTTGCTCCAAAATACAGGGATTTTTTTAAAAAAAGATTTATTTGAAAGGCAGAGGGATAGGAAGAAAGGGAGAAACAGAGAGAAAAAGAAATCTTCCATCTGTTAGTCCACTTGCAAATGGCAGCCATGTTGGGGCTGGGCCAGGCTGAAGCCAGAAGCCAGGAACTCATCTGGAACTCCCAAGTGGATGCAAGAATCCACACACTCGTGCCATCATCCACTGCCTTCCTAGGCTCATTAGAAGGATGCTAGATCAGAAGCGGAGCAGCCAGTGGCTTAACCTGCTGTACCACAGCACCAGCCCAAAATAAACTTTTTTTAAGAAAAAAATTTGGCCGGCGCCATGGCTCAACAGGCTAATCCTCCACCTTGCAGCGCTGGCACACCAGGTTCTAGTCCCGGTTGGGACGCCGGATTCTGTCCCGGTTGCCCCTCTTCCAGGCCAGCTCTCTGCTGTGGCCCGGGAGTGCAGTGGAGGATGGCCCAAGTGCTTGGGCCCTGCACCCCATGGGAGACCAGGAGAAGCACCTGGCACCTGGCTCCTGCCATCGGATGAGCGTGGTGCGCCGGCCACAGCGTGCCGGCCGTGGCGGCCACTGGAGGGTGAACCAACGGCAAAAGGAAGACCTTTCTCTCTGTCTCTCTCTTTCACTGTCTACTCTGCCTGTCAAAAAAAGAATTTTTTCTGTTTATTCAAGAAGACACTGAGAGAGAGCTCCCACTCACTGGCTCACTACCAAAATGCCCACAATGGTCCTAGCCAAGGCCAAAGCTGAAAACTGGGGACTTCATCCAGGTATCCCCAGTCGGGTGGCAGGGATCCAGCCACCTGAGCCATCCCTTTTGTCTCCCAGGGTGCACAGGGGAAGAAAGCTGGAGCCGGGAGCCGGAGCCAGGCACTCCAATGTGGACATCCCAACCAGCCAAACTCCCACCCCTAAACTCATCTTTTAATTCCAGTTGCCACCGACTTCTGGAAATGCCCTCGTGTGGTTGGGATTTGATCAGTGTGTTCTCAGACCCATTCCCCATGCTCTCATTCACTCCCCTCTGTATCAGGGGAAGTGGTTCCTGTAAACCTTGTCTCCCAAGCTCCCTTGGCCCCTACACACTACATTTCCCAGGATTCCTTGCTTTTGACCCGGCTAAGCCAATGGGAGGTCGCAAAGGAGACTGGCGGGCTAGACAAGAGGAGAAGCCAGAGTATTCTCTCTGTCCACTCTGGGTGTCTCCAGCCGTGAGCGTGTGTCTCCTTTGTGGTCTCAGCCCACTAGGTTGTTCCCAGTATGGTTCAAGTCTTGCCAGGGGGCTGCAGCCACTACCTCCTCTCTGTTTCACTTCAGCCCTTGGGAAGACGGTGACTTGCCGTCTAGAATTGGCTCACCGTCCCCTGCTTGCTCTTAAGCCTTCCTAGCACCTCTGTGACAAATTCTCCATGTTAAATACCCTCTACTGAACCACATGGCATGGGCTCTATCCTTCCGATTGGTCGGTGGCGAGCTCATTGTCATGACTGTGTTGTGGTCAGTGTCCTGTTGAATGTGATTTGTGCGCCATCAGCACCTCCTGCTTCTGCTGGGATTAGCATTGTGGTCACTTTTGCGGCCACCAGTGGTCATTCTTGGTTGTGCTATGGTCTATGTGGCGATCTATGTTTGTGGTCAGTTTCCTGGCTGTGTTGTGCTTATCACAACCACGGCCAATCTTGGTGCTGTGGTCTCTGTCCAGAGCTTCCTTTGGTCTACATTATGACCAGGTCATCCTGTGGCTGTGACCTACTCAGCCTTGTGGCTACCCAGACATTAGTTTCAAGTTCAGCCCTGTGGTCAGTATTCGGAAGAGCCCAAGTGTCCACAGTGTTGTGGGCAGGATTGTGGATCGTCATTGACGGGATCACACGGGCTTCTCAAGGATGTCAGAACTGATGAATCAGGTGTCTCGGAGTCTGGCCCTGGACCACGGTCACCCCCACAACATGTGGGAGTCGGGGTGGAAGGACTGCACCTCGCCATTTGCTCTGCTGTCCTGTGAACTCTCCATGTGTGCAGCCAGAGGATGACGGATGTGGCCTGGGTATTTGTTTCCCATGCACGGAGCAAATGGCCAAGAGGGAGTTAATGAACTAATGAATCTATGTATAGCGCTATGTCTACCCAAGTCTTTCTCTTGCTGACCCCTTTAAACATTTATCCAGGGCTCCTTTGGTAGCAACTGGAAGAAACTCAACCTGCACTGGATTAAACAAACAAGGAAACAAAAGAATATTGGCTTAACATAACTGAAAAAAATCCATGGGTAATGGAATTCAGCTATGGCTGGATCCAGGAATTTTGTTCTTTTTTTTTTTTTTAAAGATTTATTTATTTATTTGAAAGTCAGAGTTACAAAGAGAGAGGAGAGGTGGCGGGGCAGGGGGAGAGGTTTTGCTTTCGCTGGTTCACTCCCCACATGGCCACAATAGCCGGAGCTGCGCTGATCCGAAGCCAGGAGCCAGGAGCTTCCTCCAGGTCTCCCTTGTGGGTGCAGAGGCCCAAGGACTTGGGCCATCCTCCACCGCTTTCCCAGGCCATAGCAGAGAGCTGGATAGGAAGTGGAGCAGCCAGGACTCACCAGCGCCCATATGGGATGCCGGTACTGCAGGCAGCGGCTTTACCCGCTACACCACAGCACCAGCCCCAGGAATTTCGTTCTCATCTTCAGAATTGTTTCTTGCTTCATATCTCACTTCTGCTGTCTCTGTTAATTTAATTACTCTCAAAACCTTCTAGAAGTGGAATCATCCGGTATTTGCCCTTTCACGAATGACTTCTTACACTGGGCACAGAGTTCATCTGTGTTGTAGCAGGTGTCAGAATTTGGTCCTTTTTCAAGACTGAATAATGCTCATTCCCAGTATTTATCTGTAAAGAACCGTGTCATCCCCGCAGCCCCAGAGCCCCAGGCTACACTGGACCATCTCCCAGGCACTTCCCAGAGCTCAGTCTCTCTCCTCAGGATGGAGTCAAAATGACAAAGACAGGGTTTGAGAGAAGGGGAAGAATTTAACCCATCAGTAGCTCTTAAGACTGCTAACAAGATCGCTCTGGAAATATTTCCCTTTTGTTTTTTTTAAATACTTACTTATTTATTTGAAAGGCAGAGAGAGAGAAATATCTTCCACCTGCTAGTCCACTTCCCAAGTGGCTGCAGCAGCCAGGCCTGGGCCAGGCCAAAGCCAGGAGTCTGGAGCTACATCCGGGTCTCCGACATCGGTGGCTCGATTGAAAGTAGATCATCCAGCTGGCCGGCGCCGTGGCTCAACAGGCTAATCCTCCACCTGCGGTGCCGGCACACCGGGTTCTAGTCCCAGTCGGGGCACCGGATTCTGTCCCGGTTGCCCCTCTTCCAGGCCAGCTCTCTGCTGTGGCCAGGGAGTGCAGTGGAGGATGGCCCAAGTGCTTGGGCCCTGCACCCCATGAGAGACCAGGATAAGCACCTGGCTTCTGGCTTCGGATCAGCGCGGTGTGCTGGCTGCAGTGCACCAGCCGCAGTGGCCACTGAGGGGCGAACGAACGGCAAAGGAAGACCTTTCTCACTGTCTCTCTCTCTCACTGTCCACTCTGCCTGTCAAAAAGAAAGAAAGAAAGTAGATCTGCCAGGACAGGAACCAGTACTCGGGCGCGCACTGCGATGCCAGCCCCATCCTGGTGGCTTTGTAAGGGGGCTGACCCCTGACCTTTCAAGTCCCCACAGACTGTCCCCTCTGTTTTACTGCTCAGCTCCACTCTTTCCCTCTCTTGGGTGCTGGGACTGCCCTCCAGGGGACACACACACACACACACACACACACAGTGCAGGTCCTCAGACAGAGGGTCCAGGTGCACAGCCAACAGAAACATACATCCACCACCTGCAGGGGGAGTCACAGTCAGAAGTGTCAGCCAAGCACAGGCACCCATGGGTACAGTCACCCCAACTGCCACCAATCCATGGCCGACAGCTTCGCTTCCACAAAACAACACACAACACCCACAACCCAGGCACACATCCCCAGCCGAGAAGTGCTGTTCACACAGCTGCACCCCCATATACTCACAAGAGAGACCACAGTCACACAAACACACAATTCACACACACAGATTCAGAAAACAAATCCAGGGACCGGCACTGTGGCATAGTGGGTAGAGCTGCCACCTGCAGTGCCAGCATCCCATATGGGCAACTGCTTGAGTCCTGGCTGCTCCACTTCGATCCAGCTCTCTGCTATGGCCTGGAAAAGCAGTGGAGGATGGCCCAAGTGCTTGGGACCCTGCAGCCGCGTGGGAGACCCAGATGCAGCTCCTGGCTCCTGGCTTCAGCCTGGCCCAGTGTTGTGGCCATCTGGGGAGTGAAGCAGCAGATGGAAGATCTTTCTCTCTCTCTCTTTCTTTCTCTCTGTAACTGTTTCAAACTAAATAAATGATTCTTTAAAAAGCAAAACAAATGCATTGATTCGCATCATTAACATACGCACACACCCACCACACATAGGCCAACGGTTCTCACTCAGACACACACACAGACGCACACACGCTCAGTACAGGTAGAGGATTCACTCACACGCAAACAGCTCCACGGGGACTCAGACACACGAGCCCCAGGCCGGGGCAGCGTGGGAATGAGGCTGCGAGACGCGGGGGGATGACTCAGGAGGCCTCTCCGGGGGAGGAGGCAGAGGGAAGGAGGGCGGGCAGGCAGGCGTCCAGCACATGTGGTTCCCATCACGGGCCTGGGAATTGAGGGCCGAATTGGCGGGACAAGGAGACCCAGTAACACTTCCCAGTACTGCCAAGGCAGGAAGAGCGAGGCCCCAGTCCAAGGTTATGCGGCCGGAACTTGGCCCAGACCTGCGGCAGCTCTTGCCGCTGAGTGGTGAACCCTGAGACAGGATGGGTCCCTGCTCCGTTCGACCCTGGGCGGCTGGGGGAGGTGAGCCGATGGGCCTGAAGCCACACGGCCAGCCATGGCCGAGCTGGGAACCCAGCCCATCTCTCTCTCTCTCCACAACCCTAGCCTCTAGGTGCAAGAATGTCACAAGTAGGGCTGAATCCAAGTGAGGCCTGCGGTGGCTCTGTGTCGGAGAACACAGCAGCTCCTAAAATAGCTTAGAGCTGAGAGTGTGGTGTGTGTACAACTGTGCGGGGTTCTTGCATCATGGCGGGGGGGCGGCTGATCCAACCTGCGGTGACTGGCGCCAGGAAGTGACCTCCCCCTACCCCTCCCAGCTGCAACCTGAAGTTTGCATAGGAGCTGGCAGGGCTCTGTGGGTAAGCCCAAGAGCACATGCAAGGGCCCTGGGGCCACAAGGTGCGGGGTGAGCTCGCCTGTGACAGGTGAGTGCGGAGCCGCCAGGGAGAAGGGTTTAAGTGTTATCTTGGGACCAAACAGGGACCTTCAGAAAAGCAGTTGAAAGGGGGACATAGGAAGATTTGGGAGGCCAGCATGAAGTCCACATCCAGGGCAGCTGAAAATATGCCTTCCCCGTAACCTGGAATTCCAGTTCTTAGGGATCTGTGCCACCCAGAGCCACCTGCCTGTGCACAAAAGACACGTGCAGGGCCATTAAAGCAAACGCAGGGCCAGTGTTCTGGGGCAGCAGGCAAAGCTGCCGCTTGCAGCATCGGCATCCTATACAGGCGCCGGTTCGAGTCCCGGCTGCTCCACTTCCGATCCAGCTCTCTGCTGTGGCCTGGGAAAGCAGTGGAGGAGGGCCCAAGTGCTTGGGCCTCCGCACCTGTGTGGGGGACCCAAATGGAGCTCCTGGCTTTGGATCGGCCCAGCTCTGGTCACTGTAGCCAATTGGGGAGCGAAGCAGTGGACAGAAGGCCCCTCTCTCTGTGTCTCCCCGTCTCTCTCTTTAACTCTGTTTTTCAAAGAAATAAATAACTCACTTTTAAAAAGGTGCTAGTAGGCCGGCGCCGTGGCTCAACAGGCTAATCCTCCGCCTTGCGGCGCCGGCACACCGGGTTCTAGTCCTGGTCGGGGCACCAGATTCTGTCCCGGTTGCCCCTCTTCCAGGCCAGCCCTCTGCTGTGGCCCAGGAGTGCAGTGGAGGATGGCCCAGGTGCTTGGGCCCTGCACCCCATGGGGAGACCAGGAAAAGCACCTGGCTCCTGGCTCCTGCCATCGGACGAGTGCGGTGTGCCGGCCGCAGCGCGCCGACTGCGGCGGCCATTGGAGGGTGAACCAACGGCAAAAGGAAGACCTTTCTCTCTGTCTCTCTCTCTCACTGTCCACTCTGCCTGTAAAAAATAATAAAAAAAAAAAAAATAAATAAATAAATAAATTAAAAAAAAAAAAAAGGTGCTAGTATCCCACGTGGAAGTGCCCAGGTTCAAGGTGCTGCTACTGTGCATCCTGGGAAGCAGCAGGGGGTGGTTCCAGCATTTGGGTCCCTGCCACCCACAGGGAGACCTGTGCTGTGAACCAGTGTTCTCTCTCTCTCTCTCTCTCTTTCTCTCCCCCCCCATCCCCTTCCTTCTCCAACCTCTCAAGCAAGAAAAAAGACAGGATGGAGACGATGCAAAAATCTCCAGCCGAGCCAACAAAGCAAGCTGCAGAAGGACTGTGTGCAGCGCTGTCGCACTCGGAGAGAGTTTGAAACCTGCCAAAGCAGTGTGTCACGCGCACTGCAGCCCCCACGCGCCGTGAGCGTGCAGCACAGTTCTGGGGATGAAACTCCCCACACGAGGAGCGCGGGTCTCGTGAGGACAGAGTCTCAGTCGGGAAAGATGGAAAAGCTCTGGAGATGGAGGTGGGGCCCATGTTGCAGCGCAGCCGGCTAAGCTACCGCCTACGACGCCGGCATCCCGCAGGGGCGCTGGTTCAAGTCCTGGCGGCTCCATTTCCCATCTAGCTCCCTGCTACTGCGCCTGAAGCCTGACCCAGCCCCGGCCATTGTGGCCATCTGAGGAGTGAACCAGCAGATGGGAGATCTCTCTCTCCCTCTGCTTTCCAGATAAATCAACCTTTCTTTAAGAAGATGGCAAGCGTTCCTCTAAAGAGAAGAATGTGCTCATGGTGAAATGTGCTCATGGATTCTTTTCTAACTTTCTATAGTTCTGAATTCTGGGTGAGGTTTTCCTCCTCTGCACCCGTGGGGTTTGTCTCCATCCAGTTTCTGGTGCCAATAACACAATAGCACAGCCTGGGCGAGATATAAAGAAAAGAGGTTCGTTTCGCCTTGTGGTTCTGGAGGGCGAAGGCGAGGTGCAAGGTTGAGGGTGCGGGGGGGAGGGTGCACACTGTGGGTTTGGGTCGTGACCTGCTGTGGTTAAACAGCCCATGGTCCACGCGTGTTAGCACTGTCAGTGTGCCGGGGCGAACACCTGCCAGGCTCCCCTCCAGGACTCCCACACTGGCCGCCCGCCCCGCCCCCAGCACGGAACAGTGGGTGTCAGTAATTGCTCAGGAAGCACGAGCGATGTGATTAATTATGGCTGCTGAATATGCAAATCAGCTGGGGGTTTTCCCAGCAGCCTTCCCCGGGCGCTGACGATGCTGCTAAGTAAACAGAGCGAGCAGAACGAAGCCCAGAATTCCCTTCTACACCTTTGCCAGGGAACCCTTCCTTTCCAAGGCTGTGTCTCTCATTCATTAATGAGCTTTTGGCCAAGGCAAGAGTCTTCATGAAAGCTCACAGGAGGGGCCGGCGCTGTGGCGAGCATTCCTCTATGAGAAGGGGCTTACGGAGACATTTGCTCATGGATTTTTCTAACTTTCTAGCTGTGAATTCTGGGCCAGGTTTTCCGCCTCTGCACCAGTGGGGACGTCTTCACCCATTCCCTGGTGCCAACAGCCCAGCCCAGCCCAGGCGAGGTGGGAAGACAAGAGTTTGTTTGGGCTCAAGGTTCTGCAGGTTCAAGGTCATGGGGCCACATCCGGTGGTGGCTTCTTGCTGGCTGAGTCCCAGGGCAGCACGGAGCCTCCTGTGGTGAGAGACACAGGGAGCAGGCACGTGTGTGTGTGTGTGTGTGTGTGTGTGTGCGCGCGCACGTGTGTCTCTTCTGGGCGCTCTCTCTTCTTACAAAGATACCTGATGACCTAATCACCTCTAGAAGCCCCACCTCTACACACCACGGTCCGATCAAGTTCCCACCCTCTGAGCACCTGCCCGAGGGGACTGCACTTCAACACGTGAAGCCTTGGGGGCACTCCATATTGAAACCATAGTGGGGAAAAGAATAGAATCTCTCCGCACAGGTTGCGATGAGGCAAACAGTTCAGGAGCAGGATTGGGCACGTGGATTCTCAGTGAACAGCCATGAGGAATGCTGCTGGTAACCACCAGTCACATGGGCATGAGGTGTGGTCCACAGCGGGGTGCAAGGCGGGCTGAGTGGTTCCTCAGGAGAAAGGGCGATTCCCTCCGTCTTTGTGGACAGCCGGGGCAGAGTGGAGAAGGCTGGGGAGGGGAAGGAAGGAAGGCAGGATGGAGAAAGGGTACAGGCAGCATCAGAATTCTCTAAGAAGGGGATGGGCATTGTGGTACCGTGTGTTAAGGTGCACCTGCGACACAGGCTTCCTGCAGTAGAGCGCAACCTTGAGTCCCGGCTGCTCCACTTCCCATCCAGCTCCCTGCGAATGCACCTGGGGAGGCAGCAGTGATGGCCCAAGTGCTTGGGAGACCTGGATGGAGCTCCTAGCTCCTAGCTTTGGCCTGGCCCACACTTGGGCCATTTGGGGAGTGAACCAGAGGATGGAAACGCACTCTCTTTCTCTCTCATCACTCTGCTTTTCAAGTAAATAAACTTTTTTTTTTTTTTTTAACAATTGACCAAGGGAACACCAATCGCTCATTCGTTGTCTGAGAGTCCCTCACCATCTCGTGTTGCTAAGAGATCTGGCTCTGATAAGCACTGGTCCCCAAAAGTTGATCAACTTGTTCATTCATCTGTGTCTGGGGGTGTCTGGTTCTTCACCAGCTATGGTATACAAAAGGATTTCAGTTCATAGAAAAAGTATGCAGGGACTGCAAAAAAATATTTTCACACCAAACTAGACTTTTCATTCCATGTTTCCATAAACTTTTTGAGTTTTTACCATTATTTGAGAGGGAGAGGCACACCGAGAACTCCCATCTGCTGGTTCACTCCCCAAAATGCCCACAATGGCCAGGACTGGCCAAAGACTGAATCCAGGAGCCCAGAACTCAGTCCAGGTCTCCCAGGTAAGGTGGCAGGGACACAGTGACCTGAGCAGCCACCGCTGCATTCCAGGGTCTACACCGGAAGAAGCCGGAGCCGGCAGCCAGGGTAAGGCGTCCATCCCAGGCACTGCCTACAGGACACGGGTCATGACCGCGAGCCCAAATGCCGGCCGCTCCACAAGCTTTCTCAGGTCCCGCTGCATCTCCTCAGGATTCCACCTGGGTTGTCCCCAGCCTCTCTCAGGCTTCTACACAAAAGTCACCTTGGGGACACCTGCTCTGACCGCCCCTCCCCCTCCATTCTCTGCTCTGTACTTGGCTTGATTCTCCCTCACAGCCACGAAATCGCACTCTAGAGCTACTGACTCAGGTGTTATCTCTTCGCCACATCTTCCTTCTCTCCCCAGCATCTACAAACAGCACCCGGCTTTGCGAAAGTACTCAAAAGACGCGGAAGGGTAAGTGAGGACAGAACCCGTAGCAGCAGGCACTGAGTGAATGACAGGAGCCAGGCCAAGGACCCAGATGGTCTAAGGAGGCCCTGGAGGCAGCCCTAGGGTAAGCGAGTCCTGGGTTCTGGGAAGGAAATTCACCCCCATCTCCAACCTCTATTCACCCCCTCCCACTGGATCCAACTCAACTGGTGACAGTCCTGCATCGCTTGGAGCTAAAGCCAACCCAACAGCGTCCACCAGCTGATGAATGGTTAAGCAAGATGGGGTGAGTCCATTCAATGGGACACTATTCCACAGTGCACAGGACTGAGTGCTAATGCTACGACAGGAACCGAGATCGCTATGAAGAAAGAGCCACACTGTGAAGGACTACAGGCAGTTCCATACAGACAGCACGCGGGTGACTGGTTCAGAAGAAATGAGGAGTCACTACTAACGGATGCGGGATATTTTTTTTTCCTGGAAGGAATGATGAAAATAGTCTAAAGTTGATTGTGGCGATGGTTATAGTAGTCTGTGAAAATATAAAAAACCACTCTATTATTCACTTTGAATGGGTGAATTATATGTTGTGTGGATTATACCTCAAGGAATCTGTTTCTTTAAAAAAAAAAACCTCGACCCAACATGGAACCCTCAATTCAAGTCACCCTAAATCCTAAATCCTAAATTCTCGTCGTAACTGATCTCAGCTTGAATTACTAAACTGCCAGTCCCCACCCTCATCCACCACAACAAATTTCTCAAGTTAACACTAACAGAACTCAAGCTGACAGCCAGTTCTAAACTCTCAACACCCCCATAAGCCAACCAGCAACTCCACTGATCCCATCTGCAGTCCACAACCATGAACGCACTCAACTCACTTGCTGTGGTTCTCCTGTGGTATGGTGGCCTCCAAGGGTCTATGGGCAAGGGTGGACCCTTTAAGAGGTAGGGCTCCTCTCTGTAACTCCACCTTTCAAATAAACAAATCAATCAATCAATCTTTTTTTTTTTTTTGACAGGCAGAGTGGACAGTGAGAGAGAGAGACAGAGAGAAAGGTCTTCCTTTGCCGTTGGTTCACCCTCCAATGGCTGCCGCGGACGGCACGCTGCGGCCGGCGCACCGCGCTCATCCAAAGGCAGAGCCAGGTGCTAGGTGCTTTTTCCTGGTCTCCCATGGGGTGCAGGGCCCAAGCACTTGGGCCATCCTCCACTGCACTCCTGGGCCACAGCAGAGGGCTGGCCTGGAAGAGGGGCAACCGGGACAGAATCCAGTCCCCCGACCGGGACTAGAACCTGGTGTGCCGGCGCCACAAGGCGGAGGATTAGCCTGTTGAGCCACGGTGCCGGCCTCAATCAATCAATCTTTTTAAAAAATATTTTTTACTTGAAAGAGTTACAGAGAGAGAGAGAGAGGTCTTCCATCCACTGGTTCACTCCCTAGTTGGCTGCAACGGCCAGATTTATGCTGATCCAAAGCCAGGTGTCAGGAGCTCTATCCAAGTCTCCCACGTGGGTGCACAGGCCCAAGGACTTGGGCCATCCTCTACTGCTTTCGCAGGCCAGTAGCAGAGAGCTGGATTGGAAGAGGAGCAGCCGGATCTCAAACCGGCACCCATATGGGATGCGGGTGCTTCAGGCCAGGGCATTAACCTGCTGTGCCACAGTGCCAGCCCCTAAATCAATAAATCTTTAAAAAATAATAAAAAGAGCTAGGACTTTGGGTCACTGGAGATCCTGATCTCAGAAAGGATTAAGGTGGTTCTCAGGCAACCCCTTAGCTATTCTCACAAGAGGATTATTGTAAAAAGATCAAACCTGGCCAGTGCTGCAGCTCAATAGACTAATCCTCTGCCTGCAGCGCCACCACCCTGGGTTCTAGTCCCATTCGGGGCGCCGGATTCTGCCCCGGTTGCCCCTCTTCCAGTCCAGCTCTCTGCTGTGGCCCGAGAGTGCAGTGGAGGATGGCCCAAGTGCTTGGGCCCTGCACCTGCTTGGGAGACCAGGAGAAGCATCTGGCTCTGGGCTTCAGATCAGCGCAGTGCACCAGCCGCAGCGGCCATTGGAGGGTGAACCAACGGTAAAGGAAGACATTTCTCCCTGTCTCTCTCTCACTGTCCACTCTGCCTGTCCAAAAAAAAAAAAAAATGAAACCTGTCCCTCCCCTATCTCTCTGTCTCTCTATCTCTCTGCTTCCTGGCTGGAAAGCGCTTGCTTCCACACACTCACCATTGTCATTCACCACATGTGTTGTGGGGCATGAGCGTGTCCATGGCACGGCCAGGCCCGGGGGCTCCGCATGCGCAGCTGCCCCTGGGTGCCCCGCCAGAGCTGCACGGAATGGAGCTGCGCGGAGCCAGGCCCGCGAACTAACCCAAGCCAGGGCCTGCAGAGCCAGCCGGCGGGTGTCCTGGGGATGGCAGCGCAGGGAGGGACCTCGCGTGCACGCGCGTGGCCCCAGCCACCACCATGGCGGACAGCGACCCTGCGAGGTGCACGGCGGTGGCAGCTCCGGCCCCCAGACTGGGCGGCGCCAATGAGGGGCAAAGAAGATGGTGCCCAGAGGAAGTAAGATGGGCGGAACTCAAAAGCTAATTGGCTACACAACATCAGGGGAGGTAACAAGACTAGTAACAAGTATATAGACATATGGCTAGTCCTATAGAAATTCTCCCGTAAAGTGATCTTTTAAGTGATTGGTTGGTCCTTAGCCCTGCCCCAATGACTCTGCAGTTTTGTGCTATAAAAGGTTCGGTTACGCACTGAATAAATGAGTCCTCGCTAGACTTTGCTCCACGCTGCGTCTGATTGTCTCTGGGATCTGCATCTGATTGTCTCTGGGATCGGGAGGCTGGGGAACCGGCCAGCGGAGCACTCACCTTTCCTCGGACCCAGTCCATCCTTGTGCGGGTGGACTCAGACCCTGCAATGTGTGACGTTACCAGGAGGGCCCCCACCATTGACCAAGCTGCTGACCTCAGACTTCCATAACTCTGAGCTGAATTGACCTCTTCTCTGATGAAGTTGGCCGCTTTAGATATTTCTCCGTAGTAACAAAGCTGACAAGCATCACACTGTTTCGAGCCAATCTCCAACTCATCTCTACCTCGTTCTAGATTGAACTCACCAACCCCTCATCCCCAACCTCCAACTCAACCCAATCCTCAGCTGCAAACTCACTTCTACCTCCAAGTCACCCCCTAACTTGCCACCCAGACCGATAACCTCTTGTCCTGTCACCCCACACCATAACTACGTCACTGTCGTCTCTTAATACTCTGGGGGTGTGGAATCTGTTTTCTGCCAAGGGCCATTTGGATATTTACAACATCATTCAAGGGCCATACAAAAAGTCAACTTAAAAATCAGACAGCTATGGATTTTATTGAGTTTTGAGTCCCATCTGCTGTTGCCTTGACAGGGCCAGAACCAAATGGCTTTGCAGGTCTTGTCCGGCTCATGGGCTGGATGTTCCCCACTCCTGATCCAGCCTGGTGAGTCCAGGATTGACCACAGTCAATGTAGACAGCTGGCTGTTTCCTCTAGGCTCCTGGGTTAGTGAATAGGCCCACTGAGTGGCCATCATAATTGAGTTCCCCAAAGACACTCCAAGTCCATGAAGATAGGGAGTGGCAGGTCCTTACAGGGGAGACAAGAGCCAGAGCCTAGAGGGAGATGGCGAGCACCAGATGAAAGACAGAGACAGGAACACAGTTCGTTGGTTTATTCTCAGACTTGAGATGCCAATTATGCCCTACAGCCCAAGGGGCAAGGGGGCTTTGCTGGAGTCCCTCCATCGTGTTCCAGCCTTCTCTCCTGAGGAAGCAGATTAAACACACAACAGAGGAGCTCTTTCCCTTTTAATTCAGAACCGGCTATAAATAGGGCAGCACCATTAGGATCCTGATTCACCCCCACCATCTTGGTCCCCAAACCACCTGGCAGGGCAAGGTGACCTTGGGGAAACGGGCAGCAGGGGAGGGGAGTCTGCAGAGCTGGGCCAAGGCAGCAGAGGGAATACACAGCCCGGCCAAGGGAAGGGCCGCTTCCCTCTGCAGTGTGACTTCAATCCGTTCACCACGGACCCATCTGGGAAGAGGAATGAGCAAAGGGGTCCGGCCTGGGATCAGGAGAAATCCAGTGCTTAACTCTGGGCAAAGGTAGCACCAAAGGGTGTTCAAGGGCACGGATGGGAGGGCAGGCATTGGCTGAGCGAAGGGTCGGAGTCGGTTATTGTACGGGCATCCTAGGGGTCGGGTGCAAGTTGAACGTCGGGTGCAGATGGAGACAAGAAAGCCAGACTACAGTTAAACCACCTGGAGCGCGGTGGGGGAGGCTGGACCCTGAGCCAGGGAGTCCAACCCCCGGCCTCCTGGAAGGGAGTAGGACCTCTGTTTTGACCACGATGAGCCCAGTCACACCTGCTGGCTCCAGAGTCTTCCCAGGAGACGATAAATATGGTGGCTTCAAAGCCTCAGCACCATTGTGCCCCACGTGGGGCTCCCTCAGAGCCCCTCCCACCCTCAGCTGCTGAAGCAGACGGGGCCCAGTTCAAACCCAAACTTCTGGTTCGTCTGGCCGAAGTCCACGGCCGCCACATCCCACAGGGGCAGGAAGCCCGCTCGGGAGGAGCTGAACTCCAAGAGGGTCTTCGCCTGTCCCTTCCGGAGCTGGTGGTGAGAAGACACAGGGGGTGAGCGAGCAGAGGCCTCACCTCCCCGTCCTGGCCAGCCCCTGCCACGCCCCCTTACCCGGCAGCCATCATGAGGGACAGTGACGGTGGCCGCTGCCGTCTGGTTGAAGGCCAGCTCCTCCCCGTTGGCCCCGAGGAAGCGGAGGGAGCGGCCGTGGTCGCCCGCAGCCTCGTCCAGCCAGGCAGCCGAGTTCTGGCAGGTGTAGGTGAAGCTCTGGCGGGCGCTGGCACTCAGCAGCTTCAGGAAGGTGAACTGGACCACGTTCACCGGTGCCCCGTCGGCGTCCACGTAGGAAAACTGGGGAGGGAGGGGGCTGTCCCATCAGCACCCCCTCTTTCTCAATAACACGTCTCCCAGAGCCTCCACTCCTCCGTCCATCCGGGCCTGTCACCTCCCCCATGTCCCCAGCTAGAGATCCAAGCTCGACATCTAAGAGCCATCCTCCCATGCCCTCTGCCTCTCCCTCTCCCCTCCCCCTCCCCCACACCTGGCTCAGCTGACTCCCCCTGTATCGCAGCCACTCGGTCTCCCAAATCCGGGACTCTCATGTACTCACCTCTACCCCGAACTCTGAACTCTACCTCCAGCTCCACACGGACTACAGACCCAACTACCTCCCGAAGACCCTACAGGCATTCTGCCCAGTGTGGCAGCCTCTTCTCCTGCACCAGCCTCCCTGCCCTCCCCCGCATGGTTCCCAGCAGTTTCTGACGACTCCTGGCTCAGCCCCTGGGCACCCACCTTCTTCCCTCGTCGGAAGGTGCTGTACCAGCCCCCAGGCTTTTCCTTGGACCAGGAGGCCAGCTTCACCTGGAGGAGAGAGGGGACAATACCAGACCCCCTGGGTGCCCACCCTTACTCCCTCTGCATTTTGCCTCATGTAGACCAGGGATATGTCGGGATGTTGCCCAGCCTGGGGACAGAGGGCTTAGCTAGGATCCTGTCACAGCCAGTGATAAATACTCCGGCTCCCTGCCCAAGCTGGACAATGCTCAGGTGCCTCGGCTCCCAGGGTTCTCCAGGGGGACTGTGCTTCTGAACCCCAGGGGTACACCATTAACTCCACATCCCTTCCTGGCTGCCTGTCCCCACCTCTCTCCTTTCCTCTTTCCACCCCTCATGCTTCTTGGGTCACCTCCTAAACACATGACTGGTGCTCCGGTCTTTGCTGGGGAACCCAAAGCCAGAAAGCTCCTTACTCCACTCCTGGCCTCCCTTTAGACCACCAAGGGCCCCTGGACGTCAGTGATTGTGTAGAGATCACGTTCTTTTCTCCAGGTTTCCTAAAGTGCAGAGATCTGAGCTTGTCTAAACTCCCACCCACTGGGCACCTGAGACCCCGCTGAATCGGGGTTCTGCCCACGCAGAGATGCGAAGGTAGGGGCAGCCCTTGTGGTGCAATGGGTTAAGCCACTGTTGCTTGGGACATCTGTACCCTAGAAGTGAGCGCCTTGTTTGAGGTGCTGCTACATTGCTCTTCCAATAGTCTCCTGCTGATGCACCCAGGAGGCCAGGATGATGGGCCAAGTGCTTGGGTCCCTGCCCGCCACATGGGAGACCCAGATGGAGCCCCTGGCTCCCGGCTTCCAGGTGGCCCAGCCCCAGCTATGGTGGCCATTTGGGAAGTGAATCAGGAGATGGATGAGCGCTCTCTCTCTCTCTCTCTCTCTTTTTCTCTCTCTCTCTCCGTCACTCTGCCTTGCAAATAAGGAAAGAGATCTTACGTATATATAATGTATATGCTTCAAAAAAAGAATTAAAAGATAACTTTACTTGGTGCAAACAATCTTTGAAATCCATGCATTTCCATGAATATTTTTATGGAAGGAAAATGATATCTGAATTTCAAAAACTTTTCATATCAAAAGTATATATATATATATATATATATATATATAAGAGAGAGAGAACCAAACTTGGAAGAGTCTTAAATACATCTTTAAAAATGTTTTCTTATTTATTTGAAAGTCAGGGTTACACAGAGACAGGCAGAGACAGAGAGAAAGAGAGACAGATTTTTCCATCCACTGGTTCACTCCCCTAGGTGGCCACAATGGTCAGGCCAAAGCAAGGATCCAGGAGCTTCTTCCAAGTCTCCCATGCGGGTGCAGGGGCCCAAGCACTTAGGTCGTCCTTTGCTCTTTTTCCCAGGCCATCAGCAGGGAGCTGGATCGGAAGTGGAGCAGCTGGGACTCGAACCGGTGCCCATGTGGGATGCCGGCATCACACGTGGCAGCCCAACCCCCTGTGCCACAACAGCGGCCCCTGTGTTTATATTTTAATTATTTGAGAGGCAGAAAAACATAGAGACCTGCCCAAGTGTGCTTCAAAGACCTCATGGAAAATGGAATTAAAAGCTATGTGCAAGAAGTGGGCGTCTAAGCCAGCGTGAAGATGCTCACGTGCCACACAAGCACGTGCTGGGTTCAAGTCCAGGCTCTGCCCCTGACTCCAGCTTCCTGCTGATGCACACCCTGGGAGGCAGCAGTGATGGCTCAAGTCCTTGGGTCCCTGCCACCCCCAGGGAGGCCAGGATGGAGTTGCTGGCTCATGGCTTCTGGCAGGCCCAAACTGTGCTAGCAGGGAGTGAACCAACGATTGGGAGCTCTCTCTCCATCTCTCTGCCTCTCTTCCCCTTTCTGCCTTTCAAATAAAAGACATCATTTTTTTTTAAAGCAGTTTGTTTTCTTTGGGGCCATCTGTCATAGCCCCAGACAGGACCTGGCACACAGCAGGTGCAGCAGGTGTTGGTTGACGGAAGGATAAAGTCCCACACAAGGCCGGGTGCCCAGCCGAGGGGAGGAGCCTGGTGGCTTCCATTACTCACCATCTCAAACTTCTTGTCCGGATACAGACAGGTCTCGCCTCCCGCCGTGAAGTTGCAGAAAACCCTGAGAGCGTCCCGCGTGCTGCCCTGATTGGGGTCAATCCAGTACTCCCCTGCCGCAGAATCGCGTGGAGCAGGTGAGCGGGAGGGGCTCCCATGTTCCCCGCCCCCTACGCCCGCCGCACCTCACCGTCGGGCAGGTGCGGGTGGTTGCGGTGTAACTCGTGGCACAGGAGGCCCGGGTGCTCAGCCGTGCCGGGAGGGCGCTGCAGCTGCTCCAGCTCCAACTTCAGGGACGTGAGAGACGCCAGCACCTCCTCCAGGCCTCCATCCGGAGTCTCTGGCTTCCCTGGGACTGAACGCCTCCGCCGGCGCTGGCGCAGCTCGTGCAGTTCCGCAGGGGGGCCCTGGCGAGGAGGAGAGACAGGGTGAGAGGAAGGCAGAGATGGAGATGGAGACGCGGGGGCAGAGAGACATAGGCAAGAGAAACAAGAAAGAAAGGGAGGGAAAATCCGGTGGGGAGAAACACAGGAGGCAGAGAGATGCAGGCGGTGGGACAAAGTGAAGAAGGGAGGAGGAAGAGAAGAGAAACAGATTAGACAGTGGAAGGAACACTCAGGTGGACAAAGTAAAGGCCCCAAAGAGAGATAGGGAGGGAGAGATGGGGGAGGGGGAGGGGAGCCCAAACAGACAAGACCCGGGTCCCAGACCCTGCGGATGTCCCCACCCTCCAGCCCTCCCCAGCCCAGGGCCTCTCCAAGCTGTAAGGGACCATCTTTCTCCATCTGCATCCTCTCAGCACCTGGCCCACTGCGGCGCTCCTAGGGAGCCAGTGAGGCCACCCCCTGCCCTCTGTCCCCAGTCCTCTCCTCCCTCCAGGGGGTACTCACCGGGGGGCCAGGGGGTCCTGCAGGTCCAGTGTCTCCCCGGGGACCAAGGGATCCCTATAGAGAGAAGTCGCTGGGGTTGGATTCTGTCTACAGTGTCCCCTTCCCACAACACACACACACACACACACACACACACACACACACACACGTGCAGGGCTAAGCAGAAGCCACAGTTTTTCCTTCACGTCTCTGGCAAGTTGACTTGGTAGAGCTGTTCGCTTTCTACACGGTTTATAAAATAACAGTGCATTGCACCTTAGACGGCATCAAGCGGTTGATGAGGCACAACCGTAGGTGTTGAATAAACACTAAATGCAAAAGCATGGCAGGTTCTTTGCCAAGCCGAGGTGGATGGGAGCTCAGGGGAGCACCGTGTACTCACCGGGGACCCCTTTGAGCCCTTCTGTCCCAGAGGACCCTGTGGGGTAGAGACAAGGAGAGCTGGGGTCCTAGCCTGGCCCACCACAGTGGCCCCATCCCACCAACCCGTCCACACTCACCGCCACGCCTGGGGGCCCAGGGTGGCCCACAGCACCGATGGGACCAGGGGGACCCTGCGAAAGAGACATCAGTGTCGCTCTGGGTGGGGTGCAATGCTATTGCTCAAAGTCCCCAGCCCAGACCCCAATCTGCTCGGAGGAAGTTCCCAAGCCCTGCACAAGCATCCAGTCCCTCCAAAGAGAGAGCCCCTCAGCCCCAGACACAGCCCCGCAGCCACAAGCCCCCGATTTTGCCCAGACACAACCCAGTTCTCAGGGGCTCCAGCCTTTGCCGCACCCCTCCCCCGCCCCGCCCCAGCCCGCTCCTTTGAACATATTCTTCCCACCCAAAGCAGGATGCACACTTACAGGGTCTCCCTGGGGGCCAGGAGGGCCTTGCACACCTGGCAACCCCTGGTCCCCCTTCTCTCCAGCCTCCCCAGGGGGACCGATGAGGCCAATCAATCCGATGTGGCCCTGGAGGACAAAAGAGGTAGGTGCAGAGGATGAAGTGGGGTGGGGGGTGCTGGGAGGCTTTTCTTCTAGAACCTTCCGGGGCTGAGTCTGGGAGCAGGACACCCCCATCTCCCAGCTCTTGGCCAGGGAGGGAGGGAGGAGGGGGTGGGGTAGGCGGGGGAAGCGTGGGATGAGATGCCCTTACCTTCTCCCCCTTGGGGCCGGCGTCTCCCTTCAGCCCCGGGAGGCCAGACGGCCCCTGACAGGAGAGCAAGGGCCAGTCAGCGATTCTCAGTGAGAAATCTCCAGGAAAAATTACCCACATTTCAGATGGGGGGAGGCGATTATGGGGGCCGTCAAGAGACAGAAGGAACAATGGAGGATGATAAAGACTCAGTTGGATAATGGCCCAAATGAAGGGTCAGCAGCTGAGATCAGTGTCAGTGTAGACTGTCAAGATGATGGTCAATGTGGGTGGTCAGTGTAGACCAATAGGATAAGGGGTCAGAATGGATGGTTAGAGGAGAGGGGCCAGCCTACACCAGCAGCCCCAATGCTCACTATGTGGTCACGGGGTGACCAGTGTGCTCCTGAGAGCTGGGACCGCAGGGACAAAGAAGTCTCTTACCAGGGGGCCTGGGGGGCCCATCTGTCCGGGGGCTCCCAGGAGGCCCGGTTCACCCTGAGGACGAAACAGAGAGTGAGGGTGCCTCCCTCCAGAACGCACAGCACATGCCCACCGACCACAGGGCCAGCGGGAGGAGATCACGAGGAGGGGGAGCAGACAGGAAGGGGCCAGGCCCACTCCTGCCACACCCCCTGTCCCCACATCACTCACCACGGGGCCTGGGATCCCTGGAAGACCTTCAGGCCCGACACGCCCGGGCGGCCCTCTAGCCCCGGCGGGGCCTGTCCTCCCGGGAGGCCCATCAGGACCCGGCTCCCCCTAAAACGGACAGCGGTGGGGGTGGGGGCGACCAAGAGAGTCAGTGGGTGCCAGCAGGGAGGGGGAGGGAGTCAGAGCCCCTTCTGCCCTGGCCACAAGCCCCTCCCTCTGATGGCCCGGGCCTCAGGCAGAGTGAGCCCTCCCTGGGGTGGGGGTGCACTGACCTTAGCTCCTTTCTCCCCTTCTCTGCCTTCTCGACCCGTGCGGCCCGGAGGACCCTGGGAAAGGAAAGCCAGTGAGAGGCGGTGCACCTGCATGGCGGGCATGGCGGGTGGGGCGGGCTGGTCAGAGCCGAGGTCACCCATGGGAGGCATCGCTCACCCTCTTGCCAGGAGGCCCACGGGCACCGGGCTCCCCAGAAGCACCAGGCGGGCCCTGTGGAAGGACGACAACACCAGGAGTATGTGACAGATTTCCCCAGACACCACCCCGGCCCCGGCCACCTCCCGCCTCCTCCGAGCTGCATCCATGGGGAGCCCCAGAGAGGCAGAGGAGGAGAATTTGCAGGGGTCTGGGTGCCCCCACAAACCCACATCCCTGCCCCCTCCCCATTTTACCCACCCACCAGCCCCACACCCCTCTCCCAGACCACATCTCTGCTCCCCAACTCACTGGTCCCCCGACATCTCCAGGGTCTCCCTTCTCCCCTGGGGCACCGTCTGCACCCTGGCGGAGGAGGGGAGGCAGAGTTGGGAGGGGTCACAGGGCTTGGGGGAAATGTCCCACTGACCTTCCCAGGCTCGTGGGGGCAGGGCGATGGGGTCTAGGCTGTATTGTGGGGAAAGGGGGGTAAGGTCCCACATACCGAAACTCCAGGGTCTCCTGGGGGTCCTAGGTCTCCGGGGAGCCCCGTGGGGCCCTGGAAGACAGAATGACCCAAATTCACGTCTCTGAGTTATTGGGCAGTCATGCATTTACTGAACAGATAAAGCGTCCCAGTTCTGGTTGCCGGGTACACATGAGTGAACAAGACACCCCGTCCCCCGCCTGCTGGAGCGGATACCCTCGTGGTTAATGGGTGCCGGCATCCTCTCGCTTCCTCCTCCCAGCATGGGACTCCCAGACAGAACGGACACTCAGAGAAGGGACCCAGCGATGGGTGAGGGTGGGAGGTGCAAACCCAAGCCCTCCAGGATCTGCCGCACCCCAAACCCCAATGCCAAAACCCCACATCCACCCAAGTCTGGCCTCGCACCTGACAGCAGCGGGTTCCTTCCTTCCCTGTGAAGTCACCTCTCATCCCGTACGAGGACACATAACCACTACATTTTTGTTTCATTCATTCACTCATTCACTTGTTCACGCATTGACTCATTCATCGATCCAGCTGCATTCTGGGTTGCTCAAGGGCTCGGGCAGCTGGAGGGTGGGAGCTTGGGAGCAGGTGCAAGCACACTCAGCACCCACATCTCTGCCCCCCCCACTCACCATGTTTCCTTTGGCGCCATCCTCTCCGGGGGGGCCCTTCTTGCCTGGGGGTCCAGCAGCTCCAGATGGGCCTGAATCCCCCTTTTCACCAACTTCTCCCTTGGGCCCCTTTGCAGAGACAGAGGTCAGAGGTCAGAGTGGCCTGGGCTCTCCTGAGGCCAAGGGTTAGCACGCGTGGTTCAGACAACAGGGTGGTCTGCTACTGTTTACAGTAGTGTAGGCTACCAAAGGAGACCTGGACTTGGAAGGGTCAGGGGTCTGGATGGCCCAGCTGTCTGCTGGTCAGGGGCAGGGTCGTGCAGCCCCTGTGCCGTCCTTGGGTGAATGAGCAAGGCAGTCCCTCTGGGCAACTCATCTGGGGTGAGAGTCACCCTTGTGCGCCGTGCACCCGGCAGCCCATTCTGGGAGCTTCTTAGGGTTTTTCCTCTGGACAATCAAGTTTCCCATGGGCACTGCGTCGGCGGGTGACCCCAGGCTGCCCACGAAGGGCCTAGTGACCTAGGACGCCCCAGGGCAGGCATCCCCCGAGACAGGGGCAAGGCCACATGGTGCTGTCACTCACCGGGATGCCTGGGGATCCTGGGGGTCCTGGGTCTCCAGCGTCCCCTGGCTCACCCTGCAGGGGGCAAAGCGGGAGCGGAGTGAAGTCCCCTCCTGGCAGGCAGGAGCCCCAGCACCCATCAGGACAGCTGTCACCCCTGCCCTCACTCTCTCACCTTCTCGCCTACGGCTCCTGGCTGACCAACCCCTCCAGGTGGCCCTGGAGGGCCCTGGAGAGACAGCAAGGGTTAGAGGCGGGACTGTGCGATCCTTCCTGGGAAACGGGAGTCCCCACCTCGGAGCCCCCGAGTTCTCACCTCTGCTCCGCTGGGCCCATGGGGGCCCCGGGGACCTGGAGCTCCGTGGGGACCCTGTGGGAGGGCCAGAGTAGTAGCCAATGACTCCATGGCCCCCAAAGATGCAGTGTCCCCAGATGTCACCTTTGGTGCATGATCCTTAAAGTGACCTGCACCCCGTGATCCCCTAAATGGGGCTACCCCCACCCAGTAGCTTTCCCTGGGAGTCCGTACCATGGAGCCTACGTCTCCAACCTCCCCTTTCTCTCCAGGAGGGCCAGGCAGCCCCTGTGAAACAAAGAAACAAGTATGCATATACAGCAAAGGAACCCGAGGTGCCGCAGGTGCATTCCTACACCCACCTGTAGGCCAGGGGGGCCGATGACCCCCACAAAGCCTCTGAGGCCGTCATCTCCTTTCTGCCCAAAGAGGCCTGGGGGTCCCCGGCGGCCCTGAGCTCCGTCTGCTCCCTGGGGGGAGAACAGGGTCAAAGGTTGGCGATAGGGTTAGGGTTGGAGGTTAAGGGTTAAAGGTTAAGAGTCGGGCTGGGGATCAGGTTCAGGAAGGATTGGGGTAAAGGGTCAGAGTGCGGAGATGAAATCAACAAAGAACCGAGACAGGATTTAGGGTTGGGGATTTAGGGTCCGGTCAGGGCTTGCTGTGCCGGGCCTGTGTCTCCCCAGAGTTCTAGTGCTGGAAACGTGATCCTAAGTTCCCATTGAATGGTATTTGGAGCTCTTTACTGGGTGGTAGATCAGATGAGGCCATGAGGGTAGAAGCCATCAGTCTCAAGGGACTAAGGGTCAGAGCCGAATTCCAGGTCAGAATTGGGGTCCGCCTTGGGGGGTGGGTTGCAGGTGAGCTAATGATAGCGCTGGGCTAGGGTGGGCTTCATAGGAGAGCCAAAGATAAGGGGTGAACTGGGACTGAAGTTAAGATCGTGGGTGGAGTCAAGACCTCTGGGGGGAGACCCATGTGGGAGACCTGGATGGAGCTCCAGGCTCCTGGCTTCAGCCTGGCCCAGCCCCAGCCATTGCAGCCATCTGGGGAGTGAACCAGCAGATGGAGGACCCTTCTCTCTCTCTCCACCTCCCTCTGTAACTCTGACTTTCAAATAAATCAGCCTTAAAATCAAAAGAACCCACTGGGGTGAGGGGTTCAAGGTTGACACTGAAACGGGGCCGAGCCATCTGCAGGTGACTGGGTGGGTGTCAGCGAGGCTGGGATGGGGTCAGATTCTGGGCCTGAGAAGTGGACCGAGGTTGAGTGAGGGTGGGGAACACTCTGCTCCCACCAGGGGCTGGAGTGGGGGCGTAACGCCGAGAGCACTCACAGGGGGGCCTGGGTGTCCCGCAGGACCTCGGATCCCTGTTGGTCCAGGGGGGCCCTAGAAGAGGGAACAGAACAGAAGAATCTATCATTCTATCAGGTTCCAGACTGGGGTGGGGGCAGCACTAGAGATGTTAAATGTGCCCTCCCTGCCACGGGAGAGTCACAGCCACAGATGTCCCCCGCTGCCAGTGGACGGGGTCGGAGACCGAGAGCCCAAGCCCACGGCACACACAGGCACTTTCCCAGAAGTCCCGCTGAGACTGGGATGGGGCGGGCTCTCCGGTGTCCAGCACTGGAGCTGAAACTCTGGGGCTTGAATGGCTCAGAGCCATGCAAAGCTGCAACAGAGAGTGGGAGTAACACCTGCTACCCGCCCTTCCGGGGGCCCAGCTACTCCAGGGAGCCCAGGGAGCTCCTCTTGCCTGGAGGTGGCAACACAGGGCTCAGGGATGCAGGTGTCTCCGTAACCTGCCCATCCTCCACTTCCCTGGCCCCTCCTCCCCTCTCCTGAAGGTCACCCCCGACACACACATGCAGGGACCCCCACTCACCGCTTCTCCTTTATCTCCTTTGCTTCCCTTGTGACCGGGCGCACCCACTTCTCCCTGAAGAGGAAGCAGAATGAGGAGCACCTGGCCGCCTCCTCCTGCCCCAGACCCTCCCCCACCTCTCTGAGGACCCCTCACCTTGTCCCCTTCCTCGCCAGAAGGCCCAGGAGCCCCAGAAGGGCCCGGGAGCCCCAGGGGCCCTGGGATCCCGTCCTTGCCAGTGGGGCCAGCAGGACCGCGCTCTCCCTGAGGGGGACAGGGAACAAGGGTGGGGGTGTCAGGGCTAGGAGGTTCTGCATGAGCCGAGTCCTGAGGATGCTGGGGGGGGGCAGGTCACTCACCGGGGACCCCTTCTCGCCTGCAGGGCCAACAGGGCCTTGGCCTCCGCTTTGGCCGGGGAGCCCAATGCCGCCAGCTGGGCCCATAGGACCTCGCTCTCCTGGGGAGCCCTGAGAAGGAGGGAGGGAGCATGAAGAGTAGCAGGCCACAGGGCCTTTGCACAGGCTGGTGTCGCCACCTGGCTCCTCCCCCATCCCCTCTGTTCTACAGGTGCACCTGCTTTCCCTGCCCCTTTTGAAGACTTTTGTATAGAGACATGAGGTCACCCATCAGATGTCAGGCAGACAAGGAAACAGAGCCCCCCACAATGGCCCAGCCAGGGAGTAGCAGAGCTGGGGTCACCCAGGCCTGTGTAGTTCCAAGACCAGGGCTTCACTGTGACCAACCCAAGCTTCCCGGACACCCCAAGTCCCCTCCTCCCTGACCCACACCCAGCAGACGGGCTGACACTTACATTGGCCCCGACTGGGCCTGGGGGACCCTTGTCACCCTTCAAGCCGACAGGCCCCTGGGAAAGGAAGTGACGCACAGTCAAGACTCCTCCAAAGAGGCCCAGGTCCCGTCTTCACTCTGGGGCCGGGGGCACGGTCCCCACCTCCTTCGGGGGACTGGGGACTGTGCTCAGTTCCAGGCCCGCCTCCCCCAGGCCCCTGCACCTGCCCTGCCTTTATGTTCACCGTCGTCTCCATCCAAGGATGCCACTGTCATGACCCTCCCCGTGACCCCCCCCCCACATCCCTTCTCTTTCACAGCCCATCCAGGCATGGGAGGTGGGGCGGGCTGCAGATGCTACTCACTGGGTCACCGGGGGCTCCTTTGGGGCCAGGGAAGCCCCTGGGACCAGCTGGCCCCTCTTTTCCCAGGGGCCCTGGTGGGCCCAGCTCCCCCTGCAGGAGGACAAAGGGAAGAAGAGGTGAGGCCGCTGCATCTGGTGGGGGGATCCCCCTCCCCCAGGGATGATCAGAGCCCCGAGGTGGTGCGAGAGCCATTGAGGGGATTTGGGGCCATTCATGGTGAGACCCCCCCATGGGCTGGGTCTCACCTTGGCGCCCTCTCTGCCTTCCAGGCCCGGAAGACCTTGCTCTCCAGGCGGCCCCGGAGGACCCGGGGGGCCCCTCTCCCCCAGAGGCCCGGCTTCTCCTGTCTTTCCCTGTGGAGGGGGGAAGGGCTCATTTTGAATGGGAGGGGGTGGGGATGGTCAAAGATGCAGCTCCCCCACCACCACCAAATTCTCTCCCAGCAGGTACAGTACAGGGCCAGGAGGGGGAGGGAGAAGAGGGAGGAGGAGGGAGAAGAGAAAGGGGAGGGGTCCACTCTGACCTGAGGCCCTAGGACACCAGCTGGTCCAGGGGGGCCTGTCTGACCTTGGAAGCCCTGGAGAGAAAATTAATTAATGAATAGAGGGTTTCATATGGGGGGGGAGGCGGGGGCCTACGAGGGTCAGGGGTTCAAGGTCAAGCAGTCACTCACCAATTCTCCTCTCTGTCCAGGATGCCCCGGTCGCCCATCTTTCCCCTGGGAGCCCTGGAGGACACCGTGCGAGCACAGGCATGAAGCCTCATCCCTTCCCCAGTCCCCCTCCCGCCCGACCCCCCAACCAGGGGCTCCCCAATCACTCACGGGAGGGCCCTTCGGCCCAGGGAATCCTGGGGGGCCTTGCAGACCAGGGAGGCCCTGAAATGGAGGCAGGAGGTGTTGCCTCACCCCTCCAGCCTGCTCCCTACCCCAGAGCCCCACAGAATGACCATGAGAGCTGGCAGCTATTAGGCGCCTACTGTATACTAGGCAGAGGATGGAGACTCCCCAGCAGTCATTTGCCTTTGGGGTGAGGACTGCGGTAACGCTCACTTTACAGAGGAGGAAATGGAGGCACAGAGTGGTTAAGCCACTTGCCCAACGTCACACAGCGAGCTAGGACTTGAACTCATTGGTCTCGCATGCCAGAGCTGGGCTCTCTCCGCTGTGCTAGGTCGCCCCCGCCCTGGGTTTGTCCTCCACTCAGAATCTCACACACAGGGCAGATGTCTGCCTGACAGGTGGTTAGGCACTCTCATCCCACGCTGGAGAGCCGAGGTTCGAGTCCCAGCCCCAGCCCCTGACCCCGGCTTCCCGCCAATGCACACGCTGGGTTCTGGCCACCCTCATGGGCGATCTGGACTGAGCTCCAGCTCCTGGCTTTGGCCTGGCTGTTGCAAGCATTCGGGGAGCTGCCGCTCGCTCTCTCTGCCTCTCAGATTAAGGGGGTGTGGAGAGAGAGGCAGGCATTTGCTCTCGGGATGCCCACACCCCATATCCGAGTGCCTGGCTTGGATCCCGGCGGCTCCACTTCTGACCCAGCTCCCTGCTAGTGCACGTGGGGAAGCAGCAGAGGACGGCCCAAGTGCTTGGGTCCCTGCACCTGCGTGGGGGTCCTGGATGGAATCCTGGCTCCTGGCGTCAGCCTGGCCCAGCCCTGGCCATGGCGGCCAGCTGGGGAGTGACCAGTGGATGGAAGACTTCTCTCTCTGTCTTGCCCTCTCTCTCTGTAACTCTGCCTTTCAAATATGCAAATCAATCTTTTTAAGAAAATAACTGCAATGCCAATAAATAAGAAATTCCAAAGTGCACCCTCAGCCCCTCACTCACCTTTTCTCCAGGAACACCAGGGGCTCCATCCTGGCCCACGTCGCCCTAGGACAGAGCGAAGGTGACTCAGACCCCAGAGCACACTTGCCTGGGAGGGACTCAGGGCAGCGAGGGGGCTTGGGTGAGCCTGGGACAAAGGAGCTGCCTGGAGGCTTTGGCCACTGCCCCTTACCTTGGGACCTGGCTGCCCCGTAGCCCCCGGCTGTCCCCGCTCCCCACGGGAGCCCTGAAACAGAAAGAAGACAAAAGATCAGAAGTGAGAGGGGAGCCTCGAGGGTGGGGCCACAACCCTCAAGTCCTCTCCCTCCACAGCCCCCTGCTGCTCCCCCCACCAGAGACACCAACATAACCCAGACCCCCTGTCCTGCCTGCCTGCCTGCCATCTCCCCACGCCGCCCCCCAGCCGGTCCCTGCGTGTTCTTACGGGTGGTCCTCGCTCTCCTTCCAGCCCCGGCTGCCCTGCTTTGCCCTGCAAAACGAATTGGGCGAGAGAAAGCAGAAGAGAGCTGGGGTGCAGAGGGGTGACACAAGCCCAGCGGTGCTCTGCTCTGCAGGCCAGGAAGATTCCTGTGTCTCACTCATCTCTCTCTCACACACACACACACACACACACACACACACAGCCAGCAAAGGTCACAGATGCACCCTTGCACATCGAGCACACCGACAGAAGCACAACCCACAAGCTTGCTCGCCCGCACGGACACACGATCGTCACAGCTCTGCAGTCTGCACACATCGCAGCCTGCCATTGTGCCACGCCTTTGGAGGTCCGCAGCCCGAGGGTGACACGCAGCGCTCCTCAGCCAATGCATGCCTTGCACGCGGTGCAAACACGTGCGTGCGTGGATTCACAGGAAGGCCCTGGCCAACACGCCACTGTCCGAGCTGTCACAGTGGCCATTGGCCCAGCTACAATTCGTGCAAAGCAACACACACATGGGTCCATGGATACAGAGCACTGAGTGTGTATGGCAGTATGCACACATACGTGAGTACCATACACACGTAGGCACCTGTGTATGGCCACGTAACACGCAAGCAGGCAGAACCCCCAGGCTGCAGCCCGAGGGCTCTGCATGGAAAAACACAGGAGACAGACGTATACGAGAGTGTTTGAAAATGTTCGTGCAAAATGGAGATCAACGTAAAAAAGCAGACAAGTTTTGAAATCCATGCACGGGAGAGTTCTTCAAAATGTTCACGGAGGGGCAGGCATTGCACATCAGAGTGCCCGGGGCTGGAGCCCCAGCTCTGCTTCCAATTCCTGCTCCTGCTCACACACACCCCGAGAGGCAGCAGGGACAGCTCAAGCACTTGGGTCCCTGCCACCCACGTGGGAGACCCAGCTGGAGCTCCTGTCTCTTGGCTCCTGATGGGCCGGGTCCTGGTTGTTGTGCGCATTTGGGGAGTGAGCCAGTGGATGGAAGACTCTCCCTCCCTTCCTCCCCCCCCCCCCAACTTTTAAATAAATAAAAATGTTCAAGTTCATGGAAAACATATTTTGAAAACTATGGGTGGATTTCAAAAAAATCTCTGCACCAAAGCAAACATCTTTTCATCCATTGCCCACAGACTTTTAACGCCCCTCGCGCACGTGTGTTCACGGCACACGCAGTCACACAGCAGTGGTGACCACCGCCATGCGCCCTGCACCCCACACAGGGGCATGTGTGCACAAAAATGCTGCCAGGCACACACACAGCCACCCATGGCCCAGCCACCTTCATGCACAGCACACGCTGGTCCCCTCTAGCAAACTGCTCCTCCTGGCTCACCACTTACCCGCTTCCCTTTCTCTCCCAGCGGGCCCAGGGGCCCAGGAAATCCAATGGATCCCTAAATGGAAAGAATCCAAGAGAAGAGAGGGGATGAGGAGTAGGCAGAGAGACAGAGGGACAGAGCTATCTGCTGCTTCACTCCTCACATGCCCACAGGGCCACAGCTGGGAGTCAGGACACAATCCATGTCTCAAGCAAGGACTCAATGCATTTATAAAAGTCGTGATGGGATTGAGCACTTGGCTTAGTGGTTAAGTTGTCCATTGGGATGCCCAAACCTGGGTTCCAGCCCCCGGCTCTGCTCCCCGTTCCAGCTCCCTGCTAATGTGCACCCTGGAGGCAGCAGGCGATGACCCAAGTACTTGGGTCCCTGCCACTCACATGGGAGACCCGGACTGCACCCCTGTTGCAGGCATTTGGGGAATGAACTAACCCATGAGACCGCCCCCTCTTAAATAATAATAAAAGATGGATATAAAAATTAAGTGGACAAAAAAAACTAAGAAGTAACTAGAAAAAACTGCTATCAAATTAAATGTGGGCGAGATAACTACACCAGTGGCTCAACAGGACAAAACTCAAATCCCTTCCCCAATGTCTTTAAGTTGCTGCTCTCCTTGGTTAAACAGAACCGAGAAATTACCCATGAGGTAATGTGGGTGTGGGTGTGGGAGAAAGATGAATCTTGTTGGTGTCCTCATCCATCAAAACACTGGCAAGCAAATGTATGTTTCGTTTAAGAACATTTTGTCGCAAGCTATAATTAATCCAAGATATGGAAGTTAAGTGTTTTTCATGATTCTCCCCATTCACTGACTCGGTTAATAAACAAATCTCAGTCGTACTCAATAAGAAGGATCCTAAATTTTCCCCATCATCCCCAGCTTGATCGGGTTGGTCTTCCCGGTCTCTCCATTTTGCGGGTGAGAAAATGAGATCCAAGGAGGGGGCAGGTGGGACGCCTGCATCCACACTGCAGCACCTGGGTTCGAGTCCCGGCTCTGCTGCAAGTTCCGACTCCCTGCTGGTGCACACCCCGGGGGCGGCCGTGATGGCTCCGGTGGCTGAGCTCCTGCCACTCATGTGGGAGACCCGGATGGAGCTCCCAGATCCTGCCTTCAGCCTGTCCCAGCCCCAGCTGTTTGGGGCATGAAGGGAGTGAACCAGCAAATGGACTCTCTCTCTCTCTCTCTCCCTCTCTCTCCTCCATTCAAATAAATAAAAATAAACTTTGTAACAATAAAAGGATCTCAAGAGACATAGTAGAAAGGAATGCCTTGCCCAAGTGCACTGAGCAGGTGAGAGCTGAATGTCTGAGCCCAAGCCTGCCTGATGCCAAAGCCCATATCCTCCAGTGACCACAGAGTGGGCAGTTCACCCCCAAGGTCACAGCCAGGACCCCTGCCCAGCCCAGCCCCAGTCCCCCAGCCTCTTACCTTAGGGCCCGGACGTCCGGGGTAACCGGGGAGACCTGGCACCCCCAGCTTGCCCTGCAGAGAGATTATGGGGCAAAGTCAGAAACTGCAACCCAGAAGTCTGGAAAGAAGGCCAGCGGGAGAGGGCGGAAGGGAAGCAGAGTGAGCCTGGGGCCGGCACTCAACCCCTGCAGGCTTGTTGTCTCATCTGTAAAATGGGGCAGTGGGTTAAGATGCCATTTGCAGTGCCGGCATCCCACATCGGAGTGTCAGTTTGAGTCCTGGCTGCTCCACCTCTGATCCAGCTCCCTGCCAGTGCACCTGGGAAAGCAGCAGAGGATGGGCCAAGCTGCCCATGCCACACATGTGGGAGGTCTGGATGGAGTTGCTGGCTTCAGCTTGGCCCAGCTCAGGCCATTGTGGCTATTTGGAGAGTAAACCAGCAGATGGAAGATTGATACTTCTTTCTCTGTCTCTCTCTCTACCTCTGCCTTCCAAGTAAATCAATCTTTTTTTTTTTTTTTTGACAGGCAGAGTGGACAGTGAGAGAGAGAGACAGAGAGAAAGGTCTTCCTTTGCCGTTGGTTCACCCTCCAATGGCCGCCGCGGCCAGCACATCACGCTGATCCGAAGGCAGGAGCCAAGTGCTTCTCCTGGTCTCCCATGGGGTGCAGGGCCCAAGCACTTGGGCCATCCTCCACTGCCCTCCCGGGCCACAGCAGAGAGCTGGCCTGGAAGAGGGGCAACCGGGACAGAATCCGGCGCCCCGACAGGGACTAGAACCCAGTGTGCCGGCGCTGCAAGGCGGAGGATTAGCCTGTTGAGCCACGGCGCCGGCCAAATCAATCTTTCTTTAAAATTCCTGTTGCATGGGATTGCTCTGAAATGCTGAGCTGAGAAAGATGACAGCGAGAGGGGCCACTTCCTGGGGTCAGAGGTGAAAGGGCAGAGGCAAATGCATGGAGAACACCTGGGCTCCAAGCTAGGAATGGGGGAGGGGTGACCAAGGGGCATTCACCTTCTCTCCAGCTGCACCTGGGGGGCCTTCCTCACCGGGCAGCCCCTCCGGCCCCTTTGGGCCCTCAGGACCGTCCTCTCCACGAGGACCTGGGGGTCCAGGCTGCCCCTGGAATGGGAAAGAGAGGCCCTGGTATCAGTTCTTGGTCCTTCCTGCTTCCTGGAGCCCTCGCCTACCCCCTGCCTGTGTCCCCAAGCCCCCCAGACCCTCATGACCCCTCATCCAGAGCTTGTCCTACCCGATCGCCTTTGAGACCCCCGTCGCCCTTGAAGCCAGGGAAACCGTCCTCTCCCTGGAAGATGGAGGTTGGGAGGAGCAGAGACAGGTCAAAATCAAGGTCAAAGTCAAGGTCTCGGGGAAGGGAAGGGCCACACGAGGGGGGCTCTCCCTGCCCCTCCAAGGAATCCCTTCCCTTCTCACCGTCTCGCCTTTCTCTCCCTGGACACCCCGATTGCCGGAAGTACCCTAAAGAATAAAAAATAAATAAGAAATAAACCAGCCAGAACAGTGCCAAAAGGATGCTGAAGCAGAGCGGGCTGGGGGCAGCCTCAGAGGAAGTGGTCTTCCCCGGGAATCTGCAGGCGTGGGGTGCACTCGCCCCTCCCCGCCTCCCCCCCTCCCAGATCGGCAGCCTCCCAGGGTCTTCAGAATGGGAGTTGTAAAGGGAAGGCCAAATTTCCGAGTAATTCATTCCCATCTCCGGGGGACACTGTGTGCACAGTTCCTCCTGGCAAGAGAGAGGATGAACAGTCCTCCCTCTGAAGGCAGAGAAATGTGTCCCCATTGAGCTGACCACAAGGCGACTCTGTGCCTGGTGACAAGGAGCCTGCTCAGGGCGGGCTTGGATGCCACTCACGCCAAACTCGGGAAACTGCCCTTGGCCACAACCCAGCTGAGCTCAGCAGCCACAAAGGAAGTGCACTTGGATACAATGTAGCAATGTGTTCGGCCAGTGTCAGCGGCTCCTGTTAGGGGTCATTCACTTGACCAGATGATGTCTCTGAACTTGGCTACAATTGTTCTCTGCCCTTGGGGCCGTTGTAATTGGACTCTGCTACAGCCTGGGAGTCCATATCCACAGTTGTTCATAGGCTCCAACTACAATGTTATTAGGTTGCCAACAACACAGGTGCTGACGACAGCCATTCCACCCTGTCCTGAGGGATGTGGGGAACAAGACTCCCAGTGCCTACCTGACACTTGCCTAGTGCAGGAATACATGTATGGTGGCCTTTTCCTGCCCACAAATACCTATGCCAAAGATGAGCTTCTGAATTAGGCACAGTAAGAGATTCATAATAGCTACTAATAAAATAGACACATGGGGGCAGCATGGAAGACACCACTTGGGATGGTCACACCCCACCCTGCAGGGCCTGAGTTCAAGTCCTTGCTCCACTCCAGATTCTCGCTTCCTGTGGACGCACACCCTAGAAGCAGCAGGTGATGGCTTAAGGAGTTGAATCCCTGGACTGAACCCCAAGCTCCCAGCTTCAGCCTGGCCCAGGCCCCCGCCCTTGTGGGCATTTTGGGGGTGAATCTATGGATGGGAGCTCTTTTTCTCACTCTCTCTTGTTAAATAAAACATTTTTAATGCATGGGAAATGCATATTATGAAAAAACTGCATGGATTTCAATTGTTTGCATCAAAATGAGCTTATCTTTTAATTCAAACTTCTAGGAACTTTTTGAAGCACTCTCGTCCAGTAAGCTCTTGGTATCTGCAGGCTCTGTAGCCACAAAGCCCACCAACCACAGGTTGGAAACATTCCAAAAAATCTCGTCTGGGGTTGGCATTGCAGTGCTGTGGGTTAAGCCACTGCCTGCGACACCCCATTATCAGAGGACTGGTTCAAGCCCTAGCTGCCCAACTTCTGATCCAGCTCCCTGCTAATGCACCTGGGAAAGCAGCGGAGGATGGCCCAAGTGCTTGGGCCCCCACACCCACGTGGGAGCCCTGGATGGAGCTCCAGGCTCCTGGCTTCACCCTGGCGCAGGCCTTGCTGTTACAGGCATCTGGGGAGTGAACCAGCAGATGGAAGCTCTATGTCTCTCTTTCTCTCTCAAATAGTTTTTACTTTTTAAATTCAGATTTCAATCCTAAAAAAAAAAAAAAATACACGGGGGGACGTGTGCAGCTTCTGTGTAAACCCTACAGCATCTTGGGTGAGGAACTTGAGTGGAGTTTGGTATCAGAGGGACTGGCTCCGGGCTGGAGGAAGAGCCAAATCGTCGCCAAGACCCAAGACCCAATCCTCTACAGCTTGCCTGGCCGACTGGTTCCTCTCCCCACACATCCATAAATGCCTTTCCTTTTCCTTGTTCCTCTCGTAATTCTTGAGCTAATCTGGGTTTAATTTACATCACGGTCAACGCTCCCCTAAATACCGAGTGCACCAAACAGGAAGGAAGACAGGCCAGGGCTCTGCACAACGATCTAATGAAGATTCCACCTGCCCTCGTGCACAGTAAGAAAGCAAGCTGCACCCCCAAAGCCGGTGCCAAGGAATTGCCTTGCCTGAGTGTCACCTACCTTCACGCCTCGAGGGCCCGGGTAGCCCGGAGGACCTGCCGACCCCGCTGGGCCCTGAGAGGAACAGAGGGTCAGTGCCAACCCCACCTTCCCCTTCCCCACCCCCAGGGTCCTCGCCACACTCAGAGTCCAGGCTCTGCCCTTGTCACCAGCCCAGCCTCCCTCTTAGTCACTCACCTGGGACCCCTTCTCTCCCGTGGGGCCCTCCTGGCCCGGGTGACCCTGGGAAAGAAGCCTTATAAGTGATCAGAGGCCAAGCTCAGCCACCTGTGCCCCACCCCACCCCCGGCTCCAGGTGCTCACCGGAGGACCATCAGCTCCTGGGGGGCCCTGAATCCCTGCATTTCCAGGAGGGCCCTGAAAGGAGATGAAAGACGGGGAGACGGGGGGTCTCAGGACCCTGGAGCTCCCCCCAGGAATTGCTCTGCTCGGAGAGAAGGAGCCAATGGCCCTGCCCAGGAAATCTATCCCAGCTAGACCCAGACTTGCTGTGTGACCCTGGGCAGGTCCCTTGCCTTCTCTGTGTCTCAGAACTCCTCTGCCTCTGAGAGGGCTCGGAAGGGATGAAAAGCAGTTGTGAGACAGGCTGGGCACTTAGCACAGTGGTTAGGGCGCCACCCAGGACACCTGCTTCTCTCATCTGAGGGCCTGGGTTCGGGTCCCTGCTTCACTCCTGATTCCAGCTTCCTGCTCCTGCGCACCCTGGCAGGCAGTGGGAGACGGCCCAGTCCTCAGGTTCCTGCCACCCACATGGGAGGCCTGGACAGAGCTCCTGACTCCTGGCTTCAGCCTGGCCTGACCCTACTGTGGGCATGTGGGGAGTGAACCAGTGCTCACTCGCTTTCTCTCTCTCTCTCTCTAATATATTCTTTTAGTTTTTAATGATTTATTATGTATTTTATGAAAAACTAGAAGAGTTCAAAGTCTCCCAACATGAAGAAATGATCACAGTTTAAGGAGATGAAATACCAATTATTCTGATTTGATCATTACACATTGTATTCATATATTGAATTATGACACTGTATCCCCATAAAAAATGACCCAGAAAGAAAAAAAAAAGGAAACTGTATATTTTTAAAAGTCTAAGGTCAGGAACTGCTGCTGTGGCTAGGCCTCTGCCTGCTGGGTGCTGGTTCAAGTCCTGGCTGCTCCTCTTCCCATCCAGCTCTCTGCTATGGCCTAGGAAAGCAGTAGAAGATGGCCCAAGTCCTTGGGTCTTTGCATCCGCGTGGGAGACCCGGAGGAAGCTCCTGGCTTCAGATTGGTCCAGTTCTGGCCATTGTGGACATTTGGGGAGTGAACCAGTGGATAAAGACCTCTCTCTCCATCTCTCCCTTTCTGTCTGTAACTCTGCCTCTCAAATAAATACATCTTAAAAAAAAAAAAGTGTAAGATCATAGGGAGTTGGGACCAGAAATGGTGACAGAAAGCCCAGGATCACAGAGAAGTGGAAAGGGGGGGAGGGGGGCACTGAAGTTTGTGCAGGAAGGGGCCTGATTGCTAGGAGAGATGGGGACAGATGTGCAGGGGAACAGAGCCGAGGCCACTGAGCCCAGAGAAAGGAGGCCCCCCCAGGGCTCTTGGGGATACCACGGACAGCGGCTTCTCTGGGGTTCTCTGCTCGCTGACGATAGCCCCGCCATGAGTGGCCCTCAGTGAGGGTCTGCTCTTGCAGCAGAGACTGTGATGTGGCCGTTTATCACCAGCCACCGATCACTAAAGGGGCCCAGGGCAGAGGGCGCTTCCTGGCCACAGGGTTGAAGGAAGACCTAGGAAAGTGAGGGTGGCCAGAGCTGTCACTTACCTTCTCCCCAGGAGTCCCGATGAGTCCCTGGGGGCCGGGGATCCCCTGGGGACATAAAGAAAAGAGGGCGGGGAGGCATGAGAGTGAAACAGTGGGCGCCAGGACTGCGAGGCTGGGAAGGACCTAAAGCCTCCGCTGACCACAGCGTCCACCCCCGGCCTTGGGAACAAGAGTTCAAACCTGTGACCCCGGGTTTCCCTGCTGTCCTGGAGGGCCTGGCTCTCCCGGAGGACCCTGCAGAGAGAGAGAGAGAAGAGCTCATGGCATCGGGGCGGGGGTGGGGGCAGTCAGTGGAGCTGACACAGGTGCACGTGGGAGCGGACAAGGGCATGAAGGACCACAGGGGTCGGCGTGTCCCAAGGGCCCGGGGTCAGAGGGCGGGCCACGTACCACATTGCCTTTGGCACCTGGAGCCCCATCACTTCCTGTGGCACCCTGGGGGGAGAGTGGGCGGGCGTGAGAGCAGGACAGGGGCCTGAGTCTGAGACACCAAGGGGCACGGCTGGGGACGCGAGCGGGCGGAGAAATCAAGCAAGACAGATGGACGTGCAGCAGGGACCCAGGCAAGGAAGAGACAGGGGTGCAGAGAGCCCAGGGTGTTCTCACCGGGCGTCCGGGGGGGCCAGGGGAGCCTCTGGGGCCGATCAGTCCTCGCGGCCCCTGTGAAAGGGAAACAGCAGGTGCGGCAGCCCAGCCTCACCTCGGCAAGGCCCGGGAGCTGCGGGACCTCTGAGAACGGCAGCCCGGGTTCTTCCCCTGCACCAAGGCCGGGCCTGAGCAACCCTGATACTCACTGGCTCGCCAGCCTGGCCGGTAGGCCCTGGTGGACCCTCCGCTCCCTGTGGGAAAGCATCGTTACTTGGGGAGGGGACACACAAGGCTTGGAGAACTCGCTCCACTCATCTGGGCAGCCCTTCCTGGGGACCTCAGAGGTCCCCAGGATTCTAGGAACTGAGACCGAGGGATTCCGTTCACACCTCGACTCCTATCCTAGATCCGCAGCCCTGAATCTCACCTCCTAACGTCAAAGTAACCCCTGGTCCTCTCTCTTTTTTAAAATTTTTAATCCTGAGGCTGGTGCTGTGGCATAGCGGGTAAAGCTGCCGCCTACAGTGCCAGCATCCCATATGGGCACTGGTTCGAGACCCGGCTGCTCCACTTCCGATCCAGCTTTCTGCTATGGCCTGGGTAAGCAATAGAAGATGGCCCAAGTGCTTGGGCCCCTGCACTCGCATGGGAGACCTGGAAGAAGCTCCTGGCTCCTGGCTTCAGATTGGCACAGTTGCAGCCTTTGCAGCCAACTGGGGACTGGACCAGCAAATGGAAGACTCTCTCTCTCTCTCTCTGCCTCTCCTCTCTCTATGTAACTCTGACTTTTAAATAAATAAATAAATCTTTTAAAAATCTGTTTAATCCTTTATTTGGCAGACAGACAGAGGGCTCTCCTCGGCCAGTTCACTCCCCAAATGCCCACAATGGCCAGCGCTGGGCCAGGCCACAGCCAGGAGCCTGGAACTCAACGAAGGTCCCCCATGTGTGCAGCAGGGACCAAGCATTTGAGCCATCGGCTGCTGCCTCCGGGGGTGCACAGTGCAGGGAGCTGGAGCCAGGACTCAAACCCAGGCTCTCCGACGAGGAATGTGGGCGCCCCCTCTGGTGGTTTCACTTCGAAGAGAATACCCCTTCCCCACCCCCACCCCTTGAGCTGTCTGCCTGAGCCCTCCCTCCGCACCTGGGTGCCCTGACCGTCCAGTGCAAACCTTCGCCCTGCACCCAGTCCCTGCGCACTCTCCAAGCCTCACTCATGGTCTCCACATCACCCCTAACTTCCTCCCAAACTCACCTTCTCACCATCCTCTCCCGGGGGGCCAGGTTGTCCCACATGGCCAAAGTCGCCCTGGAGTGGGGGACAGAGGGCAGTTCAGGGCAGAGTGGCAAGGGTGAAGACCATACCCCCAGAAAAGGAGATGGGGTGAGGGGTGAGGGCTCAGACACGGGGCTCAGGGCTCATCCCGAGGTGGAAGCATGCATCTTGGGAAGGGGCCTTGGGTCTGAAAGCGGGGTCGACACACTCACCCTTTGGCCCTTCTCACCAGGCAGCCCCGGAAGGCCATCAAAGCCCCGGTCACCCTGTCCAGAGAGACACCAGCTCAGCCCCGAACCCTTGACCCTGGTGTGGCCCCCCGCCCCCAACCCCACCAACCCAGGTCCCAGTCCTGGCCACATCACCGACCTTGGGGCCTGTGTCCCCTGGGAGGCCCCGAGCTCCATCAGCTCCAGAGCGGCCCTAGGGAGAAAGCGAGCCCAGGGGTCAGGGACAGACCTGCCCTGTGCCTGCCTCTCAACTTAGCACGTCGGCTTTGTCACCGTCAACGTCATCAGGACCTCTACCGCCACTCGAGAGCACCTTCCTTGGGTAGAGTCTTCCACATCCACCTTAACCTCCCAAATACACCTCAGACCCGCCCCTTCCTCTTTATCCTCAATGCTCTTTGTCTAGTTAAAGTCAGCCCCGTCACCGACACCCAGAGTCCCCAGCTCCAGCCTCCGCTCTCTGCCCTGCGGCCACCGTAGCATGGTCCTCCTGCCATTGATCGCCGTCTGGAGCTGTCCTGTCCAGCATTCCCTCCGATGAGCCAGACTTCTCTTGGGCACGTAGGCTCTTCCTCACCTGTCCACAAGCCTCACTCCCACTGGCAAGACCTCCCCGATGCTACCCCCTGGCCTGATTCGCCGTCACACACGGGAACTGCCCAGCGCTGCCTGCTCTCAGTGTTCTGATCCCCCTGACGCCGAGCCCAGGTACTGAGGGATGGGTGCAGGGTGACCAGGAGACCTGGGAGACACTCACCATCTTGCCCTCTCTGCCAGGGGGCCCGGGGGGGCCCTGCAGGCCTCGAGGACCCTAGAAGAGTGAGATAAAGGAAGGGAAGAAGACAGGATCACCCCCCGAGGAAGGGCAGGGGTGTTCCCAGTCAGCACCTTTTCCCATGGCCTAGAGGGAAGACCCTCCCCACCCAGTCCTGTCCCCCCACCCCTGCTCATGGCCCCAGGCTCACCTGTGGCCCCATTTCTCCCATCTCTCCTTTCATACCCGGATATCCAGGGAGACCCTTGGAGGAGGAGAGAAGGGACGCAGTTGGAGGGAAGTGCCCCTTCTCCATGGTGTACCCCCTTCTCCACGGCATACCCCCTCCTCTGGACAGGCTCCTCACTCACCACCGGGCCTGGACGCCCGGTGAGCCCCACCGGGCCGGGCGGGCCTTTCATGGACAGCTGGGAAAACAGAGGGGAATGGAGCTTGAGTCTCCTACAAGACCCCCCAACTGAATGTGCCCAGCCCCGTCTCTGTCTCAGTTCACTCCTCTGCCACCCTCCCCAGCCCCCTCACCTGAGCCTGCTGCAGCACCGCCTGGGCCTGGGCCTGCTGGAAGGAGACTGGAGGGCCTTTGAGGGAGCTGCCCGCAAACTGGAACTAGGGAGCGACTTGTGGTGAGGGGCGCTCTGAGGGGAGACCCCCTCCTGGGTCAGCCGCCGGCCGCCCCCCACGCTGCGCCACCCTCCCCCTCCTTACCGGCATCATGATCACGGTGCCTGGGGGACCCCGGATCCCATCCATGCCAGGGATCCCTGGGAGGCCAGCAGGGCCCTGAGGGAGGGGGGGCAAGACAGATGCGTGGAGGCAGGAAGAAACAGAGAGAGATGGAGGCAAGGAGAGAGGCAGGGAAAGACAGGGAGATGGGAAGAGGGAGGTGCATGGCAGTCTCAGAGGTCTCAGAGGCAGAGACACCACAACATGGGAAGACCGGGGTTCGAGAAAGAGCCAGGAAGAGGACCAGACAGGGAACAAGTGTGCCCAAGACGGAAGAGGAGCCGATGGGCTGTTCCCAGACCAGCAGGAGGCAGTGCTGCCCCCACGATGAGACCTCCGTGACCCCAAAACAAACCCTGCTCCCTCCAGAAGGATCCAGGGGGAGTCTCTTACCGGTAAGCCTCGGTCCCCCGGGAGTCCAGGGGGTCCAGGAGGGCCTCTGGGGCCAACCACCCCCTGTTATGGACAGAGCGATGGAAGTTACAGGAAGTGGGAGAGTCTGAGCCATGTGGACTTCTGATCCCAGACGGACTGCCCTTCCCTGCCTCTGAGCATTCCTGCTCCGGCCCCCAGCCCCCAACCCCGCCTCACAATGCGGTCTCGACCCACATCAACCCCTGACCTTCTACTCCACCCCCTGCTGAGTTATCCTTTGAGCCTCAGATGTCCAATGTCCTCCAGGACCCCAGGGGCTTAACCCTGACCAAGGGCAAGGCGGGAAGAGGGGAACTCAGCCAGTGCTCACCTGGGGTCCTGGGGCGCCAGGGGGTCCCTCGAACTGCTGTCCCTGCAGAGAGAAGTGAGGGTGAGCCGCGCCCCAGCCAGACCCCACAAGCCCCTGGCAGCGCCCCCCTCACCTGCTCGATCACCGCGGGTTCTCCTTTGGCTCCTTTCTCTCCAGCACCCTGGGGCGGGGGGAGAAGAGAGATGTGAGCCCACCACCCCCACTCACACACACAGGTCCTCTGCTGACCTTGAGCAAGTCCCCTGTATCAGCCCAGCAATGCCCCGCAGGACGAGGCCAGAAACCCCAGACAGCCTCCCCCCGGATGCGATGTGCCTCTTACTGCACTGTGTTGAGCAACACACTCGACTCCTTTTTAACTGGTTCTTTTATTTATTGAAAGGCAGAGAGAGAGAGAGAGAAAGAGAGAGAGAGAGATCTCCCATCTGCTGGTTCACTCCCCCACAAGAGCCTGGGCTGAGCCAAGCCAAAGCCAGGAGCCCAGAGCTCTATTCTGGTCTCCCACGTGAGTGGCAGAGGCCCAAGTGTTTGAGTCATCCCTTGCTTGTTTCCAGGATAAGCATCAGCAGGATTGGAAGCTGTTTTGGAAGTAGAGCAGCGTCCACTTAAACCAGGACCAACCCCAGCAGTCGCTTAACCGGCCATGCCTCAACACCCACTCCAACTGGCTTAATTCTTAAGGCCAGTTATAGGCTCAGCTATGTGGCTCAACAAGCTAGTCCTCCACTTAGTGGCGCCGGCACACCAGGTTCTAGTCCCAGTCGGGGCGCCGGATTCTGTCCCGGTTGCCCCTCTTCCAGGCCAGCTCTCTGCTGTGGCCGGGAGTACAGTGGAGGATGGCCCAAGTGCTTGGGCCCTGCACCCCATGGGAGGCCAAGAGAAGCACCTGTCTCCTGCCTTTGGATCAGCGTGGTGCACCAGCCACAGCGCGCCGGCCGCGGCGGCCATTGGAGGGTGAGCCAACGGCAAAGGAAGACCTTTCTCTCTCTCTCTCTCTCTCTCTCTCACTGTCCACTTTGCCTGTCCAAAAAAAAAAAAAAATAGGCTCAGCTATGAAGTGGGTGGGCGAATGATAACTGTAAGAGGGGACTTCAGGGGCCAGTGTCTGGGCCAGTTGGTAAAACCATGGTTTGCAACGCCGGCATCCTCTAGCCGAGGGCCACTTTGAGTCCAGCTGCTCCACTTCCAATTCAGCTCCCTGCTAACGTGCCAGAGAAAGCAGTTCAAGAGCTTGGGCCCCTTTCCCCCACGTGGGAGATCTGGATGGAATTCTGGGCTCCTCCTGGCTTTGGCCTGGACCAGCCTCAGCCATGGCAGCCACTTGGGGGAGTGAACCCATGGATGGAAAACCTCTCTGTCTCTCTCTGCCTCCCTCTCTGTCACGCTGCCTTTCAAATAGATAAATAACTAAATTTTTTTTTTAAATAAGGGACTTTGGAAAGTTTGTGGAAATGAAACTAAAAGCTGGGTGTATTTTGGGGCAAACGTTCTTGAAGTCCATGCGTAGTGTTTTCATAACGTACATTTTCCATGAACTTTTTGAAAGTCCTTCACAAAGGGTTTTCACATGAAGAGGAATGAGTTCAGACAATGCTTCGCATAGAACAGGCGATCAGGATCAGTGAGTTACCACCACTCACCCTGTCCAACACGAAGGCTTGAACCCCAGACCCCGTTTCTGACCGCGTCCCTCCCTTTATGCAATGCCTTGGCCAGAGACACCATCTCTCCACTAATGCATCTCAAGTCTTTGTTTCCAGCTTTTATTACCTCCAATGAACTCCAGAATCTTCTAAGCAGTCACTGGCTTGGTCTCGCCAATGTGGACGCCCAACAGGTGTTGCTAATTTAACCCTCCCACAACGAGAGTGTGGACTCACACCTGGTTCTCTAGGGCGCCCCCCCCCCATCTTACTCAGTGGTGCCCCCAAGGCGTCTGTCTTCCCCAGCTCCAGCAGTAAGACTGTCCCAAATATGGATTCCCTGGCCCCTCTCCAGTCTGGACTGTGGGATTCCCTGCTGTCTCTCTGGCTCCCCCTACTGTCCGTATACCACTGAGCAGGCGGAGGGAGCTTTGAAAGCGCCAACTCAGATCCCTTTCGCGTGGCTTCTTCCCGTTTAGACTAAAAGCCAAACACATCACCCTATCCACAGAGCCTGTCACATTGTCACGATTGCATTTTCCAACTGGACTGGGTGATGCAAGAGCGTTCAAGGCCAATAGAAGTCAAGAGAGAGAATGGGGGTCCCATGTGGCTCCAGGTAGGAGTCCCTTCTTCGGCACCTAGGACAGCCCCCCAAGACTCACAGGGAAAATCTGGAACTCGGTCAGAGATGGATGCTCTGCTGCCTTGAAGTCAGGGCCCATGGTGGGGCCATCTCCTTCCTCTTCATCATCTTCATCTTTGTCTGCCTCAGTCTCTGGGGTCTCCAGCTCGTTTCCACTGTCAGGGTCCAGGGTCTCCTGTAGACATTGGGGCAGACCAACATTTCCTCCACATTGCCTGCAGCCCCTCACCCTGGGCCTCCCTCCTGCAGCCCCATCCACTTCCTGCTGACCTCTACGATGGTGACGTTGTGACCAACTGTCACAATGGTGGTGGCAGCGGTGGCCAAAGGTGTGGGTGTTGGAAGCAGATTCGGAGCTGGTGTCTCTGTCTTAGGAACTTCTGTGGATGTCTGGAGCCGGGATGGAGGGGGTATCAGATCTGGGACCGGGCCGATTAAGACAAACGGGCGGCAGAGGAGGACACAGGCCTTGCCCTCTCACCCCCACTCTGGGGAGAGGGACAGAGAAGGATTCCCAAAGACATCCAAGGCCCTTGGAGACCTAGGAGTGGTCTTGGACCACGGATGCCAGCAGGGGGCGCTATTGTACATGGAGGAGGCGCAGGGCTGGGCCAGCCCAGAAGGCCTGGAAGGCAGATAGCAAGGCTGGCCCCAGAACCCAGGGGTCAAAGTCAAGGTCAGACTCCCAGAGCCTGACCCACATGTCCTGTGCCAAAACAGAGTTCAGTGGTCAGCCAGCCAGGCCACAGTCAGAGAGGGAGGGGCAGCTCCTTCTGGGCTGGACAGCTGCAGAGGAACTGGGTCAAGGCGGAGGAAGAGGGTGGGGGCCCAGGTGAGGGTCAGGGACCCAGAGAGCGGCTGCAGAAGAACACACTATTCCTGGTGTCCACATTCTAGACCCGCAAAGCACACGTTGCGGCCAGTGATCTCTCCAATCAAGGACCCCAACCAAGACCCACACCAAGGACCCTCACCCAACGACCCACCAACAAATGTCTCCCACCAGTGAATCTGTTATTCCTACAACCAGTGACTTCTACCAACGGCCCCAACCAATTAACTTCTAGCCAATAACCCCAACCAGTGACAACCCCCTTACCAAAAGCACTAACCAGTGATCCTTCAAGGAACAAGCCCAACCAATAAACACTACTCAGTTACTCCCCAACCAATGATCCTCCTGCAAAAAATCCCCAAAACTGAGCCCAACGAATGCTCACCAACCAAAGACCCCACAAACAGTAATCCGCGAACCAGTGGCTTTCTAACTAATAACCCATCGGGGACTCAAACTAATGAGCCCATCCATGACCCCCCAAAAATCACCCTGTGCTGACTCCAAGTTATAATCCAATAGTCCTTGCAATTGATGATTCTCCAAACAACTCCCCACCTAATGGCCCTCAACCATTAACCCTAAGTGAGGGGCACCACCAGGAGGCCCCATCAATGACCTCCAACAGTGAACCCCAACAAGCAATTCCCCCAATATTGACCCCAGTTAATAACTCCCTCAGTGACCTCCAATCAGCAAGGTCAAGTAGGGCCCTCAATTTGTGACTCCCCCAATGAAAAACCCTGACCAATGGCCCCAGCCAGTGCTCTCCATACTAACCAATGAGTCCCATCATTCACTCCAGCTAAGGGTGGCCCCTTAAATAGTAGCCCTTACCAAGAATGCCCTACTAAGAAGGTACTCAACTGGGTACCTCCTTGCATTCTCTCTAAGGCTGGGGGTTGGGGGCACAGAGATGGAAGATCTCACAAGACAGGACCACCCACTACCACCACCATGGTCATCCATCAGCTGAGAGAAGCCAGAGTTCAAGGACTGGCAACCAGAGCAAAAACCATGGACGAGGGGCCAAGATCAGTGGGAACCAGAAGCCAGAAGGGAGAGCTGCAGGTGCCTTACCTGGTTCTCCAGGGAGCCAGGAGGTGGACTCATAGTCAAGGTCTCCCGATTCTTCTTCTTTCTGCCCTTCCCCTTGCGACCTCGCCCCTTCTTCCTCCCTTTCCCCTTCCCCTTGCGTCGAGGAGGAGAAGTTTCCGGCTCACCCTGGGGGGTCTGGGAAGAGGGTCCCGTTCAGGCCAAGAGCATCTGCCCAGTGCAGCCCCACTGCTCGGGCCAGCAGCAGCCACAGTGACATGTGGTCCAGCAGGGGATGTGTTTGGGGCTCAAGGACAACCACATGGCCTAGATGTCAAGGCCACTCTGGCTTGGGATGCATTTGAAGTGAGGGGTCACTCTGCCTTGAATCTGGGGTCGGAGGTTGCACAGTCCCATGTATAAGAGTCAGAATCCACTCCCTCCCGGGACCTGGAGCCAGGGGTGACTCAGCCTGTGACCTCAAGTCGGGAGGAATGCAGCCAGACGCTCACTCACCCCTGTGGTTGTGGGATCCAGGTTGTCACAGCCAGGGAGGTACTGCTCACAGGCCCGGAAGGCAGCCTGGGGATCTGGACTTATGAGAAGCTCCTGGATGTCTCCCTGGGAGAGGGTGGGAGCAGGGGAAGAGCTGGGGGCTGCTTCTGGCCTGCATTTCCCAGCATAGCCCTGCCCCCCTCCTCCCTCCCTCCTCAGCGTCCCACCCGGAGGCCCCTGAGTACATGACAGAACCGCAGAGAGTTGGTGGGAAAAGGGACGTAAAAGGTAAGCTTATTTGGTGCCAAACATTTTGAAATCCTTGCATAGTTTTTTCATCATATGTGTTGCTCATGCTCATGAACTTTTTGAAGACCCCCCCCCCTTTTTTTTTTTGGCCAGGCAGAGTTAGACAGTGAGAGAGAGACAGAGAGAAAGGTCTTCCTTCCGTTGGTTCATTCCCCTAATGGCCGCTACGGCTGGCGCTGCACTGATCCAAAGCCAGGAGCCATGGTCTCCCATGCGGATGCAGGGCCCAAGCACCTGGGCCATCCTCCACTGCCTTCCCCGGGCCACAGCAGAGAGCTGGACTGGAAGAGGAGCAACTGGGACTAGTACCCAGCTCCCCAACCAGGACTAGAACCGAGGGTGCCAGCGCCGCAGGTGAAGGATTAGCCAAGCGAGCCATGGCGCTGGCCTTGAAGACCCATCCTATGCATGAATTTTGATTGTCTGACACCAAGATAAACTTACCATTTCATTCTACTTTCTATAAGCTTTCTGAAATCGCCTCCTATAGGGAGAAGGTGACCCCATCACAGCCCCAATGACGTCTCCACTCCCTGCCACGGAGGTCGGGGCAGACGCTACCTACCATCGTGACACAAACCACGCCCCGCAAAGCTGCCCTACTCCAGGTGCACCTGTTCCTACACTGGCAGGTGTGTGGCGAGCAGTCGCCGTGAACAGACACCAAGAAGTCCGTGGAAATGGGGGTCTTGCCTCCCACGGTGCCCGTGGCTTCTCCACCTGTGTCACCACAGCCACACTTGCCCAGTGATTCTCACGGTAGCACATTTTATCCTCACCATCACTCTAGTGAGCCTCAGGGTGGATGTTTGGCCCAACTAATAAAATGTTCGAATGCGGCTGGGCGTTTGGCACAGCGCTGAGGACAGCACTTGGGACCCAGCATCGCTTATTCAGCATGCCTGGGTTTGAGCCTGGCTCTGCTTCCAGCTCCAGCTTCCTGCTAGCTCACACCCTGGCAGGCACAGGGATATCTCAAGTGCCTGGGCCCCTGTCATCCACATGGGAGACCAGGATGGAGTTCCAAGCTCCTGGCTTCAGTCTGGCCCAGCCTTGGCTGTTGTAAATATTTGAGAAGTGAACTAACAGATGGGCAATCTCTCTCTGTTTGTCTGAGTCAGCCTCTCTCTCTCTCTCTCTCTCTCTCTCTCTTTCTCACTCACTCACTCTCTCTCCTCTTTGCCTTTCAAACAAAATAGAGTAAAATTTGGGGCATTTTTTTTAACATACCCACATCCTGCATCGAGCGCCTGGGTTTGAGTCTAGGCTCTTGCTTCGGACTCCAGTTTTCTGCTAATGCACACCCTGGGAGGCAGCGGGTCATGGCTCAAGTAGTTGTGGCCCTGGCACCCACGTGGGAGGCCTGGACGGAGTTCCCAGCTCCCAGCTTTGGCCTGACCCAGCCCCAGCCATCGTGGGCATTTGGGAAGTAAAACAGCAAATGAGAGAACTCTGCCTCTTGGTCTCTCTTCCTCTCTCTCCTCATTCCTCAGCCTCTCAAACAAACTTAAATTAGGAAACATTTATCTTTTTGCATCAAGATTAACTTATCTCCCCATTCTATTTTCCACAAACTTTTTGAAGTAACCCCCCCTTTGTGCCAGGTGCCCCTCCTGGTAGTAGTGGGGACCAGGAGGGACACTGGACGGATGAGGGTCCCTGGCCTCTGGGAGGTGACCCAGCAGCCCCCAGTGTCGGTCACCACACCACAGACACATGTGTCAGATGACGTCATGCCTCGCCAGCCCCCAACGTCACAACAGCCCTGCACACCATCACAGCCACGTCCCCCTCTCAGCACCCTGTGTGGGCTAAAGGCTCTGCTGTGTCACAAGCCCAGGCCACAAGGACACACAGTGTTTCCTTCCCCCGTCACTGAGCCCCTACCTCGAAAGCGTCCTCCCCAGGGTCCTGGGTCCCCAGCACAGTGAGTCCAGCCGTGCTGATGAATCGAGGCCCCTGGCCCAACACGGGGGGCCGAGGCTCGCAGTCGACCACCAGGGTCACCGTCCCGCCATCTACACTGACTGCCACGCGGTGCCACCTGCAAGGAAGAGGTCAATGTCAGCGCGGGTGCTTCTCACCGGCTCACCCCGCCCCAGCCCATGGGGCCCCAGGCTCACCTGCCATCGGTGAGCTGCACCTGCTGAGGGAGGGAACTGAAGGAACCATCTAGGAGGCTCAGAGCCGGCCCCAGCGCCAGGCCCAGCTGCCGGGCCCCCTTCTCGTCGTAAATGGACAGAAGCACAGACTGGTTGGCTGGCTGGGCCCGCAGGGTCATCAGCACGGAGAAGTTCTCAGGAAAGTGCCCGTCTGGGTGGGCAGAGGAGACGGTCACTCAGGACCCGCGCTTCCTCTGGGGTAGCCCGCAGCCCCTCTTGCCCCAACTCACCTGGGAAGAGCTGCAACGTGGGGGCACCGAGCACGCTGTCCCTGTCCACTCTGAAGGCCCGGTCGCCGTCGGGCGCCCTCTGCGGGCAAAAGCCAGGCCCCTCGGGGACCCCAGCCTGACCTCCGCGCACTCCCAGGACCTCCAGCACATCTACGGGGGCAGCTGCGGAGAGAAGCGGGGGCACAGAGGGGCCGTGAGAACAGGCCTGGGATGTGGGGCTGCTGTTTGGGGTTTGTGGGGGCTCAGCCCACTCCTCCCACCAGTGAGTTTATGACAAAGGAACCGGCCTGGGATCAGCATCTCCTTCCCCCCCCCCCCCCCCCCGCGCCATCCCACAGATGTTCCGGCCTGTTGATTTCTCTGGTTTTTTTTCCCCCTTGGTTTTTGGTGAGAAAAAAGCTGACCCAGTTCTAGGATGAATCAAAGCCTCCTGGCCTGAGCCCCAGAGTCAAACTGTCCCCCTCTCCCCACCTCCCCCCCCCCAGCTCCCTGGGGCTGCTTCCCGCACCCCGCCCCCTTGCCAGGGGAAACCCGCGTGGCGTGGCGAGGAGGGGCTCCAGAGCGGGTGTCCTTCCCCCACCTCCTCTCTCTGACCACCATCACCCCTTGCCTCCTCCCTCTGACTAGCACCTCCCCTCACCTCTTCTTTCTGACTTCCACCTTGCTCTCTGTCACTGGTGACTTCGGCCCCGATTACTCTTTCTCTGACCAGCCTCATTAACTGCTCTTTCTGGCTTCCCCGCTCTGATCTCCTCTGCCTAACCCCCAGCCTCCTCCCTCTGACTTCCCTTCTGACCTCCTCCGTCTGCCTCTCCCAGTCTCCTCCTTCTGACCGGTGACCTCCCCGCTTTACCACTCATTCTGACCACCTCTTTCTGATAACCCCCTTCCCTCGGACCCTCTCCCTCTCTCTCGCCCCAGCACGGGAAGGGACTGGTCCGGCCCCAACAGATCTGAATCCAGGCCATCCACCCAGCCCCACCCCAGGCAGCCAGGCCAGTGTTAAGTGGAACCACATGCTTCAAGCGAGGGCCAGCGGTGGAGGGACTTCTCAGCGTCCATCCCCTAACGGAGCCCATCCCCCGACCCTGGCCAGACTGGCCCACTAACCCCCTGACCCTGCCCCTTGGCAGGAGCCAAATGCTGCTGATGACCTCACCCTGGGGGTGGGTGTGCTAAACTCACCATTGGGAGCTGGGGTGGGGGTGGGGGCTTGGATGAGGGACCCCATCCCAGCTCCTCCTGGGTCAGAGCCCTCACTTTCCAAACTGCACAGGGCCCTGCTCCAGTCTCTGTGTCCCCTCTTGCCCAGACTTCCTTCTGCTCCCTCTCCTCCCCTCCCACCCTCTCCCTGTCCCACTTTCTGTGCCTCTTTCCACATCTCCCTGTGTCCAACTCTGAATCAATCTCTCTCTCCCTCTCTCTGTATTTGATTTGTTCTCCCATCTCTGCCTCTTTGCACATCTCTCTCTCTCTTTCTCTCTTTCTCTCTCTCTCTCTCTTTCTCTCTCTCTCTCTCTCTCTCTCTCTCTCTCATCTGTGTCTCTCCTTCCCACCCCCACTGCCCCCAGCCCCCATCTGTAAGTGCGTATTCTGGGGCTGAGCTGTCATTAAGAGGTATTTGGGTTACAGCCCCCTGGGGTAGAGATCTGAGCTCCCAGGCCCCACTGACCACAAAGGTCACTTCCCTGTAGAACAATCACCCCAGCTGCCCCCTCTCCAGGGCTGGGGCTCAGAGAGGGACTGAGGTCCAGTTCTCACCCCCACAGGGAGGCACCACCACCCAGACCCAGACCCCAGCCTCGACCCAGCAGCCCCCGCTCCTCCCCACCACTCTTTAAAAGTCCTTCCCTGCATCTAACCCCAAAGACTCCTGCTTCTATCTTGTGCCTCTCTGTAAATGACATTTTGGAAACTGACTTCCCTTTCTTTTCACGGCTGGCTTTGTGACAAGGGCACACACACAAGAGGCATTGAGTCCTGCCTGCAGAACCAGGAGGTTGGGGGGGGGGGGTGTCTGACAGGGACCCAGCCCACCCTTGCATGCCACACACACAGTCTCCTCTGCACCAGCCAGGGGCCCCCAGGGAGATGCTGGGGACGGAGCAAGGACTGGGCTGGTGGGGCATGGCTGGGACGCCCCTAGATGGGTGCACCTGCATATACATGTGTGAGACTGTGCAAGTGAGATTCTGAATGGACCTGGGAGCAGCTGAGTGAGTCACTTGTAGAGGCATCGGTGTGTGCAAGTACTTGGCCAGTGATGGCGGGGGGGGGGGGGCAGTGCGACAGATTGACAGGTGTGTGTGCGTGTGTGGGGACCCTGGCGGTGAGCTTGCCCACCTGCAGGTGGTGCAGGTGAACCTGGGACTGTAACAGCTCAGACTCATAACCGGGAGCTTGCTGCACATGAGAGGGTGACCAGGCCCGTGGGCGGGTGATGTGAGTGTTGAGCACACTTTGTCCGGCAGCCAGGCAGAACCTATGTGAGAATTTAAAAGCGTGGGAGGGTGACAGAGCCTGGTGCTGTGGCAGGTGGCTTCAGGGCGTGGGCAAGGTGTTTCACATTCTTGCAGTCCCTGGAGGCGTAGATTCTGAATGGATGCCTGGGGCTGCACCACCACGTGGATGTGGGAGCGTGGGAACCGGCGTAGTCCAAATTGGGATTATTCCCACGGAAGCGGAAAAAATGAGAGTGTGGGGCGGGTGTGTCGGGGGAACTAGGCTCACCTTAGGGATGGACTTTCTGGACTCTCTAACCTGGGGTCCTTCAGCCCAGAGAGGCCCCCTCGGTCCACCATGTCCCCTGCACTCCTGGGGCACCCCTACCCGGAGCCCTGCCGGGCGGAACGGGGCGCCCTGCCAGTTGTGCACAGCTGGGCGTGCGTCAGCGCTGACTCACCACCCCGGCGGCCCCCGGGACCCCTGGGGGCCCCCTGAGAAATTCCTGGGGAAAAACATTCAGAACTCTCCGCAGCTGGGGGTTGGGGAGGAGGAAGCCACCTCCACTCCCACGCCCCCCGCGCCCCGCCCCCCCCCCCGCCCGGCGCCCCGCCCCGCCGCGCCCCTCGCCGCCGCCCTCCCGGAGGCCCTGTCCATGGTGCTGACGCCGGCTCTAGGTAGCGCAGGGTGGGGGAGGGGAGGGAGATGGGGGGCACAGGAAGTGAACGTGCACCAATTTGGGGCACAGGAAGAAGAGGGAGAATGGAGGGAAGATTTTGGGGGAGACACAGAGGGCATTGTGGACCCTCGAAGAGCCCCCTCCCATGCCCACTTGGGGAGAATGGAGGGAAGCTTTTGGGGGAGACACAGAGGGCATTGTGGACCCTCGAAGAGCCCCCTCCCATGCCCACTTGGGGAGAATGGAGGGAAGCTTTTGGGGGAGACACAGAGGGCATTGTGGACCCTCGAAGATCCCCCTCCCATGCCCACTTGCAATCACCATCACTTCCCCGCTCATCAACCCCAAGATCACAACCACACCCCTCCCAGGGTCACCCAGAGACGACCACACCTGTAACACATTGCACCAAATTATCTCAACTTCAGCCCCAGACACGGGCAGAGACAGCTTCCCTGTCACCCAGATGCAAGAATCACTGTCAACCCTCACATGCGAGCGAGTTCACTCCAGATGTCTGTGCACACGCACGCACTCCCACAAACCGGATTCCCTCTCCCACGCCCGGAACCCGGGTCACACGTTTCTGCAGCCCTCCTCAGCTGTCATCCCCATAAATCGCCCAGGGTCGGACACTCGTGTCCCCAGATCACACCGCCGCCACACGCAGCACGCACGCGTCCCCCTCCTGTGCACGCCCCATCGGTCCCGACTCCACTCCGTCTTTTGGGGTCTCGTTCACTCCTGCACTTCGCGGGGGTCCCATGTCCTCCCTCCCGGCTCACCGGCTTGCGTCCGAGTCAGGAGCTGCAGCGCGCCTAGGAGCACACAGAGGCCAGCCCGCGGCTGGCCCAGGCCCCGGCGACTCCCCATCCCCGCGGCGCCCTTGCGCAAGGCGGGGGACCGGACGGGGCGGCTTCAGGGCGCGGCGCCTCCGCTAGCTCCGTGCAGTGGCTCGCGGCGGTCGGCTGCACTCGGCATCCGCGGGAGACTGCCCGACACCCCGCCCTGGCCGCGCCCTGCGCTCCAGCGCCTGGCCAGGCGGGGCACGCTGGGGTGGGGGCGGAGGGTGGTGACAGCTGGGGGCGGCAAAAGTTTGTGCCGGGCGCTGATTGGCCGACGGGGGTGGAGCCCGGGGCGGGAGCTGGGCTTTTCCTGCCCCACCCCACAGTGGAGCAGAAGGGTCACTTGTACCGGGTCCTAGAATCCGGGGTTCCAGCCGGACCCTAAACCCTTTCTTCGTAGCTAAGATGCCCTCAAAGGAGAGCTTAGCGTCAGCTCCGTCCACACCCTGGAATCTGGGAGAGGCATAGCTCCAATAAGGGCCCCAGCCTCACCTCCAGGCCTTCTCAGGTCGTTAAGTAAAGAGCCCTCACCCCACATCCCACAACAGCAGGAGCTCCCAACTTGGCCCCAAACCTTCACCTCTCTACCTAACTTCTAGAATTGGGTATCTGGGCCCCACCTGCAAACCCTTACCACTGACTCCAAAACACAGATCTCACTCCCCCCACCAAGCTCCTATCCTCAAATAAAAGGTCTCCCCCTCCCCATCCCTCTCCTTGTCTCCACCCACCTCCAATCCAGGGTCCAGATGGATGCCCCAGCCCGTCCTGAGTCCTGGCACGCAATCCCATGAGACAGGGGAGCCTGGCCGTGCCTCGCAGTCGGGCACTGCTGCTGGAGGGGAGGGGCAGATTCCTGCTGTCCCTGGGTCACCCCCACTGCCCTCTCCCCAGTGTGAGGAGGCCCCAGGGTGCAGGCAGGGCTTCTGTGCAATTGGACAAGCACACACAGGCAGGATGTCAGGGAGGTTCCCCTGGGAACAACCACAGGGCGGCTCCGAGGCCCACAGGGAAGAGGGAGACGAGGCAGCGTCTGCCTCCCAGTCTCTGGCCCTTCAGACAAAGGGTCTCTGTGTCCCCGAACAGCAGGGGGGGTTGCAGGGACCCATCTGGCCTGAGAAAGAATGTCCCCCCCACCCAGGGGAGGCGACGTCCCTAAGCGCCACCTCCTTCTCCCTTCCATCGCCCTGGAGGCTGGGCTGAGACTTCTCCAATTAAAAGGCTCCCCCCAAACTTCCGCCCTGTCCTGCCTTGCTGGGAAGTCCCCTCTGTAGTCTAACCTGCTATGGTCTAGCTGTAGCCTTCTGTGGTTCTAGAATTCTCTCTTTGAAAGGATCCTTCTGGGACTACCCTGTCCGTCACCTTCTGTCTCTCTCCCTCCAACCAGAGGGGACACAGTAAGAGAATGATGGCCCCACTTGTTCCCCACGCTCTGTGAAACTCTCTCGGCCTTGGATAAAATACGATCATAATCAAAATCGGGATTGAAGGTGCAGGTGATCGGCGCGGAGTTTAAGACACCACTTGGGGTCGGCGCCATGGCTCAATAGGCTAATCCTATGCCTTGCAGCACTGGCACACTGGGTTCTAGTCCCAGTTGGGGCGCCGGATTCTGTCCCGGTTGCCCCTCTTCCAGGCCAGCTCTCTGCTGTGGCCAGGGAGGGCAGTGGAGGATGGCCCAAGTGCTTGGGCCCTGCACCCCATGGGAGACCAGGAGAAGCACCTGGCTCCTGGCTTCGGATCAGCACGGTGTGCCGGCCGCAGCGCGCCGGCTGTGGTGGCCATTGGAGGGTGAACCAACAGCAAAGGAAGACCTTTCTCTCTGTCTCTCTCTCTCACTGTCCACTCTGCCTGTCAAAAAAAAAAAAAAAAAGACACCACTTGGGACACTCACATCCCTTACTGCAGTGCCTGGTTCTAGTCTTGGCTCCAGCTCCCTGTTAACGTGCGCCCTGGGAGGCATGGCCTTGGCTCAAGTACTTGGCTCCCTGCCACCCACATGGGAGACTGAGATGGAGCTCTTGGCTTCCACCTGGCCCAGCCTTAGCTGTTGTAGGCATTTAAGGAAACCAGGGAGTGGAAGATTCATTCTCTCTCTCTCTCTCTCTCTCTCTCTCTCTCTCTCTCTCTCTCTCTCTCTCTCTCTTACCTCTCTACCTTCAAAATAAAAAAATTAAGTGAAAATAAAATATATTGAAAAATCAGAATAAAAAAACACCCGTCGTGAAGGGCGCAGGCATAGAGAGGGTAAGGATTTCGCCCCCACCACACCCTCCGCTGCCCATTCAGGCTCAGCCAGAGTGGGAGGGGAGTCCCGGAAGCTCCTGGGCTTCAGACAGGAGGTGCTTAAGACGGAGCGGGAGCGTGGAGCGTGGATGGCAGGGGTCATGTGTCCAGGCAGGGGATCAACATGGCCTCCTCAGCCCGGACGGTGCTGGTGTCCGGCTGCTCCTCAGGCATAGGCCTGGAGCTGGCGGTGCAGCTGGCTCGGGACCCCAGGCAGCGCTACCAGGGTAAGGGGCTCGGGGCTTTGAGACCGCAGCGGGGGGCGTGGCTTCCTAGGATCTCAGCTCCCTTCGGGCTGCGCTTGGGGACGGGCGGGGGACGCAGGGAAGAAATGGCCCTCTCCACCTGTCTCTCTGTGAATCCGCTCAAGAGACAGTCCCTGAGCACCCACGGGCTGCTAGAAACACAGGCGTGAACTGAAGAGAGAAAATTCGCGGCCCTGGGTGGTGGCCGCGTGGAGAAGGGGGCAAAGACAGACACAGGTCAGAAGAAGCTGCCCGCTCGGGATGACAAGTGCTGAAAAGCAGAGAGAAAGTCCAGGCGGCAGGGTCGGCTGGTGATTCGTGGCTTCCTGCTTTCCTGGGATGGAGCCCTCGCTGCCTCAGCGCTTCCTCCCCCAGCCCTCACCCAGATTACCAGATTACGGTTCCAGTTAAGCCTCTTTAAGTACTCCTGACCTTGGGGGCTTAGACAGTGGCCTTCGCTCTAGACACTCGCCCTCCTGCAGCTGTGGAGCAAAATGCACACACACACACCCCACCACGCAGACCTGTGACCCAGAGCCTGCCAGGGCCAGGGCAGAAGTGGGCGAAGGGGTGTTACGTAAGGGAAGGCTGCTGGGGCCCAGAGACTTAGCCCAGTGGGCAGAACTACGCCTCCCAGCCCTCTGCCCTCCATTTAGACTGCAAAGCTTATTTTTGTTATTGTCATATTTTTTTTTTGACAGGCAGAGATAGACAGTGTGAGAGAGAGAGAGACAGAGAGACAGAGAGAAAGGTCTTCCTTTTTCCATTGGTTCACCCCCCAAAACGGCCGTTACAGCCAGCGCTGAGCCCATCCGAAGCCAGGAGCCATGGGCTTCCTCCTGGTCTCCCATGGGGTGCAGGGCCCAAGCACTTGGGCCATCCTCCACTGCACTCCCGGGCCACAGCAGAGAGCTGGACTGGAAGAGGGGCAACCGGGACAGAATCTGGTGCCCCGACCAGGACTAGAACCTGGTGTGTCGGGGCCGCAGGCGGAGGATTAGCCAAGTGAGCCACGGTGCCCGCCTTATTGTCATTTATTGGAAGGCAGAAAGAGAAATAGATAGTCTTCCATCCACTGATTTATGTCCCAAATGCCAGCCACAGTCAAGGAGCCGGGAACTCAACCCCAGTCTCCCAGGTGGGTGGCAGGGACTCAGGCACTTGAACCCTCCCCTGCTGATTAGCAGGGAGCTGGAGCCACTCTAGGATGGGATCCGGGTGTCCCAAGGGACCTCTTCACTGCTGCACCAACCCTTGCTCCCTAGAGACGGTGCCGCGCTGGGTGTGACAGCCAGTGCCCCAGGGGGGACTTGTGCTCCTGCAGGCTGGAGGTGGGGTGTGGATGGCAGTACGGGTGCTGTTTACCGAGTCCTCGCCAAGTGTTTTACATCTAGTAAGTCATTTAATCCTCCTAGCACCGCCGTGAGGGAGGCACTGTCATTGTACAAGTGAGGCACCTGGGATGAGCCTTTGGTAGGGAGGTGGCAATGATGGCCCAATGCTCGAGTCTCTGCCACCCGTGTGGGGACACCGTGGTGGAGTTCTGAGCTCCAGGCTGGCCCAGACCTGGTGGTGAGGGCACTGAGGGAGCGAATCAGGAGATGGAAAATCTGTCTCTCTCCCCTCCCCCCTCTCCCCTCTCCCCTCTCCCCTCTCCCCTCTCCCCTCTCCCCTCTCCTCTCTCCTCTCTCTCTCTCTCTCCTCCCTCCTCCCTCCTCTCTCTCTCTCCCTCCTCCCTCCTCTCTCTCTCTCCCTCCTCCCTCCTCCCTCCTCTCTCTCTCCCTCCTCCCTCCTCCCTCCTCCCTCCTCTCTCTCTCTCTCTCTCCTCTCTCTCTCCTCTCTCTGCCTTTCCAAACAAACAAACAGATGCACAGACTGCCAAAGCTCCTTGCCCAAGAAAGTAGCGGAGCTGGCTTTGAACTTGGCCAGCCCAGATGCTGGCTGACTTGCTTGTCACTCTACTGCATGTACAGCAAGGAGCCCCATTCACCCGCGGCACATGCCCCTCCTAAAACTAAGAATCCTGCAACCAGACTTGTGCTTGTGTGATTGTGCGCGCATTCACACGCTGTCTGGTGAGGCTGTACTTAAGAGTGTGAGCTTAGCACAAACCCCAGCTCAAATCTCATTCTCACACTTGCCAGTGGTGGGATGGGCTAGGAATTTCACCTTGCTGAGTGTCAGTTTGTGCATCTATATAATGGGGGTAATAACTCATTCTCCCGGTCCTGGCGACTGTTGCTAAGTAACAAATAGCCTCAAATATGATGGTGTAAAGCAATGGGCATCATGTGTTTTTCACTTGTGGTTTACATAGGTCTTAAATGCAGTGTGGGCTCAGCTGGGAGGCCCTGCCTCCAGGTCGAAGGCTTTGGCTAGAACACTGGGGGCCGAGGCACCAGCAGACTAGGCGGGCATCTGTCCATCTTCCTTCCGGTAATCCCACAGCTGTCCATGTGGCATGGCCAAGAGGCTTCCTTGTAGCCAGCTGGCCTCAGGACAGCCGGGCTGCTATGCGGCGGCCAAAGGTTTTGGGAGTGGAAGTCCCAGGATCAGCACGGGAACTGCAATGTCTTTCCTATGAGCCTCAGAGCCCACACAGTCTCCCTTCCACTGGCTTCCAAACTGGTTGTCAAATTTGTGGGTAGGAGAATCTGACTGTGTGCTTTGATGAGGAGTGGAAAGATTTTAGAAGGGAGACATTGTCATGTCATCTTTGGAAGATAAGCTAGCGACTGACTTCCTAGGGTTCTGTGAATTGGAGATTCTGCTTACCACGATGCCTAGCACACAGTAAGTGCTCAATAAACTGGAACTTACGATGGCTGTGCTGTGTAGGGTCAGTCTTTCATTGCTATAACGAAATGCCCAAGGCAAGCTATTAAGGAAGCAAAAGAGGTGCGTTTAGCTCACAGCTTTGGAGCCGGGCCCCAAGAGCATGGTGCAGGCTCTGATAAGAGCCCCACGGCAAATGACAGGGGCAGAGGGGAGAGGAAACATTCATATCTCAAAAAGACAGGAAGCTGGAGAGAGACCCAGAGGTCTGACTCGGGCTGGTGCAACAACCCGCTCTGGACAACCCAAGCCGGGAGATCAGAATTCCCTGCCAAGGGCTCCCCAGATGACCTAAGGGTCCCCCCACTAGGCCCCACCTCTGAACAGTTTCACCGCCTCCCAACACCACCACTTGGGGACCAAGCTGGGACTAACACCATCATAACCACAGATGATGTAAATGTGGCCGCTCCTACTTGATGAATGTGTGCGTGTGCACGTACAAGGGTGTTTCCAAAATTTCATCGGGAGTCTACTTAAAGCACATCTTTATTTTTAGCATAAAATATTTTGAAATGTATAACTTTTTCATGATATATTTTCCATGAATTTTTTGAAGACTGCTCATATTTTGGCTCTAGGTGAATAGGATTCTTTTCTCCTGGAATTTGGTTCTATATTTACTTACTTATTTGTCTTCCTCTCTAGGCCATGAATTCCATGAAGATGGAAATTTTTGTCTTTTTTTAAAAGATTTTATTTATTTATTGGAGAGGTAGAGTTACAGAGAGTGAGAGGGAGAGGCAGAGAGAAAGGTTTTCCACCCACTGATTCACTCCCCAAATGGCCACAGCGGCCAGAGCTGTGCTGATCCAAAGCCAGGAGCCAGGAGCTCCTTCCGGGTCTCCCACGCAGGTGCAGGGGTCCAAGCATTTGGGCCATCTTCTGCTGCTTTCCCAGGCCGTGGCAGAGAGCTGGATGGGAAGAGGAGCAGCCAGGACTAGAACCAGCGCCCATATGGGATGCCGGCACTGCGGGCAGAAGATTAACCTACTGTGCCACAGCTCCGGCCCCTTTGTCTATCATATTTGATGCCATAGTCTCAGCATTGGAGATGGTGTGTGTGGTGGATCTCCAGTAAATGTTTAATGGATGGACGGAGGGAAGGGAGGAAGAATGGATGGACAGACGAATGGACGGACGGACTGACAGTTGACTGAACCAAGGAAGGAAAGGTGGATGGGTGGGTGGACAGATGATGGACAGATGGATGAAGGAAGGAAGGGGAGAAGAAGGAACGGATGGACGGATACATGGCCAGATGGATGGATGAAGACAGACAGATGGACAGAGGTGGGAACATGTAAACGTGGGCACGTAGGTGTGGGTTCGCTGGACGTGTGAAGACTGTCGATGTGTGAGCTCGTGGTCTCCACTCCTCTGTGACTGCTCACGCAGAGGTACACGCACTGGGAGGAACCCACCGGCTGTTGCAGCCCTGCTCTCTGCCCCCTAGTGGTTGCTACCATGAGGGATCTGAGAAAGAAGGGAGCCCTGGAGGAAGCCGCTGGCGAAGCTCTGGGGAAGACGCTCACCGTGGCCCAGCTGGACGTGTGCAGTGACGAGTCGGTGGCCCAGTGTCTGAGCTGCATCCAAGGAGGCGAAGTGGATGTACTGGGTGAGACTGTGGGGCCCCTGGGACCACTCTCCCCCTTCCTTGTCTAAGCAGAGACCCTGCAACGTGGCAAGGTCTGAGCACCAGCCCTTCTGCTTGACCAGCAACCCGTGGCCTTGGATAGAAGGGGAGGATCCATTGACCAAAAACCCAGACTACCCATCTGTTTATCCGGGACACTAGAAATAAACTTAGATGTGGAGGTGGGAGGTGGATTCTCACATATGGAAAAACCATATGCGGTTGGAGAAATGACTTGGGTGAGTCACTTGGGAAGAGACTGTGTTGAAGAAGCAATTCGCAGTCCCCAAATGGTCTTGGGGGAGGGTGGGTGTGGCTGCACTGATGCAATTTGGGGCCAGAGGTGAACTGCTCAGTCATGCAAAGGAATGTTCTTCCCATCAGCTCTTCTCCACACCCAGGACTCGGGGCCCCCTAACAATTGTGGACCGTCGTCCACCCAACAGACCCGGTGCTCGCCCTCGACTTGGGGGGGGCGAGGTGACTCAGGGGCATGTCCCCAGAGGAGGGGCACCACAAGGGCTGGGGAGATCTCAGGATAACACTCACCCCACCCTCAGTGAACAACGCTGGCCTGGGCCTGGTGGGGCCCGTAGAGGGACTCAGCATCGCCACCATGCAAAGCATCCTCGACACCAATTTCTTCGGGGCCGTCCGTCTGGTCAAGGCTGTGCTCCCAGGCATGAAGAGGAGGCGGCAAGGCCACATCGTGGTGGTCAGCAGTGTCATGGGACTGCAGGGTGAGCCCTAGGGACGGGCCCTCTCAGGCTGGAAGGATGGCCAACAGGTTTGAGCTCAGATTCCTGATGAGCCTGGCGTTTCTTCCTGCGTCTCTTCCTTGCCAGGTACTCCCCACCAGGCCCAGGGGACGTCTGGATTTAGGTCTCTGGGGGTCAGCAGAAAAGAGGGCAGTGATCAATTGGTGATGTCTGGATTGAGGACCCAGGCTCAGTAGAAAGGAGCTCAGTGATTGATTAAGGATGTCTTCCACGGGCCACCTACTTGCCATCCATTGCTCCCTCTGGACATTTTCTGGGACCGTCCCCACCCCTCGGCAGTTCCCCTGAGGAGTCCAGCCTGTCCTAGAGCAGCTGCGTCTACAAGGGCCCTACTGAATAGAACTGGCCACAGGGGCCCTGGAAATCTCAGCCGCTGTGGCCCCGGGGGCAGGGGTTAGAGAAAGGGAGCGAATGGAGAGTTCCCCAGAGCTAGCTTGGAAGAGATTAGGCCCCCCAGTGCCAGGAACACTCCGACCTGACCCCACACATACGCTTCCCGCACACCGCTGCCACCCCACCGCCCCTCACTCTGATCCCAAACCCTCCCTCCTCACTGGAGGACCCCCAAAGCCCCTCACTCACAGCCCGCCCCCCTAAAGAGCCATCTCCCTCCCACCCCACCCCCAGGTGTCATGTTCAACGATGTCTATGCAGCCTCCAAGTTTGCCCTGGAGGGCTTCTTCGAGAGCCTTTCGATCCAGCTGCTCCAGTTCAACATCCAGTGAGGAGCGGGAGCCGTGGGAGACCGAGATGGTGGGGCGGGGATGGGGGGGGAGGGAGCTGGCCGTGGGGGGGGCGGGGGGGGAGGGAGCTGATGATGGGAAGTGGTGGGCAGCAAACAGAGGCAGAGGTGGGAAGATGGAATCAGAAAGGAGATGGAGATGTTGGAAGAGAATAGAGCAGTGGGATGGGAGCATTGATGGGGACACTGAGGCAGGGGAGGGGGAGATGGACGATGGGAGAAAAGGAGTGTCGGGAAGCCGTGAAATGGGGGCAGCGGACCCACCGCCCGGCCCCTGTCCTCAGCGTCTCCCTGGTGGAGCCGGGCCCGGTGGTCACGGACTTCGAAGGGAAGCTCCTGGCGCAGGTTTCTTGCCAGGAGTTCCCGGACACCGACCCCGACACCCTGCACTACTTCCGGGACGTCTACCTGCCCGCCTCCAGGGAGCTCTTCCGGTCTGTGGGGCAGAGCCCCCAGGACGTGGCCCGGGTGAGTGAGTAGCCAGGGAGACGTGGTTCGGGCAGGTTGGGGTGGGGGTGGGACAGGGGGTTCCCTGGGTCCCAGAGCTCAGGGCTCCACCCTACAGGCCATTGTCAAGGTCATCAATTCATCCCGACCGCCCCTGCGCAGACAGACCAACGCCCGCTACGTCCCGCTGACCGCGCTCAAAGCCATGGCCCCCTCGGGCCACCTGTACGTGAGGGTCACCCACGGCCTGCTCTTCCGCTGGCCACGCCTCCTCAACCTGGGCCTCCAGTGCCTGGCCTGTGGCTGCCTGCCCACCCGGGTGAGGCCCCAGTGAGCACAGCCCCGCCTCACCCTCCCCAGCCCTCCAGCCAGGCCTCTTCACTCCACCCCCAACTCGGGAACTGTACAGACTTGTCACTCATTCATTCATTCCACACTCTGCCCCATCGTCCTTGTGTCTGTGCATTGCTGGAATCCAAGAAGGGTCTTAGGCTGGAGGTACAGACCCCTCTGTGGCCATGATGAGGGTAGAGAGAGGGACCCTGAAACCTCAGGGTGAGGAGCCCAGAGTCATGGCTGGGAAAGCAAGGGAGGCTTCCTGGAGGAGGAGGCTTTGTCAGGGACCTTGAAGGACAAGACAGACTGTCCCCTTCAACCTCTCGAATTCATGGCTCTGGGCCTGAGAGCCCAGGGATGCCCAGATCCAACACCTGCGCCCTCCCACACACACACCCCGAGCTGGGTGGGCCGAGGGTCCCACATGCCTCATCACACAACTCCCCCAGCAACGTGAGTTTGCGCACGCCTGCAACGGATGTATATTTTTTCATTAAATGTGTACTGATGAGCAAAGCTGTGTTTCAGTTGAGTATTTGATAAAGCTCAATGTCTTAAATTTAAATAAAAAATTGAAAATAGGAGTCCCCCTGTCTGAGACCCTCCCCTAGAGATGGTTAAAGCACATGGACTCTGAGTTTAATTATTAATTTGAATACAGAGGGGAAGAGAGAGAGAGAGAGAGAGAGAGAAGAGAGAGAGAGAGAGAGAACGCTTTATGTACTGGTTCACTCCCCAAATGCCCGCATCAGCCAGGGCTGGGCCAGCTGAAACCAGGAGCCAGGAGCTCCATCCGGGTCCCCACGTGGGCAGTACCTCAGTCGTCCCCTGCTGCCTCCCAGGGTGCACACGAGCAGGGAGTTGGAACCAGAGCAGAGCCAGGACTCGAACCCGGGCGTGAGGGTCCCAACCCACGTCCTAACCACTGCACCGACCACCGGCCCCCAGACTCTGCGCTGAAATGCTGGCTCTGCGCTTCCTCCACGGGTGACCCTGCACAGGTGGCTCCCGGGGTGATGGCGTAGTCTGGACACGGCTTCAGTGCATCCCGGCGTGGCGGCCTTGAGGAGATGCAACCTCAGCAGAGCTGCAACCCAGCGGGACACCCTTAGCTCACTGCGGGGTCGGGATCGGGGTACTGCTCTCAGAAGGGATCGAGTAGTTCTCTCCCGGGACCCCTGAGCGAGTTCTGTCAAGGGGGCGCAAACGCACCAGCACAGTGACCCTGGCCATGGCCTGCAAGGTAGGGCTACTGACAACACCACTGGAGTGACACGGTCTGTTTCGCGGTCCCCGTACCCTTGAACGAGACCTGGACTCCGCTGTCTGAGGACCGCTCCCTTTGGCCAGCTGAGGCTTGGATAAGGTGGTGGGGCCCCACGTGTGCCAGCTGCACAGTCGCTGATCCTAGGGAGCTCCAGACACCCCGCTGTCCCCTTTGTGATCGCCTATGTGTCCCCAGATCACCCAGTTTGAGTGCGTTGGGTCCATGCATCCAGGACTCTGCATGACGCACTACCCGCATGTTATAATGCAGGGGAGCAAAATGCATGTCCGGGAGCCCATCGGCCGACTCCACCGTGGAAACATCACAGATAGCCGGGTGGGCATTTGGTACAGGGGTCCCGTTTCAGGGGGGCCTGGGTGCAGGTCCCAGTTCTGCTCCCCATTCCAGCTGAAAGCAGTGTTTCAAACCTAAGCAACATCCATCAACTTGCATGCTGTTAATCCACCACTGACCTCATCCCCAAAGTCTCCACGGCCTCGCATTCTGTGTCCAACATTCCCTGTTTTTTTTTTTTCCAAAAACTCTTTTTAATAAATCATTTTTGAAACAAAAATGTGTCTCTTTGCCCAGAAGGCAAAGCTTTCCTAGCAACTGGAAGGAGAAACTGTACTCAATTTTTTTTTTTGCAGGTGGGGCTTAGAGTGGGAGGTGGGCGGGGGCTTCCCAGCTGCCTCGTACCCCCCACCTTGTTGCTATGTCCCCAGGCCCCCAGAAGCCACCCAATAAATTCCTTCGTTGCTTAAATCACTGAGCAGTTTTCTGTCCCATGTCTGGAAGGAGCAGCGCACAACCCCAAACGGTAACTACGGAAACCAGCGCAGCGAGGGGGAAGAAGGGCTGTGATTAAAGCGCTGTTGAATGTCGTGTGCGGGCCAGCAGAGATTGCCCAACGTGCACAAGGCGCTGGCACGCCTACCCCCCCCCCCGTCCTCCAATTGCACACTCACCGCCCACGCCCCTCACCCCAGTCTGCACCAGGCTCAGCAGAGATAAGTGTGCCCTTCCCGCTTCTCAGAATCTCATCCAGTCCTCGAAGTTCATCTACTAAGAGATGCTGGGGGCAGCGATTGGTGCAGCAGCTAAGATACCCCCAGGACACCTGCGCCCCGTGTCAGAGTGCCATGGGTTCGAGTCCAGGCTCTGCCTCCCATGCGGTTCCTTGCTCACATGCGCCTTGGGAGGCAGCAGGTGATGGCTGAGCACTTGGGTCCCTGCCGCCTACAAGGGAGATTTGAAAGGAGTTCCAGGCTCCTGGCTTCAGCCTGGCCCCGCCCCGGCTTTGGCAGAGGTGTTTGGGGAGTGTGCCAGCAAGTGAGAGCTCTCTTTCTCTGTGTGTGCCTCTCAAGTGTATATATTTGACAACATGAATGAACCTTGAGGACATGACATGCAGCGAAATAAGCCAATCATAGGACAAACACTGTGGGATTCCCCTCACAGGGAGTCTCCAGAGCCAATAATCCACAGACACAGAAGATATCCAGGGGCCAGCAGCTGGGGCAGGAGGACGGAGAGTGCTCCCTGGGGAAGCCAGGTGCCTGGTCCAGGCTGGGCAGGTGAGCGAGGCTGGAGACGGATGATGGTCATCTTTACACAATCATGAGAAAGGTGTTTAATGCCACCCAACTGTGCGCTGACCAATAGTGCAAAATGATCGCTTTTCTGATGTGAATAGTTTGCCACGATCAAAAAGCCAACGTGGAGAATGGCCACGGGCAGACACTGTCGTGAACTGTCCTTCCTGCTGGAGGAACGCCGGCCAGAGGGTGGAGGGCGGCTCACGTCCCCCTCGGCAGTCCCCGCACTTCTGCAGATCTGCAAAGCCTTCCATGATGTAGATGAGCAGGCACTTATGTAACCGGTCCCGGGCGGGTGGATCCCTGGGCTCGCTCCCATCTCGCTATTACACAAAGAACTGCAATGAATAATCTCCTGTGCATCCATCAGCTCACACATAGGCAAGTGCTTCTGTCATGACGCTGCTTGGCCAAAGAACGCATGCGTTTGCAATTGTTCTGAACATTCGCGGAGTCACGTCCATCCTGGTGGACCATCGTCTGCGTGCTCTCTCTCTGCCTTCCCCACGGCCTCGCCACATAGTGTGTCATCACTCCTTTGAGTTTGTGCTAATCTAGCAGGTAAAAACGAGTATCTGTGTGGGTTTTTCAAAGGTCTTATTTATTTAAAAGGCAGGGTGAGGGTGACAGAGAAAACAAGAGAGAGTTAGAGAGATCTTCCATCTGCTGGTTTGTTCGCCAAATGCCCACAACAGCAGGCTGGGCCAGGCCAAAGCCAGGAGCCAAGAACCCCTCTTGCAGGTCTCCCACATGGCTGGCGGGGGCCCAAGGACTTGGGCCATCTTCTGCTGCCTTCCCAGGTGCATTAGCAGGGAGCTGGATCAGAACCCAAACCAGGCACTCCAATTTGGGACGCAGGTGACCCAGGCAGGGGCGTAACCTTCTACCCACAATGCCTGCCTCCTTCAGCGTGGTTTTCACTTGCATTTCTCTTATTATGTGAGAGGCTGATACCTTACGTGAAAGGACCAATTGCATTTCACTTTTTTTTTTTTTGCACATTCTGATTATACTTTTGCCCATTTGTTTTCAATTGGATTCTTGGATTTTATTATTCATTCCTAGTAACTCTTTATATATTAAGGGGAGTCTGTGATATGAAGTGCAAACTCCCAATTTGCTTTTTGTTCTTGAAACTTTCCTGTAGGGGTTTTGGCTTTGTTCTTTATACTGTAAAATTCCCTATCTTTTAAGATTTTTTTTTCAACTTGTGCATCTCAAGCTGTAGTTAGAACACACCCACATCGGTTTCTGTGCTCAAAGTGAAAGATAACGTGAATCATCTTTTCAAAACTCTCCGGCAGTCTCCCGTTACCTGGATTCAAACCCACAGCTACACGATCGGACCCCCGAACATCTCAACTTATCTCGTCCTCTCTCCCTGTCACCCACTCGCTCCAGGAACTCTGCCTCCTCTCTCTCATCCTTTCTTCTTTTCGAAAGGCACACAGAGACAAGCAGAGAGAGCGAGAGCTTCCATCAAACCAGGCACTCCTGTATGGGATGTAGATGTCCCGAGCAGTGACTGGGTCACCCAAGGAACTTCCACTCCTCTTAACCACGCAGGGTGCCGAATGCCTTTCCCCACTTGAAGGGGACTTAGTTCACTCCTCAAATACCCGCAACAGCCAGGCCTGGGCCAAGCTGAAGCCAAGAGCCCACAACTCCATCTGGGTCTCCCGTGTGGGTGCAGGGATCCAAGCACTTGGACCATCCTCCACTGCTTTCCCGGGCCATAGCAGAGAGCTGGATCAGAAGTGGAGCAGCCAGGACTCGAACCAGCGCCCATGTGGGATGGCGGCGCTTCAGGCCAGGGCGTTAACCCATTGCGCCGGCCCCAACCCTTCACTCTCATTTCACTGAGGTTTTCTGCTCTCAGCATCCGTACCGCTTCCTCCAGGAAGCCCTCCTCAGCCTCTTAGTCAAGGTCTCCCTAACCAAGCCATGAGCTCCGCCGGGGAGGATCGCCCTCATTCCGCCGTTCCTTCCATCCCAGAAGTGACAAACATCCAGTGATCAACCCCAAATGTGTGTGCTGACTTAATCCTTCCTCCCTCTCAGCAACAACGCTTGGCCAGAAAATTCTCACTGACGGTTTGTGAGGCCTTGAGGGAATCAGGCGTCCAGGAGCCCAGGAGCCCAGGAGCCCAGCAGGCTGGGCTGGGGCTGGGGCTGGGGCTGGGGCTGGGCCGGGCTGGGGCTGGGCTCATCCTGGAGGTCCAGTCCCTGCAGGCACCCCCCCCCCCCACACACACACACACAAGCCTGGACTGAGCCTGTCTCCTATCCGTAGTAAACTGGAGAAGCCCCCCCCCTCGCCCCGGCGGGGGGAAAAGCCCCTACTATGTGCTGGCACACAGTAGGTGCTCAACCAACCCCAGCCCTTGGTTGTTAGATTGGTAGCAGCAGTATGGCTGGGTCTCCTGGGTCCCCCCCTGCCTTTCCTAGGAAGCCCTGGGCTGGAAGCCCCGGAGGACAGGGTAAAACCAGAGGCCGCTCCCGCCCGCGCCTCCTCCGTGCGGGGCCCAGGGCGGGGAAGGCGGGCGGGCGGCCCAGTCCTCGCCCTCGGCTCCAGGCATTCCTGCGGGCGGGGCCCGAGGCTCTCTGGCGCCGCCTAGTGGCCAAGCGCGCGAGGCCACGTGGACTCCCCTTCCAATCCCGGGTCCCGAGCCCAGGTGCCTCAGAAACCCTGCTGTGTGACCCTGGGCACCTCACTCGACTTCTCTGTGCCTCCGTTTCTTACCTGCACAGTTTGGGGCAGTGCATCGGTTTTTTTTTTCCCCCACAATTTTGTATTTATTTAATTTTGTTTATTTGAGAAGCACAGCAAACAAAGCCTCCTTTTTGCTGGACCGTTTCTCTCAAAAATGCCTGCGCAACCAGGACCTCAATCCAAGTGTCCCACCTGGGTAGCAGGGACCCAGCCACTGTGAACCACCCAGCACCTGCTGCCGGTCCCAGGCACTCGGATAGGGGGTGAGCTGTGCCCAGCGGCGTCGTAACCGCTTGCAACACACGCCAATGCTTGTTTTTACAGCTTCATTTATCTGAAAGGTAAAATCAGCCCACTGAGCTGCTCTGGTCCACCGCGGCCGCGGCAGCTCTGGGTTTTGTTTTTCCTTCTCTTCCACTGATCCTTGGTGCCTAAGGGCCTGTTTTTCCCTTCCTGGGCCCCACCCCAAACTTCAAAACACGAGCTCATGGGCGCGCAGGCCTGGGCCTGCTGCCGGAAGCTCAGCTGTTCTCCACCTGAGGAGGCGTTCCCACCTGGAGAGAGAGAGAGAGAGAGAGAGAGAGAGACGCTGACCCCGGGGGGGGGAGAGAGCACTCGGGCCGTCTTCTGCTGCTTTCCCAGGCCACAGCAGAGAGCTGGATGCGAAGTGGAGCAGCCGGGACTCCGAATGGCACTCTGACAAGGACGTGGGTGGGTGTCACAAGAGGCGGCCTAGCCAGCTGCACCACAATGCCCCCCCCAAGCCGAGGTCTCTCTCTGATTTTCTTGACTGCTTGTTTGAACTTAAAGCATATGTGGGGCCATGTGGGGCCTCAGTTTCCAGATCTTTACAATGGGTGCTAGCCCTTCTGCTGTATAGAAAACATATTTGAGAGGTAGACAGTGCTCCCACCCACTGGTTCACTCCGCAAATGCCCACGACAGCCAGGGGCTGGGCCAGACCAAAGCCAGGAGCCCGGAGCTCCATCCAGGTCTCCCTCATGGGTAATAGGACCTGAGGCAGCACCTGCTGCCCGCCAGGGTGCACCTTAGCAGGGAGCTGGAGTTGGGAGCGGAGCTGGGACTCAAACCCAGGTCCTGCGGTATGGGACGTGGGTCTGCCCCCAAGGCCACCTTAACCGCTGCGCCACACGCCTGCCCCAGTGCTAATTCTTACGTCAGCATAGCTGTGAGACTTCCACGAGTGGGCAGCAGGCACACTGCGCATAGTAGGTGCTCAGCAAACAGGACTAAAGAGGTAGACCCCGCCCACTGCCTGTGCTCCTAACACACTTGCTTCCCAGGCCACGGGGACTGGAAGGCGGGGGCGCCCCGAGCCTCCATTCCCGAGGGAGGGGGGCTGTGAGATTCAAGCGCACCCCAGGCTCCTTAGCGACTGTCCACGCCCCACAGGCGGGAATCGTGTCTGGAGAGTGTGTGGCTGGCTCCCCAGCAGAGGCCAGGCCCACAACAAATGCTTAATGAATCTTTGTTGGAGAAACATGTGTTGCTGTTTGGAGTGTGGGGGATAGGAGGCATTCCAAGAGGCCAGGCGCCCCGAGTTGGAAGGCTTGATTTCAGGTCAATTGCCTGCTACCCCGACCGTTCCTAAGCAAAAGCCGGCTCAGGATTCTCCTTCGTAGGCGCGTTCAGCCGCCAGCGAGAATTACTTTCAGACAGAGAGCTCCTTCTTCCAGGAATGCCTCAGCCATGACGTGTCTTCCTCTTCCAGTTCAGGACGTGCAATCTGCCTTCTGCACAGGGGCCTGGCGTGACCTGGGGACAATGCACAATGGGCACGATTGACCAAGCACGGTCCCTGCAAGAGGACGGGGAGCCACAGCCGGGGCGGGCACTCGCTTCCTGCACGGGGTGCTCGGGTTTGAGTTCCAGGCTTGCTGGCTGATCCCAGCTCCCTGCCGATGGCAGTGGGGCAGGTAGCCGGGTCCCTGACACCCGCACGGGTAGATGCATCGCCAGCTCCTGGCTTCAGCCTGGCCCAGCCCTGGCTGCTGTGGGCATTTGGGGAGTGGACCAGCGGATGGGGATCTCTGTCTCTCTATTTCTCTCTGTCTCTCCCTTTCAAAAAATTGTTTTAAGATTTATTTACTTGAAAGGCAGAGCAACAGAGGGAGAAGGAGAGACAGAGAGAGAGAGAAATCTTCCATCTGATGGTTCGCTCCCCAAATGCCTGCAATGGCCAGGGTTGGGTCAGGCCAAAGCCAGGAGCCAGGAGCTCCTTCCAGGTCTCCCACGTGGGTGCAGGGACCCAAGCACTTGGCCCATCCTCCACTGCTTTCCTAGGTGCATCAGCAGGGAGCTGGACCGGAAGTGGAGCAGCCTGGGCTCAAACCAGCACCTATATGGGATGCCAGCAGTGCAGGCAGTGGTTACCCACCACGCCACAGGCCCAGCTTCAATCAAATAATTTTCTTTTATAAAGGCAGCCCCAGAGTCCAGTGAGAGGACTTTGAGCCATGGAGCTCTCTGAAGGTCCAGTTAGGATGAGTCCCGGCTTGTCCCGGCTTGGGATTGCGAAATGGGATGAAGTCCCTGGGTGCCTGCATGGCCCTTGTTTGAGAAGCTGCCTCCCAAAACTCTGGCCAGTTTCACAAGAGCGGAGGTGCGGGTCAACTCCCCAGAGCTGGGGCAGGTGCTCCCTCCTGCCCCCTCCCTCCCCGCCAACCCCAAACAAGCCCCGCCTCCTCGATGCAGTGGGGGCTGCAGGATGAGACACCCCCCACCCAGGCTCCAGGTCCCCAAGGAAGGGACTGGGGCTCCCCTGGTGTCTGGGCTAAAACGTGAGCCCCCTACCCCACCCCCGCTGGGTTTATGGGAATTCCCTCCCATAGCCGTTTAGATATTAACTCAGCCAGGACCAGGGGAAGCAAACAGGCTAGAGCTGGGACGGCCAAGGGGACAGACACCTACAGGCTGTGGCCCCGCCACACCCTTCCACCGCGATGGCCGAGCCCTGGCCCCTGGCCTTGATGCTGCTCCTGTATGGGAGCCCCTTGCTCCACGCTGAGCCTCTGTGAGTCTGGGGGCGGGAGGGCGGGGCTGTGGGGGGGCTCCTGCAGAGCCGGAGTCTGCACAGGTGCCCTCGTGTTTCTCTGCTGGCAGGTACATCCTGGTCACCCCCCGGGTGCTGCGGCTGGGCAGCCCGGAGAACATCCATGTCCAGGCGCACTCGGAGTCCAGGGAGCACCTCCAGGGGAGCTTCGAGGTGAACTTGACGGTGTGGGACTTCCCCCTGAGGAAGACGCTGTTGGCCAGCAGCCGGGTGGTCCTCTCCGCAGCAAATGAGTTCATGGAGCAGACGCCCGTGACGGTGAGTGGCAGGCCAGGATGGGCGACCCCGAAGGGAGGCCGCGGGTCAGCAGGAGGGAGAAAGGCTGACCCTGGGGAGAGATCCCAGGAATATTGCAACTACCGGACAGCAGATAGAGGGCCTGGCTGTACTTCCAGCTCTTCTCCCGTCCTGTGCATTTGGAGATCCAGTGTTCCCGAAGCCCGAATTCCCAGAGGATCCCACCACTAGCCCATCTGATGCCTCTGTGCAAATGACATAGGGCGCCCTCTGCTGGTCTCCTTCAGAACTGCACATGCACTAGATTTTTCTCTGTCTTGGCTGAGTGCCATCGTACAATGAGTTACCTGCGCAGCTGCTCCCAGAGGGGCCATGCTCAGCTACTTCTCCTAAGATCCGGCCCAGGGAGGAAGACCCTGGCTGAGCCTGAGGGCTGTGGGCATCTCTCCCCAGCTTCCTGAGAGCCTGCTGTTTCCCCGACACGAAAAACCAGGCCAGCACTACGTCATCATCCGGGCAGACTGGAAGCCCACCTCCGTCTCCTCATTCATGGAAAAGGTGGTGCTGGTGGCTCCCCACGCTGGCTACATCTTTATCCAGACGGACAAGACCATCTACACCCCCGACCACGTGGGTATGGTCCCAGGGTATCTGGTCTGTGGCGCACGCTGACTTGTACCACGTGGGTATGGTCCCAGGGTATCTGGTCTGTGGCGCACGCTGACTTGTCCCGGGTCTCCCCCATGGTCCAGCACATTAAAACTCTTCCAAGAACTCCCTCTTTCCAAGTCTCCCCACCATCCACAACCCTAAAGGCCCCACCCTCTCTCCAGACCCCCTCGCCCTCCCTGCCTCTGTCCGATGCCCAGAGCCCGCCTGTCTCCTGCAGTTCAGTACCGAGTCTTTGCTGTCAACCACAAGATGGATCCTGTGAACAGAGCCATCATCCTGGACATCAAGGTGGCCACTACTGCCCTGGGGGGCGGGGGGATGGGGTGTGGCTTCTGGGAGGCTGGACGGCCAGAGCCCTCCCCCAGGGCAGCCACCAGCCCCACCCTCTGTTCCTGCAGAACCCAGATGGAGTCACCGTGATCAGCCACAGCCGGCAGGTCATCAATGGTCTTTTTGATAGCTCCTTCCACCTCCCAGAGCTCGTCAGGTGCCCGTCGCAAGCTCGGGAGGAGGAGCCGGGGGCCGGGGTGGGGTGGGATGTGCCCTGTGTAGCCCCACCTCTCCTAACTTGCGGTGTTTCAGTCTGGGGACCTGGACCATCGAAGCCAGTTACCAAAGCGCAGACAAGCAGAAGTTCAAGGCCACCTTTGATGTGAAGGAATACGGTGAGGAGGGGTGTGGGTGGAGGGCACTCACGGGGCTGCGGGGGCTGGCTCTGAGCAGCAGGGTGGGAGCTGAAGGCTGTGGACAGGGAGGGGCTGAAGGCGACGGGTGGAAGGCTGAGGATGCCCGCCGCCTGCTCTCTTCCCAGTGCTGCCGTCTTTTGAAGTCCGACTCACCCCCAACAAGACTTTTTTCAGCCTCAATGATGAGGCTCTGGGCGTTGACATCCAAGCACGGTGAGTCCCTAACCCCCTCCCCCTCCCGCCTAGGCCCAGCTGGAGGGCCAGTGACACTGAGAACCAGAATGGGTGGAGAGGAGCAGGCCACTTCTGTAGCCCTGTCTCCTGTGAGGTTGTGCAAACCACGCCCTCCCCCTTGAGGTTGTAAAGGCCCTCCCTTCAAGTTGACAAGGCTGCCCAGGCCGCCCTGTTTCCCTAACAGAGTTGAACCACGTCTCGTCTCGTCTGGCGCCACATGGTCCAAACCGTCAATGAGAGTCCCCGAGGTGGCACAGGCCACCGCTGCCCTTGGAGGTTGTCCCGGTCATCTCTGCAATGCCATGGGATGGTGAACGCCACATGGGCTGCCCCTGGGGAGCGGATGACCACCTCCAAGTCTCCGTGCTGTCCACCTGAGGTCATGTGGGTGCTGCCTGCCGCCTCTGGGCGCTGCACGGATGACTCCTGTGGGCCCAGAGGGTGATAGGGCCACCTTGCCCCCCTCACGAGATTGTCCCGGCCACCTCTGCCAGCTCGTAGGTGCCTCAGATTCTGATGTGGCTCCACAGGCCTGCATAAGCTCTCTCTACCACCTTCCGAGGTGGCACGGGCCACACCTGCCAGCCATCAAGGTTGCACGGGACATAACTTGTCACCTGCCAGGGTTGTGCGGGTCAACAAGGAAACCGCCCCTTCCCCGGAACTCCCAAAGTGGCTCAGCTACTGCTGGAGCCCGTGAGCTCACCCAGGCCATCCCTGGAGCCAGCGAGATGACCCTGCACCCCCCCCCCAGGTACATATTCAACAAGCCGGTGGACGGACACGCTCTGGCCATCTTTGGGCTGAAGGTGGACAACATCCGGACCACCATCCAAGGGTCTCTGCAGAGGGTGGAGGTGACTGACTCCCAGCCCCTCTCCCACCCCGGGGCCCCCTCCCCCGCTTAGTCCCCAAGAAACCATCTTCCCCATCCCCTCTCTAAGAACAGGTCTCTGAAGGGCAGGGCCACGTGTCCCTCCAAAAAGACACGCTGCTGGCCGCGTTCCAAGACCCTGAGGGGAACTTCAGCGGGGCCTCCATCTTTGTCAACGTCACCGTGTTCTCCTCAGGTGCACCCTCCCCCAGGCCGCTGGCTCAAGTCCCGACACAGTCCCTTATCCCAGCCCTGGGCACTCTGCCCGTGTGATCCCGTGTGATCCCGTGTGATCCCGTGTGATCAAGGAAAACCCTAGAATGGCGGTGGGAGGGAGCTGCAATCTCACCAGAGGCTTTCGCTGCCTTCCCCACCCACACCCGCGGTCCGCCTGTCTCCGCAGGGGGCGAGATGGTCCAGGCTGAGTCCTCGGGGGTGAAGATCACCCGGGACGCCTACAACATCAAGTTCATCAGGACGCCGCAGTATTTCAAGCCTGGGATGCCTTTTCACTTTAGGGTCAGGGCCTGAGCTTGCTCCAGACAGGGACTCAGAGCCCCGCCCCCAAAACGGACCCCCTGGGAACTAAAAACCTCCCCCATGCGGTCAAGACAGCGCCCCCCTGTGGCCTTCAGTGTGCCCCTTGCGCAGCTGTGCCGTCCTACCCAGGGCACCTGCCCCGTTCCCACGTCTCGCGTCAGGCCACGCCCAGGCCTGCCCTGTAGCTCAGCCCAGGTTCCACCCCCAGGTCTTCGTCTCCAATCCTGATGGGTCCCCAGCCGCCAGAGTCCTTGTCCGCTGCCAGAACCACAAGGTGTACACCTCGGACAACGGGATAGCCGCTCTGGCCGTCAACACCGACGCGGCTTCCAGCGAGCTCACCGTCCTGGTACCAACTCGACAGGGACTGGGGGTGTAGGAGCGGGAAGAACTGGGGCTTCCCTGACCGGCCCCCTCCTCCAGGTGGAAACCGAGTCTCCTCACCCAGAGCAGCAGGCTTCTGCCAGGATGACGGCTTGGCCCTACTCAACGCAAGAAAACTCGGGGAACTTCCTGCACATCGAGGTGAACACGATGGGTATGGATGTCGGCAACAGCCTGCAGCTAAGCCTCAACACACGGCATGCGAATCCTGCAACCAGGGACGAGATCACCCACTTCACCATCATGGTGAGGGGCTGGGGCTCAGGGCCTGGCTTGCTGGCTGTGAGCAAAGCTGTGAAGGTGGCAACGGAACCGGGCGGGCTCACGCCAAGAGGCTAACGGACCGTGTTCATGGCGCCCCCTTGTGGGCCGACTTCTCATCTTCAACCTCCCCCTTAGGTCCTCAGCAAGGGCCGGGTGGTGAGCGCCAGGCAGCAGTTAAAGAGCTCGGGGAGCGTCTACACGTCGGCTATCATCGACGTGACCCCAGAGATGCTGCCCTCCTTCCGCATCGTGGCCTTTTACTTACTGCCCAGAGGAATGAGCCAGAACCCCGAACTGGTAGCTGATTCCATATGGATTGACGTGAATGACAGGTGCATGGGCACGGTGAGCCAAACCCCTTGTCGTTGTACATCATCATCATCATCGGAGGGGGTCTGAACAAGTTCAGAAGTTCCCTCTCGGTGGGGGGGGGGCGGCAGGAGAGAGGGAGAGGACGAGGTGTGGCCTTAGGAGCTCAACATAGGGCAAATCCATAAACCCGTGCACTAGGGATCGTCCTGGTGGAGTTCCCAGAGGGTTCACCAGAGAATGAGGGACCACGAACCTGGAAGCAGGGTTGGGTCGTCCACGAGTCCCTTTTCCTGACGTCTTTCTTCTCTTTGACTCAGCTTAAGGTTGGTTTAAAGCGTGATGGGGTCATCCAGCCCTTGGAGCCCCAGAGCCAAGTGGAGCTGAGAGTGACAGGTGATGCGGAGGCCAGGGTGTGGCTGCTGGCTGTGGACAAAGCTGTGTATGCCTTGAACAGCAAACACAAGCTCAGTCAGAAGAAGGTGAGAATGCAGGGGCTGCGGTCCAGGGCGCTAACTGGCCCCTCAGTTTCTTCAGCTGTACAATGGGCAGCATCCCTGGGTGAGGGGATTTGAGGAGATGATGCAGGAAAGCTGGTAAGGGTTCAGTAAACAGAAGAGGGTGTGAGATTTTTTATATTGTCTGAGCCTGGATTTCCACTGCACCATTGGCTGCCTCCCCGGACGGATGAGACAGGTCCCAGACCCAGGTCCCTCTCTCGCCCTCCAGGTCTGGGATGTAGTGGAAGAGCATGACATTGGCTGCACAGCAGGAAGCGGGAAAAATAATTTTGCTGTGTTCAAGGATGCTGGACTGGACTTGAAGATCAGCACGGGAATGGACACCCTGGCAAGCTCAGGTGCTGGAGGAGGAGGAGGGCGGGAATGGGGGCAAGGCTGCCGCCGGAGTTTGACATCACACAGACATCGGCTAAGATCCTACCATGCACCAGTCTCGTTCTCTCTCAAATCTCAATCGCCATGACCTCATGCCAGGCAGTAGGGTGGAAGGAAGGGAGCGGGGGGGACATTTCTTTTGCAGAACTCAGACAGATGGCCCCATCTCAGTGCAGGGAATGATGGGAAATGTAGTCTCTATTCTGAGTGACTTCTTAGTGATGGAGATGTAGTTGTCACAGACAAGGCGAGAATGGATTTGGGAGAATACTAGAAGTGTCTTCTCTCTGTCGTAAGCAGTGATGTTAATGGCTGTTTCTGTTCACCACTTGCTGGACCTGGTGCTAAGTAGTTTTATATGCATGAGCTCATTAATAGAAATAGGATCATGTCCACGTTATATCACTAGGGAGATCAATACCCAGAAAGGTTAGATTTGCTGAAGGTCACCCAGGCTTTAAGTGTTGAATCTGGAGTATACGAGGCTATGAGCTGACAGGTAATGCATCTAAAGCACTGGGCATACAGCAAGCAGCCAAAAAATACCACCAGAGGCATTGACGATGATCTTGACAATTATCCTCGTATTCTTCCTCTCATCTCCAGACTGGCGGTGCCCCCAGAGCCCCCCTCCCAGCCGCCGCCGCCGCTCCCTGAGGAGGCTGGAAGCAAAAAGGGATGCAGGTCAGAACCCAAGCTGGACGCGCCCCTCCCAGCTCCCCTGACTACTGCCTCCATCAGGCCTTGGGACAGGAAGCCGAATCCCTGCAGGTGTTTCAGGCAGGGAGGGTTACTAGCGGGAGACTGGCACTTACACACTCGTTGGAAGGGCTGTGAGGGTGGGAGCGGGCAGGCTGTTGGAGGAGTATAAGGTGCACCCCACTTCGGCTCTTATGGTCAAGACCTCAAAATCTCAGGACAGCTGCTGCCCATTCTCTCACGTGGCTGGTAGAATTGCACCTGTCCCAAAGACACATGGGCAGGAGCCCACTCATCAGCTACCATGGATACAGGCAAATGAGTTCGGCTCCTACACAACAGCCTCTCGGTGGATCTCATCCCAGCTAGAACCCTGGCAGCAAGGCAGTCTGGGAAGTGTTCATCCAACCCCAGCTAGAACCCTAGCAGCAAAGCAGTCTGGGAAATGTAGTGCATCCAACCTTAGCTAGAACCCTAGCAGCAAGGCAGTCTGGGAAGTGTTCATCCAACCCCAGCTAGAACCCTAGCAGCAAGGCAGTCTGGGAAGTGTAGTGCATCCAACCCCAGCTAGAACCCTAGCAGCAAGGCAGTCTGGGAAATGTAGAGCATCCAACCCCAGCTAGAACCCTAGCAGCAAGGCAGTCTGGGAAGTGTAGTGCATCCAATCCCAGCTAGAACCCTAGAAGCAAGGCAGTCTGTGAAATGTAGTGCATCCAATCGCAGCTAGAACCCTAGCAGCAAAGGATTCTGGGAAATGTAGTTTTTAGATGCCTTGCATCTGACTCAAGAAGTACTGCAGACCAAAGTCAAGTGTGTGAGATGTCTAGCTCATGTGCCGTTCCCAAGGCCAGGGTGCAGACTGGAGGAGGAAGCCCTGAGTGTGGAGACCATGGAAGAGGGGAGGCAGCAGTGCATGGTGTTAGAAGCGTGGGATGTCCCATTCTAGTCCCATTCCTGCCACTTGGTAGCTGTGTGACCCTGGGCAAGTGAATTCACTTCCCTGTAGCTCCACTCGCCCCATGGGATCAATGTGAAGTTGCAAAGAAAAGCTACAGGCACGAGGACCAGCCTCTGCCACAGAGTGAGGGCTAAGAGGCGAGGTGTGCCTGGCATTTAAGGTGGCTGGAGTCCTGCCTGCTCGGGCCCGCCCAAACCCTCCTGTCTCCCTCTCACTCCGGTCCACAGTGAACAAGTTCAAGACAGAGCTGGAGCGGAAGTGCTGCGAGGCTGGGCTCAAGGAGAACCCGGCGGGGCTGGCATGTGAGGAGCGGACGCGGCACGTCCTCCACGGCCCCGCGTGCGTGGCCGCTTTCCTGGACTGCTGCCAACTGTCCGAGACCCTGACTCGGGAGGCCAGGGAGGAGAGGCTGCTCCTGGGCACAAGTGAGGGAGGGGGGTCACGGCAGGAGACGTGGGGTGGGGCGGGGGCCCCCCCAGAGGGGTCTGAATGGGGGAGACGCGAAAGAGGATCCACCGCAATCTGCTCCCTGCAGCTGATGATGATGATGAGTTCTTGGATGACATCTTCCTGGATGATTTGCCCGTTCGGACCCTGTTCCCGGAGAGCTGGCTCTGGAGAACGGTTACTCTGCCAGAGAGTGCATCAGGGTAGGGCCCCTGCAGCCCCACACGCCAGCGCCTGGCCCCCAGCCCTCCCAGCTTTGCAGGCTGCTCACCACAGCCAAGGACACCAGCAGTGGCATGAAACCTCAGGGCAGACCCAAGATAGGACCCACGTGGGTGGGGATAAAGTGGATCCCGCAGACTGGTGCCCCTGCAGTGAGGATGTCCTTAGTGGCATCCCATAATATACCCCAGACAGGGACCCCCCCCCCCAACTTCCCAACCCAGAGGCCTGGCCAAGCAGCAGAAAAGGGATGCCCCCACCCCCAACTTCCGGCAGGACCTCCCACTTCCTCACCTTGGTGAGCATGCCGGATTCCATCACCACGTGGGAGTTCGTGGCCGTCAGCCTCAAGGCTGGACGAGGTAAGCACAACCATCCCTGTGCCAAGGCGATGGGAGGAGGGTGGCCCTGCCCCGCCCCAGGAGACTGACCTCTGTCCCAACCCAACGCGCCCTCCTGGCCCCAGGTCTCTGCGTCTCGGACCCCTTTGAGCTGACTGTGATGAAGTCGTTCTTTGTGGACCTGAAGTTGCCCTCGTCCGTGGTCAGGAATGAGCAGATCCAGATCCAGGCGGTGCTGTACAATTTCAGGAGCCGCCAGGTCAAGGTGAAGCCGCCCCTCTCCAACAGAGCCCTGTCTGTGTTTTATAAAAGGGGTGGAGATCTATGTATGAATGTATTTGAAAGGCAGAGTGTCAGGTTACAGGGGAGAGGGAGGGGAAGGGGGAGGAAAGGGGGAGGGGGTGGTTATAGGGGGGGGAGGTTATGGGGGAGGAGGGGGAGAGGGAGAGGGGGAGAGAGGGAGGGGAGGGGAGGGGGAGAGGGATCTTCCATCTGCTGGTTTACTCCCCAACTGGCCACAACAGCCACAACTGGGCCAGGCTGAACTGGAAGGCAGGAGCTCCATCCTGGTCTCCCCACGTGGGTGTCAGGGAGCCAGGCACTGGAGCTCTCTTCTGCTGCTCTCCCAGGCTCGTTAGCAGGAAGCTGCATCAAGAGTGGAGCGGCTGGGACTTGAACCAGGGCTCCCTATGTGATGTTTGCTGCACCACAAAACCAGCCCCAGTCGCAGCCTTTAGGAAATCTTCTGAAATATTTTCTCCTCGAAGCCTCGTGAAACCCTCATCTGAGGACTGTCATAATCCTTGGTTTAGAAATGAAGAGAGGTAGGCCAGTGCCGTGGCTCACTAGGCTAATCCTCCGCCTGCAGCACCGGCACACCAGGTTCTAGTCCTGGTCAGGGTGCTGGATTCTGTCCCGGTCACTCCTCTTCCAGGCCAGCTCTCTGCTGTGGCCCCGGAAGGCAGTGGAGGATGGCCCAAGTGCTTGGGCCCTGCACCCCATGGGAGACCAGGAGAAGCACCTGGCTCCTGGCTTCGGATCAGCGCGGTGCACTGGCCGCAGCGCGCCAGCCACAGTGGCCACTGGGGGGTGAACCAACAGCAAAAGGAAGACCTTTCTCTCTGTCTCTCTCTCTCACTGTCCACTCTGCCTGTCAAAAAAAAAAAAAAAAAAGATTAAAAAAAAAGAAATGAAGAGAGGTGGGTGTTTGGCAACGCCATTCAGACACCACTTAGGGGGCCGGAGCAGTGGTGTAGTAGGTCAAGCCGCTGCCTACAGTGCCGGCATCCCTTATGGGCACCGGTTCAAGTCTCGGCTGCTCCACTTCCAACCCAGCTCTCTGCTATGGCCTGGGAAAGCAGTGGAAGATGGCCCAAGACCCAGAATAAGCTCCTGGCTCCTGGCTTCAGATCAGCCCAGCTTCAGCTGTTGCTGCCATTTGGGGAGTGAACCAGTGATAGAAGACCTCTCTCTCTCTCTCTCTCTCTCTCTGTGTGTGTGTGTGTGTGTGTCTCTCCCTCTTTCTGTAACTCTGTAAACAAATAAATCTTTTTTTAAAAAAAGCAAAAGACACCCTTTGGGAGGCCAGCATCCCATCTCAGGGTGCCTAGATTCAAGTCCCTGCCCTGCTCCTGGGTCCAGCTCCCTGCACACGCGCACCCTGGCAGGCGGCAGCAATGGCTCAAGGACTTGGGTCCCTGCCACCCACGAGAGAGACGCAGATGGAGCTCCTGGCTTCAGCCTGACCCAGTCCTGGCTATTGTGGCCATTTGGGGAGTGAGCCAGCAGATGGACGATATCCTCCCCCCCACTCTGACTTTCAAATTGATAAAAAATTAATCAATAAAAATGTGACAAAGGGAAGGAGGACACTGGGGCTCAGAGAGATTAAAGGGGGTTATGTGAGGTCACACAGTCCCTGGTGGCAGAGGGACTTCTGACCTGAGCAGGTTTTTTGCTCTCATCCACTGGCCTGTGCTGTCACCCACTCGGGCAGCCCAGGGCTGGGTGGAGGGAGGGGTTGTGATCTGAGGGTCCTGGGTCACCCCCCGCATCAGGAGTCCCTACCAGTCTGTCCTCTCCTAGGTCCGTGTGGAGTTCCCCTACAAGGAGCCGCTCTGCAGTGCTTCGAAGCCAGGAGCCCCGTCCCGCCAGGTGGTGACTGTGCCCCCCACTTCCTCCAAGATAGTACCGTTTGTGCTTCTCCCTCTGGAACTAGGCGAAGTGGAGGTGGAAGTCAAGGCCGTGGGCCCCGAGGCCCGGGACCACGTGAAGAAGACCCTGTTGGTCCGGGTAATGGGAACCTCCACCCCTCGCCCCTGGGTCCCAGGCCAGGTGATCATGGGAGGTGCAGGTGAACCCCAGGTAGACAAAAAGGCCTCCCGGATAGGAGTGAGGGGCCAGAAAATGGGGTTCAGGGTGCAGTCCATGGACAGGCCTGGGGGAACCCCAGTGCTTTGGAGTCAGGCGTAGGCTCATTCTTGTCTCTGCTGTGTGACTTCAGGCAGCTTATGAGCTGGTCTGGTCTTCCATTCCTCCTCTACCTCACACAGATGATCATCATACCCAGGAATAGTCAGAGAGCTGTGAGGACTGCCCACAACCAGCTTAGGACCCATCGAGCTAAATTATGTTCCCAGATGATTAAGGATTTTTTTTTAGAATTTTTTTTAAAGAATTTTTTTGTACATAACAAACACAAAGTCAGCCCCTAAGATCTAAGTGTTTAATATTGGGGCAGGCATCCCAGATCAGAACACTGGTTCGAGTACCATCTGCCCCGCTTCTGATCCAGCTCCTTGCTAATGCACCTGGGAAAGCAGCGGAAGATGGCCCAAGTGTCTGGGCCCCTGCACCCATGTGGGAGAGCCGGATGGAGTTCCAGGCCCCTGAGTTGGCCTGGCTCAGCCCTGACTGCTGTGGTTGTTTGGGGAGTGAACCAGCAGATGGAAGATTCATTCAATCAGTCAGTCTCTCTCCCTGTCCCTTTCACAGATGAAAAAAACTGAGCCCCAGAGAGGGCGAATACTTTGCCCAAGGACACACAGCTAGGAAGAGCTGGGATTCTGTGCTTCTAAGTCAGGCGAGGCTGCCTCCGACTGTCCCTAGTGTTGCCGTGACTACCATCACTGTGGTTTTTAACCTTGGTTCCTGGTTTCATCCTCCAGGCAGGAGGTCAAGTACAGAGATTATCGCACAGCTTCCTCCTAAATCCGCAAGGTTGGTCGTATCCACAGGGTGGATCCAGAGTCCTGGGGCCGTGCTGGGGAGGAGAAGGGCTCAGATGAGCCCGCTTGTCACCGAGAGCTGTGCCTCCTCAGGTCGGACCCAGACGGAGCTGGTGCCGAGGCAGGAGTTGTTGAACAAGGTGCCCGACACGGAGGCAGAAGTGTTTGTCAGCGTCCAAGGTGCTGGAGGGCACAGGTGCTGGGGGTGGGGTCTGCAGCTGTGGTCCCGCCAGAGCCTACCCGGACAGCGAAGGCTGGGGGCTCTGCGGGAGGCGATCGGGGAGCTTAGGCCACCTCAGAGGTAACCCGACTCACCCACCTGACAGGCGACATCCTGGGTGAGACGATCGTGGGGAGCCTGACCCCTGAAGAAACCTGGAAGCTGCTGACGGTCCCCACCGGCTGCCCCGAGCAGACGCTGAGCAGGCTGGCGCCCGTGATCATCCTCACCAAGTACCTGGACTCCACGGGCCAGTGGGGCAAGGTCGGGGTGGAGCACAGGGAGCGGGTGCTGAAGAACCTCGTCATCGGTGAGATGGGGCTCCGGGGGCCTCTCGCGAGCGACTGGGATAACCCTGGGGGTGGGGAGGGTCCCCATAGACACCCCCAGAAAACACCCAGCTCCGATTCCCGACCTGATGCCTCTGCCCCCAGGTGACTCCCAATTCCCCAACAGTGACCTCCAGGTCACTCACTCTGCCCCCTCCTGGAACACAGTTCCCCTGCTTCCCCCAGACAGCAACCCCCTAATCACTGTCCCAGGTTACACCCCCTCAGGACCACCCCCAGGTGAATGCCAGAATCACGCCGGGGGTGGCTTCCCAGTAGCATCAGAACACTAGCACCTCCCCAGGACACAACCAAACCCAGAAGGAAGCCCCTGGCTACACCTAGACAGAGACCCGCCTCTGACCACTCAGCCTCCAACACACTCGGGTTCTTTGTAGCAACATTGCAGGAGCGCTCATTTAGCCTGGGGGTTACGAAGCCCGGGGCCCACATCTGGGGTCGATGCCCGGCTCCAGCTCAGGACCCCAGCTTCCTGCTGATGCAGACCCTGGGACACAGCGGTGCTGACTTGAGTGGTTGAGTTCCTGGCTCTCAGCTTTCGCCCCAGCTACTGTGGGGCTTTGAGGGAGTGAACCAGCAGATAAGAGTGTGTTCCCCTCCCTCCTCTCCCTCTCCTCACGTCTGTGTCTCTCAGCTCTCTTATTCTCAAATTAATTTTAGCAAACAATAACCCCACCCAGGAACACCTAGACACTGCAACCCCCAATACCACACCCACATAGAAACTCCCAATGGAACTTTTGTGCACCAAGAGGGGCCACTCTGATATATATATATATATATATATATATATATATATATATATATATATAAAACATTTATTTGAAAGGCAGAGTTAGAGAGAGAGAGAGAGAGAGAGAGAGGTCTCCCATCTGCTGGTTCATTCCCCAGATGGCCACAATGGCCAGAGCAGGACAGATCCGAAGCCAGGAGCCAGGAGATTTTCCCAGCTCTCCCACGCAGGTGCAGGAGCCCAAGGACTTGGACCATCCTCTGCTGCTTTCCCAGGCATATTAGCAGGGCACTGGATTGGAAGTGGAGTGGCCAGGTCTTGAACCGGTGCCCCTATGGGATGCCAGCACTGCAGAGGGCGGCTTTACCCACTGTGCCATGGGGCCAGCCCCACTCTGATATGACGTCCTCACGTGGCTACCCCTGTGTGACGTGATCATGCTGGCTCCCCAGGTTTACATCTAACTAACACCCCCGAGGAAACTCCCAGGTAGGACCCCACAGGCCCTGGATAAGAAGCCCTCCCACGATTGCTCCAGGCAGCAGCTCCCAAGTTACACCCTGGCCCAGGACCTCAGGTGGCCGGGTCCCGGCGTAGTCCTAAACGATAGAACCACATCCTCAGTGCCCAGCAGCTACACCTGAGCCATCATCCAACCGGTCAGGTGCTGATCCCTCTCCCAGGTTACACTCAGACTCCAGCACACCACACGGGTAACAGTAACACAAGAATGGGCACTCAGCCTAGCAATTAACACACCCACATCCTACATGGGAGTCCTGGGTTTGATTCCTGGCTCCAGCCCCCTGCTGCTGTGCCCTGTGGGAGGCAGCGGTGATAGCTGGAGTAACTGGGCTCCTGCCACCCATGTGGGGGACCCAGGCTGAGTCCACCTGAGTCCCAAAGCCCCCTCCTCAATACTCCTCGCCTCCTCCGGGTTATGTGACACACGCCCAAGTCACCCCAACACCCAGTCTCCCCCACAAGCTGTGTCCCGTGTCTCCCCAGGTCACACGCAGATGCTAAAGTACCGGAGTGCAGATGGCATCTACCGTCTCACACAGAACTCTCCAGGAAGCACCTGGTGAGAGCGACCCTGTCCCTTCTGCCATCACCCCCTCTGGAAGCCCCAGGGGGCTGGGATGACCCCCCGAGAGTTTCCACACTGTAGGGTCTCAGGGTGGGAAGGCGTTTAGCTGACACGAGGGTGGCCTTCCACGCTGCTGGACCTGGGGAGTGGTGAGTGGAGGGGGTCGGTCTGGAGCAGGCTGGTCTTCGATGTGGATTCCCATGCAGTGTAGACGCCCCTGTCGCAGAGCCCCCTCGGCTGCCATTCTCACTGATGCCCGTTCCTCTCTCCCTGCCGGCAGGTTCACAAGCTACATGTTCCGGATCTTCGCCCTGGCCTATCCCATCATGACAGACAAGATGCCCAGGCTGTCAGATCTCTGTGCCATGGCCAACTGGGTCATCACCCGGAGGCAGGCGGAGGACGGGCACTTCCTGGAGAATGGCCCGGTGGTCATGAAGTCCATGCAGGTGCCTGCTGCGCCCTCAGAACCCTTGGGTAGACTCAGAACAGGAAAGAGCTGAAGCTCTGGCTCACGTGCCACACCCTGGGCCTGGACCACTTGCGCTCTGTCACTATGTGGATGCAGCTGCTACTTCCAGGGCCCAGTCTCTCCCTCACCCCCACATCCGTCAGGGGCTAGCCCTGGCCCTCCTCCCTCTGGGCCGAGGTCCTCCCTGTCCCCATCCCTTGCCATCAACCCTTCCTCCACACCAGCCCCCAGAAACATTTCTCAAATGCAGCCCACAAGTCATTCCCCTCCTCAAACACCTGCTGTGGCTCATTCTTGCCTTTGTCTATGTCCCACCCCAAGCCTCACACTCATCTGCTCACTGGTCACTCAGATGCACCTGCATGTCTCTGCTTATGCCTGCACTCCCTTCAGTGCACGGAGGATCCTCCCTCCAGCCCTTGCTTTTCCCACACTTGGTCAAATCACATTTGCTCTTGAGGTTTAGCTCGGATGCCACCTCCTTTCAGGAATTCTCCCCCCGCACCCCCGTGAAGACCAGCCCTGCGCCTGTCTCTTTCATTGTACCTGTCACGTTCTTGACTCATTCATTTATTCATTCAACAAACATTTATCCAGGGACTCCTGTGTACCAGGCTTTGTGCTGGACACTTAGGGAGATGCTAAGGTCAACAAAAGAGTTACAGTCCCGTGGGACCCACAAGCTTGCAGGGGTAAAGGGAGACAGATTGTCACTAGGAACTGTGTAAGTCACAATCGTGCTAAGCTCCCTGGGAGAGATATGCCAGGATAGAGTAGTTGGCAGAGGCTATGCTTCGCTCTGGGAAACCTTCAAAAGGAAATGTTCAGGGTGAACGTGAACTTGAACTTGGGGACGCTGTTCAACTCAGTACAGGGGGTGAGGGTGGAAGCTGGGAGGTGAAGGAGAAGTTTGAAGCCCCCATTGATCATTTTCTAGCCAATGGGGTGACATTGCCTCTGATCTTCAGTTTTCTTATCAGTAAAGTGGGGCCATCACGAGCATGCTCTGAGATGGTACAAGGAGCTTGGAGTCGGGGCTGTTCGCCTTAGTTAGTAGGGCAGATGCTACATGTGACACAGTGGGCCACAGTGTGACACCACTTGTGACACCAGCAACTCACATCGGAGCACCAGTTCAAGTCTGGACTGTTTGACTTCCGACCCAGCTACCTGCTGAAGTGCCTGGGCCCCTGCCACCCGTGTGGGAGACCTGGATAGAGATCCAGGCTCCTGGCTTCAGCCTGGCTCAGTCCCAGCTGTTGAAGCCATTTGCAGAGAGAACCAGCAGACAGGCCTTAACTACTTTATCTATGTATATTTTTTCTTTATTTTTTATTTCTGGACAGGCAGAGTGGACAGTGAGAGAGAGAGACAGAGAGAAAGGTCTTCCTTTTTGCAGTTGGTTCACCCCCACAATGGCCACTGCGGCCAGCGCACTACAGCTGGCACACCATGCTGATCTGATGGCAGGAGCCAGGTGCCCGGTGCTTCTCCTGGTCTCCCATGGGGTGCAGGGCCCAAGCACTTGGGCCATCCTCCACTGCACTCCCAGGCCACAGCAGAGGGCTGGCCTGGAAGAGGGGCAACCGGGACAGAATCCGGCGCCCCGACCGGGACTAGAACCCAGTGTGCCGGCGCTGCAGGCAGAGGATTAGCCTAGTGAGCTGCAGTGCCGGCCTGCCTACCTACCTATCTATCATCTGTCTATCTATCAGCTGTCTGTCTTCCTGTCTCTCCTACACCCTACCTTTCAAAGTAAATAAATCTTTTTTAAACAAGCAAAGTCAGGTGGGAAAGGTTGGGGAAGGCATTCTCCAAGATTCTCAGAGGATGCAGGTGTTGCTGTCACCCACAGGGTGGCTACAAAGGCTCCGAGGCGGACATATCCCTCACAGCCCTCGTCCTGATAGCCCTGCACTCGGGCCAAGAACTGTGCAGTCCAACCATGCAGGTAGGACTCCAGCGGGGGACACGGGATGTGCAAGAGGCTCCCTGCCCCCAGGGAGCTCTCCCACCCACCCTGCTTTCCCTCTGAAGCCCTCTCTTCTAATGCCCAGAGCTGGTTCCTCTGATTATCTCCTTCTGGCCTCCTCCCTCTGACCCTCCAGAATTTGGATGCCAGCATCAAGCGAGCCAGTAACTTCCTGGAGACAAAGCTCCCAACCATCCAGACGACCTTTGCCATAGCCATAGTCTCCTACGCACTGGCCCTGGCCAACAGCCCCAAAGCAAATGACCGCCTGGACAGCTTTGCCAACTACAGTCACTGTGGAGACTGTGGGGAGGGGGCAGCAGGTAAGGGAATGACCTCAAACCCAGCCATCTGCAACTCATCGCTTATTTCCTGAGTACCCATGAAGGGCGAACCCATTCTTGAACTCAGATCCTGAGAGGCTATTGTGAGCAAGAATGATGTGGTTCCTGCCCTCAGGGGTCCACCGTTCCTCAGGGAAGGCAGGCAGAAGACGATCAGGACAACATATGATTGAGATAAGCACTGGGATTACAATATACTAGAGATGCCAGAGTTATGGCAAGAACAGAGTCCAGGTTGGAGGGCTGGGGTGGATGATGAAAAGACACACCTGTGTGAAGGACCAAAGCATTCCAGGCAAAGGGAATGATGCAGCCAAACACCTTCAAGTGGAAAAGAATGCTCGGGGATCACAAACCATGGCTTACTGAGAGGGACCTACCTCCTGTGGCAAATCCTCTGTCAACCCCACAGGTCTATATCCCGCCTGCTCCCAAGTCAAGGGGTGTGACGTTAGAGAAAATTGCTGCAAATGGATTGGAGGAGTTGGTTAAAAAAAAAAGATTTAGTGTTTGATTGATTGTAGTTAAAGAAAGGGAGAGACAGGGAGAAATTGTCCATCAGCCGTTTCACTCCACAAATGGCAGCAATGGCCGGGGCTGGGCAGAGAAAGCCAGGAGTCTGTCCAGATCTCCCACGTGGGTGGCAGAAGCCTAAGCACTTGAGCCATCCTCGGCTGCTTTCCCAGGTGCCTTAGCAGGAAGCTGGATCAGAAGTGGGGCCACCAGGACTCGAGCTGGTGCTCACATGGCATGCTGGCCTTGCAGGTGACTGCTTAACCTGCTGTGCCACAGTGCCAGTCCCTGGAAGACCTGCTTTGAACCTCAGTTTCCCCATATTGAAGAAGTTAGAGTCCCATCTCCTAGGTGGTTCTAAAAACCTGACAGCCATTCATTTCCTGGGCAAGGGACTTCCTGTAAAGTAGGCACTCAACAGAGCAGCAGAGGAGAAAGGAGGGTTCAGATGATGCAAGAAGAAGGCAAAGTGAGGTGGATGGGCCCGGCTCGGGGTGACCAGGTGGGCATCCCACGTCTAGACAAAACCTACTGGCCCGTGGGTGAGCCGGACAAGGACTCCCTGTATACCATTGAGGCCACAGCCTACGCGCTGATGCAGAAGCTGCAGTTGGGTCGGTTCAATGAGACGCACGCCATCGCCAACTGGCTACTGGAGAAGCGGGAGCTAGGAGGAGGCTTCAAGTCCACCCAGGTGATGGGGCCCCTGGGGGGTGGGGGGTGGGGGCTACCGCAGAGGTGCCGGGGCAAGGGGAGAACCGGAAGGAGCTGTCCGCGGCGCTGACTGTGGGCCCTGGCGCTGTCCATGGTGCTGATCTGTGGCACCGCCATCCCAACACCCAGACGACGGTGGTGGCCATCGAAGCCTTGACCTCCTTCCGCAAAACCGTGCCCTTCGAGGGAGAACAGAATCTGGATGTCCAGATCAGTGTCCCCAAGAGAGCTGTGCATGTCAACTGGCTCATCAATCATAACAATGCCTACCAGCAGCGATCGGCAAAGGTAGGGGCAGCCGAGGGGCAGACAGGAAGTCGGTGCAGAGGTGGCACTGGGAGTGAGGCCAGGCCCCTGCCAGTCTTCCTCCTTAGTTGATCTCATAACCATTGGAGATCTGGCTACATTGTCAATGTAGTCATTCATCTATTCCATAAGCATTTCCTAAGCATCTACTATGAGCCAATCAGTCTCCTAAGCATTGGTGTACACTATCAAAGACCTCTACAACTTAGGAAGAAATTAAAATACTAAACATATTCTATACAGGGGTGGCATCCCTTAGATCCAAAATATGGGTGGCCTATCAGTAAGAAGGTCTGTTTTCTCAAGTTGTCAAAGGTCCCTGTACTGCCTGCCTCCTCCGCTCCATGGGTCCCTTTGTGAGGGGCTCCTGAGCAGGACAATACAGATATATAACTCCAAATGTAAAGATATATATATACAATAAAGATAGGTAAATCCATATATATATATATATATATATATATACACACACACACACACACACACACACTATTCTAAGCATTCTGAACATAGGAAAAGATAAATAAATGTGAAAGGGAAGAATTACTTGGTTTGGGGAGTAATCTTCCTGACATAACTGTATGGAAGAGGTATCATTTAAGCTTTAATCATTTAACACAGAGATGCTGCCTCTATATAATTCTTTTTAAAAAAACATTTATTTATGTATTTGAAAGGCAGAGAGAGAGAGAGAGAGAGAGAGAGGTCTGTCTTCCTCTGCTGGGTCACTCCCCAGATGGCCACAATAGCCAGAGCTGTGCTGATCCAAAGCCAGGATCCAGGAGCTTCCTCCAGGTCTCCCAAGTGAGTGCAGGGGCCCAAGGACTTGGGCCATCACCTGCTGCTTTCTCAGGCCACAGCAGAGAGCGGGATCGGGAGTGGAGTAGCTGGGACTCTAACCAGTGCCCACAGGGGATGTTGGCACTGCAAGCAGCGGGTTTACTCTCTATGCCACTGCACTGGCTCCTCGAATTCTTAAATTTTGTTGTTTTACTTCAGCAAACATCCCAACTGTTGATCCACTCCCCCAAATACCTGCAATGGACGGGGGGTGGGCAAAGCCAGGAGCCAGGAACTCAATCCAGGTCCTCCAGATGATTGACAGAAACCCAATTACTTGAGCCATCACTGCTACTTCCTGGGACTGTATTAGCAGGGAACTGGAGTCAAGACCCAGAGCCAAGAATTGAACTCAGCTTCTCTGATGTGGGATGCAGACACCCCAACCAGGATTTTAACCACTCAGCAAAATTCCTGCCTCTCAAAGTTTGTGTTTTAGTAGGGGAGACAGAGTGAAGAGGTGTGAGCAAGAGACCATTTAGTGTGTTAAACTGTGGCACGTGCTGTGGAAAAGTGAGTGTGAGGAGGAATTGGGGCATCGGTGACTTAGAATTTTAGACAAAGTAAGCTAGGAAGATCTCACCGAGGAAGACCCAGCTAAGCAAAGACCTTAAGGTGCCAGGCTGGGGGTATCTAGGCAGAGGAACCATCGGGGCAGGAGCGTGGCAAGGAGGCCAGGGAGTCTGAAAGGAAAGGGACGAAGGGAGGAGAGGGCAGGGACGTGATGGGGGAACCATGTAAGGCGAGGCTTTGTCAAGCTTGGTGGGGATGGTAGCTTTTACCCCAAGTGGAGGGTCTGGCACAGGGAAACATTCATTTATTTATTTTTATTTATTTATTTATTTTTTGACGAGTGGACAGTGAGAGAGAGAGAGACAGAGAGAAAGGTCTTCCTTTTGCCGTTGGTTCACCCTCCAATGGCCGCCGCGGACAGCGCACTGTGGCCGGCACACCACGCTCATCCGATGGCAGGAGCCAGGTGCTATGTGCTTTTCCTGGTCTCCCATGGGGTGCAGGGCCCAAGCACTTGGGCCATCCTCCACTGCACTCCCGGGCCACAGCAGAGAGCTGGCCTGGAAGAGGGGCAACCGGGACAGAATCCGGCGCCCCAACCGGGACTAGAACCTGGTGTGCCGGCGCCACAAGGCGGAGGATTAGCCTGTTGAGCCACGGTGCCGGCCCATTTATTTCATGTATTCATAACAGTTACAATATGGCACTAGACATGATTCATATATATGTTGAACTCTTCCTTAAAACAGCGCTATGAAGTGGGTGCTGTTATTGACCTGGGTTTACAAATGGGGGAAGGAGAAACGGAAAAGTCAAATAACTTGGCTAAATTACACGTGTTCCATCGAAGAGGAATGGGCATTTTTGAGATCCCAGAAGCCCAGGTAGGGAAAGAGTGTTCCTTGTGTAGGAGAAAGGATACAGCAGAGACCCCGAGGCAGGCAAGGCATGGTTTGAAGGGAAAGTGCCAGAGTAGAGCCCAGTCGAGGGGATGGCATGGCTCAGCAATGAGCACTTGGAGGCCACGGCGAGCGCTCAGGAACTGATTCCACGGGCAGTGGGGTTCAAGCAAGGGAGATATGGCTGCCTGCGACTTTTAAACTCTCACTCTGAGCGATGTACGGAGCATATAACAAGTAAGGCAAAGAGTAGATGCAGAGTCCAGGGGAGGCATCCACAGGGCCTCCCACAAGTTGGGCAGATTCAAGAGAAGCGTGTGACGCTAAGACTGAGCTCACAGATCTGGCAGATCCGTGGCAGTGTAGACACCACCAAGACTCAAGCAAGAAGGAAAAGCAGGATCACTCCCCTAGGGAATGAATGAACCACCGGCTCCAAGCTGGGGAAAGAACCAGGCACCCAGCGCTCCGGCATCCCTGTCTCCCAGCCCACATGGCGCCTGACCACCCCTCACTGCTTCCTCCACCCTCAGACCCTTCTCTCCCTTCCCTCCAGTTCTTCGGCCAGGACGACCTCGTAATCACAGCCAGCGGCCACGGAACAGGCACCATCTCGGTAGGTCCGGAATCTTCACTCTCTCGGTCCACAACAAAACACCACATGCTGGGGGACTTAGAACCAACACGCATGCATTTCTCACCAAGTTCTGGAGGCTGGGGGAGTCCACGACCCAGGCACCAACAGGCTGGTGTTTCACTTTCATCACTCCAGAAGGTTCTGCCCCACACAGCTGGATCCTAGAGACAGTGCTGCCCCCAACCCTGAGGTACCAACAGCACAGCTTGGCAGTAGATCCCCCACATGGCCAGAGATCTGGGTGGAGGAGGAAAGGGAGGAGGGGGGATGGGCTCTGACACCCCACTTTCTTGCCCTGTTAGATCCTCACCACGTACTACAAGTCCCCAGAGTCCTGGGAGAGCCCCTGCACCAAGTACCACCTGAACGTGACTCTCCACAGCACCCCAGAAGGTGAGCTCGGATCCACGGTGCACCGTCTCCATACTTTTTGGTTAATGTTGTCACTTATCTTGTTTATTTGAATGGCAGAGAGATCTTGCATCCTCTGGGTCACTCCCCATGTGCCTGCAACAGCCAAGACGAGGCCAGACTGAAGCCAGGAGCCAGGAACTCCACCCAGGTCTCCCACGTGGGTGGCAGGGACCCAGGTACCTGAGCCGTCACCTGCTGCCTCCCAGGGTGTGCATTAGCAGGGAGCTGGAGTCAGGAGCAGAGCTGAGGGTGTCTTTATTTCATTTCAACAGTCATTCACTAAACACACTTATTGCTTTATTCAGTCAATCAGCATATGTTTAGTAAACATTTACTGCCTGCAAGGCCATTTCTTGGCCTGGGAACACTGGCATGAACAAAAAATACTATCCTGGGGCCGGGTTCGAGTCCTGGGTTCGAGTCCTGGCTGCTCCACCTCCGATCCAGCTCTCTGCTGTGGCCTGGAAAAGCAGCAGAAGATGGCCCAAGTCCTTGGGTCCCTGCACCCGCGTGGGAGACCCAGAAGAGGCTCCTGGTTCCTGCCTTTGGATCAGCCCAGCTCTGGCCATTGCAGCAATTTGGGGAGTGACCCAGCAGATGGAAAACCTCTCTCTCTCTCTCTTTCTCTCTCTCTCTCTCCCTCCCTCCCTCCCTCTTTCTTTATCTCTCTGCCTTTCAAGTAAATGAATAATTTTTAAGTCCATGATTGTAACCACCAGGCTGCCCAGCCACTAACTTCCTACTGTTTGTCTACAGCAAATAAAAAGGGAGAGGAGACCTTCCAGCTCCGAATGGAAACAAGGTCAGGGCTGGTGTCCTGGGGGCTGGGTGGGAGGGCGGCCCCACCTCCTGGACCCCTGTTCCATAGCTTCCCTCCCGTGTGCTGCACGGAGAATGGGAACCCATCAGGCCTGCGTCTCCACCCTGCCTCCCCCTGCTTGTCCTCCATTCTGTCCCCAGCCTGCCCTCTCCATGGGCCCCCGGGTGCTACCAATTTGTCTGGAGGTTCCGGAGGTTCAGAGTCGGAGGGGTTGGGTGGACCCTCCATGGTTTGGCCTCTGGCTGTGGCCTTTTTGCTGGCTGGCAGAGTCCCAGGCTGCCACAGGACATCATGTGGCAAGAGACGAAAGTGCACCTGCCTGTCTGTCTCCATTTGAAGCCAGCAGGATTCAAACGTGGGGACTCCATGCTGAGGATCCAATCCCATCTCCTCACTTCCCAAAGCCCCCACCCTGAGACACCATAACTGGGTTGAATTTCCACTCTCAGTGCCGACAACATAAAACTTCAGGGTCCAAACTCCTGCTGTGGCATCTGGGCTCTACCTACCATGGCCAGCCTGTCTGTGCCATGACCCAGGTGTCCCGAGCTGGTTGCACGCCCTGTACACCACCTGGTTCTCATCTCCTCCACACACCTCGGTCTCGCCCTGCCCCCAACCTCCCTTGCTCAGGTCTGCCCCAGATATAAACTTGTAATGAGCACCTGCTGTGTGCCCAGCTCTGTTGTAGATGCTCCAGGCACAGCCATAAGCAAAGCAGACTCCCTGCCCTGGGGAAGCTTGCCGTCTGCTAGGGGAGACAGACAGTAGCCAAGGAACCACTAGACATGAAATGAAATAGCAACTTTCTTTAAAAAAAATATTTATTTGAGAGGTAGAGTTACAGACAGAGAGAGGGAGAGACTGAGGGAGAGTGGTCTCCCATCTGCTGGTTCACTCCCCAAATGGCTGCAAAGGCCAGAGCTGAGCCGATCCAGAGCCAAGAGCTTCTTCTGGGTCTCTCATGTGGGTGCAGAGGCCCAAGGACTTGGGACATCTTCTACTGCTTTCCCATGTCATCAGCAAGGAGCTGGATCAGAAGTGGAGCAGCCAGGACTCGAACTGGTGCCCACATGGGATGCTGGCGCTGCAGGTGGCGGCTTTACCAGCTACGCCACAGTACCAGCCCCTAAAGTCTTAACTTTTAAAAAAAACGAGGAGCATCGCAGGGTGGCAAGGGAGGAGCGAGGACTCCTGGCTGGGAGATAGCATGTGCAAAGTTCCAGTGGCAGGAGAGGGACCAGGGCTTCAGAGCAATCAGAGGGAGGCGGGGTGGGAGGGGGTGAAGTGGAAGAGGCCCCATACGGTCGGGGGCAGGGCGGAGGCCGGGAGGTCTGGGAGAAGGCCCGACAGGCCAGCAGAGGGGAACGTGGAGGAAGAGGCGGGCAGTGGGGCGCGAGACTGGTGCTGTGAAATCCCCAGGTACCTGGGCGCTCAGGACGCCACCATGACCATCATGGAGGTGTCCCTGCTCACCGGCTTCTACCCCAACCAGGAAGACCTCAAACAGGTAACACAGGCCCCATCTGCCTGCTGCTGGCTGCCTCTCCCCGTCCCCGCGTGGGTGCAGGGCGCCATCTACCCAGCGCTAGCCCCTTGGGGTAATGCCCCGTGGTCCATGGCCATGGTCACTTCCCGAGGACGCCCTGCACAGTCTGAGGCAGGCTCAGTGGGGCTGATCGGACAGAGGCTGGGAGCTGCGGGAGGTGCTGCCCCTGAGGGGCCGGGGGCCTTGGAGGGTCTCCACCAGCCCCAATCACCCCCTCTGCCCCAGCTGACCAACAACGTGGAGCCGTACGCCTTCCAATACGAGACCAAGACAAACTCCAGCGACAGCTCCGTTGTCCTGTACCTGGAGAAGGTGAGGGAGGCCCCGCGCCCTCCGCGGAAGGCCAGTGGGCAGCCCAGTGGGTGGAGGATCCACTTCCGGCCCCCGGCCCCCGGCCCCCGCGCCATGTTTGCACTTGAACCGCGTCCTCTGAGGTCGGCTCCTCTGATCTGGATGTGTGTTGTCAATCTCGCCTGGTCAGAGGTCACCGCCAGTAGTCTTGGCCAAGGCCCTGTGGCCGGTGCCACGAGGTCAGTGCCCCCTGGTCGGCTCAGGGAGAAATCCCCTCCCCCAGCTCTCCCACCAGGAAAACACGGTGCTGGGCTTCCACATCCACCGGATGCTGCAAGCCGACTTCCTGCAGGCCGCCATGGTCACCGTGTACGACTACTACGAGCCCTGTGAGCAGGGGGCTGGGGGAGACAGGTGGCCAGCGAGGGCGGGGCGCGGCAGGGCGGGGGCGGGGCGTGGAAGAGGACTAGGGCGTTGCCAAGAGAGGTCAGCCCACGAGTGGTTATAAGGGGCGTGGTCTTCCTGGTGCCAAGTGGGCGTGGTCAAGACGTTGATTGGGCAGAAACGAAAGGGTGGGGGTGGGGAATGGGGTAGAGCGAGAAGGGAATGGGATCAAGGGGGCGGAGCTTTCCGAGAGATTGGCAGCGTGAGGCTTGCAGGGGGCAGGGCCAGGAAGAGGAGCCGGAGGGGACGGCCCAATGGGACGGAGCTTCCAGGGCCAAGGGCAGGGACGGGACCTGGAGTGGGCGGAGACTTCCGGCCAGCCTGGCCCCCGCAGCCCACAGGTGCAGCGCCTTCTACAACCTGCCCACGGAGCGCTCGTCCCTGCAGAAGATCTGCCACAAAGACGTTTGCAGATGCGCCGAGGGTGAGGCCCGGGCCGAGCGTGGCCGGGGGTCCAGGCGCCCCCCTCCACCTCCTGGCCGCCTTCCCGTCTACACTCAGACCCAGGGTTGGGGGGGGGGGCGCAGGGAAAGCTGCCCCTTCCCCACGAGCAGTCAGAGCAGTGGCCTGCCCTCCCCGCCCCGACCCCAGGACAGTGCGCGGCCCTGAGAACCGACAGCAGCCGGCTGAGCAAGGAAGAGCTACAGGAGGCGGCGTGCGAGGCTGGCGTGGACTTCGGTGAGTGTGGGCGCGACGGGCAGGAGAGCCCTCCGTGCTGGTCGGGTGCCAACCCCACGCCCTCCGGCCCTCTGCCTTCCCCAGTGTATAAGATAAAGCTGGAAGGTGTGGAGGCCTCAGCCACCACCCCCTACGTGTATTACAACATGCGGCTGCAAGCCGTCCTCAAGAGCGGTATGTGCCGGGCGACAGGGGGCAGTGTGGAGTCCTGCCCTGGGGGGTCTCGGGCCTGTGCACACCCCCTCACCTGCCCCGGGGTCTCTTCCAGGCACCGACCCTGTCAGCCCCAATACCCTGAAGAAATTTGTCTCCCACGCCACCTGCCACGACTCCCTGGACTTGCAAGAACAGGAGTCGTACTTGGTCATGGGCCAAACGTCAGACTTATGGAAAGTCAAATCCGAGTGCGTAGCAGGGCTCTGGCCGCCCTGGGGCTCAGACCTGGGTGTCCTCCCCTTCCCCAGCCCAGCCCGCAGCTCTGCTGGACTTGTGAGCAGGGAGTTTCGGGGCTGCCCTGTGTGGAGGTGCAGGTTGTGCACTGCACAACTCCAGGGACTCCTACTGGGAATTTCAGTTTTCCAACAGAGGGAGTAAAGAGCCCGAGGCAGGGCTCTATCCCAGTAGTGTGGGATGGGGGCTGGAGGAGGAGGAGGGCAGAGGGGCAAGGCGGGGAGGTCCCCAAGCTCCCAGGGCTGCCAGGCCCTCCTCACTCTTTCTCTCTCCCATGCTCAGTTACACCTACGTCCTGGGCAAGGATACGTTCCTCATGCTTTGGCCGGCAGACGGGGACGTGAGGAGGAGAAAACTGCTGGCTGAGCTGGAGGAATTCTCCGAATATTTGACCACCCACGGCTGCCAGTCCTGAGACTGGGAGAGGCCTCGGCTGTCCTTGGTGACGCTCTCCGTGATGTGTCTCCAGGGAGGTCTGGGCCACTGGGCTTAACCCCAAATAAAGGACACGGAATCTCACACCCAAGCTCCAGACATCTGTTCCTGCTCCAAGCGTGAGTGGGCTCCTCCCCCCTCCCCCACCAGGCTGCCCTGACCTGGCTTGAATCTCTTCTTCCTCCCTTCCTGTATCTCAACCACACGGGCCGCCTCTGTGTCCTGACAGCAGCCAATGCATTGCTGCCTCAGGGCCTTTGCACACACTGTCCCTCTGCCAGTGCACCCTCCCCCCATATCTGCCCGGACTGAACCCTTCCCTGTGTGGGGTCTGCTGAGAGGTGACCTCTTGCTGGGGGTGGGGGTGGGGCTCTAGTTCGAGTCCCAGATGCTCCACTTCTGACCCAGCGCCCAGCTAACACACCTGGGAAAGCAGTGGAAGATGGCCCAAGTGCTTGGCCCCCTGCACTCATGTGGGAGACCTGGAAGAAGCTCCTGGCTTTGGACCAGCCCAGTTCCAGTTGTTGTGGCCATTTGGGGAGCAAATGGAAGATCCCCCCCACCTCAAATATTTATGTATTTATTGAATTTGAAAGGCAGAGATATAGAGACAGAGTGAAATCTTCCATCTACTCATTCACGCTCCAAATGGCTGCAATGACCAGGGCTGGGCCAGGCTGAAGCCAGGAGCCAGGACCTTCTTCCGGGCCTCCCAGGTGGATGCAGGGGCCCAAGGACTTGAGTTTTGTGTTTTGTTTTTTTTTTTTCTTCTTTCCCAGGGAGCTGGATTGGAAGTGGAACAGCTAGGACTCAAACCAGCACCCTAATGGGATGCCGGCACTGCAGGCAGAGGCTTAACCTTCTACGCCACAATGCTGGCCCCAATAAATAAAACCTTTTAAAAAGGGGCTGGGGAGGCCGGCGCCGTGGCTCAACAGGCTAATCCTCCGCCTTGCGGCGCCGGCACACCGGGTTCTAATCCCGGTCGGGGTGCCGGATTCTGTCCCGGTTGCCCCTCTTCCAGACCAGCTCTCTGCTGTGGCCCGGGAGTGCAGTGGAGGATGGCCCAGGTGCTTGGGCCTTGCACTCACATGGGAGACCAGGAAAAGCACCTAGCACCTGGCTCCTGCCATCGGATGAGCGCAGTGCGCCGGCCGCAGCGCGCCATCCGCGGCAGCCATTGGATGGTGAACCAACGGCAAAGGAAGACCTTTCTCTCTGTCTCTCTCTCTCTCACTGTCCACTCTGCCTGTCAAAAATTAAAAAAAAGGGGGGGGCTGGGGAGACAAAGCTATTCAAACCCAGACACTGAGCTGCTCCAGCCACAATGGGGACACCCAGGGCACCAGGGCACACCGCACAGAGAACCTGGCACCCAGCGAGTGACCGACCTACCTACGGTACCATCCTGGTATTTATTTCAGCCAACAGCGAATTCCTTACTGGCTAAGTTCACTTGAGCAGAGCCCCCAAACAGGTTACTCAACTTTTGCGCAGAAGCCGAGCCTGCACTGGGAGCTGACTTCTCAAACCTGCACAAAACATTTTCTGGGCTCTAACGTCCACTCCATAGGCACCACCCACCCCATCAAACCCTGTGTTAATTCTCACCTCCTAGGTGCCATTGTCAAAGATCTATTTCCAGGGTTTTATACCTGTGATTTTTTTTAAATAATTGCATTTATCTCTTTGGGTCTGAGTTTTCTGATTGTGCAATGGTAAATGATTATTGCAAAAGCAACTTGGTTGTTCCAGAAATGTGAACTATGGAAAATGACGGTGCTGAAGAGAGGCACCTGCAGAATGCATGCATTCGGGCTCCATCTGCAGACTTCTTCCTATGTACGCACCAGCATAAATTCCATCAACAAACGGGCTCCCAAAAGTGCATGAAGAGCATGGAATTAAAAGATAAGTTTAGGGGGTGGACATCTGGTGCAGCGGTTAAGACAACACCTAAGGCGTCTGCGCTCGTTCGGGGCCAGTGTCATGACACAGCGGGTTAAGCTGCCACCTGCAGGGCTGGGATTCCATATCTGAGGATTGATCTGAGTCCTGGATGCTCTGCTTCCAAGCCAGCTCCCTGCCAACCCGCCTGGGAAGGCAGTGGACGATGGCTCAAGTCTTTGGGCCCCTGCACCTGCCTGAGAGATCTGGAGACAGCTCCTGGCTTCAGCCTGGTCCAGACCTGGCTGCTGAGGCTATGTGGGGAGTGAACCAGCGGACAGAAGGGCTCTCGCTCCCTCCCTCTGGGTGTGTGTGTGTAATGACTCTATGCCTGCATCCCATATCACAGTGCCTGGGTTTCAGTCCCAGCTCCACTTCCAACCCCAGCTTCCTGCTAACACACGTCCTGGGAGGCAGCTCAAGGGCTTGGGCCCCACGTGGGTGTCCCACTTAAGATGGGCTGCGTCAGGCTGATCCACACACAACGTGACCTGCACCCATATGGCTTTTTCCTTTGTCACTTGGGCTATTTCTCTTTATCCTTTGCAGTGACTTGGAGTGGGCTCTTAAACCTCTTTTCCCATCGGCAATTTACCTCCGGCTTCAGAGGCTGGCTGTGAGGATTAAGTGAGATACACAGTTAAAGCACCTGTAGCATTTCCAGGTGTTACAGTTGCAGCTCGTGGGCACCTCCTTCAGGAAGCCCTCGGTGATCACCCTTCCCGGGTCACGTCCCCCTGTGTGCTGCTTTCTCATGGATCTCAGTTATTTTTAAAAATTATTTGTGATATCACCTTCCTGTTTCTCTTTTCCACCAAGACCATGAGCTGCAGAAAAGCAGAAATGGTGTCCAATGCGGGGACGCACCCAGCACCAGGCCTGCTGTACAGCAGAGACTAGGGGCCTGTCTGACAAATTCATGGATGAACGGCTCTCATGAGTTGCATCTTTGACTCAATTATACTAAAGTGCCACAGGCTTCCCTTCTTCTTCTCTTCTCCTTCTAAGATTTATTTGAAAGGCAGAGTTACAGAGAGGCAGAGGCGGAGAGAGAGAGAGGTCTTCCATCCGCTGGTTCATTCCCCAAATAGCAGCAACAGCCAGAGCTGTGCCAATCTGAAGCCAGGAGCCAGGAGCTTCTCCCGGGTCTCCCACACAGGGGCAAGGGCCCTAGGACTTGGGCCATCTTCTGCTGCTTTCCCAGGCCATAGCAGAGAGCTGGATTGAAAGTGGAGCAGCCGGGTCTCGAACCGGCACCCATATGGGATGACGGCACACAAGTGGCGACTTTAAAACCGCTACGCCACAGCGCTGGCCCCAGACTTCCCTTCTTATCACTGTTCTCAGCACATGCATTTCCTCATTTTCCAAAAGTTTTTTATAAAAATGTGGATGGGCGGGCACTTGGCGCAGCATCCAGACACCACATGGGCTACCTGCACCCTGTATCAGACATGCGCTCCTGACTCCAGCTTCCTGCGGGTGCACGCCCTGGAGTCCCCTGGCCGGCGTCCCTGGGCCTCTGCCGCCCACGCGGGAGCCCCGGATGGAGTCCCGACTCCTGGCTCTGAACTGGCTCAGCCCCGGCTGATGCAGGCATTTGGGGAGTGATCCAGCAAAGGGAAGATCTCTCTCTCTCCCTCTCTCTCTTTCTCTGTTTCTGTCCCTCTGCCTTTCAAATAAGTACAAATTTAAAAATAAATGGAAATAAAGGATACGATGCTGTGATGCTCATGCCACCGTGCAAACAAGCCTGGTCTGCCCAGACGGCGACAACGACAGGAACTCGAGTGGAACTCATAGCGGGGAGGCAGCGCATCCACCTGGTGGCCGGGTTGGTTCTGGAGGAAAAGATTGTGTCTGTATTGAACAAATAGAGGCTTCTTCCTTATGGGTATTCTAGTAACAATACAGTGTAACAGCTACAGAGCACATACATTGTATCAAGTCTTGTAAGTCAGCTAGAGATGGCTTCAACTCTACCGGAGGATCACCATACCCCCAGAGGAATGCCAAAAAAAAATTATTATTAGAGAGATCTTCCACCTGCTGATTCACTTCCCAGATACCTTCAACAGCCAGGGCTGGGCCAGGCGGAAGCCAAGAGCTGGGAACTCCATCCCAGTCTCCCTCATGGGTGACAGAGGCGTGCCTGTTGTAGGATTGATGAATCCTATAGTAGCCGTATTTTTAACTTAATAATTGATTTTATTTATTTGGAAGACAGAGATCCCCCATGCGCTGCTTCCCTCCCCAAATGCCTACAACATCCAACACTGGGCCAGACCAAAGCCAGGAGCCAGGAGCTCCCTCCAGGTCTCCCCCAGAGGTGGCAGGAGCCCCGTGCACCTGAGCCGTCTCCTGGTGCCTCCCAGGATGTGCATCAGCAGGGCGCTGGAGTCGGGAGCTGGGATTCAAACCCTGGCGCTCGAAGATGGGATGCCAGCGCTCCAGGCAGCAGAGAAACCTCTGTGCCCCACACCGCCCTGTGTTTTCAAGTGCCTGAGGAACCTCCACAGTCTCCCACGCATGCCGCAGTACGTGTATACAATTTCCAAACACCTGCGCATCTGGGGATGGTGCCTCCCCATTTGCCCTGATGGGGGTGTAAAATTGACAAAGTAGCGTTTTTTTTTTTTTTCTTTATTTTGCCTGCCCCCGATTTCAGCAGTTCCAGCAGTGTCCGGAGGCCACTTCTGAGGAGGGCCACGACTCGGGACGGAGGTGCCACTAGCATGTCCCCGGCATGGGCGCCGGGGACAGATCCCCATCGCAAAGAGCTACTGGCCACAGCTCTGTGCAGGGGCCTGAGAAAATGCACTTGCTTCCTTCTCTCGACTCCATCCTCACCCAGCTACGACCTCAAACTTCTGGGGCTCTGTCCAAGCAGGAGAGGATGTCCCCTGGCCGAGGGTCCCAGCTAAAGGCTCCCCAGGGCCCTTGCGCCCCTCAACCGCCCACTGCAGATTCCAAGGCAAGCATTTGGCTCGAGAGGGTTAACGCGACACTTGACAGGCCTGCATGGCATGAGCTGAACTCCTGGGCTCTGGTCCAGATGCTAGTTCCTACTATAGCACAGCCTGGGAGGCAGCAGGTGGTGGCTCAAGCCCTTGGGTCCCTGCCACCCACGTGGGAGACCCGGATTGGGGTGCCTGCTCCCGGCTACGGCCTGGCCCAGGCATTTAGAGTGTCCACCAGCAAGTGGGAATGCACTCTCCCTCTTTATCTCTGCCAGCCAAATAAATACAACTTTTAAAAAATAAAATGCACATTTCTAAAGCGCCCCCCAAAAGCTGGGGCCCATCACCCCGTGTTTTTCACAAGCACCTATGGATCATTCCCATTTTACAGAGCGATAAACTGAGGTTCAGAAACGTCACATCGGCCGGGTCGGGAACTCAAGAGCAGGGGAGGAGGGACCCTCCCACACACACACACACACCCCAGGTCCTAACAAGCGCCCGGTCCGTGGGAGCGCACGCGGGGAGTGGGGGGCGCGGGGACCCGCCGCTGCCTTCGGAGGCGGCCCCGCCCCCACGGGGGACGTGAAGACGCGGCCCCCGCGCAGCGTGGGGACATGTGACCGACTGCAGAGGCCGCGCCGCCTCCCCCGCCCGAGGTGCGCGCGCCCCGCCGCAGGGCGCAGACCCCGCGCGCCCGCCTGGGTTTGGGGCGCAAGTGTAGAGGCGGAGCCGGGGCGGAGCCAGCGCATCAGTTCCCCACTTCGGAATCGAAAGCGAAAGACCCGGCCCGGGCAGAAGGGCGGAGCCGGCCGCGAGACCCCGCCCCCTGCCCTGCGCGGCGGCCGGACCGACGGGCGCGCCCAGCGAGGAGGGCGGCTGAGCCACGCAGTGCGGACCCTCGCGGGGACCTGCGCGCCACCACCATGTCTCAGGAAGGTGTGGAGGTAGGCGATGGCCACGGCCGCGAGCCGAGGGGCCCGCGGGCGCCGAGGGGGCTCCGCAGGTCCTGGGGGACCCCCATCCGCATCCCATCCCTTGCTCAGGGCGGGCGCCCGGGCCCCCTCGGAGAGGAGCGCGCCGCTCACGTCCCCCGCCTCCGGAGCGAAGCGCGGCCTCCCCCCGCGGAAAAGCGGGGGCTGCGGGGTCAGGGGTCAGACCCTGGGCGTACCTGTGCGCCCCGCCCGTAGGCTGGGACCCGCGCTCGCCGGCCGCTCCCACCCCCAGCCCCTGTAGGGACTTGGGGGTTGTGCAGGAAATGTCGTGGAGAGATGGTGGGAAGGGGGGAGGGGGCGGAGGCCAAAATCAAGGCTAAAGTTCAGGCCCCAGGAATGGGACCTGGAGTTGGGGGAGGGGCGGCGGCTCCTCCCCTCCCCCCCCACCGGAGCCCACCTGTCCCCCCCCCCCCCCCCCCCGTCCCAGTTGGAGAAGAGCGTCCGGCGCCTCCGGGAGAAGTTTCATGGGAAGGTGTCGCCCAAGAAGGCCGGGGCTCTGATGAGGAAATTCGGCAGCGACCACACCGGCGTGGGTCGCTCCATCGTGTACGGTGAGCGCTGGGGGGGGGGTCCCCGGGCCCGCGCCGAGGGGGCGTGGCGCGGGCGGGCCCCTCCGCAGGAGGGTCTGGCCGGCGCAGGCCGCTCATGGGTGTCTTATCCCGCCAGGGGTGAAGCAGAAGGACGGACGGGAGCTCAGTAATGACCTGGACGCGCAGGTAACCTGTCCCCTGGCCTCCAAGGTCGGGGTACCGGGCGGGAGAGCCGGGGGGACCCTCTGGAGCGAGCAGGGCCGGCCACACACAGCACCTTCCTCAATCATCCGCTGGGCCAGGGAGCCTGCAAACAGTAGGCGCTCATTAAGTGCTGATTGTGTTCCATGGGAGCCGATTGACGCCAGGGAGCCTAGGAAGTCAGGGAAGACTCCCTGGAGGAGGTGACGCAAAGCCTTGACAGGGAGGAGTGAGCCCTGGGATGGAGAAGGAGGGGAGGGGGTAGCATAGGCTGGGAGAGGAGAGAGGGAACTGACCCCAGAAGAGGCGGGAAGGCTAAGTCGGGAGAGGGGATACGAACGAATGCGTGATGACTGGCTTTGTGTGGTAACGGCTGGATCTCACCTACCTGGGGCATAAAGCATGTGATAGAAATAATCGCAGAGGGTAATCATTGACCGGCACTTCCCCGAGGGGCCAGGTTCCAGGAACTGACTTGTTTGATCACCACAGAGCCAGGACCCATTATTGATCAGCCCATTTTACAGACCAGCACTGAGGCACGGTGGTGAAGTGGTGCTTTCTCCGGGGGCCCAGGGGGACCGAGTGGTCTGCCCACGTTCTCACAGCCGGAAGTGCCAAAGCCAGGACTTGAACCTGTGTCTGTTCAAATCCAGAGCCCCAAGCACTAGCCGAAAGCCACGGTGCCTCAAATAGGTGGCGAGTGGGTGTTTAGCAGCGGAATGCCTGGTTGGAGTCCGGCTCCGCCTCTTCTGGTCCAGCTTCCTGCCATGGGCACACTGGGAGGTGGCAGGGATGGTTGGAGAGCTTGGGCCCCCGCCGCCCACGTGGGAGACCCGGAGGGAGCTCCAGGCTCCCGGCTTCGGCCTGGCCCAGCCCTGGCTTTTGCGGGCATTTGGGTGATCTCAGGCAAGCCCTCCCCTGCCTCTGGGCCTCAGTTTCCCCATATGAGCAATGGCGAGAACAGGTGGGCCCACCTGTCGGGGCTAACGGAATGGGTAAGGGAAGCCATTTACCTGCTCCTTGCTGGCTGTGCACCTGCTCTGAGCGCTGGGCGGCCACCTGGGGGCCCAGAGCAGAGGCCCCTCCCCCAGCAAAGGGAGACCCGAGTGCCTGCCCCAGTTTCTGCCCCTGGCGTCTCCACGCAGGACCCCCCAGAGGACATGAAGCAGGACCGAGACATCCAGGTGAGCTGACTGCTGGGCAGGGGGACCCGCGCGGGGGTGGCGGCAGACATGCGCAAGGCAGAGGACGGTGACCCCTGTCCCCACCCTGCCCGTCCCGCAGGCCGTGGCCACCTCCCTCCTGCCGCTGACCGAGGCCAACCTGCGCATGTTCCAGCGGGCCCAGGATGACCTAATCCCTGCCGTGGACAGGCAGTTCGCCTGCTCCTCCTGCGACCACGTCTGGTGGCGCCGTGTGCCCCAGCGGAAGGAGGTGACCGCCTCAAGCTTGACCTTGGTTTCTGTCCTGAACGCCACTCCTGACCCCTGACCCCTGACCACCAAGCTCGACCCGAATCCCACCGGGTGACCTGGAGCTGCACTCTGACCTCCGACCCCGCTGGTTGCGAGCCACGGCAGAAATCGAACCTGACTCCAGAGCCACGACCCTAAATGTGCCGTCCAGCTTCCCCTGGGAGAAAGCAGGGGGACGGGGAGATGGGGGAAGCTGAGGTTTGTACGCTGGCCGGTGACTGTGGCACAGACGTCCCTGCCCGTGGCCAGTGTCAGGCTGCCAAGGTCAAGTCGGCGACCTTGACCCCTGTGTGCACCCCCCCCCCCCCGCAGGTGTCTCGGTGCCGGAAATGCCGCAGGCGCTACGACCCAGTGCCAGCCGACAAGATGTGGGGCCAGGCTGAGTTCCACTGCCCCAAGTGCCGGCACAACTTCCGGTGAGGCTGCTGACCCCGCCCCGCCCCCCACCCTGCCCCAGCCCGGCCCCGCCTCCCATCCTCATAGTCCCTGCCCACCACCAGGGGCTGGGCGCAGATGGGGTCCCCGTCGCCCTGCTACGGCTGCGGCTTTCCTGTGTACCCCACTCGGATCCTCCCTCCACGCTGGGACCGGGACACGGGCCGACGCAGCACACACACCCACTCCTGCTCGGCCGCCGACTGCTACAACCGTCGAGGTAAGGCCCTGGGCTCCGGCTCTGGGCGGGTGTCTCCAGGCTCCTGTGTGCACTTAGCCTCTCCTCCTCCCGGGAGTCCGCCATGACTGCAGCCTCAGGCGACACCCCCGTCCCACGTCGCCGGCTCCCTTTCCCGCGGCTCGGGCCCCCTCTCCTGTGGCCTCCCCAGAGCCCCCACGTGGCCCCAGCTCCCTTGTCCCTCGAGCCCCACACCCTCAGCACCGCTCTGTCCCCAGAGCCGCACGTGCCCGAGACGTCCTGTGCCCACCCCAAGAGCCGGAAGCAGAACCATCTGCCCCAGGTACTGCACCCCAGCAACCTGCACGTCAGCAGTGGCTCCACGGTGGCCACGTGCCTGAGCCAGTGCGGCCTCCTGGAAGACCTGGACAACCTCATCCTGGAGGACCTCAAGGAGGAGGAGGAGGAGGAAGAGGAGGAGGAGGAGGAGGAAGGCAGACACAAGGAGTGACTCCTGCCCAGTCCAGATACGAACCAGACCCCTTCTGGGGATGCTTTATGTTGTTGCAAAACGCGAGCTCCCGCCAAGACCTAAGTGTGCTTGGGGAGCCGTCCGGGCCTGAGATACTGGGGGAGGGGCTCCAGAGTCCTTATCTGGGGGGGCCACAGCAGGACAGCCCTCAGCACTGAGCCCCAAAAGAGGTGCAGCAGGAAACTTGGGCTCCTGCTGAGCAGCGTCCCCTGGGCTCCCGGGGACCAAGGCGCAGGGTGTCACAGCCGCAGGGGCCGGATCAGCATGGCGACCTTCTTGAGAGAGTACGCCCCGCCGCGGAACTCCGCCCAGTAGACGCCGTCCTGGTAGCGGCTCCGATAGTGGCCGCCCCGGTGCCATACCCCATTGAGGTTGGAGTGGGCGCAGGCATGGTACCACCAGCCTCCCCGCTGGTATAGGGCGCAGTTACCTGGAGGGGGTGGGGGAGAGAGAGAGACCATGTCCCCTCACCAGAATAAAAGCTTCTACCAGCATCTCACTAGGTCAAGGCTTTTGCCAGGCACCCCCTGGCCTTTCCCAGTCTTGTTGACTATAAGCCCTGATCCTCCATCTCCTCACCAAAATAGAAGCCCTGGCATCCCACTTTCTTCAGCCCAGTAGTCTTAATTTCCCTATCTCCTTACCAAAGTATAAGTCACACCTTTTCTGCAAACTAGGAGACTGCCACCCATTGTCAAAGAAATAAAAATTTTATTTCCTTTTAGAATAAGAGTCCTAACTCCCACCCCCTGCTGTTCACCAGAGTGAAATGCCTGAGTCTTTTTGCTTCAGCAGAGATAAATCTAGGCTTCCCATCCCCTCATCAGAATAAAAGTATTTGTTTATTCTTTTGCTGGACTAAGAGCTTACTTTGATCTATGCCAGAGGGACTATTACCCCTGCCTCCCTTCATTCCCTCACCAGAATAAGAGCCCCACACCCCCTACCTGCCACCAGAATAAGAGCTCTCCTTACCAGAATAAGAGTCTCTGTCCCTGTCCACAGTGCTGAAGGGCTTGTCGTTGTGCCAGGAGAGAGAGTCCCCGGCATCACCGTGGTACTGGCCAAGCCGCAGGCGGTAGTGGTCGTTCTCGGGCTCCAGGGAGAAGCCGTCGTAGTGGGCACGGGCCCCACGGCCCCCCCAGTCCTCCAGGAGCACCAGCAGCTCGTGGTCCCTGCGGCTGGTGAGCTGGTGCACGGGTTCGAGGCCCAGCCAGTACTCGCCGTCCGGCCGCCCAAAGCCCACCTGGAGGTGCATGTGGGAAAGTGAAGAGGTCAGCAGGAGGCCCGCTGCCTGCCCAGCCCCACTGCCACCCGCCCGCAGCCACCTTGTACTGCTGCCAGGTGGTGAAGAAGTTGACGGAGCCATCCTGGCGCCGCTGGATCACGGTCCAGCCCCCGCCCTCCAGCCGCTGCTCGCACCACGCTGATACCACGTGCTGGCCCGGGCGCAGCTCGTACACCCCGCTCTGCCGCAGGCCTGCGTGGTAGGCCTCTGCACAATCCCGCCATGGGCCTGTGGGCAAACAGATACCGGGGCGGCACGGCTGGGCTAACCCATCCTTTGCTGGACTCATAGAGTCCTGATTGTCATTGGTCCCCTCACCAAAATAAGAGTTCTGCCTCGTGCCAAAGCAGCAGCCCTAACCGCCCCCGCCCACCTTCTTGCCAAAAGAAGACTCCCTCCTCTCCTATTTCCAGTACTGTCCTAAGAACTTTGGTGTTTTTATTCATTTATTTGAGAGGCAGAGGGACAGAGACTGAGAACTCTCACTCAGAGTTTGCTCCCCAAACGCCTGCAGTGGCCAGGACTGGGCCGGGCCAAAGCCAGGAGCCAGAAACTCGATCCAGGTCATACAGGTGGCAGACGCCCAACCGCTTGAGCGGTCACTGCTTCCTCCCAGGGTCTGCATGGGTGGGATGCCCACCCGGACCTGATGTTTCATCGTTTTATCAGAATAAGAGTCCTCCCCCCCCCCCGTTCTGTTATCAAAACAAAGGAACCCCTTCCCTGCTCACTCGCACCTCCCCCCCCCCCCGCCCTGGGATTCCCACGGCTCCCCCTCCCCTCGTCTTACCTGCTGGCTTCGTGGGGACGGCGGGTGGTCCTGCAGCCATGGGAGAGGCCAAGGGCGCCTGCTGTCTCAGGGTCTGGTCTCTCTGGGGCTCTGGGGCTGGGTCCAGCCTCCTGGTGTCATTGATGCCACCACCCACCAGGCTGACGGGGACCACGGGCACCAGGGGTGGCGGCAGGACCTGGCGGAGCCGAGAGAGGCAGGGATGCGGGGTGACGGGTGGATCTCCCCAAACCCCGATGAGCCAGCAATCAAATTGGGGGCATCTCAGCCCTTCTCCGCCCAAAGCCTAACTAAAGCCGGACATAAAGTCCCACTCCCCAGAATGTCCGTCTGTGCCTCAGTCTCCTCCATAAAGCTAGGAGAAAGTAGCGTCTGTGCAACAGTGAGTATTGACCCCCCTGAGTCCCGCCCCCAACCCTCCCTGGAAGGGAGGCCTCCAGAATCCACCGGAACGTGGCTGGCTTCGGACCCAGCGAGACGCAGGACGTGGTAGGAGGGTGTCTCGTGGAGCGTGGGTGCTTGGCACAGTGGTTAAGTTGCCCGGTGCAATGCCCAAATGCTATATTGGACTGGATGAGCCCGTATCAGACCAGTTGACTCCGTATGGGACTGGCAGAACCCATATGGGACTGGCTGAGCCCGTATCAGACCGGCTGTCCCATATCGGGCTGGCTGACCACACATCAGACTAGCTGAGCTCAAATCGGACCGGCTGACCCCATATCGGACTGGCTGAGCCCGTATGGGACTGGCTGAGCCTGTATGGGACTGGCTGGTGGCTACTCTCCATCCATCCCAGTTCCCTGCTCCTGAGTGTTCTTGGAGGCACGGGGGGGGGGGGGGGGGCTCACGCATTTGCGCCCCTGCCTCGCATGTGGGAGACCCAGGTTGAGTTCCAGCCTCTTGGCTTTGGGACCTGGCCCAGCCTAACTATTGTGGGCATTTGGGGTGTGAACCAGTGGATGATGGTCTCTCTCCACCTCTCTCTCTCTCTCTCTCTCCCTGCCTTTCAAATAAAATGAATTTGTTTTACAACCATGCATAGAAAGCTTTTTTTTTTTTTTAATTTATTTGACACATAGAGTTAGTGAGAGAGAGAGACAGAAAGGTCTTCCTTCCATTGGTTCACTCCCCAAATGGCCGCTACGGCCGGTGCTGTGCCGATCCGAAGCCAGGAGCCAGGTGCTTCCTCCTGGTCTCCCACGCGGTTGCAGGGCCCAAGCACTTGGGCCATCCTCCACTGCCCTCCCGGGCCACAGCAGAGAGCTGGCCTGGAAGAGGAGCAGCCGGGACTCGAACCGGTGCCAATATGGATGCCGGCGCTGCAGGCGGAGGATTAACCAAGTGAGCCACGGCGGCGGCCCCAGAAAGCGTATTTATGTGAGGGTGGGCTCTCACCCACCAGCCCACTCCCCAAATGCCTGCAACCCAGGGCCAAAGCAGGCACGGGGAATTTGAACCCCGGTGTCGCGTCGCACGTGGAAGGGACGCAGGCCCTGGAGCCATCGCCTGCGGCCCCCCGCGCCCCCATGAGCGGGAAGCTGGAGGAGGCTTGGAGCCTGGTGCTGGGGTGCGGGATGCAAGGGACCCACCAGCGCCCCCGGGGGCACTTGGCAGCGTCCGGCAGCACAGCATCCGGATATTTGCACGTGTAGACAGCTGCCAATCGCACGTTTGGCCCGGGGCTCTGGCGCCCCAGGGACGTCCGCGGGGAGGCGGCGGCTGCCTGGGCGCTTACCTGCTGCTGCCCGCCCGCGCCGCCCGGGCACAGGCGCTCCAGGCGCGCGATGAGGCCGCTCTGCTGGCTGACCAGCTGCGCCAGCTCGCGGAACTTGACGTCCAGCTGGTGGAAGCGCGCGGCCGCGTGCTGCGCCTCGGCCGACGCGTTGAGCACGCGCTCGCCCAGCAGGGCCAGCGCGGCGGCAGGCTCCGCCCCCGGGCCCGCCCCCAGCCCCGCCCCCGGGCCCGCCTCGTGCTGCAGCTGCGCGCGCAGCTGGCCCAGGCGCGCGCTCAGGCCGCGGCTCTCCTTGCGCAGCGCGCGCACCTCGCCGGCCACGGCGCCGTCGGCCGCGGCCACGCGCTGCAGCTCGCGCAGCAGCTCCTCGTGGCGGCCCACGCGCGTGCGCAGCGCCGCCAGCTCGCTGGCGTTGGCGGCCTCGGGCGCGGGCCGCGCGGGCGCGGGGCCGCTCCAGCAGACGGCGCCCGTGAACTTCTGCTGGGGCAGCACGAAGGTGTAGGTGCAGCGCGGGGCGGCGGCCCGCGCCCGCCACGCGCCCAGCAGGAGCAGCAGCTGCCACGCGCGCAGCCGGGGAGCGGCCATGGCGGACCTGCAGGGAGAGAAGAGACGGGCAGGAGGCGGCCCCCGGGCTCTCACGCGGTGCAGACGCGCGTGGCTGCACCTGCGTGGCTCCGGGTCCTCAGCCCCCACCCAGCCCACACCCGCCGGATCCCGCCGTGGCATCTCCGCCCGAGTTCCAGGCGCCCTGCGTCGGTTCAGCAAGCATTCATGGGCCGCCTGCTGTGTACGGGACCCCTCTTTGAGGCTCTGGGAATACGGGTAGGGGATCAAACCAGACCCCAGACACGGCTGCCCCGGTAGGCAGGCGGATAGCGTTAAGAGAGTGTGTTCAGGAATAGCAGGAAATCGAGGGAGAGGGAGGGGAGGCGAGCAAGGGCATCTTTGAGGCAGATGCAGACAGGGAAGGCTTCCCGGAGGAGGTGACACACACAGGGAGGAAACCAGGGGGTGGCCGGGAGAAGGGCCTCCCCGCTGCGGGGGGATAGTCAGAAAAAAAGCTGAGATGCACTGAAGGAGGCTAGGGGAAGCTGAAAGAGAGAGAGAGAGAGGGAGGGAGGGGGGTGGGGGCCAGTCGCGCATGGCAGAGGCTCCCCACCTCTCCAGCCCGCAGGGCAGAAGCCCAGAGCCATCGCGTCTGGTCTTCACAGCAGAGCTAACCCACCCGCCAGACTGGCCGGCTCCTCTGTTTATACCCTGAATTCCTCCACGTCAGAGCCCCCACCCCTGCCCCATTCCTGGCTCTGGACATCTGGATTTCCTTGTGAGAGCTGCCTCCCTCCCTGGCCGCCAGCCTCAGCTCTGTTCCCCTGCCCCCCACCCTCCCCTGCAGCGGTCAAACGGTGCCTGTGAACACCCACGTGCATCTGCGTCCCTCTGCCCGGAGCCCTCCGTGGCTCCCAAGTCCTCCCATGGCCCATAAGGCCGTGCCGCCTCTGCCTGGTCTTCTCCCTCCCCTCCCTTCCCCTCCTCCCACACCAGCCTCCAAGGGTGGGCGTTTGGCTCAGTGGTTCAGGCGCCCCCTTGGATGCCTGCATCCTGCATCCGAGTTCAAGGTTGAAATCCCAGCTCCCTGTGCATCCGCACCCTGGGAGACAGCAGGTGATGGCTCAGGTCCTTGGGCGCCTGACACCCATGGGAGACCCAGTTGGAGCTCCAAGCTTCTCACTCCAGCCTGGCGCAGCCCTGGCTGCTGCAGGCACTGGGGGAGCGAACCAGCAGGTGGAAGATTTCGATCTCTGTGCCTTTCCAACACAACGAAAAATACATTTTTAAAAGATTTATTTGAAAAGGAGATTTGACAGAGAGAGGGAGAGACGGAGGTCTTCCACCACAACCTGGTCCACTCACCGCATGGCCACAATGACCCGGGCTGGGCCAGGCCAAAGTCAGGAGCCAGGAGCTCCATCCGGGTCTCTCACATGGGTGGCAGGGGCCCACATACCTGAGCCACCCCCTGCTGCTTTCCCAGGCGCATCAGCAGGGAGCGGGATTGGAAAGGGAGCAGCCGGGACTGGATCCTGCGCTCCGATATCAGATGCAGGCATTGCTGGGCGCTTAACCCACTGTGTCAAGGTGCCTGTCCTGTTACTGTGTATCCATTTCCATGTTCTTCACGCCCAAGGTGGCCCCATGTGTTTCCCTTGTTTGTGGCCTGAATCCTCCTACCAAAATACTAGCTCCCTGGGACCAAGTCTGAATTTCTGTTTGCTGATCAGTCTCCAAAACCATCATGTCCCCGGGGCGGCCAAGGCCCCGTGGTGTTCTGAGGGCCCAGGTGTCTTCACTTAGGGGCTCATCCGCAACCCGGCCCAGCCTTGTGGGGTTCATACACAGCAGATGCCCTGGAGCTCACACACTCACCCCCCTCCCCAAGCAATGGGGACACAGAAAATCCCAGTCTTTGTGCCGCTGGGGCTCCAGCTATGAGAAAACAAACAGCCCACAGCCAGGTCAGGGCGACCGTGCCTAGAAGAATGAGGCCGAGATGGGGGTGGGGGTCCCGAGTTGGGGGGGAGCATTTCACTAGAGGGGCCCTCCCTGGAAAGGTGACGCTGGAACCAGGGCCTGGAGGGGGAAAAGAACATTCCAGACACAGAGGCAGCAAGTGCAAAGGCCCAGGGGTTGATCTTTGCTTCGGACAGGCCCAAGGAGCAGCAGGGAGGCCCATGAAGCCAGAGCCGGATAAGCGAGGTGGGCAACATGTGCAGCCTGGGGGGAGCGGGAGGCCGGGGAACCCTCCCACCCCCACCAAGCCCCAGGCAGATGCGGGGTCTCCGCGGACGGAATCCAGCCCGCACTCCCACCTCTCACCTCTCAACAGCCAAGAGCCCGAATCCGGTGGGGTCTCGTAGCAGGCACAAGTCCGAGGATGAGCCCCAGGGTCCAGGAGGGGCTCTGAGCTGGGAGCTGGGGACAGGGACAGGGACAGGCTGGTGGGAGAGGAGGCTGGAGAGGCAGCCCCGGGAGCCTGGGACTGGAGCTCCAACTATAAATATTTAGCATTTCCCACGTGAGAACTGGAGCAGAATTGCCAGACACCCCCCACCCCGCCTTGCCAGGCCCCCAGAGGCTGATAACACAGGTCAGCGCCCTGGACCGCCCTCGGCTTCCTCCCAGCGCAGCACAGAGCGTGGGAGGCTGCAGGCGCTGGCCGGCCGGCGGGGCTCCCGCCCCAGACACACATACACACACACACACACACACACACACACACGATGATGGTGGTGAACACCAGCGGGCACCTGCAGGGGGTCAGCTTCACCTCTGAGCTCTGCACCCATGTTAATCCTCCCACCCTGAGCTGTTGCCCTATTTCCTAGCAGGGAAGACTGAAGCCCAGAGAGGGTGAGCCACTCGCCTGCAGTCACACAGCTGGAAGGGGAGGAGTGTGGCTCCTGGACTCACACACATGGCCTGCCGCTTCCATAATGAACACAAACACACCAATGCACACATCCCAAGGCCCAACAAGCATGCGAAACCACCGCACGGGGCACACTGAGGAGCAGATGGAGCTGCCCTGTGCATGGGAGTGTCCAGAAACCATGCCTGGGACACACACGTACCAGGGCCCAGGCGCTTGGCACAGCGTCTAAGACCCTCCTTGGGGTACCCGTGTCCCAGATTAGTCCTGGCTCTGCTGCTGATCCAGCTTCCTGCTAACGTGCAGCTTGGGAGGCATCGGGTGCTCAGGGCCCTGCCCCCGTTGTGGGAGACGCAGATCACGTGGATCATGTTTCTGACGTCTGGTTTTGACCTGGCCCACCGGGGAGATGAACCAACGGAAGGGAAACCTCTGTTTCTGTCTCTCTGCCTCTCCAAAAAAAATTTTTTTTAAGACATCACAGATTCGGGCAAGAATTGCACATTTGAAACACGGGTGATGGGGCCGGCGCTGCGGCGTAGGGGTGTAAAGCCAGCATCCCATATGGGCGCTGGTTCCAGTCCCTGCTGCTCCACTTCCAACCCAGCTCTCTGCTGAGGCCCGGGAGGGCAGTGGAGGATGGCCCAAGTGCTTGGGCCCCTGCATTCTCATGGGAGACCCCAAGGGAGCTCCAGGCTCCTGGCTCCTGGCTTCAGATCGGCACAGCTCTGGCCATTGCAGCCATCTGGGGAGTGAAGCAGCAGATGCAAGACTCTCTCTCTCTCTCTGTAACCTTTCAAATAAATAAATAAATCTTTTTTTTAAATGGTAGCAGGGGCTGGCACTGTGGCGTAGCGGATAAAGCTGCCTCCTGCAGCACCGGCATCCCATGTGGGCACCAGTTCCAGTCCCGGCTGCTCCACTTCCCATCCAGCTCTCTGCTGTGGCCTGGGAACGCAGTAGAGGATGGCCCAAGTGCTTGGGCCCCTGCACCCACGTGGGAGACCCAGATGGAGCTCCTGGATTTGGTCTGGCATCCAGAGAGTGAACCAGTGGCTGGAAAAACCTCTCTGTTTCCCTCTCTCTCTAACTCTGCATTTCAAATAAATAAATCTTAAAAAAAAAAAAAAAAAAAAAAAAAAAAACTAGTCACAACCACACACACACACGGGCACCCCACAACTTGAAAAGACCAAGTGTGGACCTGCAGTCACACACACACACACTCCCCAAGCACACGTGGCCACACAGGGGCCAGCACAGTGACACACAGACTACACGGTGCCCCCCACACACACTCAGGGGCATTTGCACCCCACACAGATCACACAGGAACAGAGAAGGTGCAGGGAGAAGCATGCATTCATGTCTTGGGGTACAGAGACTCACGGAGCCCAGGCCCAGGGTCCCCCGTCTGCAGACAGGCACGGCCAGGGGGAACTGTCTCCCTCCCCCGTTTGCACTGCGCTGAGCTCCAGAGTAACCCGAGTGGACTCTGGGGCTGGGAGAGGAAATGGCCGTCCCAGATCTGAGAGAGGCTGCACTCCAGGCCTGGGCGGAGCCCCCCACCCGCAGAGAGAGGAGAGACATGGGGGGCAGGGGATGAGAGATGCAGAGAAGCGGGGGGGGGGGGGGGGGGGATTGGAGTGAGAGAGATGGACATTGACTGACGATGATGGAGACAAAGACAGAGACGGAGCTGGGACAGGAAGAGGGGGTGGAGGCTGGTGGGGGAAAGCCGGTGAGGGTTTGGAGAAGGAGCCAAAGGCCCGAGGCCAGGGCTGGGGCTCCCAGCCAGCAACAGGAGGGGGCGGATTATTCGCAAAATGCCCGCCTCGCCCTGAGTTTCCAGGAGGTGATGTGGAGTTTCCATCCCTCAGCCTGTCTGCAGACAGAGGGTCTCCGCGCGGGAGGACCAATGAACCCCAAGTGCTGCGGGGTGAAAATTAATAAATGTCCCCCAGCTGCCTCCCAGGTGCCTGGCGCCAATGTCCTCTGCCGGCTTGCAGGCCAGCAGGGGACCGGTATCATCCTGGCCTTGAGATCTTGTAGGAGCCCGGGAGTGGGGGAAGTGGTTATGAAAATCGCCACATGGGGAGGAAAAAAAAAAAAAATGCGTCCTGTGGAGGGATTCGAACTGGCGGACCGAGAAGTCCAGAGTCGCAGGCCCCGCCCCGGTTTCCGTAGAAACAGGCACCTGGTGTCTCCATGGCAACTATGCCAGGGTTCCCGCCCCCTTTTCCCGAGGCCGCTGCGTGCGCCAACCAGCCCGCTGACGTCACCGGCCACGCGCCGGAAGTGAGGCTTCAGCGCCGGAAGTGAGGCCCCAGCGCCGGAAGCGGCCGGCGGAGGCGGCCTCGTGGACGGGACGGCAGCATGGGGCAGTCGGGGAGGGTAAAGCGCGGCTGGCGGGGAGGCGGGGGGCGCGGGTGGGGACCCCGCTGAGGCCGCGGCGCTCACCGTTCTCCCCTCGCTCCCCCCCGCCCCGCGCAGTCCCGGCACCAGAAGCGCGCGCGCGCCCAGGCGCAGCTCCGCAACCTCGAGGCCTACGCCGCGCAGCCGCACTCGTTCGTGTTCGCGCGAGGCCGCGCGGGCCGCAGCGTCCGGCAGCTGAGCCTGGACGTGCGGCGGGTCATGGAGCCGCTCACCGCCAGCCGCCTGCAGGTGCGCATCGGCGCGCGGGGGCCCCCGTGTCCGCGGGCGGGCGGGGCCCAGGGGGCGGGGCGTGGGGCAGGGCCCCGCGCGGCCTCCCCACCACGGCCGCCTGTGTTCGTCCCCCTTGGCCGCCGGGAACGCGCAGGTTCGCAAGAAGAACTCGCTGAAGGACTGCGTGGCCGTGGCCGGGCCCCTGGGGGTCACCCACTTCCTGATCCTGAGCAAGACGGACAGCGCCGTCTACTTTGTGAGTGCCCCGGGCCCCCGCCCCGCGCCCCGCCCGCGCGCGCCTCTGCTGATGATCCCCCGTGCCCTGAGCCGCCCTGATGCTGGCTTCAAAGTAAACGCTCTGAGGAGGTGGGGCGGGGGTCCCCTGCCCGCCCGCCCCGGCGCCCCCACCCTCACGGGCGCCTTCCTGTCCTGCAGAAGCTGATGCGCCTGCCGGGAGGGCCCACCTTGACCTTCCAGGTCAGCAAGGTGAGTGGGGCAGCGGGGGCGGGCAGGGGGCCGCTAGAGGCAGGAGGTGGGCGCCGGGGTCCAGCGGCGGGGGGCCGGAGCTCCAGCGGGGTGGGCGGGGCTCAGAGGCGGAGGTGGGCGGGGCTGGAGGTGGGCGCCGGGGTCCAGCGGCGGAGGTCAGAGCTCCAGCGGGGTGGGCGGGGCTCAGAGGCGGAGGTGGGCGGGGCTGGAGGTGGGCGCCGGGGTCCAGCGGCGGGGGGCCGGAGCTCCAGCGGGGTGGGCGGGGCCGGCGGCTGGGTCACGCCCCCGTCCCGCCCGCAGTACGCGCTGGTGCGGGACGTGGTCTCCTCGCTGCGCCGGCACCGCATGCACGAGCAGCAGTTCAGCCACCCGCCGCTCCTGGTGCTCAGCGGCTTCGGCCCCCAGGGCATGCACGTGAAGCTCACGGCCACCATGTTCCAGAACCTCCTGCCCTCGCTCAACGTGCACAAGGTGGGCGGGGCCTGGGGGGTCACTCCCGCGCGGCTGGGGGCGGGTGCAGGGGCGGGGCCCGGGTCTGGGGTCACTCCCGCGCGCTGCTCCCGCCTGGCTCCCCGCCCCGGGGGCTGCCGGCGGCGCAGGTGCTGGGTGGCGGGGCCCGTTGGCCGGCCAGGCAGGTCAGCGGCCGCCCCTCTCGCAGGTGAACCTGAACACCATCAAGCGCTGCCTGCTCATCAGCTACAACGCCGACTCGCAGGAGCTGGACTTCCGGCACTAGTGAGGGCGGGGCGGGCAGGGGCGGGCAGGGGCCGGGCCGTGCGCGTGATGACAGCACCGCGCCGAGACTCTGTCTGTGACTGCCCAGTCTCAAAGTAAACGCGCTGACGCACGGCGGGGCGGGCGTGGGCAGGGCGGCCCCACCCCTCCCCGCCCCCTCACCTTCCCCTCTCCCCTCCCCCCGCAGCAGCATCAAGGTGGTGCCCGTGGGCGCCAGCCGGGGGATGAAGAAGCTGCTGCAGGAGAAGTTCCCCAACATGAGCCGCCTGCAGGACATCAGCGAGCTGCTGGCCACGTGAGCGGGGGTGGGGACGGGGCGGGGCAGCCGGGCGGGCGGGGGGGCTCCCCTGCTGAGCCCGTGTCCGTTCAGGGGCGCGGGGCTGTCCGAGAGCGAGGCCGAGCCCGACGGCGAGCACAACGTCACCGAGCTGCCCCAGGCCGTGGCGGGGCGCGGCAACATGCGGGCCCAGCAGAGCGCTGTGCGGCTCACCGAGGTGAGGGGGGGCGGCGGCGGCCTCCGGGCGGCCCCCAGCCCGGGCCGGGGCTCACTCTCCCGCTGCGCCCCCAGATCGGCCCTCGGATGACGCTGCGGCTCATCAAGATCCAGGAGGGTGTGGGCGAGGGCAACGTGCTGTTCCACAGCTTCGGTGAGGCCGCGGGGTCGCGCGGGCCGGGGGCGGGGGCGGGGGCGGGGCTCCGCGCCAGGGGGCGCGCGTCCGGCTCGGCCGCGCTCAGCCAGCCCTGCCCTCCGCCCGCCGCCCAGTGCACAAGTCTGAGGAGGAGCTGCAGGCCATCCTGGCGGCCAAGGAGGAGAGGCTGCGGCTCAAGGCGCAGAGGCAGGACCAGCAGGCCCAGAACGTCCAGCGCAAGCGCCAGCAGCGTGAGGCCCACAAGTCAGTGGCCGCCGGGCGGGCCGGGCTGCGCGGGGCCCCGGGGCCGGGCTGACCGCGCCCCCTCTGCAGGAAGAAGAGCCTGAAGGGCATGAAGAGGGCCCGGGCCGCGGCCGAGGGGGACAGCGACGCCGAGGACCCCGGCGCGCCCCCCGAGGCTGTGCAGGGCGCCGGCCGCGGGCAGCAGGAGGAGGAGGAGGACGAAGCCGAGTACTTCCGCCAGGCCGTGGGCGAGGAGCCTGACGCGGGTGAGTGCGGCCCGTGCGGCAGAGCTGGGCCCGGGGCCCCGGCCGGCCCTGACACCGTCTCCCCCTCTCCGCAGACCTGTTCCCCAGAGCCGCCCCGCGGAGCCGGCCCCCGGGGCCCCCAGGCAAGAAGCGGCGGCGGACGGAGAAGCCCGCCCGGGGCCCGCGGCCGGACGGGGACAGGAGGCCTCCGAAGCGCCAGGGCGGGCCGCGGGGTGCCCAGGCCAAGCTGGGGCCCGGAGGGGCCGCCCGGGAGCGAGGGCGCAACCGGGCCCGGCCGCCGAAGAAGGGGGCCTGAGCCTGGGCCGCAGAGCCAGACTGCCCCAGATTGGGGCCCGGGGCTCCCAGCAGCCCTCGGTTTCCTTTTATAAAGGAGTCTGCACCCCAATAAACGACCGAACCTGCTCTGTGTGTGTGTGTGTGTGCACCTCTGCCTCGCGCCGCGCCCTCCCCCAGGCCCCGGCCTGCAGGCACCTACTGCGAAATGAGGAAGGAAGTGTGGGCCGCGTGGAGTGGCCGCCCGACTCGCTCTGCAGGCTGAGGTTGGAGCTGTCAGTGAGGGAGGGGCTGGCCGCGCCTCGGCAGCCGCGCGGGCCCGGGAGGGGCTCCACACCGGACGCGCGGGCCTGGAGGCTGCACGCAGGCCATGGCGGGTGGCTCGGGTGAGGCGCGGAGCAGGGCTGGGGCCGGGTGGTGAGGACCGCGGCCCTGGGGTCCTATGCTGCAGCTCAGCCTGGGGGTGGAAGCGGGCACCCGGGCTTGGGCCTCCCAGCATGGTCAGGTCCACTGGGCTCAGGCTGGCAGGCTGGGCGGTGCTGGGCCCATTACGCAGGTCGGGAAGCTGAGGCTGGGGGGGGAAGGTGCATGAGGGGCCGAGGCCCTGTGGGTCAGGGTTGCTGGCCTCCTGGTCAGGTGGGAGTGCCAGAGGGCATGAAGCAGGGGCCCAGGGGAGCGTGGGGGGGGCCTCCTCCATCCTAGGGAGGACTCCAGGGTGTGGGTTTGGGGCAGACCTGGGTGTGTGGGGGGGGGCGAGGGGACCATGGGACCCGGGTGTGTGTGGTGGGGGGAGGCTGAGGGCACGTAGGCCAGGCTGAGGCCAGCTCGGGCAAAGCTCCTGGGCGGCCATGCTGCGGCAGCAGCCAGGAAGCCAGCAGAGGCGGAGATGAGTCAGAGCGCGCAAGAAGGCCACTGCCGGCCTGGGGGAGGCGCCCTCTGGTGGCGGCAGGGAGCCGGGGCCCTCACAGAGGCGCTGGGCGGTGCTGGCCACTCCCGGGCTCCTACTCTGTGGAGTGGCCACTGCCAGCTTCCATGTGGCCAAGGGCAGTGGCCCCGGATGTAAGGAGTGGGAGGAGCCAGGCTCATGACGATGGGGCTCAGCTGGCTGCACCTGCCCACAGGCGCCAGGCTCTGCCCGGCCAACTTCTCCGCGGCCGCCGACCTCGTCCTCAGCGGCCTCCAGGAGGGCTTCCTCTGGCCCGTGCTGGTGGCCGCGTTCCTGGTGGCCGTGGCCGGCAACGGCCTGGCCCTGCACCGCTTCCGGACCCGGGAGCCGCGGCCCTGGAACCCGGCCGTAGTCTTCTCGGCGCAGCTGGCGGTGAGCGACCTGCTCTACGCCCTGACGCTGCCCCCGCTGGCCGCCTACCTGTACCCGCCCAAGAACTGGCGCTACGGCGCCGCGGCCTGCCTGCTGGAGCGCTTCGCCTTCTCCTGCAACCTGCTGGGCAGCGTGGCCTTCATCACCTGCATCAGCCTCACCCGCTACCTGGGCGTCGTGCACCCCTTCTTCACCCGCGCGCGCCTGCGGCCCAGGCACGCCTGGGTACTCAGCGCCGCCTGCTGGGCCCTGGCCATGCTGCTGGCCGCGCCCACGCTCGCCTTCTCCCGCCTCAAGGGGCCGCCTGGCACGCCCCGGTGCAGCAGGGCCCAGCCCGAGGCCTGCACCAGGTGCCTGGGCACGGCGGCCGACGAGCAGCTGGAGGCCTACAGAGCCTACAGCCTGGCACTGGCGGCCCTGGGCGGCGGCCTGCCCCTGCTGCTCACCCTGCTGGCCTACGGTGCGCTGGCCAGGGCGGTGCTGCGCAGCCCCAGCATGGCGGGCGCCGAGAAGCGGCGCGTGCTGGTGCTCGTGGCCAGCGGCGTGGCCCTGTACGCCGGCTCCTACGTGCCCTACCACATCACCCACGTGCTCAACGTGGACGCCCGGCGGCGCTGGCTCAGCCGCTGCCCGGACTTTGCCAACGCGACCCAGGCCAAGGCAGCGCTGGAGCTGGGCCCCTACCTGGCCTTCCAGGTGATGCGGGTGCTCACGCCCCTGGCCGTGTGCGTCCACCCCCTGCTCTACATGGCTGTGGCCCCCAGCCTGCGCTGCTGCCCCAGGGGCCCGAGCCCTGGCCTGGACATGCCCCTCCAGGCCGCGACCACCCCCCGCACCCCCGCGCCCCAGCCCCCGGAGCTGGGCCCCTGAAGCGGCCGGGTCCAGTGAGTCCACACACACGAGGGAGCACTTCGAGTCTCTTTACTGCCCCGAGCCCCCTGCCCCCCGGGCCGCCGCTCGTCACGAAGGGCGCAGGTGGCGGCCACAGCAGCAGCCGGCTCAGTTGGTGGACGGCCTGGGGAGAGAGAGAGAGGGAGGGGGGCTGACGCGGCTGGCGCCTGGGAACCTCGGGGTGTCCCGGGGCTCCCTGTGGGACCTCCGCGCGAGGATGGGCTCTGCTGCAGGCCAATAAAGCGCTGTCGCTGCACACAGGCTCGGTGACTGGGGCGGGGTGTAGCGGGAGGCGCGGGGTCTTACTTGGCCCACTCGACGTTGAGGATGAGATGGTCGTAGCCGAAGCCCGACACCCCGGCGATGGCGCGCGCAGCGTCTTCCCGGCGGTGGAAGCTGATGAAGGCGAAGCCCTGGCGAGGCAGAGCCAGGGTCACCACCCGGGGCGCAGGTCCTCGCCCCCCCCCCCCGACACCACCCGCCGCCCGCCCACCTTGGACTGGCCGGTGGTCTTGTCCTTGGCCAAGTAGATGCGGGAGATGGAGCCGAAGGGCCGGAAGAGCTCCTGCAGGTCCGTCTCGCGCGTGTCCTCCGACAGGTTGGTGACGCGGATGGTGGCGTTGTCGTCGGCTGTGTGGGCGGGGCAGCTGGCTGAGCGGGGGAAGCCCCACCCAGCACCCCCAACCCCACCCCCAGGCGCCGGCTCACCTCGGCGGTTGGGCTGCATGGACTCCCCGCGGCGGCTGGCGCCGTCGCGCAGGCTCGGGGGCACGTACTTGCCCGTCTTGTTCTGGGCGGCCTGCACCGGCTCCAGCTCTGCGGGCCGAGGGCACCGGCGTCAGGCCCGGGGGCGGCCCTGGGCACGTCCCGGACGCCGACAGCAGCGCGGCACAGCGAGAACCCACGGGGCGCGCAGGCCCGCAGCACACGGGCAGGGCACGGCCAGGGCCAAGAGCGCCCGACACAGGCTGCGCTCCCATCGGGAAGGGCCCGGAGGGGCACCGGGCTCCCGGCCTACCTCCCGGCAGCTTCTCCTTCTCGCCCGTGGACAGCCCCAGCTGCTCGGCCAGCTCCTTCTGCATGGGCCCCAGCGTGTCCTTGTAGGGGCAGCGGGTGGTCCAGTGGTCACCCTTGCAGATGCGGCAGGACACGATCTTCTGGCCCTTGAGCTTGTTCATCGGGTCCTCCTCCTCCTGGCAGTTCAGGTCCTGGGGGCGGCGGGGGCTCAGCGGGCGGGGAGGCGGGGCTCGTGGCCCCCCCGCCGCCCCCCACCTGTGGCCCGGCCCCACCCCCACCCGCAGCCCCGCCCACCTCCTTGCTGGTGATGAAAGTCATGGAGACGTCGTCGCTGACCGTGGTGGTGGCCACGTTGGGCCCCGGCGGGTCAAACTCCGAGTTCCCAAACTTCTTCCAGTTCTGGGCTCCGGGGGAGGGGGTCAGGTCAGGGCAAGACTGGGCGACGGCCCACGCCCCGGGGCACCCACACCCCCACGGCAGCCACCCCGGAACAGTGGCGGCTGCGGCTCCGTGCGGCCGTGTCAGGCCCAGGCTGTGGGGGGCAGGCGGGGGGGTCCCTCCCCGGCGAAGCCAGCACCACCAAAGCTCCGGCCTCCCTGGGTCTCTCCGGGCGCCAGGGGCTTGGCACGGGGCCTGCCGCCAGCCAGGGGCACAGCGGGGGAACACCCTCTAACCCCAGCCGCTCCTGCACCCCGAGCTTCTCAGGGCCCCAAGAGTCATGCAGACACCCCGGCCTCTGAAAACTCAACCCCCCCGGAACGGGGGTCCCCAGCTCCCGGGTCAGCCCTGCGGGGGCGGGGGTCTCACCTTCCTCCTCGCGACAGCCTTGGAGGCCTTCCGGGTCTCGATCCTGAAGGTGCGCACGATCTGCGGGTGCGAGGGCAGTGGGTGGGCCCCCTGCACCCCAAGCCCCCGCCCAGGGCCCCAGCACGCCCCGCCCCCAGCCCACCCTGAACTTCCTGCACCCAGGGCCCCAGCCCACCTTGAACTTCTTGCCGTCCTCATCGATCTTGTACTCGGTCACCGTCTTGATGTTCCCGTTGATGACCTCCTTGGGGGGCGGCAGTGGGGCTGAGGAGGGGGACGCGGAGGGGAACTGAGCGCTGGGAGAGGTGGGCCAGGCGGGGGTGGGGGTGGCCAGGGCCGCGGCGGACGCTGTCACTCACCTCCGGGCAGCAGCTCAGGCTCCGGGCTGGTGTCGCCGGTGGCCAGGGGGATGCCCTTGAGCAGCTCGCTGGTGACACATTTGTCTGCAGGAGGGGGGCGGGCGGGGGTGAGCCCCAGGGGCACAGGGGGGGGGTCCCTAGCGTGAGGGTGGGGCACGGGCCGTGAGACCCCCCGGGCGCCACGCCTGGCCTCGGCCCCGAGCAGGACGGGAGGGGTCAGCGGGCTGGCCCCGAGGAGGGGGGCGCCCCAGGGGCGGGGGCCGCGCGCGGAGGTGCCGGGGGCCCTGAGCAGTGGCCAAGGCAGGGGCCAGGCCCCGGGCCGGGGGCCGCGCGGGAACTCACCGTCCTCGCCCTCCTCCTCCACCTGGTCGGCCCAGCTGGGCTTCGAGCTGCGGGGACAAGCGCGCGGGGCCAAAGTTGGGGCGGCGAGGCCGGACGACGGCAGCCCCGCGCGACCCAGGCCCCCCAAGAGTCCCCCAAACCCCCCCGAACTGCCTCCCGAGACTCCCGCCGCCACCGCGGACTCACTCAAAGTCTCCCGTCGGCATCGCCAAGTCTTCTCCACGCAGCCCGAGCCCGGGCCAGAGAGCGGAAGTGGGGAACGAAGGAGACTTCCGGTTCAGCCGCCGCCGCCGCCTAGAGCGACCCGGCCGAGGACGCTCACAGCGCCCCCGTGCGGACGGGCGTGGAGGCGCCGCCGTGTGCGCTGGTACCCAAAGCGGCTAGGCGCCTCCCAGGGTTGAGCGTAAAAGCAACATGGACGCCGGTTCGAGTCCCGGCTTCTCCATTTCCGATCCTGCTCCCTGCTAATGCACCTGGGAAAGCAGCGGAGGATGGCTAAAGGGCTCAGGCCCCTGCACCCACGCGGGAGACCCGGAAGAAGCCCCTGGATCCTGGCGTTGAGCTGGCCCAGGACTGCTTGTTGTGAACACCTGGGGAGTGGACCAGCAGATGGAAGATCTAACTGCCTTTCGAATAAATACCTTTCTTAAAGATTTGATAGAGGGAGAATTCACCCAAGTTTAAACCAACTTTTATTTCAGAGGCAAAGACACCAGTGGGATGTCCTATGCACTGTTCACCCCGAATGCCCACAGCAGCACGGCCCGGCCAGGCCGAAGCCAGGAGCAGAGCACTCCATCTGGGTCTCCCACAGGGGTGGCGGGAACCCAATTCCTTGAGCCATCATCACCTCCTGCCTCCCAGGTGCTGGGCAGTGGACACAGGAGCTCCGATGCGGGGCCCCGGGGACAGCCACCACGCTCAGTACCCGCTCCTGGAGTTGCCACGCCTGCTAATGTCCAGCTATGGACGAGCTGTGGAGACAGACAACATAAGCTCTGTGTGTGGACATGGCAAGTACCAGGCTGACTGCTGGACACCACCATCCGGGGTGGTAGAGCCTGGGCAGCAGGGAGCCGGGAGGCACGCCACGGGGCTCCACTTCCGATCCGGCTCTCTGCTGTGGCCTGGGAAAGCAGTGGAGGATGGCCCAAGTGCTCGGGCCCCTGCACCCGCGTGGGAGACCCAGGTGGAGCTCCTGGCTCCGGATCGGCTCAGCTCCGGCCGTTACAGCATTTAGGGAGTGAACCAGCGAATGGAAGACTTTTCTGTCTCTCCCTCCAAATAAGGGAAATAAAACCTTTAAAAATGAAACCGCTGGGGCGGGCAGCAGTTCAGACACAGCTTGGGGTAAGCCAGCTCCCCTGCCGAAGTGGCGGAGGCTCTGCCCCAGCTCCGCTTCCAATCCCGGCTTCCCGACAACGCAGCGGCCCCGGAGCCTCTCGTCCCGGGAGAGCAGGGCCCAGTGCGCAGGGACGCTCAGGGCCCTGCGGTCGGAAGGGCGGGAAGTCCAGGGTTTTGTACACTTGGCGTTCCCCTGGGTGAGGTTGCAGTGCAAGCGCCACCAAGTGGCCGTTCAGGGAAGTGCAGGTAGCGTTGGTCCACACAGCAGTGACCCCCACCCCCCAGGCTGCTGTGAGTTCAAGACCCGGCTGCTCCACCTCCGAGCCAATTTCCCGCTACTCTATCTGGAAAGCACTGCACGTCTCGGGCTCAGCGACCAGCGTGGCGCTCCAGGCTCCCGGCTTCCGCCTGGCCCGGCCCTGGCTGCTGTGGGCATTTGGGGAGAGAACCAGCCGATAGGAGAGGCAGAGAGGGGTCCTCCGACAACTAAATAAGAGAACCCGAGGCCTGAGCCGGGCTGATGCTGCAAAGTCCAGCTAACAACCTCGGGGCAGATGAGGGGTTTTGTTTGGGGGTGGGCGGGACAGGGGTCGGAGGGCAGCTCAAGGGCAGCCCCGTCTCTTGCTACACTATCCACTGCTCTGGTCGTAGGTCTTCAAGGTCACAGAAAGGCTGCTGCATCACCAAGCCTCACAGCCCACTCCAGACCCAAAGGGCTAACAAGGCCGTGGAGAAGCCACACCGTCGAGTTCCGCTTGGTCTCACTGACCAAGAGTGAGGTGCAAGGTGAGCCCCCTCCCCCAGACAGATACAGGTGCAGCGCAAGCCCCCACCCCTGCGTCAGTCACGAGTCAGCACCCAGAGAGGTTTATAGGAGAGATTTATTTGAATATTACAACATATAAAAACTACATAAAGTTTAATTTCCACTTGGACAGTGGTCATTTGATATAATGCATAATAAAAAACTTTTAAAATCCGGAGCGCATGAGGAACTGCACGGAGCGCCCGCTGACGCTGGCAGCCGGGGCCACGCACAGCACATGGCCCGGACCGGGCAGCGGCACGAGGGGGCGGGGCTAGTCCTGGGCGGCCGGGTCCTCCTGCTTCACCTTGGCTGGGGGGAGGGGGGGGGAGTCAGGCCGGGAGCGTGGCCCTCGTGTGGCCGAGCGCGCCCTGGGGGAAGCCTCTGGAGCCAGGCGCTTGGGGCAGCGCCCGGGGCAGGCGCACCCAGTGGGCAGTGCTGCTGCACACCCACTGCATGTCAGGGCTCCCGGCAGGGGGCGGGGCAGGCGGCCCACCCGAGTCCCAGAGCGCGGGGAGGGCCCGCTGCCTACCTGAGGCGCTCTCGCGCGCTCTGGCCAACATACACAGCTTGATCTCCAAGCCGATGGCCTTGGCCAGGGGAGGCGGCACGGCGTTGCCCACCTGCGGGAGGGGAGCAGGGCGACGCCTGAGGCACAGCCGGGAGACACCAGGGCAGGCCCAGGGCTCTCCAGCCCGACAGCCCCGTCCGAGTTACCAGCAGACCTCCAGCCCGAGGCTGGGGGAGAAGGAAGGTGCCGAGCACCCCCCCCCCCCCCGGGCCCGCCACCCCCACCCACCTGCCGGTGCTTGTCCAGGATGTTGCCGAAGAGCCGGTAGGTGTCGGGGAAGCCCTGGGAGCGGGCGCACTCCCGCACGCTCACCACGCGGTGCTGCTCGGGGTGCAGCACGCGGCCCTGCGGGGAGAGGGCGAGACGGGCGCTGAGCAGAGGCCCGGGCCGCCGCACCCCGCCCCGCCCGCCCGCGCAGACGCGGACCCACCTGCTTGCCCATGGGCTCGGGGTTGGTGACGGTGGTGCTGAAGAAGCCGTCCCACTCGAGCCGCCCGTAGAGGCCAGCCCAGTGGTTGTGCCGGTTGCCCGTGTGCGGCAGGCACCAGGGGATGAGCGTGTTGAACTGCCTGGCCATGGGGTCGCACGCCTTGCCCGCTGCAAGAGAGGGGCCGGCGGGCTGCTGCGGTGAGGGGCGCGGCGGCCGGCGCCCCCCCCTCCAGCGCCGCGCCCCCGCCGCGGGCCCACCTTCCACGCAGGAGCAGACCCCGCGGAGCGCGCCCGCGCTGCTGCGGCCGTTCTTGCGGTCGTGGTGGGTGTAGCGCAGCTTCTTGGCCATGGTGCCGTCCGACAGGCGCACCTCGATGTTGGGCAGGTCCCGCCAGTCGGAGCCGGGGGCCAGCGGGATGTGGCGCATGCGGGCGGCCACCAGGGCGCTCATGTCCTTGCAGATGTGGTCCCTGAGGATGGGCTGGTACTGCGCGCCCCGCAGCTGCCGCTGGAACCAGGACTGTGGCTCCCCGTTGTAGGAGATCTCGGGCGCCGAGGCGCCGTTCCGGATCTCGGGCAGGTCCGACATGGTGTCCCGCACGGTGATGGTCCGGAAGGGCCCGGAGCTCAACCTGCGGCGGAGGGGGCGTCGGCGCCTCTGGGGATGCTCGCCGCCCCGCCCCCTCCCGGCTCGGAGGTCCAGGCCTTGAGGCTGCGTGGGCGGCTTTCCGGGGACTCCCTCCCTCCGTGGCTGGGCAGGGGCCACGCCCTGCCGGCAGCACCGGCACCCACGTGATGCAGCGCCCTCTACGCCCGGGAAGCAGGGGCAGACCACCCACGTGCTCGTGCTCGGCCCCCGCGGGAGACCCGGATGGAGCTCCAGGCTCCCTGCTCTGGACTGGCCCAGGCCTGGCAGTCGCGGCCATCTGGGGAGTGAACCAGTAGGGGAAAGATCTGTCTCCCACTTCTAACTCTGTTTAAAGGCTTTTGAGAGGCAAAGCCAAGCGGACCACACAGGGTCAGGCCCGAGACTGGGGGAGACGGAGGGCCCCGGGGCCGCCCGGCTGCTCGGTCCACTCAGCCCGGGAGTCCCGATGGAGCCTGCGATCCCAGACTTCCGGGGGCGGGTCCCCCACCTGGTGATGTTGCTGACAAACTTCTTGTCGTCCACCACGACGCTCAGCTGGCAGGCCCGGGGCGCGAACACGTGCAGCGGCTCGGGGAACAGGGGCAGCTTCTCGCCGGGCGCCGCGGCCAGGATGATGGCCCGCCTGCGCGTCTGCGCCACGCCGTACTGACCGGCCTAGGGGTCGGCCACGGGGTCAGCCGGGCCCAGGCCAGGAGGGCCGAGGCCTGCCCGGACAGTCAACCCCCAGCTGACCGGCTGAGGAAGGGGGCCCACCCCGCCCTCACGCCCACCTGCAGCACGCCAAAGGTGCACTGGTAGCCCATGCGGACCAGGCAGCGCAGGGTGAGCTTGAGGACCATGGAGCGCTTGAAGGACACGAAGTTGCGCACGTTCTCCAGCAGGAAGAAGCGCGGCCGGTAGTAGTCGCAGTAGCTGCGGGGCGGGGCGCCGGGCGGTCACTGCCGGCCTGGCCTGCTGGCCCGCCCCCCCTCACCTCCACCCCGGGCTGCCCCCGCCCACCTGAGGAAGGAGACCACCAGGGAGTTCTTGAACTTGGAGTAGGTGCGCGAGTTGAAGCGGTTCATGCCGCTGAAGCCCTGGCAGGGCGGCCCGCCGCACAGCATCTCCACGTCGCCCTTCTGCGGCAGCCGCTGGCCCAGCGAGTTGGTCTTCTCGCCCGCCATGACCAGCTTGAGCAGCACGTTGCAGTCCTCCGTGAACACCGTGGAGCCGGGGTTGTTGAGCCGGAACGCCTGGGCCGCCGGCTCCCACATCTCGATGGCCCACAGCGTCTCCGAGATGCCTGGCGGGGGAGGGAGACCGACGGGCGCCCTGAGCCTGGTGCCTCGGGCCTCGGCGGGAACTCAGCCCGGGGCGGTGGGGGCACTCACCCGCCTGGTGGAATCCCTCCGACAGCCCCCCGCAGCCCGAGAAGACGTCCAGCGTCCGCAGCTTGGGCAGCTTGATGTCCAGCTCCGGCTCGCTTGGCTCGCTTGTCGGGGACCTGGTCTTGCTTTTCCCTGCGGGAGACGCTGCAGGTCAGACTGAGGGCAGGGGGCCTCCCCCCCATGCCTCTCTCCCAAGAGGGCCTCGGCGGGGCCGGGTGCTCCCAAGGCCTCTTATCCCAGGAAGGCCTCGGCGGGCCCGGGCACCCCCCCCACACACACACACACCTCCCCCAGGAGGGCCTCGGCGGGCCCGGGCACCCCCCCACACACACACACCCCCCAGGAGGGCCTCGGCGGGCCCGGGCACCCCCCCACACACACACACCCCCCAGGAGGGCCTCGGCGGGCCCGGGCACCCCCCCACACACACACACACCTCCCCCAGGAGGGCCTCGGCGGGCCCGGGCACCCCCCCCACACACACCTTTCCCTTTGCCCTTGCCCTTGTTCCCGGGGCTGCGGGCATGATTCGGGGGGTCCTCGAAGCTCTTGCTCTTGGCATTGTAGGCCTGCAAAGGAGGGAGGCCCGCCGTCCGGGAGGGAAACGCACGGGCCCTCCCCGCCGCCGCCCAGAGGGCGCTCGTTCCACCCGCGGCCACCCACTCTGGCCCGGGCCGTCTCAGCGCGCTAGGCCGAAGTTACAGCTTCTCCAGTTTAAAGCCAGAAACCTTAGCCCCAGGACGCTGAGGACGCCGACGCTGGCCGACCGTGTCCTGGGGGGCCAGAGCCCCACTGCCCAGGCCCACTCCCTGCGGGCCACGGGGGCAGCACCTCGAGGAAGTAGAAGCGGTCGGGGCCGCCGTCCGAGTAGTCCTGCAGGCACTCGGGCAGGTCCTCCCCGTACTCCACGGTGCAGCGGCCCTGCACGGCCTTGAAGTCCACCACGGCCTCCTCGTTGCTCCAGTACAGCAGGTTGATGTCCGCGTGGTAGCTCGCGGGCGTGGACCTGTGCGTGTTCTCTGGCCTGCGGGTGGGAAGGGGAGAGGCCGGGTCGGGAGCAGCCACAGCCCGAGCGGCCCGGGTCCGAGAGGCCGGGACTGTGGCTGTTTCAGACTGGTTCTGGGATAGCTGTGTGTGCGGGGCGTGCCGTCCCGGGGATGACAGACCAGGCTAGCCTGGCTGCGACCCGTGACGGAGGTTGAGGGTGCAATTCTCTACTTGCCCTGCAGGTGGCGCAGGTTTGCTTTGGGGCCAGGCGCGGGAGCAGCAGGTGAAATCTGGGATCAAGGCCTGCCTCTACTTCTGACCCAGCCTCCTGCTAACAGCCTGGGAGGCAGCGATCTCACCCCGAGTTCCCGCAGGAGACCTGGATGGAGCTCCAGGCTCCTGGCTTCGGCCTGACCCAGCCCCGGCCGTTGGAGCCATGCAGGGAGTGAACCAGTGGATAGAAGTTCTCTCCTTACCCCCTCTGCCCCTGTCACTTCCAAGGGAGGTCTCGTTTTGAAGCATTTCAGTTTTGGATGAGGGATGCTCAGCCTGTCACTGTCACATTCCAGGGGTGCTCTGTGCCCCCCACCCCGGTCAGTCAGCTCCACTGATCCTGGCAAACACTGAACAGGATGGGAATCCCAGCCTAGGACATGGCCCACGGTTCCATGTTCCTCGCCACCCCAGCCCAGCCCCGCCCCAGCAGAGTAGGCCTGGCTCGGGACCGCGATGCCCACCCGCTCCCTTGTGTACCAGTCACACGGGGCCCTTGTTCCCTCCATCACATCTGGGGACCACAAGGACTTGGAGTCCGCAGTACCCGTCAACCAAGAGCAGGCGTGAGGGAACCCAGATCTGTGTGGGTTCATTTCTGTTAGCTAGCTCTTCATCACTACCAGCTAGGAGGGTCCCAAACAAGGGCTGGGTTAAGCCTAGAGCTTGGGCAAAACAGAGGAGCCCCAGATCCAGGAAGGAGGGATCAGCAGCGGGACCTGGGCTGGGAAGGGGGCGGACCCCACACAGGTCCACGGGACTTGGACGGTTTGTGGTAGAGGGGGGAGGCGCAGGCAGAGCCCAGAACGTCCTGTCCCTGCCTGGGTCACACTCAGGCATTTACACCAAAGGGCTCCTGCAGATGTAAGACCTAAGGACCTAGAAGCCAGGGCTGTAAGATGCACCCCCAGGAGCACACAAGAACACAGCCACCTCGGCCGACTCCAGAATGCGGCAGGGTGGCGGGGCCTGAGGCCCCATCTGTGGCTGCACCTGTGCACGCCACGCCCCCCGGGCAGATCCTTCTGGAGCCCCACCGACCTGTAGAACTTGTTGAGCCGGATCTTGATGTCAGTCTCGTTGGGCCGGCCGTTGCTCTTCTTGGCACAGAAGATCTCCTTTATGCGGCCGATGCGGTAGGGCTCGGGCGCGTCCAGGTTGCTGCCCTTGATGTAGTCCGAGTACTTCCGGTAGTGTTCAGGGTACAGTTCCTCGTCCACGGGCTCCTTCCGCGACCGCTTCACAGGACTGGACGGCTTGATGCTGTGGGGAAGCGGGGGGAGGGGGGGGATGGCTGCTCCTGCGAGACGGACCCAACACCCTCCACCCTCACAAGCAGCTTATCAATGACCAACACTGCCCCGCGCAGGAAGATGGCTCCGCGTCAGGTTGCTTCCAGGGTGGCGGCTGGCTCCCTGCCTCCCAGCCACTCACACGGCTGGCTCTGGACACTGCGCACAAGTGGCGTGGGCGTGCCCGGCCTGCTCTCGGCATGGGCACGAGGCCACTGTTCCCGAGAAGGTGGTAGCTCCGTCAGCCCAGGTCTTTAGAGGGGCATAAGCAGACCAAACCCTCCCGTTGAACCGCAGTGGGCGCTACACTCAAGCCAAGAGGAATTGAGGTCTTCATTAACTGACTTGTGTGTGTCACCATGGCATGTCCAGGGCACTGGACATGACGCAAGAGCCTCGGGGCAGGGGACAGGGCGTCTGGGGGGACCCAAGTTTGGTCCGAGTGCTGTGGTCAGGCCAGCTTCCTAGCACGCTTTCAGGATGCCAGCTGTCCCCTCTGGCCACCAGGCCCCCCGGCAGGCGCTCCAGGCCAAGGACAATGGGGCCAGAGGACGGGACGTGGTCTGGAAGGGCCCCACCGCTTGCCCATTCGAGACACAGAAGTGCAACTGAGCCCAGGGAACGAGTTCCCACCGGGACTCCAGGGAAATTCGATTCCAGGTCTGGAAACGAAACCGAGTTCAGCAAACGTGGGCTGCAATTCCTAGCACGCGCTGGGTTAAGACTGACTACAGAGTGGATTGAGGAGACCACGATCTGCTGCCGCGACTCTGACCGAGAGCCCCCACCCTCTGACGGGCAGCGGGGCCTGACGTCATCTGACCCAGAAAGCACCCCATCACTCGTCCCACCAGGCGCTGCGTCAGGCACCTCACCTCTCCCTTTCCACCGCCGAGCTCCCCCTGCAGTTGGAAACTGGGAGGCCCCACCCTCAGCCCCTGGCTGCTCAGGCGGGCGGGGGAGGGGTCCCGCAGACCCCTGCGCTCTGGGCAGCAGGTCTTCTCGGGCCGACTGGATTCAAAGCTGTGCTCCGTACTACAGAGCTGGGCGGAGCCAGCTCAGACACTACTCAGAGGGGTGAGGAGGCGGGGCCTGGGTGGCAGGGGCAGGGCACTCACTTGAAGGCGAAGGCCTCAGGGGGCAGGTACACGCCGTCGCCCACGCGGTACAGGACTCCGTTCTTGGTGGCGGAGCTGTAGAGGACCCGGGTGTCCAGGTCTTCGAGCTGTTCTAGGACCCTGGGAATTTCTTTCTGCCGCATTTCGGCCAGGCGGGCACAGCTGGCGCAGAACCTGCGGGAGGGGACAGGGAGTGACCCCGGCGGCAGAGACCAGCGCTCCGCACTTCGTGTTCACTCGCGGAAGGCCCTTGCTTGGACCGAGCCCACAGAGGGCACACAGCACCAGGAAGCGGCAAGGACAGGTCTACTGGGGTACCAGCAGGAGCGGCATCCCAACACGGGGTCCCACTAGGAGCAAGAAGGCGGAGAGTGGCTCCAGGAGGGACCCGAGTCCAGGCACTCGGATGTGGGACGCGGGTGTCCCAAGCAGCGGCTTCATGGCAGCCCCAAGGCCTGTCCCTCATGGCCCTCACGCCAGCGCTCCGAGCATGTCTAAGGCAGGCGGAGCGAGGCCCATCGGCAGGTTCTCTCCTGAGCATACTTTCAACCTACGAGGGCCTTCTGGGGGAGCTGCAGGTGCACCTCACTGCACTGTTCTGGGGGTGCTGGCCTGGCCTCCTCCCAACAAGTGGGAGGCAGAAGCACAGGGGCTAACCAACAAGGGGTCTGGTTGGGAGAATAAGAGGGCAGAGAAGGGACCGGCACTGGCGTAGCGGGTAAAGCTCCCATCTGCAGGGCCGGCATCCCACATGGGCACCGGTTCGAGTCCCGGCTGCTCCACTGGTCCAGCTCTCTGCTATGGCCTGGGGAAGCAGAAGATGGCCCAAGTCCTTGGGCCCCTGCACTGTGCGGGAGACCCAGATGGAGCTCCTGGCTCCTGATCGGCTCAGCTCCGGCCATTGCCGCCATCTGGGGATGAGAGACCTTTCTCTGCCTCTGCCTTTCAACTACGTCTTTAAAGAATTTTAGGAGTTCAGAGGGCGGAGGAGGTCTCAGTCCCAGAGGACGGCGACACCCGGCGCGGTTGCACGAGGGGCACATCCTGAAGCAGACGGCGCCTTCCTCTACAGCTTACAGGGGTCCGCTGGACTTCAGGCGGTTCCCATGGGGTCCAGCTGCTTTGGGAGCAGCAAGCGGGGAGGGGGTGGCTGTGCGCCTGCGTGCAGACCCACCCGCCAAGAGCACCTGGAAGGCTCCCAGGGCCGGGCCCTCACGCTCATACTCACTTGTACTTGTTGTCCTCCGTGGGCTGGGTCTTGGGGGGAGACTCGAACCTCGCGTAGTCCTGGTCGTACCACAGCTGGTAGAAGTAGGTCTTGCCGTCATCCCCTGCCAGCATGGACTCGGGGTCCATGCCTCCCTGCGGGGACGAGAGCTGCGTCAGCCGCACCGCAGCCGTGCGAGGCGGGGGCGAGTGGGGATGTGGTGGGGGGGCTCACCTCCATGGCCCAGTTCTCCGAGGGCGCCTTGTAGACTACTTTCACCTTGCTGTGGATGTACGACAGCTGCATGTCCTCACACTCGTCCACAAGGAACAGCTCCCGGGGGTCCGACGTGGCCCCCAGGACCGTGTCGGTGCCGGCGCAGAACCAGTGGGCGTGGAACATCTGCCCGTTGCTGCTGTCCTCCCACAGGGCTGTCACTCTGCAGGCGGACATGGGAACGGGGAGAGCTGGCACCTTGGCTGGTGGACAGGGGGCTGAGCCCTCATTGGTGGGGGGGGGGGTGCTCGTACAAGGCTCCCTCAGTCATGGAGGTTCGAAGATGACCTTGCTTTGTGTAAGAAACTGACTCCCATGCGTCGTTATATTTTCTACAGGTTTTTGAAGACTCCCTGTATATGTGAATTTCAAAATCCTTGCTGGGGCCAGCGCTGTGGTGCAGTGGGTTAACACCCTGGCCTGAAGTGCCAGCATCCCATATGGGCGCCGGTTTGAGACCTGGCTGCTCCACTTTTGATTCAGCTCTATTACGGCCTGGGAAAGCAGAAGATGGCCCAAGTCCAAGTCCTTGGGCCCCTACATCCGTGTGGGAGACCCGGAAGCAGCTCCTGGGTTTCCTGGCTTCAGATCTGCGCAGCTCTGGACGTTGTGGCCATTTGGGGAGTGAACCAGACAGAAGACCTGTTTCTGCTTCTCTTCTCTGTAACTCTGACTTTCAAATAAATAAATCTTTAAAAAATTTATTGCACCGGCATCAACCTTAAAGATTATTTCCTTGAGAGACAGAGAGCTCCCCTTTGCTGGTTCACTCCTTGAATGCCCACAACGGCCAGGGCTGGAGCCAGAAACTCAATCCGGGTCTCATACACGTGGGTGCCAGGGATCCAAGCAGCTGAGCCATCACCTACTGCCTCCCAGGGTGTGCATTAGCAGTAAACCGAGTTCAGGAGCCGGAGCCAGGAATCAAAGCCGGGTACCCGGACGTGGGATGCAAGGCCTCTTAACTACTCGGCTAAAGGCCTGTGGTAGGCCCATCTTTACCCCACTTGTGAGGAAGCGCCATGCAAGGCCTCTTAACTACTCGGCTAAAGGCCCATGGTAGACCCATCTTTACCCCACTTGTGAGGAAGCGCCATGCAAGGCCTCTTAACTACTCGGCTAAAGGCCTGTAGTAGGCCCATCTTCACCTCACTTGTGAGGAAGCGCCATGCAAGGCCTCTTAACTACTCGGCTAAAGGCCCGTGGTAGGCCCATCTTTGCCGCACTTGTGAGGAAGCGCCCCGAGGTCGAGGGCAAGCACACAAACCTGGCCAAGTACAGGGGCTTGGAGGAGTCATCCGGGATCACAGAGACGCAGTCCCCCACCTCCAGGGTCTCCGCGTCGATACACACCTTCTCGTAGTAACTCTTCTTCCCGTCGACCTGCAAACCAGAGCGGCGTTCCAAGGAGGGCACTGGGACGGTCCTGCCAGGCTGCCTCGAGGGACCCCGCCACTGTCTAGAGAACCCGTCTCGTCCCTTCGGAAGTCAGCCCAGGCGGCGCCCCCACCCCGGCTCTGCACTCCAGTGCCAGCAGCCACCTGGGCTCCAGGGTTTGGTTTCTATAGTACCACACCCCACCTGTCACCAAGGTCCACGGCCACCTTCAGACCCAACTCCTCCTGCCCGGCAGCCCCCTCACCCCGCTTGTTCCAGTCATACACAAGGAAAGCTGGTGGCCACTGCAAGGCCATTCTTCCCCAGTTCTTCTGCTGGCTCCCATGAAGCTCGTGGGTCTCAACTCCAAGGTCACCTCGCGGCCCAGCCCCTGGCAGCTACACTCCAGCCCCCACCACTACAACACTCCCACCGCCTGGCAGCACCCATCTGTCCTCCTGCAGGGGCTTAGCCAAATATGGGGCCTAGAACAGCAAGGGCCGAGCCCCCAACCTGACGGCACCTGTGGTTTGTGGACATCAGCAAGTAAGAACAAGGGGACACCTGTTCACCCAAGCTTTGGTAAAGGCATTGGCCCTCTGGCTGATGGCCACCAGCACCACAGGCTAGCTCCCAGCACCTGAACACATCCATTCCCTCCGGACAAGGCTGTGACAGCGCTTGTTCAAACCAGTTTCAAAGACTAAGCTGCCCAACGCCCCACCCTGTGTCAAAGGCCCCTCCCCTGTAAACAATCACATGAGAGGCGGAGGGGCCGGTACTGTGGTGTGCCAGGTTAAGCCACTACCTAGCACACTGGCATCCCATTTGAGGGCCAGTTCCAGTCTTGGCTGCTCTACTTCTGATCCAGCTCCCTGCTAATGCGCCTGGGAAAGCAGAAGATGGCCCATGTGCTTGGGTCCCTACACCCACATGGGAGACCTGGATGGAGCTCCTGGCTCCTGGCTTTGGCTTGGCTGTTGTGGCCATTTGGGAAGTGAACTAGTAAGTGGACAATCTCTTAGTAACTGACTTTCAAATAAGTTAGTCTTTAAACAAGGCAAAGAGACTGAGGAGAGAATTCCCTGCAACAGCTGGGAGCTAGGAACTCAATCCGGGTCTCCACACGGGTGGCAGGGACCCACTGCTGCACCATCGCTGCTGCCTCCTGGGGTCCACACTAACAGGAAGCTCGAGTCAGGAGTCGGAGCTGGGACTCGCATCCAAGGCCCCAAGGTGGGGAGTGGGCATCCGAGCCATTCGGATACACACAAACCCCCACTCCTGGGACGATTGGGGAATCAGCTTTTCTGGCGTGTCCTGCTGCCCCCAGCAGCTGACAGGCAGGTTTGGGGGGGGGGGGCTTGGCTGGCAGGAGGCAGGCGAGGACTGGCTCACCCCGGGGGCACTCGGAGGCTCACCTTGACCGCGTCCCCACTCCAGGAGATGCGGTTCTTGTTCTGCTTCTTCTTCTTCCCCTGGTGCATCTTCCTGGGGGACGGCATCTCCGGGATGTTGTCGTCCACCTCCTCGTCGTCATCAGCCTCCTTCATGGCCATGTTCGGGCACCTGCGAAGTCGCCCGTTACGGCTCAGGCCCCTCTGGAGGACGGAGCCAGCTGGGGCTGCTGTGGTCAGGCCTCGGCAGGGCCCCCGCCGGCTCTGCACGGGTGCGTCCCTCACAGCCCAGGCCCCCGTGCCACAGCGCCCTGGCCGCCAGCTGGCCCGACTCACCGCCTCTCCTGGCAGGCCTGCTTGCTCCGGCCACTGCCCCCGAACTTCACCATGTCCTTGCACGCCTTGCACTTGCCGCACTCGGGCTGCTGGCAAACCTGGAACAGGACATTGCATGGGCCAGTCAGCCAGCCACTCCCAACGGGGCCTGCAACTCCTGGGGAAGGAGGCTTTCTTTAAAACTTGTCTGAAACAGTTAAAGAGAAAGATAGACACAGAGGTCTTGCATCTGCTGGTTCATTCCCCAGATGGCTCCAACAGTCAGGGCTGACCCAGGAGCTCCATCCGGGTCTCCTATGTGGGTGGCAGGGGTCCCAACGTTTGGGCTATCGTTTGCAGCGTCTCCTAGGTGATCAGGGAGTTGGATCAGAGGTGGAGCAGCCAGGACAGGAGCAGTCGTCACAAGGGGCAGCTTTACCTGCCATGCCACAGTGCTGGCCCCGAGTTGTAATTTAGAGAGTGCGTGTTCTATCTCATGAGAAGCCTCATCAGAAAGTCAGAAACAAGACCACCACCCCCGGGACAGCAGAGGGAAGAGGCCAGCCAGGCGAAGTGAGGAAGCGAGGAGCGCCGTGGGTGGTGAACGCGCAGCGGAGAGCCGCGTCCCGACTCGAGTCGGGTACACCCAGCCGCACCCCAGCCGCTCTCCTCAGTGGAGACGCCCACGAGCGGCTTGGCTCACGACACTGCCGCATCACTCGTCACGCCGAGAAGCTGCCTCCCACGGAGGAGTCGGGTTAGTCACACGGTGAGATCCGGCCAGCCCTGCGCCTGCAGCTCCCACAGCCAGCAGCGCAGCCAACCCGGATCGAGAAAGCTAAGAGAAGGCTGCCAAGGACGTGCCGCGAGTCCACTAGTCACAGGCACCGCCGGCACCAGGAGAGCTGTGGGGCCCTGGGAGGGCGTTGAGGGGGGTCTCTGACCCATGTCAGCACTGCACTGCTTTAGAGAAGGGACTGCAGCATCGTGGATTTTGGTGTTGGGGGGGGAGGGGGCCCTGGACCGAGTCCCCTGCAGATGAGGTGCCGCACACTAGGCCAGTCAAGAGTCGCCTCGACCTGGCCCATCGACATGGGACACCCGTTACAGACAACGGCAACGGGAAGTGAGGAAGGACGTCAGGACACTTGCACCACGTGAGAACCTGAACACCAGGCAGGAATGGCGGGGACACACAAACCCGCAACAGGTACTGCGGAGAGCGTAGGGGCTGGCTCTGGGGCAGCGGCTGCATGTCTGTGTTTGAGCGGTCACCTGAAGTCAGCTCACCTAGTGGAGAACCAGAATCCACCTGGCGCCTTGGTTAGATGGCTGGGGATTAATTCCTCCAGGGTGGGGGACACACGGACGGACAGACACACGGACGGACAGACACACGGACGGACAGACACACGGACGGACAGACACACGGACGGACAGACACACGGACGGACAGACACACGGACGGACAGACACACGGACGGACAGACACACGGACGGACAGACACACGGAGGCCTTCAAAGGCCTCAGTCAAGTCCAGCAAACTCCCCTGCAGCCCCCAAGGGGGGGGGGTCACTCCCGCATACTCCCTCTGGGCAGAGCCAACGCCCTGCAGGGAGCCAGCAGCACCGACAGCGTCCCCTGCGCTTCGGGCCCGCCGACATGCCTGTGCCCCAGGGCCTGCGCTCCGAGCGCGAGCACCAGCTCTCCCTCCCCGCTCCCACTGCCAGGGTCCCGGGCAGGCCCGCAGTAGTACCTCGCAGACACCACAGCGCCGGCGTTTGAAGGCGTTCTCCTTGTCCTCTCGGTCATCCTTCTCAATCTGCTCAGCGAAGAAGGTGTCGAAGATCTGGTAGACCAGTTTCGTGGTGGTGGCCTTCGTGGGCCCCTTGTCCTTCTCCTTGGTGGAGTGCCTGATGGTCTGCCGCCGCTCCGCCCGCCTGTGGGGACAGGGAGCCCCGTCTCAGCAGACCAGGGGGAGGCGCAGGCCGCTGCACCAGCGCAGTTCCTGCCAGGTCTCACCTTTGCCCCAGGGTGACCCCGGCCAGCTTGATCAGGTCTCGCATGCAGGGGGTCAGGAAGATGGGCTGCTCGTCACTGTCCTTGGCGTCATCGTAGCTCTCCACCTGTCCCACCACAAACTGGGCGTGGCGAAGCAGAGAGTCCTCCGTGAAGCGGTTCAGGTTCAGCGAGGAAGGGGGGACGGTGGTCTGGAAGGAAGGACAGACAGCGGAAGTCTGACTGCTCAGGCCAGGCTGCGGCGCGGCGGCGAGGCTGTGCGTCCGGGGGGCCCCGAGCGCCACACCTCGATCTTGTTGATGAGGTCCTCGTAGGTGGAGTCGGGATTGCCCTGCAGGAACTCGACCACGATCTTGCTGATGTAGATCTTCTCCTGCATCAGCCCGAAGATGGGCGCGTAGTCGGGGCTGGGGTCCATGAGGATGTACTCGGCGAACGCTGCGGGCAGGCGCCAGTTTGGTCCACGGGGGCAAGGGTCCCGTCACCGTGGCGAGTGCTTCTGTGCACTGACGCTCACGGTTGCAGAGAGCACTCTGAACCCAGTCCCGCCCACGGCGGCCGTACACTTACAGGTGCTGAAGCCGATGAGGGCCTTCTCCCCGCCGTCGAAGCCTGTGATCCACCACTCGTTGATGGGGCCAAGGTTCTTGCCATTGACACCACCTAGAGTGGAAGCAAGTTTCCCAGAAGGCCATGAATCAAGTGCCACAGGGAGCGGGCGCTTGGGCGCTGGGCCTAGTGGCCGAGACGCTGCCTAGGGCGACCACACACGCATCAGGGCGTCTGGCCCCTTCCCAGCTCTGGCTCCCGACTCCAGCTTCCTGCCAGTACAGACCCTGCAGGGCAGCAGGCGATGGCTCAGGCCACTGCCACCCATGTCGCACACTGGCGACGAGTTCAACTCCTGCTTCAGCCCCCTGGTCGCCGAGGGTACTGGGGAACACGCTAGTGGTTGGGAGATCCGTCCACCTCTTAGACACACTAGAGAACAAAACCAAACCCAGGAGGCAGTACGCCCAGCTCCCTTGACATTTCTTCCGAGTGACTTTATAAACAGCTGCTCGTGGCAGTCTCCGGGCCGCCTTCTAAAGGGCATGGCTCTTCTCATGTCGCTTCTTGTCTAGGTATCTGCCCCAAACCTCCCCGGAACACCCCCGCACCTTCCTGCGATGGGTTGTCCTCGTAGATCGGCTTCGCTGAGCCCGAGAAGAAGAGCTCCACATTCTTCTCGATGAGGCCGGTATCGATGGGGCACAGGTGGCCGTGCTTACAGTACACGCTGCGGGGGACAGAATGCGCTCAGCAGCCAGCAGGGTGGGCGGGCACAGGGTGAGGGGAGGGAGCAGGTGTGAGTCCCAAGACCCCGCTACCTTTCAGGCTGCGGGGTACCAGGTTAGCTCTGGGTCCTGCCACTCGCTCCGTCTCTACCTGGCCTCCCCCCTGCACGCCCAGAGTACGCAGGGCGTTCGGTGCAGTGCTTGGGACGCCCACACTGGAGAGCCTGGGATTCCAGCTTCCAACACTCCCTGGGAGCCGCAGGCGATGGGCCCAGTACTCTGATCCCGGCCACCCACACGGGAAACGTGGATTAGGTTCTGGGCCCCTGGCTCTAGCCTGACCTGGCCCTTGGCTGTCGCGAACAGTTGGGGAGTGGACAAGTGGACTGAAGAACTGTCTTTGTCCTGAGTACAATGAAACTTAGAACAAGATGTACGTCTGAAGGGGACACAGAGGACCAAAGACAAGGCAGCCGCTTCCACAGCAGCCCGCTCCGCCCTGCGGCCCTCGCCTCTCCCCAGCTCCAGACGGCATCACCCAAATTAAGCCCCGAAGCCCATCACCTGGTTACCCCTCACCACTCAGCCCCCACCCACCTGCTCACTCAGGAATCTGCCTGGTCAGGACACTTCAGATCTGAGTGGAACCTTGTAAAGTGTTACTGTGACACCTGCCCTAGAGCGGGCTGCAGGACAGCTTGCAGAGGTGTGGGGGGCACTGGAAGAAGCCATTTCTGCCTCCTTTTGGGGGCACGGCCTCCCAAGTTAGGGAACCCCACAGTGTCACTGCTCTGATGCTAACATGTGGGAGCAGGTTCTTCATCAAGAACAGAAGCACGAGCAGACCAGGGACCTGGGCAGGGGGCTCTGCTCAGGCCAGCCTCAAGGGCTGCTCTTGTCCAGAGGTGCCCAGCATGCCCCTGAGTCCCCACAAAGGGCCTGGGCAGGTCTCGAGGGGGTACCCCTGACCCACAGCGCAGCCCCCAAACCCAGTGTTCACCCTCAAAGATCACCAAGTTTCTCAAAATGCATGCCTCGCGCCAAGCTCCCCTTGTACGTATTGGGGGGCACAGACAGGTCGCAGGCTGGCCCTCAGGAGGTAGGGTCCAGTGGGAAAGACTGACAGCCTGTGCTAGGGGAGGCCTGGAGAGGTGTCAGAGGTCCATGGCCCCGCATTGGGATGGCTGTGGACATGTGAGTAGACCTGGACACCAATGGTGGCTGTGGGATAGGACAGATACAACCAGCCACCTAGAGATGTGCAGGGTGCAGCCCCACACAGGGGGCTCATCCCAGTGGACATGGAACCCCCAGCTTGGGTGCGGCATGGTGTCAGAAAGGTGACCCAGGAGTGCTGCCAACAGGTGCACCTGGGGGAACCGACTCTGTCCTCTTCCCCAGGACAATGAGGCAGGGCTGCTCCCGCCCCTAAGCGACGGAGGAAGCCTGGGAAGCAAACAGACCGGGGGACATGGGAGAGCCCAGGGCCTCAGCCCGTGAGCAGGGGCAAGGGTGCGGCCTGGACGCCACAGGCCAGCCCTCAAACCCCAGTCAGCGTGCCTTAGCCTAAGGCCGTGTGACCCAGGCCTGCCCATCCCACCTGGGCTGGAATGCTCCTACCACACTCCTCTGGTCAGCACAGGCCCACCCTGAGCCCCTGCACCTGCTGTCCCTGCCACTGTGGGGGGCCCTGGCCACGGTGACCCCTATACCACTGAGCCCCTGCTCGCCAGGCCTGGGAGGTCTGTGGCAGCCGCCGCAGCCTGAGCCGCGGCGACCCGGAACCTAAACCGCTCCGAAGAGCAATACTTGGAGCCACAAGTGGAAAACTCAGTACTGAAGTTCCATGGTACGAAGTTGTCAAACTGATGTGTTCTAACGCTACAGAAGTTAACAAATGGTTTGGGGGGGGTTCATTTTCTAGAACTTGTTTCTAATAAATCAGGCATGGTACAAAATAGAGGCCAGTGATGTGGCACAGCTGGTCGAGCCACAGTCTGCAGCACCTGCATCCCATAGGGGCGCTGGTTCGAGTCCCTGGTGTTCTACTTCCCATCCGGTTCCCAGCTAATGCACCCGGGAAAGCAATGGAAGATGGCCCAGGTGCTTGGGCCACTACACCCACATGGCTAAGAAGCTCCTGGCTTTGGATCAGCCCAGCTCTGGCTGCTGTGGCCACGTGGGGAGTGAAGACCTTTCTCAGTCTCTCCCTCTGTGTAACTACCCCCTCTAAAAGGAAACCAGAAACATCTCTAGTCCCAAGCGCTTCGGAGAAGGGACACTAGCTGGCCACCTGACGAGGCCACTTGTCTCCAAGGAGGCGGGGGTCCCACCCGCTGGATCCACAGCACTCAGAGCTTCCAGATGGGGACCAGCAGGATTTAACCGGCTGTCTTCACTGCCAAAGTAACACAGGCACAACCACCAAGGGCAGCTCCGCGCCTCACCGCGAGTGCCGACGGCCTCAGATGCCGCAGCTTAGCGGCTGAAGGGCGCCAGGCCCTAGACCAAGATGGCGACATCAGGGCAGCACGACCGGCAGTGATGCAGGCAGACACACACGCTCGCATATGCGCACACAGCCCTTACCTGAAGCAGGTCAGTTTGTGCTGGGGGAGGGCCTCGTAACTCTCAAAGCCGGACTCATTGGCATCGAAGATGGACAGCTTCTCGTTCGTCAGCATCTGCGGCTCATCCAGCTGTGGGACACGGGACGTCACACCGGGGCTCCCACTCCGCGGTAGGGAGAAGGCCGCGAGGAGCAGGGACTCACCGCGTCCGGGGGGTGCTGCTCGTACTTGAGATCCGGGTCATCCAGGTACTGCCCACACTGCACGCACTTGGGAGGCTGGGACCAAGGGAGGAGCAGGGAGGCGCTCGGACAGGCTGCTCAAGCGGCCCCCACCTGGGCTGCCCCTCCCGCCTCATTCCCAGAGGCCTACTCCTTACCTTGCCCACCGGGACTTTGGGGCGAGTCGTTTTTTTCTCAGTTCTAGGGGGAAAAAAAGCACAAGAGTGCTTGTTCTTTGATCACTGCAGGATGAGGATCAGCCCTGTCAGACAGGACACCTGGCCCACCCAACAGGAGCACCAGTTGCCACGGGAGGGGCATGAGTGGGTCTTTACCACCCGAAGGATCCTGCCCGACACGGCAGAAGGGGGCTTTGGGGTCCTGTGCCCGCCCACCCCTGTCCAGGAGGTGGCCACGGCTGCTGCAGCAGCTCCCTTTGTCTGATTCTAGAACAGTCAGTGCGGTACTATGAAGCTTTCTCCAAGTACAGAAAGTGGACTTACGGTTCTTTGGGCGTAGTTTTGCGTCTCTTCTCCTCCTAAGTGGAGAGAAAGGAGCACTGGTAAGTATTTCACGTGCATGGAGCTTCAGAGTTAACAACTCTGCACGTGGGACTGCCACAACACAGCAGGGCTGGTGGGCGAGACCCGATTCACTTAGTATCCGAAATCTTAGTCAAAGAATCTTAACACCATCAACTTCCATAGAAGACTCAGGAGAGGCCAATGTGAAAGACATGAAACAGGATAGCTCTGGTGGCACGGGGGGTTAAGCCGCCACTTGCAACGCCAGCCAGTTCTAGTCCCACCTGCTCTACTTCTGATCCAGCTTCCTGCCAATGGGCAGCCTGGGAGACAGGATGGCGCAAGGGCTTGGGTCCCCAACTCCCTTGGGGAGACTCAGATGGTATGCCAGCCTCTGGCCTGGCCTAGCCTAGTGGCTATAGGCCTTTGGGGAGTGAACCAGGAAGTCAAAGCTCTGTACTCCCCTCCTCCCACATTGCCTTTCCAGTGTATGAAAATTCTTAAGAAAAAACCACTTGGGGCCAGCACTGTGGCATAGCAGGTTAAGCCTCTGCCTGTAACGCTGGCCTCCCATATGGGTGCCAGTTTGAATCCAGGCTGCTCTACTTCCAATCCAGCTGTCTAGTGTGCCTGGGAAGGCAATGGAAGATGGCCCAAGCGCATGGGCCCCTGCACCCATGTAGGGGACCCGGAAGAAGCTCCTGGCTTCAGATCAGCTCAGCTCCAGCTGTTGGAGCCATTTGGGGAGTAAATCAGTGGATAGCAGACCTGTCTCTCCAATTCTGCCTCTCATATCTTAAGAACTTCCAGTGAACTGGGGAAGGACAGACCTAGACCATGCCTGGCCTGCCAACTCCCAGGGAAACACTGAACTTAGGAAGTGACGTCCAAACCAAGGCGAGAACGCAGGAGGGCTCTGTAACAGATGCAGCAGGCAGCCAGCACCTGAGCCCAGGACCAGCGCCAACACTGCCCCACGACTGCCCCTTCCTGGGTGCCCCAACAGGAGCCCCGGCACACCCCACAGCTTCTCTAGGACAATTAGAAGCCTTCTGTCAGGGAGTCTGCTGGAGACAGGCTGGGAGGCAAACCCGACTGGCAAAGATCGAAACCACACCTGCCTTCTACAGCTTCCACGTAAGAGCAGCAGAACCAGAGACCTTGGGACAAGTCAAACGCGAGTAGTCTCACGTGCACCACACACGGCAGGCCTGAAGACGCCCCGCCTGGCGACGCCGTCGCTTTCTTGGCTTCTGGCACAGGCCCACGCCACCATGTTCACCCAGGGACAAGACTGACACACGACCCAGCCAGCCTCCTTGTCATTTAAGCAACGCATGACTGATGCAGAGACCCTGTATCGGTCCCGACGGCAGTGAGGGAGGGACACGTGGCCACAGCCCAGCCTGGTGGTGTCACCATGTCACGCCTGTTCCTGGTGCTGTGGTTTACCGCCAGAATCCTTTCCTTTAAGGGCCAGTTCCAAGTATTCCAGTAACGCCTGGGTTTGTGCAACAGCAGGGTGGGGTGAGGGGGATGGGTGGGTTCGCTAGGACAGGCCCGGCCGCGAGCTGGTACCTGCGGGGCGGTGAGCGCCGCCAGGGCCCAGACCCTATCCTTTGTGCCGCATTTCAGGACAGAGGATGTAAGAAGCGTCCGTTCGTTTAAGATGCCTCGAGCGCGCTGGCCGAGGGGCTGCTGGGGATAAAGTGGGACTGAACAGGGCCCCCGGCTCTCACCTTCTCATCCTCATCCCGTTCGTCAGAGGTTTGTGGGTTCGCCCGCTCAGGTTCTTTCTCCTCGGGTCTCCGTTTGGCGGCTCTGTTGGGTGAGCAGATACAGTAGCTATTCTCCCAGAGAAGCCAACTCTGGCCAACTCACCGAAAATGACAAGTTGGGACTGGTGCTGTGGTAGTGGGTTAGGCCACTGCGAAACCGGCATCCAGATGGGAGTGCCAGTTCAAGTCCCGGCTGCTCCACTTCAGATCCGTTCCCTGCTGGTGCGCCTGGGAGGCGGCAGGTGATGGTCTAAGTGCCTGGCCTCCTGCCACCCACATGGGAGACCGATGGGGCTCCTGATTCCAGCCTGCTCCAGCCCAGGTCAACCATTTGGGGAGTTAACCAGTGAGTGGGAAACCCGTCACTCTTCCTTTCAAATAAAATCACTTGGGGACAGGGGAGAGACAAACTACACCTATCACAGAGCAGAACGTTCCAGGGGCTGTAAAAGGGCACTAAAGGGAGGGGCTGCAAACTGAGGGGCCAAGGGCAGAGCTGGTGTCAGCCCTGCCCTGAGCCATCCAGGCTCCCGGCAGCACCAGCCAGCCCGGGCACTTCTGGGTCACCCCAGCCCCCTGCCACAAGAGCGTGGGCACTTTGGGGACAAGCAGCACTCCACACATGCGTCAAACACTCACAGGTCTTTGGGTTGACTCCTGGGCCTCCTTTCGTCCTGGGAGGAGAGAGGGAGGGAAGGGAGCAGTCAGCTCCTGGGACAGAGCTACACAGACACCAACACCAAAGCACTGGGACTCCAGCGACAGACGGGGAGACCGGGGCCCAGCACAGGGCAGGAGGTTTCCAACTTTCCCTTCCGTAGGTCCCTGCCCATGAGAGGGTGCTGAAGGGTCTCCCCGACCAGGGGCCGGCCCTTCCGTGAAGGGCCAGGCCCCCAGCGCTCACGTCTCACCACGGCTCGCCTCTGCCCCCATAAGACTCTACTGATAAACCAGGCAGGAGGCTGGATATGGCCTTCGGGCAAAGCCTCTGCCCTGCCCTCGAGCAGCTCCGCGGAGCAGGGACTATTTCATGGACGTGCTGTCAGGAGCAGCACGCGGCCAGAGGCAGGAGGGATTCAGCCAAGGACACCGGCATGGTCACTACAACACGTAGGAACCCCCAAGACCACCTTCTGGCCAACCACGTGGTTTGTTTGCATGAAGCAACACACTCAAGACCGTGTGTGAAGACAGATCGGCAACATGAGAAGCCAAACGCTTGGTCCTCAGAGCCCTTCCGGCTGTAGGCCACAGTGCCGGCTGGGAGGTAAGATCTCTAGCCCGAGGGGACCTGGGCAAGACGTCTGGACAGGAAAGGCGACCGACAGCACCAGCTGGTTCCTCCGCCATCAGGCTGAGGAGGACAGCCCCTTGCCGACCCAGGCAGGAGGAGCCGGCGCCCAACCCAGCAGGTCATGACCTGGGGCTCCGAGCTGCGTGTCTACATCCAGCCATCTCCCTAGCACAGCCTCTCAGCCAGACAGCGGGGACTCGTGCCCCTCCCTGGGGTGCAGGACCCTCGCCGGCCTCTTCTCCCGGGGCCCCGCCCCCGCTGCAGGTGGTCGGCCCTCCAGCATCCACATCTGCTGACTCAGCCAACCCCAGACTGAAGACGTGAAAAAACACGCATCCGTATTCAACTTTCCTTGTCATTATTTCCAACAAGGCAGCGTGACCCTGAGGTAGCTTGGATACCACATCCGGTGTTGCAAATTACCCCAGGGTGACAGTCTACGGGCTGTGCAGGGGTTCCATGGGGACAGTGTGGCGCTTTACAGCAGGGACTCGGGCACCCGCGGATTCCAATAGCCCAGAGGGGTTCTGGGACCCACGTCCTGTCATCATGTGGGGCTGGCTCGAACCTCAACTGCGCCCCATGCCATCTCTCCTAACCCAAGGGGACCAGCAATAAGGGAGAAAGAACACAAGGGTTCTGCTTTACTCTCTCATCGCCTTCTTCCTCCATCTCGGCCTGAATTTCTGGTCCGGCTTCCTGGTCGGGCGGCTCTTCGGGTCTCGGTTTGGGTGTTCTGCCACGCGAAAGAGCACACATGCCAGTCAGCCCCAGGAGCCAACGCCACCCCTCCCCAGTCCCTTCGCAGGGGGCCCAAAGGCACATGTGACATGCTCTGCAGGTAGACCCCTGACACAAGATGTGATCGGTGGGCACAGACGCCAGGGCTGAACACAAGCCAGACCACAGGACTGCACCCATCTAAGCCCGTGTGCGACCACAAGCGCTCTCCAGCACCTACTGCAAAGCCTCCACCTCCCCAGCCTGCGCCCTGCCACTGGGGGCAGGCACTCAGCCCTGCTCGAGCCTCAGGCCTGGCCTCAACGTGTGTCCGGCGGCCACCCTCGCCAGGGTCACCAGGGGACGCTGCAGAGTCCCCACCAGCAAGCAGGCCCTCACCGGAGGCACTGCTCAACCCTGGACTGCCCAGGCTCCGCACATGTGAGCTGAGAAAACCTTTGAGCTGGGCTGTGGCGTTCGGGACGGACCAGGCGCTTAGTGCTGTAAGGCTAGCACCTTCCCCGTCACGTGGCCGTGACGGAGGGCCTGGGTCAAGCTGCGCCGTGGCCATCTGGGCTCCCGCAGGCAGACCTGACCACGCACTCCGAGCATAACTAACATGAGGGCTCTGCACCCACCCACTGTTCTCCCACAGTCCTGCCGCCATCCAGCCCCCAGCACCAAGCGCGCCAGGAATACTCACTGGTCTCTGGCCTGACTCCTGAGCCGCCTTTCCTCCTAGGTAAGGAAACACGGGAGGAGTTAGTTCTTTGCCACTTGGCCCTGACCTACTGACAGTGTCCTGCGGAGGCGAGGTTAACTGGTCCTACAGTCTGGGGGTAGGAACGAAGACCGTCTTCCCGATGGCCCAGGTGCTCGGGCCCCTGCCACGCACACAGAGACCTGGATGGAGTTCCAGGACGCTGGCTCAGCCGGGCCCAGCCCTGGCCCTAGCAGCCATCTGGGGAGTAGATCAGCGGGAGAAGGATCCCCCTCCCTTTCTCTAGTTACTCTGCTTTTCAAATAAAGTCTTAAAGGTTTGAGACAGCAATTTCTGCTGTTTCTGATTAACTTGAAGACATACCTATCAATATTCCCAAACACGTAACCATTAGTAATAAGGACAATAACTTTGGTTGAGTAAGCAGACAGGAAATGAAGAAAAGTCTTACAAAACAGATCTCCCAGAGGCTCAAGCGCCCTTACAGCAATGTCACTCGTCCGTGCCGACAGCCGCATGGACACATCACCTCTCAAGTGAGGACTAAGGAGCAGCTCCGTCTCCCCACGGCCAGCAGCCTGGGCTTAAAGGGCCACACACACGCAGCCCGTGTTCCAACAGCCAGCTGAGCTGCCCCCTGCAACCCCGGCATCCAGCGCATCCAGTATCAGAGCACCAGTTCAAGTCCCGGCTGCTCCACTTGTGACCCAAGTCTCTGCTGCTGTGCCTGGGAAAAGGGCCAAGTACTTGGGCCCTTGCCATCCTCCTGGGAGACCAGGAGGGAGTCCCAGGCGCCTGGCTCAGGCCTGTATCACTGCAGCCATTTGGGGAGCGAACCAGCAGATAGACGGAGGTCTCCATCACTCTGCTCTTCCAGCAAAGAAAGCAAACCAAAAACCAGACATACCTCACCTCACGAGACAGTGACTCAGCAAGTTTAACCTCAGAAATCGCACACAAGGGAGCTGGTCGAGAGCAGAGAGGCTGGTGGTGCTCAGAGACACGAGTGCAGCTTCCTACCGCACGAGATCCCGAGAGCGGGACCAGGGGAAGCCCAACTAACCAGCCGGAGCCGCCTGCACCGAGACAGCCACGGGCCGTGTAGCTGCAGGGACAGAGGACCCGCCTGCACCCAGAGGGCCACGCGTAGCTGCAGGGACAGGACGAGCCTCCGGCGGCGGTAGCAGGTCCAGGAGCCCTGCACAGCCTGCTCAGTCCCCCGCGGGGCGCAGCACAGCGGGGAGTTCTGCCCTCCCCCAGGTGCCCCAGCCCCCAGGTCTCCAGGACCCTGGCTCCACGTGGCACAGGAGCTCCAGACCCGGCTTCACGGCCAGAGTTCTGGGGAAACAGCGGGTCCAATCTCACAGGCAACAATGCAGCTTTATGTCCAGACCATGCTGCGGGATCTGGCGCCTCCCAGGAGCTCGCGTTGCATACCAGAGTTAAAGTGCTGCCTGAGGGCCCGGCGCCTGCGCCGTGGCTCACTCAGTTAATCTTCTACCTGGGGCGCCGGCAGCCCATATGGGCGCCTGGATCTAGTCCAGGCTGCTCCTCTTCCAGTCCAGCTCTGCTGTGGCCCAGGAAGGCAGTGGAGGATGGCCCAAGTCCTTGGGCCCTGCACCCGCATAGGAAGCGCCTGGCTCCTGGCTTTGGATCGGCGCAGCGCCGGCTGTATTGGCCATTTGGGGGGGTGGACCAATGGAAGGAAGACCTTTCTCTGTCTCTGTCAAACAGATAAAAAAATCTTAAAAGATGCTGCCTGGGAGGTCCCCCTCCCACAGCCGAGCACCTGGGCTGCAGTCCCAGCTCTACTTCCAATTCCACATTCCTGATGCACACCCTGGGAGGCAGCAGGCGAGGATGGCTCAAGTACTCGGGACCCTGCCACCCAGTCGGAGACCAGATGGAGTTCCTGGCTCTTGGCTTTGGCCTGGCCTAGACCTGGCTTCTGCAGCCCTGCAGGGAGTGAGCCAGGAAGTGGGAGCTCTGTATTTCTAGAGAAGTAATTTGAAAATTCTCTTCACGAAGGCCTCGTGACTAAGTAGCAGATGCCTGCTCGATGCCCAGGCCTGATGTTCTGACCACCACCACAGAATCCACGTCCCTCGTGGACAATCAGAACAAGGCTGACCAACTGCAGGTTAGGCCACTGCCTGCACTGCTGGCATCCTGCAGCAGCGCGCCGGCTCGAGCCCCTGCTGCCCCGCTTCCAATTCAGCTGCCTGTTAGTGTGCCTGGGGAAGCAGCCGATGTCCGCCCGAGTTCCAGGCTCCCGTCTTCCACCTGGCCCAGCCCTGGTCCTGGTAGCTATTTGGGGAGTGAACCAGCGGACAGAAGAATGTTCTGCCTTTCCAATAAATCTTAGCTTAAACAAAACTGTATTTGCTTCTAAGTCAAGGCCGCTTTGATCAGCCAGTCATTCTGCTCCTACATATTCTATAACCCTGTCCCCATCCCTGGACCCCAGTGGGCGCTCTTAGATTAAGCGGAAGTTGCCAAGGACTTACTTGTTCACTTCTCTCTTCTTCCCCTACGGCGAGGGTTCCTGGGGTCGTCACGTCCGGTTCTTCTGCAGGAGGAGGTTCAGGGACTCTGCTGGACAAAGTGACATAGCCAGGGTGACCGACGCGGGCTCCTTCTCTGGAATCCGTTTTCTCCAACAGTCTCCCTCTCCCCGCCCAAACACCGTCCCCATCTCCAGAGGCCTCGCTGGACATCCAGGACTGAGCATGACCTCTGCACCTGCTGCTGGCCACACGGGCTGCTTAGGGTCACTTCTGTCACAGGCCCTGGATTGGAAGGTTCACACTGGGGACAGGCGTCCTCCTGGGACACCGACATCCCCCGCTGGAGTGCCTGGATTCCAGTCCCAGCTCCGCTTCCCGTCCAGCTTCCCGCTGACCCACACCCTGGGAAGCAGCACGTCACGGCCCCTCATTCCCATGCGGGAGAACCCAATTCAGTTATGGGCTCCTGGTGTGGGCCCGGCCCAGGCCTGGATGTCGCAGGCATTTGTGAAGTGAACCACCAGGTGGAAGGTGTCCGTCTCCGCCTCTCTGCCTCCCAAGAAAATGCAGACTGAGGTTCACAATCTGACCCCAAACTCTGCATCCTCACGGCAAGGCTGTGGCTCCCACGGAGCCCACAAAGCTCTCGTTTCTAAACCTTGCAGGAAAGCAACTTCCGAAATGAAGTCGGATGCGGAGAACAGAAAGGGTGTGGTAACTGCTCTTACCGTTCTGCGGATCTGACTCTCCGTCTCTTCTCCTCCTGTGGGGTTGGGAAGAACAAACACCAGGTATTGGCTTCCCAGGAAGCTACCACCACAGGCGTGCGTCAAGGTAAACACACAGGACGTGGCGAAAAACAAGGCGGGGAGAAGGGGCAGGGCTGGGGATCTGCAGCCTGCTCTGGGCAATGGCCCACCCACCTTTGATGCACCACCACCCCTAGACCAGCTGAGGCCCAGGAGGGGCCAGCAAGCTCCTGCCCCCTGGAGACCGCCCAGGGACCCAGTGGCAAAGGACCAGGCCCCCCGTCTCATGTCAGGAGTTCTGGAACCTCCCAGCATCCCAGGTGGCCATGGGGGATTCCCACCAGGCAGTGACAGTGACAACCCCAATGGGCGCTGGCTCTTTCTCAGCTGAGCATCCCACCCAGCCCACTGCTGTCCAAGTTCACGAGGCTCCCTGGCTAGCTCGGGGGTTCTCGTTTGTGTCCGATCGAAGGAGGATGAAAGCACGTGGGCAGACAGTCCTGTACCTTCTGACGTGGAAGCTGCAAGAACCTGCCCACACCTACCTGGGTAACAGGAACATGCACATACACACGCATGCACACGCACGCCCTGTGAGTAGTCTACAGGCTGCACCCAGGTCTGCTGCTGTGTTACTGTCCCCACTGGGGAGAGCAGGCCAGTAGTACACAGGACCTCTCGTACCACGTGACACGGAGCCCCTAACAGCCGAGTGCAAGTACGTACGAGTACGTGGGACCCAAGATTTCGCCCCTAGATGGGCGTGAGCTGCAGCAGCAACTCTTCCTGGGCCCCCCCACCCCCTGAGTCCTGGCCCGCCCTGTAGGGTTCAAACTTGCCATGCTCCCCATGCTGTGTGCCGATGCCTTCAAGTCAGGCCCTCTAGAGCAATCTTGCACTCACACTGCTCCCACTGGCTGTCCCTGCAGGCTCCTGGCCACATGACGCTCGCACGTTAGGGCACGGTCAGCGAATCCAGCCCCGCGAGTGCAGCTGAGGCGCCGAGGCCACCCTACCTGGTCCTTTTCCTCCTCATCGATGGACTCATCCGACTTGTTTTCCGACTGCTCCTCAGGTTTCCGTTTGGCAGGGCTGTCATACAGAGAGGCCGGCTTAGCTCAGAGACCCCAGACCTCCGGGGGCCCCGTCTGACTTATGCTCCTCCTTCAACACTGACTCAGGACCTAGGTGGAGAGGCCAGTTCCCTCCTGGAGCCACCCGAGGCCAGGAAGCCTAGAGGCTTCTGCCTGACTTGGGTGTCGCCCTCGAGCAGCCCCGAGCGGTCACGGCTCTGGAAGCTCCTCTGTAGCTGCTGGTGTCAGGAAAGGGGACCCGCAGGCCTGACAGCCACCTAGGAGGCAGTCAGCCTCGCCAAACAGACCCGAGTCCAACCAGGCCTCCGGCCCCAGCTGCCTGCTACATGGCTTGCTTGCCAGATGGGTCAATAGGAACATGAATTATGTATATCTATTTCGTAGTAACACATCCTTACGTTTTACCTGGCACAAACAGTGTTAACTTTAATTTTTTTCAAAGATTTGTTTGAAAGGCAGAGTTAGAGAGCGACATTTTCCACCTGCTGGTTCACTCCCCAGATGGCCACAACAGCCAGAGCTGGGCCAATCCGAAGCCAGGAGCTCCCTCCAGCTCTCCTGCTCCCCCACATGGGTGCAGGGACCCAAAGCTGGGTCGTCCCAGCTGCCCTCCCAGGTGCACTTAGCCAGAAGCCAGATCGGAAGTGGAGCAGCCAGAAAGGAGCATCCAGGACGCAAACCCATTCCTTTATGGGATGCGCCGGCGCCACAGGTGGTGGCTTTACCTGCTATTCCACAGCACTGGCCCCTCCGTTTTGCATTTTATGAGAGCCTGCTAAGGGACAGCTATGTGGTACAGCAGTGAAGTCACGCGAGATACTAGCATCCCGCATCAGAGTGCCTGGCTCGAGTCCTGGTGTGTGGCTTCCTGCTCATGCACACCCCGGGAAGCAGCGGGGGAGGGCACAAGTATTTGGTTTCCTGCCACTCAGGTGGGGGACCTAAAGTTCCAAGCTCCTGGCTTTGACCTGGTCAGTCCCAGCTGTAGGCGGCTTTTAGGATAGGAACCAGCAAGTGGAACATCTATCTGTCTTTCTTCCGTCTCTCTGCCTTTTAAGTCATTAGAAGGAAGCCATGATCTTTAGGGTAAAGACAAGGGAACAGATGACGTCTTCAGAAATGCTACTCATGGATGTCTCGTCAAAGCCAGATAAAAACCCATGCAGTATAGAAGTCCCGACTGCTAAGTCACACCCCACCAGCTCCATCCCATCCACTCGACCACAAGGCAACTGGCCCCAAGAGGCGGCAGCGGCCCATCCGCTGTATACTGACCCCCTCGCAAAGTGAGACGTGATGGTGGTCTGCCTGGTGATCCTCCTTGTCACCCTGGGGCTCGGTAAATCCTCCACTGTTTCAGGGGAAAGAGAAAGCTGCCATGAACAGGTGGGCCCGCAGCCAGCGTGTAGTCCTTCAATGCTACCCAGGTGCCGCGGGGAGCCAGGAGCCGAGGCCAGAGGCCTTCGGTTTCCGTTCCAGTCAGTAACCAGCCTGCCAGCACCAGTACCGGCACCGCCGGCTCGCCGAGCCATTTCCCGCGAGTTCTAGGAGGAACCCGAACCACACGATGAACCAGAACGTCCCTTCTACCATCACAGGATTATGTGCCGAGAACCAGACCCCCGATCCAGGCCTAGGTCCTTTCACCTGCCTACCTCACACGTGCTTGGGACACTGAAGCCAGCCTACAGTTGGCAAGTCAAGTAGGCTTTGTGTCACGTGACGTGAGCAAGTGTGGACTAGCTCACAAGATACTGAACAGTGAGGGGCCGGCACAGGGGCACCGTGCGTTACACTGCTGCTGGGACCCTGGCTCTCCGTATCAGCACGGCTTCGAGTCTCGGCTACTCTTTCCTACGCAGCTGCCTGGGGAAGCGGGTCATGGTCCAAGGGCTCGGGCCCCTGCCACCTACATGAAGACCGGGGTGAAGTCCCTGGCTTCTGGCTTTGGCCTGACCCAACCCTGCCTGCTGCAGCCACTGGGGATGCACCGGCGGATAGAAGCACTCGCTCTAATCCCCTCAGACACTCTGCCTTTGGAATGAGTAAGCAGATCTTGAAGAGGAGAAACAAAACGTTAATTGCATGGCACTGTCTGTTTACCCTAGCGATCATGGGGCTGACCAAGAGCCGCGACTGCTGCCACAGCATCGTGCCGGCCGTCACCAGCCCAAGGAGAAACGGAAATGCCCAGTGCGCTTTCTCCCGAGAGCCTATCACTTCCATACCACCCAAAAGCAAAGATAAAGCTAGACTAAGGTCACCTAGCCCCCCCCCAAAAGAAACCTAAACTGGGGACCACCCACTCAGCTCTAGGTTCGAAGTCCACACGAATCCTGCCCCAGGGCAGGATCGGGTACAGGTCAGCCACAAGCCCAGGGTCCTTACACTTGGGCTCGCCGTCAGCCTTGCTTCTCCTGGGCGTGCGAGCTTTGGCGCTGGGTTTGGGGGGGCTGCTGGACTCCGCCATGCCCGCTCTCCGCTCTTCGCCACTTGCCTGGCTCCCGTTTCCTACACAGCCGTTGGCGTCTCGGCTCAAGGCGTGAGCTCCGTTCTCCAAGGACAAATCTTTATTTAAAAGGGATTTGACTTTAGCCAGGTAGCCCTCCTACAGCAGGAAAGGATAATTTAGGTAGCAGTGAATGTAAACAAGTGGCAGCGAGAGAACAGGGAAACGCACGTTTCCCTCACAATCATCAGGCAACAAGCAGAACTGGGGGTTCCGCCCCCCTGGGCGGCCGGGGCACCGGGGAGGAGGAGCGGACGTCCTTCTAGAAGCCCAGGTGAGCCCAGGTGCCAAGCACCGACTTACCTCGGAGAGTTCTTCCTTATGCAACTTGGTTTCCAAGTCACACAACTGATTCTTTATTTCCGTTTGCAGAAATTCATGCAAGAGATTCAACTTCTCCCTCACGCACTCCTAAGGGGAGGACACAGCGTTAGCAGTCAAACCCGACACGCTGTTAACTCCTGGGCGAGGGCACACAGCGCACGAAGCTGCCTGGTCACGCCTCAGCGACGGAACGGCAGGCAGTGCCGTCTCGGGCCCAGAACCTCTACATTTTGTGCAACACGGCTGTGACGTTTCTGTTGAGGTCACATCACTCCCATCTCCAAAGTGGTGAAAACAGGAAGGTTAGAAGGGCTGGGCTGGCGCTGTGGCACAGCGGGTAAAGCTACTCCCCCCGACGCCAGCATCCATGTGGGGAGCCAGTGGGAGTCTCGGAAGCTGAGCCGTTGGTCCAGCTCCGTGCTAAGGTTCCTGGGAATGCAGCAAGAGATGCCCCAAAACCCCGGGGCCCTGCATCTACACGGGAGACCCAGAAGAAGCTTCTGGCTTCAATCTGGCCCAGCCATGGCAGTTGCAACCATCTGGGGTGTGAACCAGCAGGTGCAAGATTTCTCCATTTTTCCTTCTCTTTATACGTCAACTCTGCCTTTCAAATAAAATGAATCTTAAAAAAGCCAGCGAGGAGTCAGCTTTGTGGTACAGTGGGTTCAGCAGCTGCCTGCGAGTCCAGCATCCCATATGGCACTGCCAGGACCCGGCCGCTCCACTCCAGACGACGTGCCTGGGCCCTGCCACCCACATGGGAGACCCCAGTGGAGTTCCCGCCTCCAGCCTGCCCAGACCAGGTTGTTGTGGCCATCTGGGGAATGAAACGGGGGACAGAGGATTGTCATTCTGCCTTTGAAATGAGGCAATCTAAAAAGCAAGATGGAGACACAGGTTGAGCATCCATAACCCAAAAATCTGAAATGTTCGAAAATCTGGCACCGAGTGCTAGCATGCCCACACAGGTGGGAAGCTGCGCCCTGACCTCCTGGTGCGTCAGTCGAATCCAGATGTACTAACGTTGTGTCAGACTACCTCTAGGCCATGTGTAGAAGGTACACATGAAACAGCTTCCACAAACAGCCCAAAATACCAAATAACACTTGTGGCCCCAGGCATTCTGGGTAAGAGACTCCATTGTCCCGATGTGGATCGGAACAGAAGTGTGCCTTTGAAGACACTGTTACCCAGACAGGCTGGTTCATCTGCAGCACAGTGTGCGGACACTAGACGAGACCATCCATCTTCCAAACCTCATGGAAGAGGCCAGCATGGTGGCACCGCAGGTTAAGCTGCCACCCCCCCACCCCCCCCCCCGCAACGCTGGCCTCCCATGTGAGTACTGGTTGGAGCCCCAGCTGGTCCGCCTTCCATCCGGCTGCCTGCTACTGTGCCTGGGACAGCAGAGGACGGCCGGAGTGCTCGGGCCCCTGCACCCATGACCTGGCCCAGCCCCAGCTGTTGTGACCATTTGGGCAGTGAACCCACACATGGAAGACCTCCCGTCTCTTTCTCTAACTCCACCTCTGAGATTTTTAAAAGAGGAACTATTGGAAAAGGAGCCAGTTCCACCTGGGCAAGTTTCTTTAGGAGCTACAACATCTGAAGCTGTCACCTCAGGAGTGAGAATATTTGAAGACCGGCCTTACCTTCTCTGTCAAGCTGTCTCTTTCCAAATCTTTGAGCCTGGAACAAGAGAGCAGAGAAAGACAAGGCTTGTTAAGCAACTTTGCTTACCTCAAAGAGTCACTGCCACAGTTTAAGAATTTTAAAAACACGTTTCACACGAGCATCACCAAGAAAAAGTGGCTTTTCTCCCCTGATGTCTAGAATGTTCCACACGAATGGCCACATGCTAAGAAGTCACTTGCGGGGCCAGCTACTCTACAACGCCAGAATCCTGTATCAAAGGTTTGAGTCTCCGCCGTTCCACTTCCCATCCAGTTCCCTGCTAGTGTCTGGAAAGGTAATAAGGAAGTGGCCCAAGCACCTGGGCCCCAGCACCCAGGTGGGGAGACCTGCAATGGAGTTCTTGGCTCCAGGCTTTGGCCTGGCCCAGTTCCAGTCATTACTGCCATTAGGGGAATGAACCAGTGGATGGAAGACTTTGTTTCTGTGTCGCCCCCACCCCCAACCCCCATGACTGCCTTTTGAGTCAATTTTAACAAAAAGTCATCTGCAATCTGGATGAGGTCCCCTTTCAGGGTCACTTTTCTGATGGCGAGAGGCTACGGGGCTCCCTGGTAGAATAAGCACCGTTTCTAATGATCCTGGGAGGGCGCAGCAGGTCAGGTTGGGGCCCTCTGTAAATCAGAGACCTTCAGCTGGTCTCTCTCCAGCCGGGGCTGACAGGGGCCAGTGGAGGGTATGCCACCACGTGGCCCGTGTCAGGAGCCCAGGACCAGGGCCATGCTGTGGGGCCCAGCCGGCACCTGTTCCCAGAGATGTGCGGGGGCACTAGAGAGGGCGAGAAAAGCCGGCTGCGCCTCGGAGCCCCGAGACCTCATCCTCCGGCCCCGTGTCCCTAATCGCTCTTGGGGACAGTCTGGCTGGAAGACCAGGCCCAATTTGATAACTGAGGATTATCAACTCCTGTCTCCGGAGGCACAGGGTGGGAAATGGACAAGACACCAGAGAAAGAGGCGATTGGCTAGGCGGCCGTTCCTGGCCTGGGGTCGACTGCTGGCTGCAGGGCGACAACAGCTCCCACAGCTGGGGGGCGTCTGTGTGCTGGGAGGATGCTCTGGGCAGGGACCAGCCCTGTCGTCTCCAGAGGCTCCTATCCGGCACGCACAGATCAGGTGTCCGCTGGGCTACAGGGGCCATGCGCAAGCAGCAAGGCCGGGGATGGTGGGCTTTGCCAGACCCAACGTCACCCCCTCAAGTGCTGCAGGGGAGCCTGGTCCCTGCTTCCTACATCCAAAACCACTCGACTGCAGGCACGTACTGTGCCAGGCCCTGTAGCAGGCAAGGCGTTGGGTGACCAGACGTGGGTGCCACCAGGCAGGCAAGGCCTTTCTGGACAAAGGACGCTTGGCAAACAGCATCTGTGACACAGTGGATGTCACCACTGTGACGAGCAGCTTCAAGATCAAGACTTCCAGAACCAGGCAGAGCTCCTTCCAAGCCAGTCATGCCACCCTGGCAGTGGCAGGGTCCAGAAAGACCCCTTGGTGGTCACTGGCACAGCGGGCACTTCCGGCCAGGGGCACACATGCCACTGCCACAGTAGTACCTCCCGCCCCTTGGTCATCCCTCAAACCTGTGGCCAGGACACCGCTCCCTCCCCCAGCTGCACAGTCCCCTGGTGCTAGGCTACCCCAGGGCTCAAAGACAAAGCTCGTACCGTACCGTACTGGTGCCCCCAGAGTGTAGGCACCTCCCACATGGGGGCTCAGGACACACCCACGGGTGAGTGCTTCCAACCCTGCCCAGTGAGCACTGAAACAAAGGGAGCTTCAGGAGACTGGATTTAACCTGCCTGGCCTCAGAACGGAAGTGAGGAAGCAGAGCGGGCCTGCCCTCCCCGCCTGCTGGAGGGACCTCGAATCCAGCCCTTCCCTGGAACACTGGGCACGCAGCCGCCTACCTGCGATCCGCTCGTAACCACGAGGACTGGACACGGACGGCAGGGACCCAGCAGAGGCCTCGGAGGACACACGTTCGGCTCCCTGCCAGCCCCGATCCCGTGACTCATTCCTCGTTGCTTCCCTCAGATTAGTCATGGATTTACAGGAGGGCACTTCACAAAGTTCGTGGAAACGTTGAATGGGAAGTTCGCTGGAATGCGAGGAGACCGAGACCCACACATTTTCCGCGAACTCTGGGATGTGTCCTCATGCAGGTAGCGCACGCCAACGACCAGGATGTCAGGGCTAAGCGGGCCCTGAACCGGGCCAGGGAGAGCTCAGAGCAGCCAGCTACAAAGGCCGCCCCACAAGTGAGAGTCGGGGCCAGCGTCTGGGCGAGCCATGGACACGCCCGCACCCCATAGAGCGTCTGGGTTCAACAGCCTGCTCCAGGACAGGCTTAAGCCGCAGCTTGGGTTCCTGGCTCCTCCTTCTGGTCTGGCCAGGCCCTGACTGTTTAGAGAGTGAGCCACAATGGACACAGTCTCCAGGGCAGGTGAGGAAGGACCACCCAAGATGTTATCTGAGGACAACAGAAGACAATAGATCCAAGATGCCACACCTGACACCTGCCTTCCCAGAGCAAAGGGAGCAGATGTGATTAAGGTTATAGCCATTGAGATGGGGAGATTATCCGGATGATCCCTGGAGGCCCAGTCTAATCACTGGAGTCCTTAAGAGCCAGAACCTTCCCAGCTGCCCTGCTAGGGAGGTGCAAGGACTCAGCCTACGGCCACGGGCTTTGAAGACGAGGCCGTAGAGGCAGCCTCATGGGAACCTGGGACGCCTGGGAATGGCCCTCAGCTTCCAACCAGCAAGAACATGAGTAAGAGGTCAAGCAGCCACTTCGGATGCCTGCATCCGCCGTCAGGGCGCCAGCCCAAGTCCCAGCTACCATTTCCAATCCAGCGCCCTGACACCAGGGAGGGCAGCACGTGGTGGGCCCCTGCTACCCATGAGGGAGACCCAGAGGAAGTTCTGGGATTCTGGTTTCAGCCTGACTCAGCCCTAGTTAGCTCAGACACTGGGGGAGAACCAGCAGATCGAAGATTTCTCCCCGTTACTCTTCCACAAAATAAACACTTTAAGAAAATGGAGACCTGTCTCCTTTGTTACTCTGCCTTTCAAATAAAACCAAATTAAAACAAAAAACAGGATTTGAATAGCAGTTCCGATGCCACTGGGGACACCCACCAGGCTCCATTTCTGTTTTTAATGACTCATTTCTCCGAGAGGCAGAGTTAGAGAGTGAGGTCTCCCATCCACCTGCTTACTCCCCAGATGGCTGTGGTGAGGCCCAAAGACTGCAACTCCATCCGGGTCTCCCGCACGGGTGGCAGGAACATTCGGGCTGCTTTTCCAGGCATGGGCCACATTCCTGGGGGATGCCGGCATCGCTGACCGCTGACGACAGCTTGCCCTGCCTGCGGCGCCACGCCGCCGGCTCCCTATCCACATCTGGCTCCAGCTTCCTGCTGAGCAGCACCTGGACGCAGCATGGGCTCAAGGAGTTGGGTCCCTGCCACTCTCATAGGAGACTCCGACTAGGTTCTGGGCTCCTGGCTTCCACTTGGCCCCATCTACACTATTACAGGCATTTAGGAAGTGAATCAGCACATGGAAGATCTCTCCTATCTTCAAGTAAAATGAAAATAAGCTAAGAGTGGGACCCAAGTCTGACAACCACAGGAAACCGATTCCTACTCACACCCTGGAAGGACAGGAAACGGATGCCACTAGAAACCTCCAGAACGCAGTGGCGCCTGCAGACACTTCCATTTTCGTTTGGGGAGACCCTACCAGGCTCCTGACCCACAGCACCCTCAGACAGCAAACACGTGCTGTTGACCTAAGCCACGGAGCCAGTGCAGCCTCAAATCCCTAACGTCTGGGTGGGAAGGAAGGAGACCAGGCAGCCCTCGAGTTTTAGGGGCACACAGCGAGTACCTTGATGGTTATTCAGCAGCTAGAAATTGGAACCGGCTCGAGAGGCCTCCAGATTGCAGGGAGGGGCTGGTGTCATGGCACAGGATCAGCCGCTGCCTGGGAGGCCAGCGTCGCATACTGGAGCCCCAGTCCGAGTCCTGGCTGCCCCGCTGCTGACTCAGCTCCCCGAAGCTGATGACGGCCCAAGTGCTTGGGTCCCTGCCACCCACGTGGGACAATGGAATCCTAGGCTCCTTGCTTTGAACTGGCCCAGTTCTGGTCATCTGGGGAGTGAACCAGCAGATAACCTGTCTCTCCCCTCTGTCCCTCTGCCTTTCAAATAAGAAAGCTTTTAAAGAGAAAATAAGAAACCACAGGGAACCCCTCCCAACACCCCGATCCCTGAGCGCAAGTTCTCGGACTGGAGGAGATGAGAGCCAGGAGCGCAAGAGGAGGTTCAGAACGTCAGGGAAGAGGCCTCCCGATAGCTCACGAACACCAAGCACGCACAGAGCGACGAAGCGTGATGAGACCTTGGCACAGAGACCAAGGGGACGGGTCGTTCCACCAGAAGGCAGCTGAAGGGCACGGCTGGGAAGAGAAGCAAACCCACACCTCGTCCACACAGGGGATGAGTCACCAGATCAGCATCTGCCTGGTGTCCCTCGCGCCCTTGGAGTTGAAGTCACGTACTCCTAACAGAACGAGCTACGAGGGCACTTCCAAAGGTTCGTGCAAGCGGCCGGCATGGTGCTGCAGGGGAGGCTGCCACCTGCAAAGCCGGCGTCCCGTTCGGGTCTCGGCTGCTCCACCTCCCAACCAGCTCCTTGCTGACGTGCCTGCGAGAAAGGCAGTAGATGGCCCGATGGCTTGGGTCCCTGCCACCCACGTGGGAGACCAGGCTTCTGGCTCTAACCTGGCCCAGCCTCAGCAGTTGAAGCCATTTGAGGGAGTGAATCAAACGTTGGAAGCTCTGTCTCCATCACTTTAACTCTGCCTTTCAGATAAATAGATCTTTTAATAACATTCATGAAAAATGGAGTTAAGTTCCAGGGCCTGGCACTGTGGCCCTGCAGGTTCAGCTGTGGCCTGCAGCTCTGGCATCCCACGAGAGCACCCCCTTGAGCCAGAGCTGTTCCACCTGATCCAGCTTCCTGCTAGTGCTCCTAGGGGAGCACTGCGAGATGGGCCCAGTCCTCGGGCCCCTGCCGCCCACGCGGGAGCCCCGGATGGAGGCTCCAGTCCTCGGGCCCCTGCCGCCCACGCGGGAGCCCCGGATGGAGGCTCCAGTCCTCGGGCCCCTGCCGCCCACGCGGGAGCCCCGGATGGAGGCTCCAGTCCTCGGGCCCCTGCCGCCCACGCGGGAGCCCCGGATGGAGGCTCCAGTCCTCGGGCCCCTGCCGCCCACGCGGGAGCCCCGGATGGAGGCTCCAGTCCTCGGGCCCCTGCCGCCCACGCGGGAGCCCCGGATGGAGGCTCCAGTCCTCGGGCCCCTGCCGCCCACGCGGGAGCCCCGGATGGAGGCTCCAGTCCTCGGGCCCCTGCCGCCCACGCGGGAGCCCCGGATGGAGGCTCCAGTCCTCGGGCCCCTGCCGCCCACGCGGGAGCCCCGGATGGAGGCTCAAGCTCCAGGCTCCAGGCTCCAGCCTGGGCTGTGGCCATTTGGAGAGTGAACAACGAAGGGAAGAGACAGATCCTCCATCTCCCTGTAACTCTGCCTTTCAAACAAACCTTTAAGTATATATATGTTCATTTTGGTGCAGAGTGTATCATAGTATGTACATGTCATCCAAGTATGGAAAATTTCTTATGAGAAACTATGGATTTCAAAAACTTCCGTATTAAGATAAATGTACCCTTTTAAAAGATTTACTTGAAAGGCAGGAGGAGACCTTCCATCTGCTAGTTCACTACCCAAATGGTCTCAGATCTGGACCAGGAACTACACCCCGGTCTCCCACATGGGTGGCAGGGGCCCAAGTATTTCAGCCATCCCCTGCTGCCTCCCAGGCCCACTAGCAGGAAACTTGATTGGAAGCAGAGCAGCCAGGACTCCAACTGGTACTCCGATCTGGGACGCAGGCATCGCAAGCAGTTTGATTTGCTGGACCACAATGCTGACCCCACCCTCCTTTAGGAAGGGTCCCAGAGAGGGAGAGACAGATCTTCCATCCACTGGTTCACTCCAAGTGGCCACAGTAGCTGCAGTTGGGCCAGTCCAAAGCCAGCAGCTCCCTCTGGGTCTCCCATGTGGGTGCAGGGACCCAAGCACTTGGGTCACCCTCCGGTGTGTTCAAGCCCATTAGCAGGGAGCTGGCCCAGAAGTGGAGCAGCTGGGACTTGACCCAGCGCCCACATGGGATGCCGGTGTTGCAGGCGGCAGTTTCACCGGCCCCTTGCCCCTTTCAATTCCACCCCCTCCCCCCAGCCCAGAACATGAAAGTCCTGGTGCACTGCTGCTCCCTTGGTGTAGACCCGCACGCTGTTCACGTGACCCAGTGATGAAGACCTCTGGAAACGCACCCGACATACGTACTCAGACGCGCTCAGGCAGTCCCCATAACGCCCCCGTAGCCCCATCCCCGTTTCACGGATGGACCACCAAGGCGCCAAGAGCTTAGAGAAGTTAGCCACAAGGCCAGCTGGGGCAGCATCTGACTGCTGTGGTCCACACCCCTAGACCCCCACAGCAGGAGAGAACAGGCGAGGCCACGCTAGCTTCATCCCGTTCAAGGCAGCTGCAGAATCAGACTTAGGGCCCCGCGGTGCGGTGTAATCTTATCACAGAAGGGCTGGCGGATAACCAAGCTACGATCATTACAAAGGCTAATCAGTTGTAGGAGGCAGGCTGCCGCAGTCCGTGTGCAAATCCAGGCTTCCTTACAAGGCAGAAGTCCGGCCTGCGAACATCTGTCTACCGGGCATCAGCCACAGCCTGAGATCAGCACCAACTTGCACGCTGCAAAGGCATAGGTGGGGTGTGCCGAGGAGCCCCACCCCCTTCTCACACAGGTCCGAGGACCCACGGCCAGCAGCCTGCCAGGGGCAGAGCAGGGAAGCCAGCCTCACACGGGTTTGCTCCACGTGCTCTCTGAAGACTGCCTCCACTGCTGTGAGCGGAGTGCATGCTGGGGCTGCGGATGGAATTCTGGTCCCCAGGCTCTGTGCCCCACGCAGAGCCTGCGGCAGGAAGCCACCAGCCCCCACTCGCGTTTTAAGACAATTATACTTCCACTTTAGAGATCTGAGCAGCAGCAAGGAGACAAAGGAGGAAGACACTTTCACCCTGCAAATGGTGGCATCTTGAACAGAACAAACAGCCGAGAAACGGGCTCGTTGGGGCCGGCAGCGTGGCGCAGCAGGTCAAACCACCGCTTGCAACATCGGCATCCCATCCCAGATGGCCAGTACACGTCCCCGCTGCTCTGTTTCCAACCTCGTTCCCTGCCGGCGCACCCGACGAGGCAGAAGGAAAGATGGCCTGAAGTGCTTGGGGTCCTGCCACCCACGTAGGAGACCCCGACGGAGCTTCTGGTTCCTGGATTCAGCCTGGCCCAGCCCCAGCTGCTGTGGCCATTTCGGGAGCAAATCAGTTAGAAAATGTCAGTCTTTCAAATAAGATTTAACAAGAGGGACCAGCATTGTAGGCTGCGCCTCTGCCTGCGGCGCCAGCATGCTATATGGATGCCAGTTCATGTCCCGGCTGCTCCTCTTCAGATCCAGCTTGTGGCTTAGGGCCTGGGAAAGCACTGTAAGACGGCCCAAATGCCTGGGCCCCCGCACTCACATGGGAGACCTGGAAGAAGCTTGTGGCTCCGGATCAGCCCAGCTCTGGCCATTGGCCATGTCGGGAGTGAACCAGCGGATTGAAGACTTCTGCCTCTCAAGTAAATAAAATCTTAGAGAAAAGAACAGGCTTGCCTATAAAGGTACAGAATATCAGACTTGAGGTATATTTTACTTAAAAAATTATGACTTAGAAATCCAAATGTTGAAACTACTTTCTAGTAACCTTATCTGATAGAACTATAAGGGAACTTCAGGAAGCTTACAGAAAACAGAATTAAGATTTTGGCAAATACAAAATCTGAAATCCGTATTTGTAATATACAAGAGCTTTGAGAAGCTGGGGGCCAGCGCTGTGGCATAGCAGGTGGGGCCGCCTCCTGACCCCGGCTCCCTGCTCACACAGACCCTGGGAAGCAGAGGCGATGGCTCCAGGCACCAGATTCCTGCCACCCACCCAGGAGACCTGGATGGAGTCCCCAGCTTCCTGCTTCTGCTGGGCCCAGCCTAGCATTAAGCATCAGGGAGTGAACCAGCCGATCGGTGCTCCGTTTCCCACATACAGAGAAGAGAAGCTGCCATAGAGATACAAGAAGTCACTGAGGCTGTCCAAGGGAGGACCGGTCTAACCCAGCTCCTAGCGTATTGTTCAACAGGATTTTAGAACCTCTTGGATTACACTTACTTCTAGTTTTCCCTCTGTCAAGACAAGTTATACCTTTACTTACAAACCTAAGTTTCAGGGACTATTGGATGCACCTTCGTATATGTACTTTTTATGCAGTGAAGCATTTCAGAGCATAAGAGTCAGTTGAGAGGCTCAAATAGAACGAAAACCTGCGGTACAGGGGGCTAAGCAGCCACTAAGGATGCCCGTGCCCTGTGTCGCAGAGCCGGCACCCGTCCCGGCTACTCGGCACCTCCAACCCACATCATGATGCACCTGGGAGGCAGCACGTGACAGCCCAAGCACTTGGGGTCCCGACTCCTGGCCACCTGGCCTAGGCCTGGCTGCTGCGGCCATTTGGGGGACGAGCCAGCAGGTAGAAGCTCACTCTCCTGGTCTCCCTCCCATCACTCTGCCTTTCAAATAAGTCTTTGAGGAAGAAAAATAGGCCAACCAAGGGTCAAACACATACCAGACAAGGGGATGTGGGCTGACGTTTGGCACAGTGGTTAAGACGTGGCTTGGGGTGCTAACTAGCACCCTGTACCCGAGTGTCCGAGTTCCGACTCCAGCTTCTTTCTAACGCACACCCTGGGAAGAAGCTGGGTTCCTGCACTCTCATGGCGGAGCTAAGCTCAGTTCTACACTTGGACGAATCCCAGTTGCTGGCATTTGAGTACTGACCGAGTAGATGGAGTCTACCTTTCCAACAAGGATTTTTTAAAAACTTTTTAGGAAGAGAAACTAGGATGAACTGAGAATTCTAAGACTCACCTAAAGATATTCAAATGCAGCCAAGAAACACTTACACGCCCAGTAGAGCCCCTGGGCCTGTGGCCTGTTCACAGCCCCTAACTGAAGGGACACTCTCAGGCCTCCCTGCCTCCTAGCCTTTAACTCCTGCAACTCCCAAGCTTAAGAATCCCTGAGGATTCAAGGAGACCATTCGAAGCATTTCCCATGGGGCAGCATCGTACAGCAGGTAAAGCCACCACCCCACATGGGAGCCAGTTCCTTCCTACTTCTCTACTTCCGATCTGGCTCCCTGCTACTGCCCTGGGAGAGCAGCAGAGGACAGCCCAAGTTCCTGGGCTCCTGCTACCCTCGTGGGAGACCTGGAAGAAGCTCCTGGCTTAGGCCTGGCCCAGCGCCCAGCTGTTGAGACCATCCAGAGAATGAACCAGCAGACTAAGAACTCTGTCTCTCCCTTTCTTTAACTCGTTCAAGTAAAGGAATGTTTAAAAAATAAACTCAGGTTAAGTTTAAAAAACATAACAAGGTACTTCCCAGTTAGTGGGGGATAAGTGGACCTGGAAAAACCAGAACAGCTGTTTGGCAATGTTAGCCTCTGTACCAAGCGTATTCTCAGTGAGCCCAATACGAGTTCAACGCCCAGATTATGGGTCCTCAGATGACAGGATAGCATACTCTCGTCCAAGGTCACCAAGGAGCTGGTGAAGGTAGGATTCAGACAAAACTGGGTCCAAATTCTCGATTAGGCCGTGACACCCAGCACTTGTATAATTTTGCTTCCGCCTCAAGTCAGCTTAGGGGCAAGCATTCAGCGCGGCAGCTAGATCGCTGCCCGGGACGTCAGCATCCTATATCGGAGGGCCGGGGTTCGAGACCCGAATCCTCCGCTTCTGATCCAGCTCCCTGCTAACCCACATCCTGGGGGGCAGTGGGTGATGGCTTATGTACTTGGGCCCCTGCCACCCAGAGGGGATATACCCAGGTGAGTCCAGGGTTCATGGCTTTAACGTGGCCCAGCCCCAGCTGTTGGGGGCACCTGGGAATTAGAACAGTAGATGAAAACCTCACTGCTTTTCAGACAGAATTGAGGGGGTGCGGATCATGGTAAAAATGATTCAACGAGGCCAGTGCTACAGCACAGATTAATCCTCTGCCTGTGGCGCCGGCATCCCATATGGGTGCCACTTCTAGTCCCAGCTGTTCTTCCAACCCAGCTCGCTGCTATGGCTTAAGACAGAAGATGGCCCAAATGCTTGGGCCCCTGCACCTGCGTGGGAGACCTGGAAGACACTCCTGGCTCCGGATCGGCTCAGCTCCGCTGTGGACGTTGCAGCCATTTAGGGAGTGAACCAGTAGACTGCAGACCCCTCTCTCCCTCTAACTGTACTTCTCAAATAGATAATCTTTAAAGAAAGTTATTCAACAAGACACACTTACCCACTCTTCACTGGTGAAGTAATTTAAGGGCCCAGTGTGGTGGCACAGTGGGTTAGGACCCCACCTGCGACACCAGCCTGTGGGTGCTGGTTGGAGTCCAGAGTGCGCTACCTCCCGTCCAGCTTGCTCTTTATGTACCCGGGAAGGCAGCGGAAGACGGCCCAAGTGCCTGGGCCCCTACACCCGCATCAGAGCCCCCTAGGCTCCTGGTTTCCTGGTGCAATTTGTGGAGCTCTATCTGTGTCTATCTCTCCGTATCTCTTTGAAACACACAAATCCACCGAGAACAAAAGACTCCCACCCGCATCTTAAGCCACCTCCGAATGCCTGGCAGGACTCCCCAGCCCCCTCCAGTCCCCCCCCCCGGGGGGGGGGATAAATTTTAGAGTAGCAGCCATGAGAGGGTACACAGATCCGGCTGGTACACTGGCCAGGCTTCGCGTGACTAATGCACACCTCCCTCGGAACAAGTCTGCAGGAATGAATCGATGCCCTCCAGGATCCAAAGACCGGGGCCAGTGTTCCCGCCCAACGCTGCGCGCCAAAGCCACGACGGAGTCAGTTACTGCGGCTGGGGGCCCACGACATCGGCCACCGGCCCCGTACACACACACACACACACACACACACACACACACACACACACACACACACGCTGCAAAGCTCAGCGTCTTTGGGGCCCACAGCTCCCAGGTGCAGATTTGCTAGAAGAGACCATTCAGTAGCCTGCAGGCTGCTAGGATCCGGGCCCTGGCACTAACCCCTACGTGCACGGAACACGCCTTGCCCGGCGGGGCGAGGAAGACCCCTGCAGTCCCCAGGTGACCCGAGGGGGAGGAGGGAGCCCCCCACGGAAACCCAGGCTCGCCAACGTGGGCCCTGCGCGCCGGGGACCCCCATCGGGCGAGGTCCATCCCTGGGGGCCGTGATCGGGACACGCAGCTCGGGGGCTACCCGGAGCCCCCTGAAGCGCCCCCAGAGGATCGGGCCGGGCACCGGAAGTGGAAGCCCGAGTGTCGGGGCCGGGGGCTGTCCGGAGGCCCCGGGCTGCCCACTTCCTGCGCGACCAGGCTGGCGGCAGGGGCCCGGCCCACGGCCGCTCGGAAAGACAGGGACCGCGAGGTTTGTGGCGTTTAGGGCAGGGTGGGGGGAGAAGAATCCCATGAGACGCCACCCCCAAGTTTCTAGTCACCACGGAGCTACGAGGGGCCTCGGCCCGTTTTGGCGCCAAATGCCCAGGGACGCGCCCGACCGGAAGTGCCACCCGGCCCCCCCCACTGCCCAGCGCATGCGCGCCCGGCTGTCAGCCGCGACCACGGGCCACCCTGAGGGGAAGCCACCCCCACCCCAGCACCCTGCCTCCCACCCCCACCCCACCCGAGTCCAGGCCCCCACCCCACGCTGCACCTACCGCCTACGGACATCATCGGGCAGCGAGATGGCCGGGGCGGCCAGAGCAGGCACACGGGCTGGGGCGGTGCGGGCCGGCATCGCGGACGCTGCAGAAGCGGCAGCAGCAGCGCAGGCAGCCCCGGCTTTTCGCGCGGAAACCGACGGGGAGGGGCAGCGAGCAGAGGCGGTGTCTACCACCCCGGCCCTGGCGCAGGGGAAGGCGGGACGTACCACGCAGAGGAGGCCGTACCATGTGCGGGCGGGCGGAGGAGCGGGGCGCGCATGCGCGAGATGGGCACACTCCCCCATGCGGGGGAATGGGCTCGTCCGAGCGCCTGCGTGTGCTCCGGAGCCGAGCTGGGGCGCTGTGCCCAGGGGCCGTTCGTTCATTCATTCTCTGGCGTGCTGGGGATCTAGCAGCGAGTAGCCGCGGAGGGTTAGGATCGTGCGAGCGCTTGAGTGAAGGTCCTCGGTTCCAAGCCAGCCTCCATCCGTGTGCGCGCCCCGTGACCTTGCACAGGTCACGGGGCTCATCCGTGAGCCCCGACTAATTGGGGATGCACGGGCATCTGTAGCCAGCACTGAGGATCTCACATTACCGGGGTGGGGGGGGCCGGGGACACAAGGGGAGGACAGCCTCCTCAGTGACTAATGCCGGGAGATTTGGATAACCTCATGCAACACAGCAGAGCCCAACCCTTACCCTTCACCATATATAAAGACTCAATGGAATACAGGGGCCGGCATCGCGGCGCCGCGGCTTGCAAGGCCAGCGGACCGCATCAGAGCGCTGCATGGAGTCCCAGCCCCTAGGCTTCTAGCCTAGCTCCCCGCTGGCGCGCTTGGGAGCCCCCGGGAAGATGGCTCAAGTGCTTGGTTCCCTCCACCACACCGGAGGCCCAGATGGAGCTGCAGGCTCCTGCTTCCGGGCCGTTTCTGGTTTGGAGAGCAAACCAGGAAACGCAAAATTCTAACTTGTAACTCAAAAAAATGCCTTAAGACCCAAGTGTGGGACCTGCAACTATAGGGAACACAAGGGAGAAAGCTCCATGATATGGAGTCGGGAATGGCTCCTTGGATAGGACAAAAGCTAACAAAGGGGAGTCCATCAAGCTTAAAAACATATGCACAGCAAAGCAAACAGTGAAAAGGCAACACATGGAATGGGAGAAAATATTTTAACCGTCTGATGATGTCCAGATTAAAATAATTCTTACAACAAAAAAGTATCTCCATGTAGAAGTGAGCCAAGGATTTAAATACAGTTACCCAAAGATGTACAGGCTGTGAAAATGTGATCACCCAGCATCAGGGAAATGCAAATCTAAGCCACTGAGGTTCTCACCCCACGCCTGTTAAGGTGGCCACTACTGGGGCAGGCTACGAAGTCATCCCATATCAGAGCGCTGGTTCTAGTCCAGACTGCTCCGCTTCGGATCCTGCTCCCCGCTAATGCTCCTGGGAAGGCAGCCCAGAACGCCCTTGTGACCATGTGGGAGACCTAGACGGAGTTCTGGGCTCCTGGCCGCTGTGACCATTTGGGGAGTGAACCAGCAGATGGGAAGGTCTTCCCCCCTCCATATATACACCTCACTCTGGCTAGAATACACAAAGAGACAATCACCATCAATTTAAAACATTAGTGACAACATGGGGACATTGGAACCCTTGCTCTGTTGGCGGCGAGATACAGTGGTATAGCCATCAAGGAGAACAGTCGGGGGGGGGGGGGGGGGAGTTCCTTAAAAAATTATAAATAGAATTAACACATGATCCGGCCATCCCACTTCTGGGTATATATTCAAAAGAGTTGAAAACAGGATGTTCGAGATATTTGCATACTCATCTTCATTACAGCATCTCCACAGTAGCCCAGGGTAGAAGCAATCCAAATGTTCTAGAGATAAATGGAAGAAACGTGGGGGCCCGGCGCTGCGGTGCAGGTTAAAGCTACAGCCTGCAGCACCGGGTTTCTATATGGGGGCCAGTTCGAGACCCGACTGTTGCACTTCCCATCCAGCTCCCTGCTCGTGTGCCTGGGAAAGCAGAAGATGGCCCGAGTGCTTGGATCCCTGCCACCCACGTGGGAGACCAGGATGGAGCTCCTGGCTCCCAGCTGCAGCCTGGCCCAGCCCTGGCTATTGCAGCCATTTGGGGAACGAGCCAGTGAACACAAGATCTGTGTGTCAGATCCAACTCCTTGCTTAAACACCCGGGAAGACAATGAATGAGCGATGCCAAGTAGCTGGGCCGCTGCCACCCACATAGGAGACTTGGATGGAGCTCCAGGCTCCTGGCTTTGGCCTGGCCTAGACCACAATAGTCGGGTCATTTGGGGAGTGACCAGTAGATGAAAAATCTGTTCTTCTTGTCACTGTCTTTCAAATCTTAACAGAGAAAGAGGGAAGGAAGAAGGGAGACACAGATTGAGATCTAAACCAGTCAAAAATCTTGAAACCGAAAGTAGGTTGCTGGTTATCAGGGACTGGAGGGAATGAGGAAAGGAAATTGTCCAAGGGGGAGTTTCACTTTTACAGGGAAAAAGAATTCCAGAGATCCATTGCACAATGATGTGCACGTCGTTAATACTACTGTACATTTAGAAACGATTTAAGTGGTAAGTTTTACATGGTTCAATAAGTGTTAAAAACTTATTCCTGTATTAGTAGACTTTTTTATCTGAGACAGAGAAAGGACTCCCATCCACTGGTTCACTCTACATGCCACTCATCGGGGCTGAGTTAGCTGCAAGCCAGAGCCCAGGAACTCAGCCCCGGTCTGCCATGGGTGGCAGGGAGCCACTACTGCTACCTCCCAGGGTGCACCTTAGCGGGAAGCTGGAGTCAGAGCCGCGGAGCAGTCTCAGGCACTCGGAAATGGACACGGACATCTTAGCCACCAGGCCAGAGGCTCACACCAGCCCTCTCAAAAAAGCAGCTTGGGGCCGGAGCTGTGGCATAGTGGGTAAAGCCACCACCTGCTGCGCCAGCATCCCACATGGGTGCTGGTTCACATCCCGGCTGCTCTACTTCCAACTTCCCACTAATGGCCTGGGAAAAGCAGGGGGAGATGGCCCCATTGCTTTGCCACTCATGTGGGAGGAGACCGGGATGAGGATCCTGGCTTCAGCTTGGCCCCGTCCTGGTGGTTGTGACCAGCAGCGGAGTAAACCAGTGGAGGGAATCCGTCTCTGACTTCCAAATAAGTAGATCTGAAAGAAACTTAGCCTCCAACAGAAATTAAAACTCTGGGAGAACTAAAGTGTATCATCTATTTAACATTTTTGTAATACGATATTTGTGTTACAAAATTATTTCAAGACTTATTTGACACAGACAGACACAGACAGACACAGACAGACACAGACAGACAGACACAGACAGACAGACACAGACAGACAGACACAGACAGACAGACACAGACAGACAGACACAGACAGACAGACACAGACAGACAGACACAGACAGACAGACACAGACAGACAGACACAGACAGACAGACAGACACAGACAGACAGACAGACACAGACAGACAGACAGACACAGACAGACAGACAGACAGACACAGACAGACAGACAGACAGACACAGACAGACAGACAGACACAGACAGACAGACAGACAGACACAGACAGACAGACAGACAGACAGACAGACACAGACAGACACAGACAGACACAGACAGACACAGACAGACACAGACAGACACAGACAGACACAGACAGACACAGACAGACAGACAGACAGACACAGACAGACAGACACAGACAGACAGACACAGACAGACAGACACAGACAGACACAGACAGACAGACACAGACAGACAGACACAGACAGACAGACACAGACAGACAGACACAGACAGACAGACACAGACAGACAGACACAGACAGACAGACACAGACAGACAGACACAGACAGACAGACACAGACAGACAGACACAGACAGACAGACACAGACAGACAGACACAGACAGACAGACACAGACAGACAGACACAGACAGACAGACACAGACAGACAGACAGACCTTCCACCTGCTAGTTCACTCCCCACATGGCTGCAATGGCCAGGGCTGGGCCAGGTAGAAGCCAGAAGCTTCATCCGGGTCTGATGGGGTGGCAGAGCCCCAAGTACTTCAGTCATCCTTTTTCCCGGGCCATTAGCCGGGAGCTGGATTAGAAGCAGAGCAGTCAAGGCAAAAACCGATGTCCATATGGGATGCCGCTTCACAGGCAGTAACTTTACCCGCTTTGCCACCATTCTGGCCCCATGTTCATTTACTTTAAAGGCAAAGTGACAGGGAAGGGAGAGGCAAGCACAGGAGAGAAGAGCTCTTCCATGTGCTAGCTCATTCCCCAAGCTGCCCCAACAGCCATGGCCAGGAACTTCACCTGGGTCTCACAGGGGTGGCAGAGACTCGAGGACTTGCGCCGTCACTGTTGCCATCCTGGGCACAGTAGCAGGAGGCTACCTGTTCCAGGACTCGAGCCAGCTCTCGGGTATGGGATGCTGTTGTCCCAGGCAGTGGCCTACCCTACTACGCCACTATACCAGCCTCGATGAGGGATTTACTGCACTGTACACACTCTCGTGCGTGGATTCCCCCCACCGCTGGTGAAGGGTCCGACCTCAGACTTTCTGGTTGCCGAGTTACACGTGAAAGTTTGGGTCTCATTTATAGCATTTTTCAGGCTTCTCAAAGTACCAGCTATTAATGTAATACTTAGCTCTTAGGAACTCTACTGAACCCTTCAGCAGACTTACTGAATTGCTAACAACCACAAAGGGAAATACAAGTGGAGTATCCCTGACCCAAAATGCTTAGAAGCAGAGGCATGTCAAATCTTACAGATTTTGATTTTTGGAATATTTGCCTATGCGTAACAAGAGGCGGTGGGGACCCACATCTGAACACAAAGCTCACTTTCCTACGCATCTTCTACACCCAGCCCACACTATCTTCAATATTTCTGTGCATGAGGGGCCAGGGTTAAGCCTCTGCCTACAGTGCCGGCTTCCTCTGAGCAGCGTTCCCGTCTGAGTCCCAGGTTTTCTGCTTCTGCTCCAGCTCCCTGATGCCCGTAAGGAGGCAGGGGGTGGTCCAAGGACTTGGGCCCTGGCCGCCCACCTGGGAGGTCTGGATGCAGTTCCAGGCCCAGCCCTGGGGCTTGCGGGCATTTGGGGAATGAACCAGCAGATAGAAGATCTTTGCCCTTTCTCTCCCCCTCCCTACCCACGTCACTCTGCCTTTCAAATAAACAAGGTTTCTTCAAACAGAAGAGGAAAAACTTCATGGACTTCGAGAAATGCTTGCACAAATAATCCTATCTTTCCATTCTATCATCTGAGGCACTTTTTGAAGTCCCCTCGTGTAAGCAACTTCCTTTGGTTTTTCCTCTGAAATGTAACCCAAGCCTTCCTCCTTATCTACCCTGCTGCCCCCCCCCCCCCAGCACACTGGCCCCATCATCTCTTGGAATATTCTAGCAGCTTCCTCTCTGGTCTCCCAGCTTCCCCAGACAGTCCTTTCTGCACACTGCAACAAAAGCAAGCTTTAAAAAAAAAAAATGAAGTTATAGCATTTTCTTCTTCCTCCTTTACATTTTTCAAAGCTTCCCACTGCTCTTGAAATAAAACCTTAGCACTTTATTCCATTTATAGGATCTGCCTGGCTGCATCTCATTCCCCCTCACTAAGCTCTGGCTTTGACCCACTTTCACACTTTCAAGCGTCAACCATGCCCCAGGGCCTTGGCTTCTGCTGTCACTTCTGACCGGACTCCCCTTCGGGGAGATGCACACAGCTCCCAGTTTGCCTCCATACTGAGGGCTGCCCAGATCACCTGGAAGCAAATCCTCACCCCCTGCTCACACTATCCCCCCACAGGTCAAGCATCCCTAATCTAAAAGCTATCCCCCCACAGGTCAAGCATCCCTAATCTAAAAACAGAGCCAAGGTTTTCTGAGCATGGACACAGCACCAGAAGTGGTCAGTTCTTCACCCGACCTCAGGAGAGGAGTCTCAGCCTAAGCACAGGTGTGCTGGGGCTAGGGTCATGGCACGGTGGAAGAAACCATTGCCTGCAATGCCAGCAGCCTACACCAGAGCACCGAGCACAGGTTCGAGTCCCAGCTGCTCCACTTCCAATCTCCCTCCCTGCTAGTGCACCTGGCAGAGTGCTTGGGCCCCCTTCACCCTGAAAGGCCATTTGGAGAGTGAACAGGCAGATGGAAGGTCTGCCTCTTGGTCACTCTGCTTCAAGTAATTAACTAAAACCAGTGTGTAAAGTCACCATCAGGCTATATATAGAAGATACATTAGAAACAAATGGATTGTGTTGAGACTTGGGTCCCCTACCCAAGATGTCCCATAGAATACAGATATTCCAAAACTAAAAAACTTCAAAATCTAACACTTCAGGTCCCAAGCATTTTAGATAAAGGAGATTCAGCTTGCACCCTATTCCTTTGTAGTATTTACCACAGTCAGAGATTCCTTACAAATTTGAGTCAGAGAGAAGGAGGGAATGGAGAGAGATCTTCATTTACTGGGTCACTCCCCAAAATAGTCACAACAGCCAGGAACCGGGAACTCCATCCGGGTCTCCCAGGTGGGTTCAGAGGTCCAAGTACTTGGGCCATCTTCTGCTGCCCTCGGGCATATTAGCGGGGTCTGCATTGGAAGACCATCAGTCAGGACTTGATCCGGTGCCCACATGGGATGCCAGGGTTGTAGGCAGCGGCTCAACCCACTGTGCCAGAATAGCAGCCCCAGAGATTCTGTTGTAGTGTCTATGGTGTTCTGTCTGGCCCAGGAGAGCACAGAAGAGTGAACAAACTTCTGTAGAGAAGCAGACAGGGACCAGAGCTGTGGCGCTTGTAACATCTGCATCCCAGCCACTCTGCTTCCAATCCAGCTTCTTGCCAGTGCACCCAGTAGGGCAGCAGGTGATGGCCCCTGCCACCCATGTGGGAGACCCGGATGGAGCTCCTGGCTCCTGGCTTCAACCTGGCCCGGCCCTGGCTTCTGCAGCTGCTTGGGGAGTGACCCAGCAGGTACAAGTTCTCTGCTACCACTCTGCCTTTCAATAAACAAATCTTAAGAGAACCAGATACTATTTTAGCTTGTGTAAGCCAGGTATTATCCACTGCACTATTATCTGTCACTGCAGTGCAAGGCATCTACAGACAACATGCCAAAGTATGGTTGTGTTTTGATAAAACTTTATTAACACACAGAGGCTGGGCCAGATTTGGGCCTGAGTATACTGACCCCTTCAGACTTCAAACTCCAGAGGCATAGAAATACCAAGGGTACTTCTAGAAGTTCAGAACAAGATAAATTTTGGTACCTGCAGGAAAAAAATCCATGGGTCGTTTCTTCCTAATACCGTTTTCCACGCATTTTGTGACACCTCACCCCCCGCCCCCGTCTACTGCTTCCATGCCTGTACGGGGCCTGGGAGGCGCCGGAGTCCGAGGCAGCCCCAAGGCCTCTTTGTCCCCCACAGCGATGGCATTTCCATCCTGCTCGGAAAGCAGGCCCTGGAGCAGGTCAGGTTGCAAAGCCAGGTGTGACGCCCACCCGCATTGCGCGCTTTTCTCTGACTACTGCAGATGTCAGATAAAGCCGGGGAGGGTGGGGTGGGGGCAGGATGCTGAGGTCTCTGGGATCCTCTGTAGTGGCCGCCTGGGCCACCAGCTTCGGCACTCACTCCCTCCCTCCCACGGCCCGGAAACTGGCCGCACCTGAGCCTGCAGGGGGAGCAAGGAGCAGCTTCCAGGTGGCCTTCCCTCTGCCTCAACTTCTCCATCTTTGTCCCCAGAGATGTGCTCACAACCCCCCCCCCCCAACACGGCTCGTCAGGGAACCGGCATTGCAGGTTAAGCCACACCGTGGGCCACCTGCATCCCCTATCAAAGTAATTGGGATCCCATCCTGCCTGTTTCCCAATCAACTTCCTGCTAATTCACACTCTGGGAGGCAGCAGGTGATGGCTCTAGTTCCCGGCCTCCGGCTACCCATGTGGGAGACCCGGATTGAGTTTCTGGCTCCTGGTTTTGGTCTAGCCCAGCCCCCAGCTCTTGCAAGCCTTCGGAAAGTGAACCAGCAGGTGGAGGATTTTCTCCCTCCAGTTCTGCCTTTCTAGTACATATTTAAATAACTTGACAAAGACAAAGAGGTCCTTGGGCTTGAGCTACCTGCTTTCTCAGGCCACATTCCAGCCTCCCCTGGAGGGCCACTCTCTGCTGAGACCAGGATAGGCCCGGGGCCAGCCAGCCAGCCCAAAGAACAAAGGCCGTGCGCACCAGAGGGATGGCTGTGTGTCCTGAGCCCAGAAAGCTGAGTCACCGCCAATCACCGGCCCTGAGCCTGTGTCGGCACCAGGCCCCTTGGAGGCAGCACGTAGGAGCTCAACAGGGACGTTTGTCACTGTCCGCTTGCATTGGCCTCAGGCTGTCTAGGAGCAAGTGAGTTGCCCAAAGCAGGCATCAGATCTGGGGATGCCCCAGTCCTCCAGGGTGTGCTGGGCAGGGCCGCCTGGCTCTGCAGGGCCCTGGATCAGGTGCAGCTTCTCTTTGGGGCCACAGGGGCCTGGCCGCCAAGCCTTTTTGGATCTTCCCTCCAAGAGCACTGGAGTCGGGCCGCTGAGCGGCCCTTCTAGGGCCCCTCAGCTTTCTCCTACCCAGGATGCCCCTCGGCCCTCTCCCCAATCTATCCTCCACGCGGCAGGCCAAGCAAGCTTCCCATAACTCAAGTCAGACCACGTCACTTCCTCTCCACCTCATTGAATGCACCTGAACAGCTTCCCAGCCCGCTCAAGGTCAACCCAACCCCCTAGCCCAGGCTCACAAGGCCCCAAGGATGCGCTCCCAGAACTCAAGTTCAAGTTCATAAAAGACAGGCCACCCCGTTCTGAGGACGCAGACTAAAGAGGATTTCCACACCGCCTGGCTCTTGCAGACGACTCTTCAAGTTCGTTATTAGTCATCGGGAATGCAAAACAAAAGCTCACAGCAATGTCACGGATGAGCCGGGATGGCGCCACAGAACAAAGACCAGAACCCATTTTGGTTGCTTGCGGGGGTGGGGTGGGGTCCCAGATAGCACAGCCACCCTGCGAGGTCCCTCAGCGGTGGCTACTCAAGCTCCAAGTCCTCTCGCCCTCACACTCACCCACCCTGTTCCTGGAACCTTTGCTCATCGTCTCACAAAAGCACGATCAAAGATATTTATAGTCGCTTACCCACAACGTCACCAACAGTACAACAGACAGTTACCGACCCACACAATGCAACGCTATACCCAGGGGTCACGATTTCTTTTTCAATAGGAGCCAGTGTTGTGGTGCAGAGGGGTAGTGCACCACCTGCCATCCCCTATAAGCAGCGGTTCGAGTCCCAGCTGCTCCACTTCTGCTCCAGCTCCCTGCTAATGCAACTGGGAAAGCGGCAGAGGATGGCCCAGGTGCTTGAGCCCCTGCACCCACGTGGGAGACCCAGCTGGAGTTTCTGGATCCTGGTTTCAGCCTGGTCCAAGCCTGGCCATTGGGGCCATTTGGGGAAGGAGTTGCAGAGAGGTAGAGACACAGAGGGAAGTCTTCCATCTGACGCTTTACTCCCCAAGTAGCAATGGCTGGAGCTGAGTCAATCTGAAGCCCGGAGCCAGAAGCTTCTTCCAGGTTCCCCATGTGGGTGCAGGAACCCAAGCACCTGGGCCATCCCCCGCTGCTTTCCCAGGAGCATTAGCAGGGAGCTGGATTGGAAGGGGAGCAGCTGGGACTCAAACCGGCACCCATATGGGATGCTGGCGGGGCTTTAACCACTGTGCCACACCACCAGCCCCCGATAGTAAGTATCTTAACATCTGTAGACCAGGTAGTCTGTTGTGACTGCTCCAGACAGGGTAGGTGCTGTGGCATGGTGGGTACAGCTACCGCCTGTAGAGCCCACATCCCACGTGGACGCTGGTTGGAGTCCCGGCTGCTCCACTTCTGATCCAGCTCCCTGCTGGTGCACCTAGGCAAAGCATCGGAAGGTTGCCCAGCTGCTTTGGCTCCTGTACCCATGTGGGAGACTTGGATGAGGCTCTGGACTCCTGGCTTTGACCTGTCCCAGCCCCAGCTGTTGCAGCCATTTGGGGAGTGAGCCAGCAGATGGAAGACCTCTCTCTCTCGGTAACTCTGCCTTTCAAATAAGGTAAATCTTAAGAAAAAAAAAAAAAAAAGAAACAGAAACTATGGGCAATGACTAAATGCTCTGTGGGGCTGTGCGCCAGTAAGACTTTATTCCCAGACCCCCCAAAACGAAGCTTCATACCTTTTCCACATGTCACAAAGCGGCATTCTTTGGACTAGTTTTCTGTAACCACTTAGAAACTAGCAAGACTGTTCTCAGCATTCGGTCCCCATGAAGACAGACGGTGGCATACACCGGGTCCGAGGACTGGCGTGGAGGAACACTGAGGGACAGCGTGGGGAACCAGCACACTAACTCCATGCAAAGACCCAGGCAAGCCGCCACAGCATCACACTCGCAGACCCCACAGCGCGCACCGCGGAATCCTGATTAGACGAGCCCCCAGGACACCTCTGCCCACCTCCCTCCCTCTCGGGCCCTCACACCCTGCCTTGCTTCCCCTCGGTTCTCTGCAGCCTTCACCCACCTCCCCGGGGCCCACAGCCACGACCCACGACAGCCAGCAGACCACAGGGAAAAAGAGCAATCGGAACTCACAGAATCGCCGGCCGCCTGGAGAGCGCGTCGTAACAGGCACAGCATCCGCTCCTGAGTTGCAAACAAGTGCTCGGATGCCTGGCCCACTGGGGCTGCATATAAGGACCGGCCGGCCTTGGCCGTGAAGCCAGAGGGTTTCCACGTGAGGAGCCCCTCCCCCGAAAGGACGGCCAGTTAACCAAGCGCAGCTGGTTCTGCATCACTCACACCACCTGGCTGAGAGAGGGGGGCGAGAATCTCCAATCAGGTCATCAGAGATATCTCCAGACGCTCCCAGCTGCTCTCCTAGTCTCCATTGAGGAACCTGAACCACTTAAGCACCTAGAGAGAACCTGGAAGGCACCCACTTCATTTAGCGGAGAATTGATCAACCTGCGCACGGCCGACACGTGGGGACCGAATGACCTTGTATCACAGCAGCTGCCCGGCACATGCAGGGTGTTGTGCCACATCCCTCTCCTCCCTCCAGGCCAGAAATGTCCCCAGGCATCGCCAGTTGTCCCCTTGGGGGCAGAATCAGGTTGTAGGAGAACCATTGATTGTAGCACATGGAAATGACATTCTGTCAAGCACCCAAGTCTTACCCTAACCACAGTGGTCTTGGGTGCTTCCCTTGCAACCTAAAAACAACCCCAAAACATAGGGCCTGCATTGTGGCACATCGCCTATGACGCAGGCATCCCATATCGGAGTGCCAGTTCAAGGCCCAGCTGCTCTACTTCCAATCCAGATCCCTGCTAACATGCCTGGAAAAGTAGTGGAAGGTAGACCAAGTGCTTGGACCCCTGCAACCCACATGGAGACCTGGATGGAGCTCCTGGCTCCTGTATTCAGCCTGGTCCAGACTTGGCAGTTGGGGCCATTTGGGAAGTGAACCAGTGGGTGGAAGATTCTCTCTCTCCCTCTCTCTGCCTCTCTCTCTCTCTCTCTCTCAATCTGGCACTCTTTCAAATAAATGAATAAACCTTTAAGTAAATACAAATTTTTTAAAAGGTCAATGCCAGTCATGGATGCATTGCATGAGAAGCACTGTGGAGGGAAAACAGAGTCTTAGGTCCTGGATTCAAATTCTCTGGGCCCTGGCAGGGGCCCCCTGGAAGCTGTATTTTTCCTACAGGCTCCCTACTTGTGTGTGTGTGTGTTTTGAAAAATTTATTTATTGTACTTGAAATTCAGAGTTACATAGAGAAAAGGGGGGGGGGTCTTCCATCCGCTGGTTCACTCCTCAATTGGCCACAATGGCCAGAGCTATGCTGATCCAAAGCCAGGAGCCAGGATCTTCCGCTGGGTCTCCCGCACAGGTGCAGGGGCCCAATGATTTGGGCCATCTTCTACTGCTTTCCCAGGCCACAGCAGAGAGCTGGATGGGAAGTGGAGCAGCGGGACTTGAACCAGCGCCCATATGGGATGCCGGCACTGCAGGCAGTGGCTTTACCCGCTATGCCACAGCGCCGGCCCCTTGTGTGTGTTTAAGAAGCTTTTTTTTTCTTCTTCTTCTTAAGCTTTTGATTTCCCTTTGACTTTTAGTATGAGGAAGTTCAAATAAAAGATCACTGTGTGTTGCAGTATTCATTCCTTTTTATGGCTGAATGGGATGCCATTGTCGGAACATGAGACATTTTGTTATCCGTGAAAGAATTAGAGAGAGAGAGAGAGAGAGAGAGAGAGAGAGAGAGAATCAGTCTTGCATATCTCTCATCCCCTGGTTAACTCCTCAAATGGCCTCAACAGGCTAAACCCAGGAGCCAGGAGCCTCTTCTGGGTCTCCCACGCGGGTGCAGGCGCCCAAGGACTCGGGCCATCTTCCACTGCTTTCCCAGGCCACAGCAGAGAGCTGGATCGGAAGTGGAGCAGCTGGGACTCCAACCCCATCACATCCCGTATCAGAGAGCCACTTCGAGTCCTGGCTGCTCTGCTTCTGCTCCAACTCTCTGCTGATGCGCCTGGGAAGGCAGCGGGTGATGGCTCATGTACCCGAGTCCTTGCCAGGCATGTGGGAGACCCCGAGGGGTCCCTGGCTCTTAGCTTTGGTTTGGCCCAAATCCAGCAGCTGCAGCCATTTGTGGAGTGAACCAACAGGTGGACGATCCCTTTTTCTCTCTTGTTGCCTCTCTGTCACTCTTCCTTTCAAACAAATGAATAAATACATCTTTTTTTTTTTTTTTAAAGAAATTGGGGCCGGCATTGTGGCATAGTGGATGGGGGTGCCGCCTGCGAAGCCAGGAGCCAGGAGCATCTTCCGGGTCTGCCCCGTGGATGCAGGGGCCCCAGCACTTCTACTGCTTCCCTAGGCCCAGCGGCAGGGAGCTGGATCGGAAGCAGAGCAGCTCGGACTGGAACCAGAGCCGCAACGTGGGATGCTGGCGCCACAGTTGGTGGCTTAACCGCGGTGCCAGACACGCACACCTTCCATAAACTTCGAAGACTCCCTTGTGTGTTTTCATTTCTCGTAGGCCAATACCTGGAATTAAATTGCTGCTCTTTTCCAAGTTCACGTTTGCCTCTGGGGAAACGGCCCATTTTCCCAGGTTGCTTTCCCCACATTGCCTCAAGGGCCACGATTATTAACAGACCCATTTTACAGACGGCAAAACTGAGAGCTGTCAGGCAGCCTGCCCAAGGGCACATGGGTTGTCACGCGTTGGACTTGAGATTCAAATCTGGCTTTTCTAGCATCATAGAACGCACCCTTCACACCACAGCCGGCGCCACGATGAATCACGTCCAGCCAGCTTCATTTCCCTTTTCTGTCAGATGGAACTATCCCTTGACAAAACACTCCGGGAAAGATGGTGGACATCGGCCGTTTGAATTTTGGGAAAGTACAGGGGGTTTTCAAAGTTCATGAGCAACAGGTGTTCGGCCCAGCAGTTAAGACACCTCTTCGGGACGCCCACATGCAGCACCTGGTTCAAGTCTTTCCCTGCTTCCAATCCAGCTCCCTGCTAATGCGTCCAGCATGTGATGGCCCACCCATGTGAGAAACCAGGGTTCCTGGCTTTGGCCTGGCCCAGCCCTAGCTGTTGTAGGCAGGTGGCATCTCCCAGGCCCATTAGCAGTGAGCTGCATCGGAAGCAAAGCAGCTGGGACTCGAACCCATGCTTCAGTATGGGACAGCAGCACTAGGAGCTGCAGCTTATCCAGCCACACCATGCTGGCTGCGACAGGTCACTTCCAGGGTCCTCTAGCCTGAAACCCCTCAGAAGGAAGCATCAGACAGACCCCAGTGGAGAGACATGCTACCGCTTATCCACCTGTATTTCTCAAAAAAGTGTCAAAGTCACAATAACCAAAGACGGGCTCAGAAAACGTTCTGGGTCAAAGAGACTAAGCCGACAACCACTTGTCACCGTGAGCTGGGATGTCCTTCTGCCGTTCAGGTCTGCGGTGGGATAATTGGTGAAATCTGGTTAAGGTTTGTGGGTTCCTTGCTTCTGAAAAATTTACTGGGACCAGCATTGTGGTTAACAGCGGGTTAAACTGCCACCTGCGATGCCAGTGTTCCGTATCAGAGTACCAGTTCAAGCCCCAGCTGCTTTGCTTCTGATCCAGTTCCCTGCTAATGCACCTGGGAAGGCAGCCCAGATACGTGGGCCCCTGCACTCACATGGGAGACCCATCTGGGCTTCCTGGCTCCTGGCTTCTGCCTGGCCCAGTCTTGGCCATTGCAGCCATTTGGGAAGTGAATCAGCAGATGGAAGACCTCTCTCTGTGTGTCTCTGCCTTTCAAGTAAATAAATAAATATATTTTTTTTCTTTTTTAAAGGTTTAATTTGTTTACTTGAAAGTCAGAATTACAGAGAGGCAGAGAGAGAGAGAGAGAGAGAGAGAGAGAGAGGTCTTCCATCTGCAGGTTCACTCCCCAAATGGCCGCAACGCCGGAGCTGTGCCAATCCAAAGCTGGGAGCCAGGAGCATCCTCTGGGTCTCCCATGCGGGTGCAGGGGCCCAAAGACTTGGGGCCGTCTTTCACTGCTCTCCCAGGCCATAGCAGAGAGCTGGATCGGAAGTGGAGCAGCCAGGACTTGAACCGGTGCCCATATGGGATACCAGCACTGCAGGCAGCGGCTTTACCCACTATGCCGCAGCGCTGACCCCCATAAATCTTTTTAAAACATAAGATTTTACTGAGGTCATGTAACAGAATGATGTGTTCTTTTTTTTTTTTTTTTTTTTACAGGCAGAGTGGACAGTGAGAGAGAGAGACAGAGAGAAAGGTTTTCCTTTGCCGTTGGTTCACCCTCCAATGGCCGCCGCGGCCGGCGCACCGCGCTCATCCGATGGCAGGAGCCAGGAGCCAGGTGCTTTTCCTGGTCTCCCCATGGGGTGCAGGGCCCAAGCACCTGGGCCATCCTCCACTGCACTCCCGGGCCACAGCAGAGGGCTGGCCTGGAAGAGGGGCAACCGGGACAGAATCCGGCGCCCCGACCGGGACTAGAACCCGGTGTGCCGGCGCCGCAAGGCGGAGGATTAGCCTGTTGAGCCACGGCGCCGGCAGAATGATGTGTTCTTAGGAAACTCCCTGGAGTGTGTTCTTTCATCTTTTAAACTATTTATTTTCATTTTATTTCAGAGAGAGAGAGAGTCTTCCACCCAGTGGTTCACTTCCCAGTCTCCTGCGACAGCTGGGCCTGGGCCAGGTGGAATGAAGCCAGGGGCTAGGAACCCCATCTGCGTCTCCCACGTGGGTGGCGGAGACCCAAGTACCCGAGCCATCGCTGCCGCCTCCCGAGGACACATCAGCGGGCAGCTGGGATCCGAAGCAGAGGAGCCGAGTTCAGACCAGGCTCTCCGGCACGGCACGTGGGCAGCCCACGGCGTCATACACGCATCCCATAGGTGCCCAGGTTTCAGAGCTATCAGCCAGTCGATTCTCAAACTGGGCTGCGGAGAAGAATCTGAGATGGCTGCCGTCTTCAAGGACTGCCTGAGTAGGGCCAGTCCCTCTGCTCCCCTAGCGCTCGCTCTCTCTCTCTCTCTCTCAGATTTACTTATTTTATTTGAAAGGCAGAGGCAGAGAGAAAGAGAGGTCTTCCATCCGATGGTTCACACCCCAGTTGGCCACAACGGCTGGAGCTGTGCCGACCTGGAGCCAAGAGTCAGGAGCTTCTTCTGGGTCTCCCACGTGGGTGCAGGGGCCCAAGCACTTGGGCCATCTTCTACTGCCTTCCCAGGCCACAGCAGAGAGCTGGATCGGAAGTGGAGCAGCCAGGACTCGAACTGGTGCCCCTATGGGATGCCAGCACTGCAGGTGGCGGCTTTACCCTCCACACCACAGCGCTGTCCCCTCACCTAGCTCTTGTCCTTGCGTGGGCTACCTGATCTACTGGGGCCTCGCCTTCCTTACCTGTCAGAGGAAAGGAGGGATGATAGTGTCCACTGCCTGGGGCTGGTGTGAGCACGCCAGGAGCTCTCCCAGGTGTAAAGTGCTCCCATCACTACCCAGGCCTCCCGTGGTCCTGTGTGCAATTACTGCAATTACTCATAGCTCCAAGAGGGTCTCCAAAGAATGCAGGCTATGACTTACTAGGTTGTTTTAAAAGATTTATTTATTTGAAAGTGAAAGGCACAGTGCCGGACAGAGAGGGAGAGAGAGAGACAAACAGACAGAAAGATCTCAAGTGCCCACAATGGCTGGAGCTGGGCCAAGCCAAAGCCAGGAACCAAGAATTCCATCCAGCTCTCCCACATGGGTGACAGGGACCCAACCACTGGAGCCGTCACCTGCCACTCCCTCCCCTAAGGTATACAATAGCAAGAAGCCAGAACTTGTGCAAGACTTGAAGCCAGGGCTTGCGACACAGGAAGTAGGTGTCGCGGGCAGCGTCTCTCCATGGCTGCACCAACCACCCGCCGCGCCACATTTTCACGTTGTAACATTCAGTGTGACGGCCATCACCTGCGTCCGGCCTTCACCGTGCACCCACTGTGTGTGGGCAGTCCAAGCAGGGCGACTGGCAGGTGCGCAGGTGCTGAGGACGGCGCACGCCAGGGGCCACTTAAACTGCCGGGTGAATGTCTTATTGATGAGTAAGACAGGCAGAGTCCTATCTTCAAGGCATTCATATCTCACTGTAGGGAGATGGATAGATCAATGTGGACTATGCTGCCTGATGATAAAACAGGCAACAGCTAGAAGGAAGGGAGTGGTCAGGGAGGGATTCTCCGAGGAGGCGGGTGACATTTGTGCAGAGGCCTGAAGCATGTGGGGATTTGGGAAATGTGCCTCCTCCCCATCCCTCTCCTCAGCCCTCAATCCCAGGTGGGGCTCCAGCCACCGAAACTCCAGGCCTGGGAGCCGGCACTGTGGCACAGCGGGTCACGCCACCGCTTGGGACGCCAGCATCCCATGTGGGCACTAACCAGCTCCAAGTCCCAGCTGCTCCCCTCCGATCCAGCTCCCTGCTGTGGCCTGGGAAAGCAGCAGCGAACGGCCCAAGCACTTGGGCCCCTGCACCCGCATGGGAGACCCGGATGGAGCTCCAGGCACCCGGCTTGCAGTCATCCGAGGTATGACCCAGCAGATGGAAGATTACTTTCTCTGTGTGTCTCTTGTCTCTCCCTAACTCTGCCTTTGAGACAAATATGTCTTTAAGAAGCAGAAAACAACTCCAGGCCTGTCTTTAGGTTTGTTGCTGAGCCTGTGCCTCCGGGGGAAGGGGATTCGTCACCTACCCACAGCTGCTTCTTATCTGGGCTCCTCCTGGTCCTGGGTGAGGCTTTGGTCCCTCCCTTCTACAGCCCAGAGAGGGACAAGGGGCCTCTCTCCAGCCAGCCGGCTGGATAGGAATCTAGATGGGCAGGTGTGGCCACGGCTGGCATTGCGTGACCCTGAGGGGGGTTGCTTAACCTCTCTGAACCCACTTCTCCATTAGAGCTCTTTTTTTTTCAGGTTTTCATTTATTTGAAAGGCAGAGTGACAGGGAAGGAGACAGAGAGGTCTCCCATCCACTGGCTCAGTCCCCGAATGACCACAACAGCTGGAGCTGGCCACCAGGCCAAAGCCAAGAGCCTGGAACTCCATCTGGGTCTCCCACGAGGGTGGCAGGAACCCAAGCACGTGGGCATCCCTGCTGCCTCCCAGGTGCTTTGGGGAACCTGCAGCCCAGGAGGCATCTAGGCCCACGGGAGCCCCCTCCCCAAACACCCCTCCAGCTCCCTGGGAGACAGACATAACTGGGAGGGAGAAGGGGCCTCGGGTCTAATTAGTCCCTGGGAAGGGCCCGCCAAGGCCAACAGCTGCCCCAGGGGCAGGGTCACCATCCACCCCGGCGATCCTGGCTCAGGAAGGGCTGGACGCGGGTGGCAGGGACACAGGACAGAAAGGCTGGCCACCACCCTCCCCTGCCCCATCCCGCCCAGCCTCGGGGCACTCCCACGAGCACAGGGGCCTCCATCCCACAAAGATACCAACACCACCACAGAGAAACCAAACCGTTTATTGGCCCGAGTCTGGGTCTCAGGGCGTGGGGGGAGTCTGGGGAGCTGTCTGGGGCAGGACAAGCCTCCCCCAGTTGGCTCCTTGCCCCTCCCCATCCCCTCCCACACGCAGCCTTTGCATTCTGGAGGCTGGAGTCCAGTAGCCTCAAGAGGCCGGGCCGGGCCAGACCCCGTGCTTTGGCAGCTGCATCAGGAACATGGTCATGGGGGGGGACGGGACGGGACAGCATCCATGCTGCAGGGACACGTGGCGGGGCGAGGTCACAGATGCCATGCAGGGGCACACACACACACGTATGTACACACACACACGGACACACACACACACACACATGGATGCACATAAATATATTTGTACCGTAACGTCCCTTCCATCCATCCACAGGATTTAGCCAAGTCCTGCCGGGGCAGGCGAGGGGAACAAAGTCCCCAGGAGACATCCTTGGCTGTGACCCCACCCCCTTGCAAGGAGGCACAGCGGGCTCAAGGCTGCCCTGCCTTTGGGGGATCTGGTACCTGGGTTGGGAGGAAGGTGTGGAAGCAGGCACCTGCGGGGGTGGGGGGTGGCTGTTTGGGGGTGAGGGTCCTGTACAAACAACTCCCTCCCTGCCGATTCTCCTAAAGTTCCACCCAACCCCGCCCACAGGCCTGAAGCCCTCCAAAGCCTCTTCAAACTGGTTTTTCCAGCCCTTGGTAATTCTTCTGCACCCCAGATAGTGCAAATGAACCAATGAGGTCTGAGAACAGGAAATGAGGCACGCCCCTGGTCCCCTCCCCGCCAACTCCACATACCCCGTGGAGGGGAAAGGGAAGAAGTGGCAGCTAGCGACATCTAGGGAGCAGCCGGGAGTCCTGGGGACAGCGGCTGCAAAGGAGTGGCGGGAGGGGAAAATCCAGACAGGGGAGCTGCTGCACAAGCGGCCGCTCCGACGGTTGGGAAATGTTGAAATCCTCCGTACCGAGTGGTGAACCGTGCGCCCGCCTGCTGTCACCATGGCCCTGTACGGGTCCTTCCCCCACCCTGGGGTCACACTCCAGGACCCCACCTGCAGAGCCGCCACCTGCCAAGTGCTGTGTGGGAGTCTGCACCGTGGGAGGGAGGGGCGGATGGGGCGTGGCTTATCTGGCAGCCCCCCTCGCCCTGTTTCTGTCTGAGGTCACCCAGGGTGGCTCCCTCAGACCACCGTGTTGCCCTCCAAATATGTGGGCGACGTGGGCATGTGCACGCCCCTCTCCAGGGAGCTGGAGCTGCGGAGCGGCAGGAGGTGGTGGCCCGGGGTCCCGCTCCGCCGCCGGCCCGGCACCCCGGCCGCCCGCCGCCAGCATTGCAGCGGCCTCAGCACCTCCCGCCGCAGGTCCCGGCTGCGCCACGTGTAGATGACGGGGTTGAGCAGCGAGTTGAGGGTGGCGAAGGCAAAGAAGTACTGGGCCTTGTAGAGAATGGGACAGGCCCGGACGGGACAGGCGTAGTCCAGGAGGAGGATGCTAAAGGCCGGTAGCCAGCACACGATGAAGACGCCCAAGACGATGGTGACGGTCTTGAGCAAGGCCAGCGTCTGCGGGCCGGCCACGTCGGCGTGGCTGGAGCGGACCACGCAGTAGATGCGCACGTAGAGCGCCACGATGGCCAGCAGGATGACGGAGAAGATGGTCACGACACAGAGGACGTAGGCTTTGGCGTAGAGCGGCAGGACGGTGGAGCACGCCTCCAGCTGGCCCAAGCAGTTCCAGCCGAGGATGGGCAGGCCGCCGAGGACCAGCGAGATGAACCACGAGGCTCCGATGAGCAGCAGCATGCGGCAGCTCTTGTCGCTGCCGTAGAGCTTGACCTTGGCGATGGCCACCTGCCGCTCGATGGCGATGGCCAGGAGGCTGAAGACCGAGGCAGAGAGGGTGATGAAGGCGGAGCCCTCGCGGGCGAACCACTGCACGGGGGTCAGCCCCAGCGTGACGGAGCCGGACAGCAAGGTGTTGGCCACGAAGGCCACGCCGGCCAGGAGATCGGAGGCAGCCAGGTTGCCCAGGAACAGGTACATGGCCGAGTGGAACTTGCTGTTCCGAGCCACGGCAATGAGCACCAGCAGGTTCTCCAGGACGATGGCGCAGCACAGGAAGACGATGAACGCCGAGGCCACCTGGCGTGAGGGCGTCTCCTGTGTGTCCAGCGTCTCCTTGGTGTAGTTGTAGTGCTCCAGGACCTTGCCGGGATTCAGGTACTCAGAGTACAGGTTGCCCATGGTGGGGCTCAGCAGCCGGCCGAGCCCATGAGGCTGTCACAGCTGCAGAGGACAGAGAGAGACCGACAAGTCAGAGCCCTGGCGGCCGCCGCGCGGAGTGAGTCTCGGGCTGGTCACTACCCCTCCCCAGGGTCTCAAGCTCCCCCGAGTGGCACAGAGGGTACAAGGTGGCCTTCCAGAGCCTCCCGATGATTGCTTCTCTCCCCCAGCACACACGGCAGCCTTGGGCCGCATGCTGCCTCTGCTGACCCAGGTCAGCGAGATCCAGGCTGCCGATAGCACCCCACTGCCTGGGGACAGCAGGCTGAGTCGAGGCCTTGAGGCTGTGTGCGCTCCCCAGATAAGGTCTTGGGGAGACACAGGGCGGCCCCAAGCATCACCGAGGTCACATCTCTTGGAGGCCACGCAATTCACTCCGGCCTCTGCCCCCGACAGCCTCATCCGTACAGCAATGGGAGAGGAAAACCCATTTCTCAGAACTTAGAGGAAAATGACAAAGGAGACACCCTGGGCGCCTCCTAAGCGCTCAGCAAGTATTTGCTGACGTCACTGGCTTTCCTCTTCCCATTTAGGACTGGGTGCCCCTCACCCAGTCTCTAGGGATGGGGTGCTGGCGAGGCCAACCACAGCGCCAGCAGCCAGTTCTCACCAGCACCAGCCGGCTCTGCCCAGGGACAGGAGGGCCCCAGGAAGGGCGGGCAGGGCGTTGGCACCCCCTCCCCACCAGGATGAAATCCAGATGTGAGGCCCCTGGAACAAACAGGGTGGAGTTCTCAGCTCCCAAGTCACATCCGGTGTGGGAAAGGCTGGGGGGGTGGAGTTGGATGGGGCAGGGGGGCGCCACCAGAGACCGGTCTGGGAGGTCCTGGACCAGGCGAGATGCGGCAGCTGCTGTTGCAGTCATATGAGCCGTGAGGGGGCGTGCAGCCCCGCGGGGAGGGGGCCAGGCATTTGTTTCCATGAAACACTGAGTCACTGCCCCCCCCACACCTTCAAGGAAAACTGAAAGGTTGGGGGAGGGAGCAGGAAGACGCAGACCCCGTGGCTAGCTTGGGGCAGGGGAGGGCACAGGGGTGTCGGAGGAGCCCCCCCGCCCCCGCAGGGAGGAAGCTCCAGGCCTTAGCTGAGGAAGGAGGGGGGCCGACGGCAGCGAAGAGCCCTTCCCGTCCCTGGATCCCGGCCTGGGAGGACCACGTGCGAGCTAGAAGCACTGTTGCAGAAAAGGCTGGTTCGGCCGGTTCCCAGAGAGCCCGGCAGTGATGGGGGGCTTCCAGGGTTGCCCCGCCGTCCCTGTCCCCGGCCACCCCCTCCGAGGGGCGTCCTGGCCCCCAGCCCCAGGGAGGCATCTGCCCCCCTAAGGCGGAGGGACATCCGTCCTAGTTTGGGAACAGAGAAGGGCTTGTGCACGTCCTCGGGGACAGCTGCCCCGCCCTGATCGCCAACAGAGGCCCCTTGTTTCCTGGCCGGACAGGGCCCCGAGCTGCCCTGATGCCCTCTGCCCGCCGCAGCCGGCCCCAGGGCTGGCTTGGCCCAGGCTGCCCTGCGCGTGGGCCGCCGCCGTCGGACCGGAAACAGCCTGCACCTTGATTGGCTCCTTTTCAATCCCAGGACACTGAGCGACGTGCCTATTGGCCTGAGCTTTCCCTCCGCGGCCTCTGATTGGCCCAACAGGGAGTGCCTTAGGGATCGGGTCAGTTAGGGGCGATAGGAGCTTGGTCTTCTCTTAGGGGCCAAGTTAGAGCTGTGTGGGTGTCCCTGGCGGGGAGGGGAGTGGGGTTTGAACTGCAGCCTGACAGCTGGGTCACCTGCATCAGCCGTCCCTAGGCTGCCCTGGACTGCTGGGCCCCCTCCTGGCGCTCCTAATTGAGGAAGGAGGTCCTGGGTTAGGCCTGGAAACACACTGGCTGGTGGGCCAGAGGCCCAGGGTGTGTCCACGGCTGCCCCCTCCCCAGCCTGGCTTAGTGGCTGAGAGAGATTTACTGCCACTTTCTGGACAAATCAGAAATGGGTTCTACTCTGGGACCCTAAGGACTGGCACACACACACCGCCCAAACCCCAAAAAGAATTTCATTCCTTGGGGTGCTGCGGTCCCACCATCTTCCTTCCCCCCCGGGGGGGGGGCGGTGTGCAGGTCTCACCCTCCCCGCTGAGCCTTTGCTGAGGAGTGGAGGGAGGCTTCTGGGAAAGAGGAAGCTGGCGGTGAGAGGCCTGCCTCGCCGACTTCCCCGGCTCCCCCCGGCTCACCACGGAGCTCATCCCTTCTTCACTTTCACCCAAGCTCCCTCTGGGATGCCTGGGAAGACGCCAGTAGACTCAGAACAGGGAGGCTGTCCAGGCTGCCGGGCCAGGATGGATGGGGGTGGGATGGGTGGGGGGGCCGGAAGAAGGCTCAGTGGCTTCCAGGTTCCTCTCTAGCCCCTCCTGGTGCCAAAGAGAACCTGCGCTTATACTTCCTGCAGGTCACCTACATTCTCCCTGGTCTCACACCCCGAGCCAGCGTGGAGGCAGCCCTAGACCCTGTCTTTCTCCTGGCTTCCCGCTCTGGCTGTCACGTGCTGGCTCCATCCCCAAGCAGCCAGGGAGAGCTTCCAAATTATAGCTCGCATGGCTCCCTATGGCCCCAACAGCGTAGCCGCTGCCTCCCTGACTCCTGTCTCGCTGGACGCTCTGCCCAACCTCCCCCACTCCCAGGCCTCCTACTCCGGTTTCCACCCCGACCTCTGAGCCTTCGCCCCCCTGTTCCTCTGACACACTCTTCCCCATATGCCTGAATCACTGGTCTACCCGCATCTGTCAGGTTGCACGTTGAAGGCCACTTGCACGGAGGGGCCTCCCGTGTCACTCATAGCGTCTTGCCTTATTATCTTCACAGCCCGACCACAATCGGAAATTATCGTGTTTTGGGTACGGTTCCTGTCTGGCTTCCACATCCCGCTGCAGGCCCTCCAGCGCCCATGCGGTGTGCGCGGATGGATGGATGCATGAATGCATGAACCAAGTGGCAGTGCAGACCCGAGAGGCCTCTGGGAACCCCCACCCGCGAAGCCCCGCGCGTCTCCGTGGAGACGGCCACAGCCACAGGGCCCGCCCCCTGCTTCGCACTCTCGTTGCTGCCGCCTTATCTGGCCGAGGAATGCGCAGTATCCACACTGGCTCACGCGCGCGCGCCCGGGGGGGGGGCCGCGCCTCCTCGCTCCCGAGAGATGGCCACGCGTGCGCACGCGTGCGCGCGCCCGCGCGCGCGCGCACAGGACCCCCCATTCCTCCAAGTCGGGGTGAACGACTCCCCCTGGATTCCGCTAGGGGGCCTGGTTAGAGATTGCCGGGACTTCTGGGGAGGGGGTGATCCCAGCGGCAGCCGTGCCACGAGCGCCTCGCCCGTGTCACGCCACGCGGGGGACCGTGGGCTCAGCGCGTGGCGCCCCGAGCGTGTGACAAGGGCAGAGACGGAGGAGGGGGTGGAAATCCCCGAGTGAGTCAACTCGTGCCGACGAAGGGGGGCGAGGGCCAGACGTTCTGCGGGGCTCGGGACCACGCGGGGGTCTGCGCCACGCGCACTTTTCCCCAAGCCCCATCCCCAGGCCCCAAGGGAAACAAGGAGGCGGCCGGGCCACGGAGTAACCATCTCTTCCCTTCCAGAACAAAGCCACGCCCCCGCGGGAGGGGGAGGGGACCCACGACGAGGGGAAACTGAGGCACGAAGTCGGAGGTGCAGGCGGTGGGCGGCTCCGCCTTTCCCGGGGGCCCGCCCCTTGGTCTGAAGGCTCCACGGCGCGTGGAGCCTTGCGCTCCCGCTCTGCCCCGGCTAGCCTGGAGGGGTGCCGCGCCCCTCCCCCAGACACAGTCCCCACCCCGCCCCCCGAACTCTGGGCACACAGTCCAGCCTCCCAAAGTCTCCAGCCGAAAGCGCTCGGATTCCGCCTTCTCGGCGCCAACTTCCTGCCCCGGGGGGAGGCGGCGGGGAGCGCAGTCTGGGGGTTCGCGCCCGAGTCCGTGGAAGCCGCCCCGAGCCGTGGAGAGGGCGCGCGGCGCCCGGCCGGTCCGCGCAGCTGGGACCCGGGCGGCGCGTGCGCGCCCTGATGCGCCCGGGACCCCTAGCCCGGCCTCCCAGCTCCGATCCCGCGACCTCAGGGGCCCGGGGCCCGCCCTTTCGGCCTCTCCCTCGCCGAGCGCCGCTCACCTGGCTAGGCCGGCCCGGGTCCCTACCCTGGCCGGAGAGGCCTTGGCATCTGCGTGCCCGGGGCGGCCGCGTCTGGAGCCGAGGCTGCCGGCCGGGTTCGGCGGCGTCCCGGGGCTGGGGACTGGGAACCGAAGGGGGCGGGGAAGAGCCGCCGCCTCGGCCCCCAGCTCGCCCCGCCCTGCGCTCCTCCCCTTTCCGGCGGCGGCTGCAATGAATTCCAGATGTGGCCGGCCGGCCGGGGCGCGCGCGGGGGCCGGCAGGGGCGGTTCGCAAGGGTCTCTTTGTCCGCACCCCCCACCTCTCTCTCGCCCTCCCGCTCCCAGCCCCCACCCGTGAGAACCGGCCGGCGCGTGACGTCATGCAGTCCCGTGATGTCACTGTAGTCCTGACCAGGTAGGTGGCCTCCATCTCAAACTGTCTTCAATTTCATATGTGCCCTTGGCCTCGGACCCCGGACTGGAGGCGGGCACCGCCGGATCCCCTGATCTCCTTGCTTTACCCAACCAGGAGCCGCGAAGCACCCACTCTGTGTTAAAGCAGTATCCACACAGCAGTGCCTACTGTGTGCCACACTCTGTCCCTAAGACAGGATTGGCCTCTGCCCCGTAAAGACCCCAGAAATCGGGCGCTGGTGTTTGTGTGTGCAGGCACTCAGTTTGCGTGTGTATTTACCATGGATGACAGGGCTCCAACAGCTTCGTGGAAAATGCATATTATGGGAAAAAAAAAAAAACTACGCAAGGATTTCAACTTTTTTGCATCAAAATACTTATCGTTTATTTTCTCATTTGTTCACAAACTTAAAACGTTTTATTTATTTGTTGTCCTTTCATTTGGACGGGGGAGGGAGAAACAGGCAGAGAGATCGTCTGTCTGCTGGTTTACCCACCGATGCCAGCAACAACCAGGGCTGCACCAGCTCGAAGCTGGGAACGTGGAATTCAATCTGGGTCTTCCATCCGCTGGTTCACTCCCCAGATGGCCACAATGGCAGGAGCTGGGCCGATCTGAAGCCAGGAGCCAGGAGCTTCTTCCAGGTCTCCCACACAGGTGCAGGGGTCCAAGGACTTGGGCCATGCTCTGCTGCTTTCCCAGGCAGGATCAGAAGTGGAGCAGCCGGGACTTGAACCAGGTACCCCCAATACAGGATGCCAGCATCCCCAAGGTGGCTGAACTGTTGGAAGTACGCTTGTGTGGTAAGCAATCTACTCTATGCTCTGCATCATTCTAAAGGCTGGGGATGGATCAGTGAAGAAAACAGACACAACTCCCTGGCCAGGGCGTGTGTGCGTGTGTGTGTGCATGGGTGTGTGTGTATGTGTGTGCGCATGCATGAGCATGTGCACGTGTGCGTGCGTGTGTGTGTGTGATATTCTGCTTGCGTCAGACATCAGAACACGGCCACAAGTAGAGGCTGGTGGATTTCCTGAGAGATGGGAGACCGGCTGGGAGGAGGCGTCTTCCACTCCTTGAGCACCTGTGTGTGTGCTTTTTGGTTTTTCTAACACGTGCATAGCTCTCCTGTTCTCCCAATGAATTCAATTGTAAAAATGAAGGCGGTTTGATACTGAGTCAGTGCGATTGACAAACACAGGAGAGAGTGGTTGCTTTTACTTTTCTGTCCGCGCAAGGGTGCTTGCAAAAGTTTGCAGAAACTGGAGTCAGAAGCTAAGATTAGAGGCAGACATTTAGCGTAGGGCTGAAGATGCTGAGAGTCCCAGCTCCGCTTCTGATCCAGCCTCCTGCACCTGTGCAGCCCGGGAGGCAGCAGGTGACGGCGCGAGTGCTTGGCTCTGCTCCATCCACGTGGGAGACCCGGATGGGGTTCTGGGCTCCTGGCTTTGGTCTGGCTGTGGTGGGCATTTGGGGAGTGAACCGGTTGATGGAAGATATCTCTGTTTCTGTCTGTGCCTTCCAAATTAATAAGGAAAATAAAATACGTTTATTTTGGTGCAAAAAAAAATACTCTGAAATCCATGCACATGTGGGGTCTTCAAAAAGTTTGTGGAAATGCATAGCATGAGAAACATGGATGGATGTCAAAAATTTTTGTACAGAATAAATTATTTTGTAGTTTCGTTGTCAAGTAGCTTCTTAGGGGCCAGCGTGGTGGTGCCACCTGCCTGCGGTGCCAGCATCCCGTGTGAGAGCAGGTTCAAGTCTTGACTGCTCCATTTCAGTCAGCTCCAGCTCTCTGCCCTTCAAATAGATAAATCTTTAAATAAAAAACAAAGAACCTCTTAAAGCACCCTCATGTATCAGTGAAGAGTGTCTGAAAAGCAAAAATAGAACAAAAAGAGGAGCTCGTGCTGTGGCATAGCAGGTAAAGCTGCCACCTGCAGTGCCGGCATCCCGTATGGGCGCCGGTTCAAGTCCCAGCTGCTCCACTTCTGATCCAGCTCTCTGTTGTGGCCTGGGAAAGCAGTAGCAGATGGCCCAAGTCCTTGGGGCCCTGCACCCATGTGAGAGACCCGGAAGAAGCTCCTGGCTCCTGGCTTCAGCCTGGCCCAGCTCTGGCCATTGTGGCCATTTGGGGAAGTGAACCAGCGGATGAAAGACCTCTCTCTCTCTCTCTCTCTCTCTCTCTGTCTGTCTCTCTGTCTCTTTCTCTCTGCCTCTGCCTCTCTGTAACTCTGCCTTTCAAACAAATAAATAAATCGTAAAAAAGAGATTTGGAATTGATCCCTGGATGCCAACGACGAGACACAAATGGAGCAGTCCCAGTGGAGCGTGGCACACGGCTGTTTGCGTGTCGGAGTGTATTTATAAAGGTCACACAAATACACTCACATTTGCCTGGGGTCGCACGAGTCAGCTCCAGGTGCAGGCACGAGACACTGGTCACAGCCACTGCCCTCAGACAGGGGAAGTGGAGACAGGGAAAGTAGGTGAGAAGGGGCCCCTTGCCACGGTGTACCCTGGGGAACCATTTGAAGTTTTGAGTTGGCGTGACCAATTCAAGCAATTTACAAAGAGATGGAAAATAGAGTCTCTGGGGTAGGTGTTGTGGCACAGCTGGTGAAAACACTACTTGGGACACCCTTGCTCCACTCCAGAGCGCCTGGTTCAAGCCCTGACTGCTCCACTTCCCATCCATCCTGGGAGGCAGCAGGGGAGGGCCAAAGTGCCTGGGCCCTTGCACCCATGTGGGAGACCCGGATGGAGCTCCTAGCTCCTGGCTTCCGCCTGGCCCAGCCCAGCTGTTACAGGCATTTGAAGGATGGGAGATCCAACTCCCGTTCTGCCTCTCCTGCTGCTCTACCTTTGGAATAACTGTAAAAAGTAACAAGTAGCAGGTAAAACTGCCACCTGCAGTGCCGCCATCCCACAGAGGTGCCGGTTCAAGTCCCGGCTGCTCCACTTCTGATCCAGCTCTCTGCTATGGCCTGGGAAAGCAGTAGAAGATGGTCCAAGTCCTTGGGCCCCTGCACCGACATGGGAGACCTGGAAGAAGTTCCTGGCTCTCGGGTTCGGATCGGCCTAACTCTGGCGGTTGCAGCCATTTGGGGGAGTGAACCAATGGATGGAAGACCTCTCTCTCTCTGCCTCTCTGTAACTCTGCCTTACAAATAAATAAATAAATCTTAAAAAAAAAAATAAGTAACCAAGTCCCGTGGCCGGCACTGTGATACAGCCAGTGAAGCCACCACCCGCAGGGCTGGCATCCCATATGGGCGCCAGTTCAAATCCCGGCTGCTCCACTTCCAATCCAACACCCAGCTAATGCGCCTGGGAAAGCTGCAGAGGATGGCCTGAGTGCTTGGGCCCCTGCACTCACGTGGGAGACCTGGATGAAGCTCCTGGCTCCTGGCTTCAGCCTGGCCCAGTCCTGGTGTTGTAGCCATTTGGGGAGTGAACCGGAGGATGGAAGATTTCTTTTTGCCTCTGCCTCTGCCTCTGCCCCTCTGTAACTCTGCCTTTCAAATAAATGAATAAATCTTTTTTTAAGGTTTATTTACTTATTTGAGAGGCAGAGTTATAGACAGAGAGAGAGGTCTTCCATCCGCTGGTTCACTCCCCAAATAGCCATGATGGCCAGAACTGGGCCGATCCAAAGCCAGGAGCCAGGAGCTTCTTCCGGGTCTCCTACACCAGTGCAGGGCCCCAAGGACTTGGGCCATCCTCCAGGGCTTTCCCAGGCCATTAACAGAGAGCTGGATTGAAAGTGGAGCATCTGGGACTCGAACCGGCACCCACATGGGATGCCGGCACTGCAGGTGGCTGCTTAGCCTACTACACCACAGCGCCGGCCCCAGATAAATACATCTTTTAAAAAAAAATAGTAACTACTTGCGGCGCCGGCACTCCGGGTTCTAGTCCCGGTCGGGGCGCCGGATTCTGTCCCGGTTGCCCCTCTTCCAGGCCAGCCCTCTGCTGTGGCACAGGAGTGCACTGGAGGATGGCCCAAGTGCTTGGGCCCTGCACCCCATGGGAGACCAGGTAAAAGCACCTAGCACCTGGCTCCTGCCATTGGATCAGCGCGGTGCGCCGGCCGCGGCAGCCATTGGAGGGTGAACCAACGGCAAAGGAAGACCTTTCTCTCTGTCTCTCTCTCTCACTGTCCACTCTGCCTGTCCAAAAAACAAAAAAAAGTAACTAAGTCTCTAGACTTGTAAAATAGCTCTTGTAATAAGAGTATAAAAATATCAATAATAAACATTGTTAATAAACATAGCAATGTTTGATATTAAATTGACACTGATAAGCATATTTAATTATTAACACATGAATATTAAGAATCAACATATTGGGGTGGTCGCTTGGTACAGCAGTTAAGACCCTCATTAGGTCACCACACCCCATATCTGGGGATCTGGGTTCAAGTCCGGGCTCCACTTTTGAGTCCAGCTCCCTGCTAACACACAGCCTGGAGGCAGCAGGTCCCTCCCACTCAGGTGGGAAACGAACTATGCTCCTGGCTCCCAGCTTTGGCCTGACGCCGCCCAGCTGTTGTGGGCCTCTGGGGAGTGAGGCAGCAGGTGGAAGACCTCCTTTCTCTCTCTCTCTCTGTATCTCTGCTTTTCAAATAAAATAAGAATAATCTTTAAAAATTTACTCAACATATTCATGCTACGTATTTGCATACAACATTACGCATAGGATATACATGAGGAGTCTTCAAAAAGTTCATGGGAAATTCGGACTATGAAAAACTATGCATGGCTCTCAAAATGGTTTTGGTACCGAAATCAACATACAATTCCATCTTCCCATGAACCTGCTGACGTGCTCCTGGACGGGTTTCTGCGCCAGGCCCTGGTGGCGCCCCCTTGGTTGCTGCCATGCAAAGCTGACAGTCCGATGGAGGAGGCAGCTGGTTCTCATGCAGAGTCCGCTTCCCCCGGGGCTTTCACGAGCGGCTAAGGAAAGTCAGAGAGGAGAGGTTCACTCTGGACTCTGCTCCTTTTCCTAGGCTAGACCTCCGGGGGCTCCTTGGTTCCAGACCTCACTGCACACAACCCCCCCCCCCCCGGGCCAGGTGAGGTGGTTGTCAAGGCAACGTCAAGGCAGCAGGTGTTCAACCCGCAGCGGAGGAGGCACAAAGAAAACTGGGTGCTTGGCTCCCGCGCGCAGGAGCTATCGAGCGGAAATCACAACCCTTTGTGGGGACCTGAAGGCTGGGGAGGAAGTGCCCCCCCACCCCTGCTTGCCTGGGCTGGCTCAGCAATTCGCCATCTCCCCAGGGACCTGGGGGTGGGGGTGATGTCAAGGCCACAGACGTATCCGGCCGTCTTGGGTGTGTGGTGGGGAGGCGAGGCTCTCAGACAAAGGTGATGTCCCCAGAGACGGCTCGGACACACGGCCAGGCAACTTCCCCCTCCCCCTCGCTGCTGGGGCACTGCGAGGTCTCGGCTGGGTCATCTGGAAGACACAGGGGACCTGGACGTCCCAGTGCCTGGGGGTGGGCGCCCGGGCGCCTCCCGAGCGAGGTAGCAGTGGGGGAGGAAGGAAGCAAGCTCTTTTCTGGGACAGCTTCCAGGCAGGGCAAATAAAGGAGAAGGAAGAGGCTCCGAGAAGCGTCCAGTAATTACAGGGGCTGATGGTCACGGGCCAAAGGCTGGGCGTCCTGCATCCTCAGAACCCATGGAGGCTGCCACTGTGCCCATCATCACGGTGTTGCACTTCATTTACCCACAGACAGACAGAGCGATCCATCACTCTCATCTACTGGTTCTCTCCCCACATACCTGCTGCACCAGCTGGGGCTGAGCTAGACCAAGCCAGGAGCCTGGAGCTCCATCCGGGGCTCCCATGCTGGTGGCAGGGACCCAAGGACTGGAGCCATCACCTGCTGCCTCCCAGGGTGCTCATTAGCAGGGAGCTGGAGGCAGGAGCGGAACCGGGGCTGGAACCCAGGTGCTTGGATACACGACGCAGGTGCCCCAAGTGCTAGGCTAACAGCCAGGCCAACCACCGATTTTGTTTGCTTGATTTGCTTTTTTTAAGTGGTTATTTTTGTTCTCCAAAGATTTATTTATTTATTTGAAAGGCTTAGCGAGAGAGAGAGAGAGAGAGAGAGAGAGAGAGAGAGAGATGAGAAAGAGCTAAAGTAGCCAAGTTTGGGCCAGACCAAAGCCAGGAGCCAGGAACTCCATCCGGGTCTCCCACGTGAGTGGCAGGGGCCCAAGTACTTGGGCCATCATTTTGCTGCTTTCCCAAGCTGGATTGGGAGTGGAGCAGCCGGGACTCAAACTCGTACTCTGATATGGGATGCCGGCGTCATCAAGTGGCAGCTTAACTGGTCAGACTGCAACGCCTCCCTCCATCAGCCCATTTTAAAGATGAGGCAAGTTGAGGCACACGGACGTGGTGGGTTTTGAAGCCTGGCTCCTCTCAGCCCAGTGGCCCTGGCTCTCTGTCCTCCGTTCCATCCCGGGCCCCATGTCATCCTCGCCATCCTTGTCCCAGCGAGTCAGCCCAGGTGGACGCTGGCTTCAGCCAAGGACCGGGGACATTCCTCACAATCCACAGTCCGGGTCAAGGGGACCCTGGGCCTCCAGCGCCTCCCCACCCCAGCTCTCAACTTCTGGCAGCCTGGGCCGTGCAGGGAGAAGTGTCTGAGATGGATTCTGACTTTCTCATCATCGCCCCGGCGCTGGGGGAGGGCCCCAGGCTGCAGAGAGACTTTCCAGATGTTGCGCTTGGCAGCAGGGGAGCTGCAGCCGCCTCCTCCTGACTGTCTGTGGGCCCGGGGCCTGCTTTCGGCTGCAGGGGTGGGGTGGGGAGGCTCCGGCGCAGGCTGCCCTCTGCCATGTCTGCAGCAGACGCAACCGCAGCCCTCAGAGCCTGGGAGCGGTGGGCTCTCTCTCCTGCCTGAGGGAGGCCTGCAGAACTGTGGGGGTGGGGGTGGGAAAGCCGAAGCGGCCCCACTTCTCGGCCAGGCTCCCTGCTGCCCCCCCCCCACAATGGTAACAGCTGGGGCACGCACCGGGCACAGCGGTTAAGACACGCTTCAGGTGCCTGCGTCCCATATCCGGGCACCTGGGGGTTCAGTCTCAGCTCCACTTCTGATTCCAGCTTCCTGTTAAGGCACCTTGTGGGGCAGCAGATCATGGCTCAAGTGTTTGGGTCCCTGCCACCCGTGTGGGAGACCCGGACGGAGTTCCTGGCTCCTGGCTTCAGCCTGGCCCAGCCTCAAGCTGTCACAGGGGCACTCGACAGTGAACCAGTATTTGGGAGACCTACGTCTGTCTGCTTCTTACTCTTCACTTATTTATTTGAAAGGCAGAGTGATGGAAAGAGATGGATGAGGGAGAGGGAGAGGGAGAGAGGGAGAGAGGGAGAGAGGGAGAGGGAGAGGGAGAGGGAGAGGGAGAGAGGGACAGAGGGAGAGGGAGAGGGAGGGGGAGGGGGAGAGGGAGAGGGAGGGGGAGGGGGAGAGGGAGAGGGGGAGAGGGAGAGAGGGAGAGAGGGAGAGAGGGAGAGTGGGAGAGGGAGATGGAGAGGGAGAGGGAGGGGGAGGAGGAGGGGGAGGGGGAGAGGGAGAGAGGGGGAGGGGGAGAGGGGGAGCGGGAGAGGGAGAGGGAGGGGAGGGGGAGAGGGAGAGAGAGAGGAGAGAGGGGGAGGGGGAGGGGAGAGGGAGAGAGGGAGAGGGAGGGAGGGGGAGGGGGAGAGGGAATGGGAGGGGAGGGGGAGAGAGGGAGAAGGGGAGAGGGGGAGAGGGGGAGAGGGAGAGGGAGAGGAGAGAGGGGGAGGGGGAGAGGGAGAGAGGGGGAGGTGGAGAGGGAGAGGGAGAGGGAGGGGAGGGGGAGGGGGAGAGGGAGAGGGGAAGGGGAGGGGGAGGGGGAGAGGGAGGGGGAGAGGGAGGAGGAGAGGGAGGGGGAGAGGGAGATCTTCCAGCCACTGGTTCACTTCCCAAATGACTGCAACAACTGGGAATGGGCCAGACCAAAGCCAGGAGCCAGGAGCTCCATCCGGGTCTCCCACGTGGCTGCAGGGGCCCAAGCACTTGGGTCATCCCCTGCTGCTTCCCCAGGCGCATTAGCGGGGAGCTGGGTCAGAAGTGGAGCAGCCGGGTTTCAAACTGGCACCCATATGGGATGCTGGCATGGCAGGCAGCAGCTTAACCCACTGAGCCACCGTGCTGACCCCTACATAAATAATTTTTAAACACGGATTTCTGTTTTGGTGTAAAGAAAACTTGTGAACTCCATTAGTTTCTTTCATTATATACACTTTTCATGAGTTTCTTGAAGACCCTCTGGTATGGAAAAAGTTCTTTTTTTTTTTTTTTTTTTTTTTTGCGCCACATAAACTTCTTCTTCTAGTTCCACTCTGCCTGAACTTTCTGGTGTAGACCCTCTCAGCATCAGGGCTGATGACGGGGTTGGCCTCGGCCACACCGGTGTCACCAAGCGCCTGGATTCAGTCCCAGCTCCGCTCCCAACGCCAGCTTCCTGCGCATGCGCACGTGGGAGGCGGCAGTGATGGCTCAGGTACTTGGGCCCCTGCCACCCACGGGGGAGACCCGGATGGAGCTCTGGGCTCCTGCCTTTGCCCTGGCTATTAGGGGCACTTGGGGAGTGAACCAGGGATGGAATCTCTCTCTCTCTCTCTCTCTCTCTCTCTCTCTCTCTCTGTCTCTTGATCTCTCTGTGTGTGTCTGCCTTTGAAAAAAAAATTAAGAAATTTTATTTTACTCTTTAAAAAAGTGGCATTCCACACTTTTTAAGATTTATGTATTTGAAAGGCAGAGTTAAAGAGAGAGAGAGAGAGATCTTCCACCTTCTGTTTCACTCCCCAAGTGCTAGCAACATCAGGACTGGTTGAGGTGGAAGCCAGGAGCCTGGAGCCCCATCCAGGTCTCCCCCGTGGGTGGCAGGGGCCCAAGTCCTCGGGCTGTCACCCACTGCTTCCCCATGCACATTAGCTGGGAGCTGGATGGGAAGTGGAGCAGCAGGTGCTGAGAGGTGGGATGGCAGAGTCACATGAACCATCGATCGTCAGGGATCCTGTGTCGTGGGTGGTGGCTTAACCTGCTGCACCACAGCGCCGGCCCCAGAAACTTTATCTGCAAAGAACTTAGCATATAGGGAGGCCACATTCAACAGGAGAAACCCCTTGGGTTCTCCCGACCCCCTGCCCTCCCATGGGCTATGGGGACCTCAGGTGCCAGCCTCAGCCCCCAGCCTCGCAGGTGGGCCAGGGCCTGAGATGAGACGCGGGCTCCGGAGGGAATGGGACAGTGACAGCCCATTTCACAGACGAGAGAACTGAGGCTTGCACAGCCCCTGTGACCTGCCCTGGGCTCCAAGCCTCATGGGGCGGGGAGGGGGGTCAGGCTCTGCCCACACCTGGCTCCAGGGCCTCTCTGGCCCTTTCTCTGTTCCCCCCACCCCACCCCCACCCCCACCATTGTGGTTTCTCAGGGAACTGAAGGCAATGGAACTCTTTATGCAAATCAGCCCCCTCCCCAGGGGCTGGAGGGGGCCTTGCAGGAGACAGCTCCCCCTCCCTCTCCCCCTCCCCCTCTTCCTCCTCCTCCCCCTCCTCCCAGGGCTTGCCAGTTGCCCGCAAACTGAGCAAAAACCAAACACACAGCAGATGTGGGGGCAGGCCATGGGGGAGGGGTGCTGGAGGCAGCACAGAACCCCCCCTCCTACTCCGTACCTGCACCTCCTACCCGGAGCTCCCCCCTCCACCCCTGACCCCTGGCCTTTCAGAAAACTTTTGTGCAGTGACGCAGGGGGAGTTAGGAGAGAGAGGCCAGACATGGAGGGGCGGGGGGTGGGGCTCCCCGACACCTCTGTGGTACCCACAGCTGGCAAAGACCGTCTCTAGGCTGCCACGCAGCCGCCTCACCCACCCCCGTGTCGGGGGCAGAGGTCACCTGCCGCGGAGCCTCTGATCGCCTGCAGAGGGTTGGCATCTTCCACCTTTGACCTTCACCCCAGGCTGGGCCAAAGTGGAGAAGACTTTGAGCTCCCGTGGTTAGAGGTCCCAGTGTCATTCCCCCCGTCTCATAGAGACCTGTGATCGATACCCGCAAGCTGTTTTCTGCGCCCAAGGTGTTCAGCCACTTTGCATGAAGGGCCTACTGGCTGCCTGGCACCTTCTTGGCAAGGGAGCCCAGGCGTGAGAGAGACACAGGGCTCTGGCCCGAAGGAGCTAACATTCTTTCTTAAGATTTATTTATTTAGGGCCGGCGCCGTGGCTCAACAGGCTAATCCTCCGCCTTGCGGCGCCGGCACACCGGTTCTAGTCTCGGTCGGGGCGCCGGATTCTGTCCCGGTTGCCCCTCTTCCAGGCCAGCCCTCTGCTGTGGCCCAGGAGTGCAGTGGAGGAAGGCCCAAGTGCTTGGGCCCTGCACCCCATGGGAGACCAGGATAAGCACCTAGCACCTGGCTCCTGCCATTGGATGAGCGCGGTGCGCTGGTCGCAGCGCGCTGTCCGCGGCAGCCATTGGAGGGTGAACCAACGGCAAAAAGGAAGACCTTTCTCTCTGTCTCTCTCTCTCACTGTCCACTCTGCCTGTCAAAAATAAAAAAAAAAAAAAAGATTTATTTATTTAGGGGCCAGCACTGTGCGTAGTGGGCTAAGCCTCCACCTGTGGTGCCAGCATCCCATAGGGGCGCCGGTTCCAGTCCCGGCTGCTCCACTTCCCATCCACTCTCTGCTGTGGCCTGGAAAAGCAGCGGAAGATGGCCCAAGTCCTTGGGCCCATGCACCCATGTCAGGGACCTGGATGGAGCTCCTGGATCCTGGCTTCAGCCTGACTCAGCTCTGGCTGTTGTGGCCATTTGGGGAGTGAACCAGTGGATGGAAGACCTCTCTCTCTCTCTCTCTCTCTCTCTCACTCTGCCTCTCAAATAAATACATAAATCTTAAAACAAACAAAAAAAATCTTTGTGTATTAATTTGTTTGAAAGGTAGAGTAAGAGAGAAAGAGAGAGAGAGAGAAAATCTTCCATCTGCTGGTTCCATCCTGATTCACTCCCCAGGGCTGGGCCAGGCTGAAGCCAGGAGCCTGGGAATTCCATCTGGGTCTCACACAGGGATGGCCGGTGCATCGGCAGGGGGCTGGAGTGGAAGCAAAGCCATGCAGGGGCGGGAAGCCGGCCCCGCAGCTGGCAGCTGGCTACTTCTCCTGCCACGCCACAACCTCAGCCCTGGGATCTAACAGACTAAGGGGGGAGACCGGCAAGGCCCGGGATGCGCCAGCACAGGATAGCATCTGTCGGAATGTTCCAGCGAAGGCAGATGAGGTGTGCAGGGTGGGAAGGCAGGGAGATTTAGCTCTACTGTCACTCACTGTTTGAATAGAGACCTGAGGAAGGTGACGCAGTGTGGAGGAGTGTGGAGGAGGGAGCGAGCCTGCAGAAACCCTGAGGCTGGAACGTGATTGGCAGGTCCCAGCAGGAGGCTGACGTCACAGCCTGCTGGGGAGGGGGGGGCGGCCAGGAGAGGTGGGGGCGCGTGCTCCCAGACCTGTGGGCTCTGACAAGGGCCTGGGTGTTCTGAGCAGGGGAGGAATCACTGATTCCTGACTCGGGTGTTCACAGCTCCCCAGGGGGCCGGGGACTGCAGGGAGGTGTTGAGGAGTGGGAGGGAGCCAAAGTCTGATGTCCAGCACGGGTCAGAAGGCAGGGGTTGGGGCCAGCGCTGTGGCGCCCGCAGCAGGTTAAGCCACTGCTTGCGGCCCTGGTGTCTCGTGTCAAGGCCAGCATTCTCTGTCAGAGCGCTGGTTCGAGTCCCGGCTGCTCTGCTTCTGATCCAGCTCCTTGCTTGTGCACCTAGGGGAGCAGCAGCAATGGCTCAAGCGCTTGGGCCCCTGCACCCATGCAGGAGACCACAATGGAGCTCCAGGTCCTGGCATTGGCCTGGCCAGAATGCGACCATAACAGCTGGGACCAGGAGCCAGGAGCCAGGAGCCAGGAGCTCCATCCGGGTCTCCCACGTGGGAGCGGGGGCCCAAGCGCTCGGGCCATCACTGCTGCTTTCCCAGGTGCACTAGCAGGGAGCTGGGTTGGAAGCTGAGCAGCCAGGACTGGCACTGGCGCTCTGATATGGGTGGGGGCACCATACGAGGCCGTGCAGCTCCCTGGAATGCACCGCGCATGTGTGTGTGTGTGTGTGTGATATTTTATTACTATAAAGAGATCAGACTCCCTGTGTTTCACAGGTACGGCTCTAAGAACACAAACTTCCCTCCTCCGCCCTCGCTCCTCCAAACCTCCCTCCTTCCTTCTCTTTTTATTCCTTAATTTTTACAAAGACGTACTTCCAACGCACTCTAGGATCGCAGGCTTGGTGCACCACACGCGGTAACACTAGCAGGGAGAGGCGGGGGCCTGCGGCTCCAGGGAAGTGTACACAGGGGCTCCATCCAGCGGTCTGATCTACCGCCCACTCTGTAATGCCCCCGCGGTGCATGGCAGGTACCCAACAAGTCAGCAAGCAACCAAGTGCTGTTCCAGCATCCGCCCTGTTCTCTGGGCCACGGGGCAGACCTGTGAATCGGCCTGTAAAACCGCAGACTGGGAGAAGCTGGTTCTGACGGATGCTTCTGGAAGGGAAACTGGAGGGCGGGGGCAGGGCGTGAGCTGGAGGAGATCCCGCGGTGGCTTCTGAAATGTCGCTTTTACCAAACGCGTGTGTTGCCTCTGAAAATGGACAATCAACCAGTAAATATGCTCTCAGGGTGGAAAGCCGATGGCCCAGGGGCGCACACACACACACACACACACACACACACACGCTTGCCATCACGAATCACCGGAGAAATGCAAATCCAAGCCCCACAGCGCTGTCGCCTCACTCCACCCCCAAGGGCTGAGGTCCCCCCAAACCTTCGCAAGTGCTGGGGAGGGGGCAGAGAAAGCGGAACTGGCCATGCACTGCAGGTGGGATGCAAATGAGGACAGGTGCGATGCCAGCAGCATGAAGCCCCCCCCCCCCCGGAAAACGGGCAAGCTACCGGCGGGCAGGGAGGCCACCTGGGCCCCACGCTGGTCTGCGAGGTGCTTTTGATTTTTTAAGATTTATTTTATTTATTTGAAAGGCAGAGTGACAGAGAGGAGGAGCTGCACAGAGAGGTCTTCCCTCTGCTGGGTCACGCCCCAGATGGCTGCAATGGCCAGGGCTGGGCCAGCCTGAAGCCAGGAGCCAGGAGCTCCATCCCGGTCTCCCGCATGGGTGCAGGGGCCCCAGCCCTTGGACCATCTTCTGCTGCGGTCCCGGGTGGCGCATCCCCAGCCCCTGACTCCAGCTCCCTGCTGGTGCGCACCCTGGGAGGCAGCGGTGACTCAAGTGCTTGGGTTCCGGCACACGCATGCGAGACCCGGATGGAGTGCCTGGCTCCCAATTTCACTGCTGCAGGTGGAAGCTCTCTCTCTCTCTCTCTTTGCCTCTCAAATACATTAAGAAAAAATATTTATAAAACAACTAAAAATAGGAGCACCATATAAGCTAGCAATCTCACTACTGGACTTATCAAAGGAAATGAAATCAGTGTACCAGAGAGATACCTGCAGGGGCCAGCGCTGGGGTGCAGTGGGCTTAGCCTCCACCTGTGACACTGGCATCCTACGTGGGCGCCGGTTCGAGTCCCAGCTGCTCCACTTCCTATCCAGCTCCCTGCTAACGTGCCTAGGAAAGCAGTGGAAGATGGACCAAGTATCTGGGCCCCTGCACCCACGTGGGAGACCCGGATGGAGCTCCAGGCTCCTTGCTCAGGCCAGTTGTGGGCATTTGGGGCGTGAACCTGCGAACGGAAGCTCCCTTTTCTTTCAAATCATTTAAACAAGTCAAGAAGTCTTTAAAAATGCTATTTGAGTGTTTGCGTCGCTGCCAGGCCTGGCATGCTTTGCCTCCATTATTCATCGAATTTCCCACCCTAAGGCACTGACTGTGTCCAGCAGACCAAGTCGCCGTTTGCAGAGCTGGGTGCAGAGACCCTGCGGGGCGGGGAGGCGGCTGCGGGTTCGCGGCGCCCCCTGACGGCCACGCGGGGACCTCGGTGAGGAGCTGACCCCGGGCGTTTGGAGTTCGGCCGTCCTCGCTCTTCGCGCTGACCTTGGAAAGCCGGACTAGGAGAGGGCACAGGCCTCGGCCGAGGCAGGTGGGCACACAGAGAGCTAAGCTGAGGGGCTGCAGGGGGACACAGCCCCGTCCTGCGGCACCCACGCGGGAGGACCCGGTCAGCGCATCCAAGTCCTCAGGGCTTTCCGGGGGAGTTAACTCCGTGGGAGTTTAAGTTTTTAAATTTTTAAAAATTTTCCCCGATTTACTTGAAAAGCAGAGAGGCAGGCGCATCCCGCACCCGCTGGTTCACGCCCCAAATGGCCACCTGGGGCCCCGCATTTAAACCACCTCCACCACTACTGGGTCCGGAGAAGCCCCCGCCAGCCACCGCCTCCAGCATTGAAAGCTACGAGGGGGCGTGGCCTACAAAGCTGGACAGTTATTGGCTGTGCTCCCTTGAGTGCCCGCCCCAGAACCGCCCAGCCATGGGCGGGCCATTCTTCCAGACTTCATGCTCATTGGCTGGGTCAACAGCGGGCTCTTTGAGCCGGGGGAGCTTCATTGGCTGGATTCCTAGGCACCGGACCCAAGGCGGGGCCAGGCCTATGTGGGGTGGGGCTTCTTGTAGAGGGGTCGCGTTTCCCAGTGTAGAATAGGGTCTTTAAACCAGAAGTGAAAAATGGAACCTGGGAGTTAGTCCAGACGCGGAAGTCGGGGGTGGGGTCCGCGCTCTGCTCCACCCACTCCTCGTTCCAGCGCCGTCGCGCACGTGACGTCATCAGGAGGCGTCGCGCCCGTCCCGCGGGAGCCTTGACCTCCCCGTGGCGTGGGGACCCGCGCCGCGATGCTGCGGTTGGTGCTGGCCGGAGCACGGGCCTGGCTTCGGCCCTCCGGCTGCCGGGTGAGGCCGGAGACTGGGGACAGGCACAGAGGACCAAGGCTGGGGGGCCCGGGGTCGTCGCTCACTCTCGCCCACCGCTTGCAGGGCCTGGAGTCGCTGGCAGGAGAGGCAGCGCGGACCGCGGAGAAGCCGCAGCCGGCGGCGAGCCCAGGTGAGCGGCCCGGGGTCGCCCGGCGCGGGGCTGGCGACGGGGGCCCCCGCCCCTTGATCCTGACCGCTTGATGGCCCCCGATCGCCCTAGGTCCCTATCAGCCCGTGCTGCGCAAGTGCGAGCTCCCGGTATCCGCGCCCCGGCGGCCGGTGCAGGCCTGGGTCGAGTCCCTGCGAGGCTACGAGCAGGAGCGCGTGGGCCTGGCCGAGCTGCACCCCGACGTTTTCGCCACGGCGCCCAGGTGAGCGGGGCGGGGCTGAGGGCCCCAGCTTCCCCCCCTGTCAACGAGGGATGCTGGTTGTCCCTGCTGCCCGCTTGGGCCAAGGTCAGGGCTGAGAGGTGACAGAACGCTGTGGAGCTCGCCTGGATTCCAACCCTGCCTTCCCCTGGTGCGCCTCAGTCTCCCCATTGTGCCAGACCTCGGGAGGTTGCTGAGTGACTGAATGACTCCCCCCAAGTGGCTGCAGCTGGGCCCTGGGCACTTGGGCCCTCCTCCGCTGCTCTCCCAGGCGCATGGGCAGGGAGCTGGATCGGAAGTGGAGCAGCCGGGACTCGAACTGGCGCCCACAGGGGATGCCGGTGCCGCAGGCGGCCGCCTCACCCGCTAGGCCTCAGTGTCAGCCCGTAATTACCTTTAGATGGGGGCCGGCTCGGTGGCACAGCAAGTGAATTGTCACCGGAGACACCAGCTTCCCATATCAGCACTGGTTCAAATCCCAGTGGCTCTGCTTCTGATCCGGGTCCCTGCTGATGCGCCTGGGAAAGCAGCAGAAGACGGCCCGTGTGCTCAGGCCCCGTACCCACGTGGGAGACCCGGATGGAGCTCCTGGCTTCAGCCTGGGCGTTGTGGCCATCTGGGGAGTGAACCAGCGGATGGAAGACTCTCTCTGAAGCTCCTCCTCCTCTCTGTAACTCTGCCTTTCAAATAAATAAACAATAAATGTTTTTTAAAAAGCCCTCTGTGGCTCGCACGGTGATGACTCCGCCCAGCCAGCCATCGATGCACTTCTCACAGCTGGTCCCTGTCACGCAGCAACATGGGAAGGCCTTGTATGTCCGGCTGTTATTTCCGCACGTGGCACTGGCCACACGTCACGTGTACAGAGGCCACGTGTGACCAGCGTCTGTGGTGTGGGACCCCCGGCCATACAGGGGGTGGCAGAGACAGGCGAGCTCCTGTCTCGGACTGTTGGAGCTGACCCCCAGCAGGCTGTGAAGGAAACAGCCCGGGAACAGCAGGTGTAAAGGCCCTGGGGCCGGCCTGCACCCCACAGAGCAGCCAGCTCGGCGGTTGCTGGTGAGAGATGGAGTCAGAGAGGGCCGGGGAGGTCAAAGGGAGGACCCGGGGGTTTTGCCTTAGCGGGACGAGGAGGTCTCAGGTCTGCCCCCTCCCCCACAGGCTGGACGTCCTGCACCAGGTAGCCGTCTGGCAGAAGAACTTCAAGAGAATCGTGAGTGGCCCCTCGGGTGGAGCGACGTGGGGGGAAGGAGGGCCTCTCTCTCTCTCCTAAAGCCCACCCCCATGGCACACACCCACCCCGTGGGCCTCAAACTAGGCCAGAGCCCACCGTCTCGGGGGAGAGATGAACGGGCAGTGGCACCTGTCCATTTGTGACCGTGGGCAGTCGTCCTAAGAAAGGGACACCTAACGTCAGGTCTGCCGTGGACGTTAACCAGACCCGGGGCGCCCTGGAGCGAGGGTGGGGACGACAGGAGCCCTGATGAAGACGTGGGATCCGTCCAGTCAGAGCCTCTGCCTCTGCCCCTGCATGCCTCAGGCCGCCCAGCTTCTCCCCCTGCCCCCTACCTCCCGGCCCCCCAATGCCCTCAGAGTAAAGGCCCAGCCTGGTGCCCAGGGCCCTCAGGACCCCCGACCAGAGGTTCCTGAGCGGCCGCCTCTGTGAACACCATCGTCCTCCCCGCCCTGCCCCCAGCGTGCCGCGCCCCCGTCCCTGCGCCCCCTGGGTGGTGACCTCCCAGCTCGCCGTCCCCCGGGGCCGCGGGGACCCGAGCCGTGCTCCCCTCGAGCCCTGCTCCCGTCGCATCCACAGAGCTACGCCAAGACCAAGACGAGGGCGGAGGTGCGGGGCGGCGGCCGGAAGCCATGGCAGCAGAAGGGCAGTGGGCGGGCCCGGCACGGCAGCATCCGCTCCCCGATCTGGCGCGGAGGTGAGTGCTGCGGGGGGCCAGGGACTGGGCGGGGCCGGAAGTGGGGCAGGGCTTGACCCCAGCAGGTGTCCCAGGCCCTGTCCACCCTCCGGCCGCAAGGACCACAGTGGGCAGAGAGCCCCTCCCTCCCGGCCCCCACAGCCCCCTGTGCTGTCCTGATCCCACCCCCACCCCTGGCGGCGCCCGGCCAGCGTGGAAGCCACGTTGGGGGAGGGCCCCCACCCCCATGTTCACCCTGACCACCGGTGCCTCCAGCCATGCTCTGCCTGCTCCCATGTCGCCGGCCGGGGCTCCGGGGGTGCACCCGATCGGTGCCGCTCCATAGTGAACCCGGTGACGGCCCCAGCTGCCCTGGCCCAGGTGCTGGGGCCCCTGCCACCCCTGGCGGGGACGCAGATGGAGCCCCAGGCGCCTGCCTTTGGCCTGGCCCAGCCCCGGCTGCCGCGGGCGTCTGGGGGGTGACCCAGCGGACGCCAGGGCTCTGCCTCTGGCGCTCAGAGAAACAGGCGCGGGTGACTCCGCTTCCGGGCGCCGGTCTCTGCCCTCACAGGCCTGTGTCCCCGCAGGAGGCATCGCGCACGGCCCGCGCGGCCCCACGAGTTACTACTACATGCTGCCCATGAAGGTGCGCGCGCTGGGCTTGAAGGTGGCGCTGAGCGTCAAGTTGGCGCAGGTACGCCCCCCCCCCCCGCCACGCCACGCCACGCCGTGCTGAGCCGCGCGGGACCCTGGGGGCTGCAGTGGGCCTTGGCGCGGGGCCCAGCACCGCCTTTCTCCCCGCCAGGATGACCTGCACGTCGTAGACTCCCTGGAGCTGCCCACCGCGGACCCCCAGTACCTGACCGAGCTGGCCCGCTACCGCCGCTGGGGACCCTCGGTGCTCCTCGTGGACCTGTGAGGGCGCAGGGCGGCGCGGGCGGGGGCGGGGACGGGGACCCGCACGCCGGCCTCTGCGGCGCTCACCTCCCGCACTCACCTCCGGGCCCACGTTGCAGGACACACGAAGGGATGCCCGAGAGCGTCGTGGAGGCCACAGCGCGGCTCAAGACATTCAACCTGCTGCCAGCTGTCGGTGAGCCGAGGGCCCGTCCTGTCCGCTCCCCAAGCCCCCAGGGCGCCCGGCTTTCAGGCTGCTAGGTCCTCGCCCCCGCCCAAATCCTGCACCTGCCTCCCGGTCCCGACTTCGGCTTTCCCCAAAGCATGCTGCGCGGCCGCGGCCGGCAGAGGGCGCCTGTGAGCCGAGTCCCGCGCCGCGCGGGCTCCGTTCCCGCGCGGGAATGTGTGTGCGCGGTAGGGGAGGGGGCGCGGCGGCCCCGCCCGACCGTCCCCGCCTGTCCCCAGGCCTGAACGTGCACAGCATGCTGAAGCACCAGAGCCTGGTGCTCACGCTGCCCGCCGTCGCCTTCCTGGAGGAGAAGCTGCTGTGGCAGGACTCGCGCTACGCGCCCCTGCACCCCTTCCGCCTGCCCTACCGCGACTTCCCCTGAGCCCCGGGGCTCCGTGTCGCCTCTCTTTTTCTAAATAAATAAAGTTTATTTTCTACCCCGAGAGAGTAAGCAGGACAGCTCAGCCGCTGCGGGTTGGAACAACTCCCCGGGGCGTGCGGCTTACGGAAATTGCCAGAAGGGACTTGTCCCCGGTGACTCAGCCGGGAGCTGGCTGAGGGCGGCCCGCCCCGGGCACTCTAGCGGCGCCCGTCCCCGAGGGTGTCTGCCATGGCGGGCGATCAGCAGGCCCTCCAGTCCAGTCCTGGAGCCTGGCGGGCGCCCTGTGCAGACCTGGGCGTCCCTCAGAAAAGTGTCCTCTAAGCCCACGAAGGGGCAGGGGCACGCGCGTGGCCCAACAAGGCCGGGTGAGGCTGCCCACTGCGATGCCTGAATCCCTCCTGGCACTTGCTCAAGTCCCGGCTTCTGATGCAGCTCCCTGCTGACGGCCGGGGAAAGCAGTGGAGGATGGCCCAAGTCCCTGGGCCCCTGCACCCGCGTGGGAGACCCGGAAGAAGCTCCTGGCTTCAGCCTGGCCCAGCCCCAGCTGGTAGGGCTGTTTGGGGCATGAACCAGCGGATGGAAGATTCTCTAACTGTGCTTCTCAAATAAAGACAGAGCAGAGAGAGAGAGGTCTTCCATCCGCTGGTTCATGCCCCAATTGGCCGCAATGGCCGGAGCTGTGCTGATCCGAAGCCAGGAGCTTCTTCCGGGTCTCCCCTGGGCGTGAATCAAGAAAGGTTTAAAAATAAAACAATGAAAAGAAAAGCCGGGCCATCAATGAGCAGATAAAGGCGGATCCAGTGCACACTGACCATTCTTAAACTCCTGCCAGAAGGCAAAACAACTCGGGTGGTTTATTTAACGTCTCCAGCTCCGCCCCCTGCGTGGGCGCGGGGGGGGGGGGGGGGACTCTGCAGCTGAAAACATTTCTGGAATGTCTCTGTCTCTGGGGATTGTGTCTGCCCTCCCAGCACAGCCAAAGCTGCTGAGTCCGCGGGGTGTGGGTGCGTATCCCCCATTGTAGGATATCCTCCCACCTGCTGGGTCACTCCCTCGGACACAACAGCCGGAGCTGGGCCAGGCTGCAGCCAGGAGCCAGGAGCTCCATCCGGGTCTCCCACGTGGGTGGCAGAGGCCCAAGCACTAAAGCCATCAGTCACCTGCCACCCACCTCCCAGGGAGCTCTGTCGGAGCCAGGAATTGAACCCGGCTCTCTGGCGTGGGATGCTGTGCCAAACACCCTCCCCCTTGGAGCTGGCTTTCAATAAAAGGCCCCCCGGGGCTGGGGCTGGGGTGCAGCGGGTCCACGCTGGCAGTGCCAGCACAGGTGCACGTCCCAGATGCTCCACTTCAGACCCAACCCTCTGCTGATGCGCCTGGGAAAAGGGGGGGGGTGGGGGTGGCCCCAGCACCTGAGTCCCTGCCAGAGACCCGGATGGTGGGGTGGCGGTTGCTAAGTGTGCTGTAATTGGACCAGAGTTTGCTGGGTTAAACTGTTATCCGCCTATCAGCTGCGCCTCTGGGGGTGAGGGGAGGAGGGTGGAGCCAGCTCCCAGCCTGGCCTGAAAGTCCGAGTTAGAGGTGCAGGCCATCGGAGAGCAGCCACAGGGACCCTGCTCACGTGGGTTTTCTCTCCTAAGAAATCCTGCCTCGGGGCCGGTGTTACGGCATAGCCCGTTAAGTCCCGTGTCGGACAGAGTGCTGGCTCGAGTCCCGGCTGCTCCACTTGGAATTCAGCTTCCTGGCAATGCAGGCAATGCACGTGGGGAGGCATAGCGATGGCCCAGGTGCTACCCGCGGAGGGGACCCAGGGGGAGCTCCTGGCTCCTGGCTTCAGCCTGACCCAGTGCTGGCTGTTGCAGTCATTTGGGGAGTGACTTGCAAATAAATAAATACATCTAAAAAGAGAGAGAGAGAGAGACGCGAGAGCGAGGAAGAGGATGTGGCCCCAGGCAGAGCCGGGACAGAGCCCGGAACACTCAGGAAAACTTTCAGGCCACGAGGAGGAGGGGAGGGGTCTCCACGCTGGGGATGCCGGGAGGGACATCAGGGCTGAGGGAACTCAGAGTGTGAGCGGCGATGCCCGCGCTGGGCCAGGCCTTGGCTGCCCCAGCTCTGGGTCCAAAGCCCCAGTCGGCCCCAGGCACACTCCCTGGCCGGCCTGAGCCCGCCTGGCAGCCAACAGGAAGCCGTGCCCTTCCCGCAAATGGCGGCAAAGCGCTGGCAACGGCTGCTTCTCTTTGCAGGGAACCGGCGCCGAGGAGGCCCAGGACCAGGAGGCGCGCACCCCTGGGCCCCCTGCCCGCCGGGACCCAACCTGTGCCCCTCATGCCCAGGCCCCAGCCTGGCTCCTTGGGCCAGAGCAGCCACTGCAAAGTCCTCCCGGGGTGATGACCTGAGGCCCTTTTAACGTCCCCCTTGTCCCCTGGTGCCTCCTAGGTCTTTCCCAAAATATTCTGCTTCAAGATGATCAGCTGGGGCTGGCAGTTGGGGTGTAGCGGGTTAAACCGCATATCCCATATGGGCGCTGGTTCAAGTCCTGGCTGCTCCACTTCTGATCCAGCTCCCTGCTATGGCCTGGGAGAGCAGTGGAAGATGGCCCAAGTGTTTGGGCCCCTGCACCCGTGTAGGAGACCCGGATGGAGCTCCTGGCTCCTGGCTTTGGCCTGGGGGCAGTCATTCCCTTTGGGAGAATTTTGGAGAATGAACCAACAGATGGGTGCTTTTGCTATCTCATAAGTTTTAAAAACTTAAATAAAAGTTCATCTGAACCCTAACATTTCATATTCCCTCCCCAGGCCCCGCCCCCCCCGTAACAACAAACACCTGACGCATAGTAGGTACTTAATAAACCCCCACACCACAAGCTGAGACGGCTGAGCCACCCGAGCGCGCTGCAAGCGGACTCTGCGCCGCTAGGGGGCGCGCGCCGCCCGCGCACCTGTTGGCAAGGGGGCCGTGCGCGCCCCAGAAAAATCCGGTTGAAAATAACCCGCCGCGTAGGATTTTCCCAGACCCTCGAAGGCACACACACGTCCTCGGTCCCACTCTCTGATTCTGCCCAGGCCGCCTCGGGGCGGGGATTCAGGACCCCCGAGCCACCCTCTCCCCCAAGAAAACAAAGATCCCCGTGGAAATTCCTTAGACACAGCCGGGGCGCGGGGAGGGACCCCTCCCTTCCCCTTCTGCGCGACCTCCCTGGCCCCTTGCAGGTCTCCATGGCGACCCCACGCGCGTCCAACAACAGGAAGCTTAAGGCGGCCAGGCTCGGTGCCCGGGTCCCCGGGGTCTCCAGCCTGGCCGCTGGCTCCAGCCGCGCCTGCTCAGCGCGCGCGCCCCGGCTCCCCGGCGGGCCGCTGCCTCAGTTTCCCCCGCGGAGCCTGAGAAAGCAGCGGGGGCGCCGGCGGCGTCAGGACCACGAGGCTTCCTTCCTGATTCTGGGAGCTGCGAGAGCCGCCCGCGCCGCCCGGGCAAAAAGGGGAAGCGAGGCCGCGGGGGTGGAAGCACCCGAGGTTCACGCGCGCACCCTGAGGTTCCGGGGCCCGCGGGTGCGCCCCCCCGGGAGGAGTCCTGGACTCCCAGCAAGCCCACCCTAGCAAGGCGGGTGGTCTGCTCGGTTAAGGAGCGTCGTGCGCCCTGGGGAGTCAGTTTACCCCCTCTGTGAAATGGGCACAATCCCCCAGGAAAGCCGGTAGGAGTCACTAAAGCGCCTAACGCAGCGCAAACAGCGAATCCAGGTTAGCCCGGCCCGGGATGGGGAGGGGACCGACGGGGCGGTCCGCAGCCGAGCAGTCCCCCACCCCGGGGCCGCCGCCGCCGCGCCCTCCTTGCTTCAGTTTGGAAACTCCGGCGTGCGAGCCGCCAGCGAGGGAGGACCCCCCTTCTCGGGCCGGGCACCGTCTCAGCCCGGAAATGCCTGAGCCCTTGTTCCGGAGGGGAAGGCTCGAGGTTTCCGGGAAAGCAGCACCGCCCCCCCCGACCCCCCGTGGCCGGCGGCTATAAGAGGACCCGCGCGCCGCTCGCCTCCCCAGTGCGCACCCCGCGCCCCGGCTCCGCGCTGCTCCGCCTGCGTCCTGCCCGCTATGGCTCCCGACCGCGTCCGGCGCGCGCTGCCCGCTCTGCTGGCCCTGCTCGCGGCTCTGCTGCCAGGTGAGTCCCGGGTCGCACACGGCTGCGCGCCCTGGGCGCAGGTGTGGAAGGATCGAGACCATCTTCCGCCCCCTCGGGAGAAGGGGGCAACGGGGCCGCTGCGGAGTCGGCAGCCATGGGCTCGAAGCCGCATCCCGCGGGGGCCACCGGGATGGCGCCTCCCTGACTCAGTTTCTCGGGTGTGGGGTAGGGTCGTGGCGCCGCTCCGCTTGCGGGATTCGCGTGGCCGCCCCGCCCCGCTCGGCGCCTGGCCCTGGGACAGCCTGGTCACGCGCTGGAAGGCGAGTTTGGCCCCGCGCCAAGCTCATTAATCTTGGGGACCCCTCTCCCCCCCTGCCCAAGACACATTCTGTTCCTCCTCTTCTAACCCCCTGGGGAAGTCCAAGGCTCGGGGGAATTCCAGGGCGCGCTTCTCTCCGGGTCAGGAGCTGAGCAGTGGGACGCCGCAGCGCGCCCCCCGCCCCCTGGAAACCCCGGCCCCAGCGCGCGCGGGGGGGGGGGGGCGGCCCAGGGACTGCAGGGTGACCCCGCCCCCCACAGCGGGAAGCGGGAGCCAGAGAGAGACGCACACCTTGGTGCCTTCTCATCTCGGCTCCCTGGCACCCGTGTGTAGCTCGGGAACCTCTCCTCCCTCCGGGCCTCTACCTTGCCCTCCGAGCAATGGGAGCGAGTCCGCTTCCCTCTCTGGGAGATCCTTTGCCGCTCCGGTTCTCCCAGCCTCCCCCACCCCCACCCCCGCTCCCCATCCCATCGCATCCTGCCCAGATAAAGCAAAGCAGAACAGGAATCTTTGGGTCCCTGGTGGGGGGGAAGGGGCGGCTTCCACGGGATTTTTATTTTTTCTGTTTCGGGGGCAGAGTTTGAGGAGTGGCTTGGAAAACGGCCCCCTTGCTACTTCCCCTTCGCTGGCTACGAAGCTGGCCTGGCTTGGGTGGGGTGACTCCAATGCACCCGCGTTACAGATGGGAAAATCGAGGCCCGGACAGGGGAACGACTTGTCCCGGGGGGTGAGGAGCCTGATTGGGGGGGAGCTGGCCTCCTGGTGGTGGTGGGGGGGGGAGAGGCAAGCAGCTTTAAAGTCAGCCTCTGCCTCCAGCCGCCCTGGGTCGAAGGACACGACTTCAGCGCAGAGGCTGCTGGAGCCCCCCACCACAGTCGCCATGGTTCACTGGGCCCCAGCCACCCTGCACCTGCCGGCTCCTGCGGCCTGAAATCGCTTTCCCTTTTCCCCGGGTGGCCCACACGGTCTCTGTTTGTTCTCCAAACTCTGATTTCGGAACATCCATTCCTAGTTATCTGTTGTTTGCTCATGAGCCCTCCTGGGAGGGCTGTGGGAGCCCTGTGGGAGCCCTGGCTTGCGCCAGGCGGTGCGCGCGCGTGCACGTGCGCGCCCACGCGGGTTGGTCATGCGCGCTCCTTCCGCCCCGCCCCGCCCCAGGCCCCGGGGACGCGCAGACGTCCGTGTTCCCCTCGGAAGTCACGCTGCCCCGCGGCGGCTCCACGCGGGTCAACTGCAGCGCCGCCTGCGCCCAGCCATCGGAGCTCGGCCTGGAGACGCAGCTGAGCAAGGAGGAGGTGGACCACGGGGACAACTGGAAGGTGTTCGAGCTGAGCGACGTGCAGGAAGACAGCACCCTCATCTGCTTTTCTGAGTGCCAGAGCCAGTCCATGGCCTCTGCCAGGCTCACAGTGTACGGTGAGTGGTTGGGCCGGGGAGGGGCTCCTCCGGGGCGCATGGGACCGGCCCCTGCTAATGTGCCTGGGAAGGCAGCAGGGGGGGGGGGTGGTGGTGGCCCAAGGGCTTGGGTCCCTGTCGCCTGCGTGGGAGACCCGGAGGGAGCTCCTGGCTTCAGCCTGGCCCGGTGCTGGCTGTTGTGGGCATTTAGGGAGCGAACCAGCAGAGGGAAGACCTGTCTGTCTGTCTCTCTCTCTGTCACTCTGCCTTTCCAATAAATAAATAAAGCAAATTACACAGGCTGGGGCAGGTTAAACCCTGCTTGGAGCTCGCGCTGGGCACCTGAGTTCAATCCCAACTCCGCTTCCAGTGCCGGCTCCCTGCTATTGAGCACCCAGACGATGCCCGGTTTCGGCACAGTGGCCGCTATAGGAGGAGTGTGCGGGCGGGGCTGCACGGCCTGGCGGTGGGGGATGGGGTGTCAGTCCTGGGCACCAGCCCCGGCAGGGAGCCGGCCAGGGGCACGGGCGCATCTGCTGGAGCTGTGCTCGAAGGGCAGAGGAACGCAGAGGCCTGCGAAGGCAAGAAGTGCTTTGGGTGTGAAGTGGAATAGTATGCAACTGTGTAAAAGAAAGAGGCGGCCTCTGGGAGACTGGAAGGCAGGGACCCCAGGGTGAGCTGTGCGATTGAAAGGGCCTGGCCCCGCCCCCTGCTGGCGGGGCGGAGCCTGTGTGCCGTGCACCCCCCAGGAGCGCCGTTGGCCTTGGGCAGAGTGGCTCTTGGAGACGGTGCTGGCGCTGGTTGGGAGGGGTTGTTTTCTCTGTGTGTCTGCGTGCCCTCAGGGATTCTGAGCTGGGAGAATGGGTCACCAAAGTAAGAGTGCACACGCTCGTGTGTGTGTGTGTGTGTGTGTGTGTGTGTGATTCAAAGCGAATCAAAAGAAGGAAGAAAAACAGAGAAGCGGATTTAAAAAAAAAAAAAGAAATTGTTTATCTGAAAGGCACAGTTGGGGGAGGGGTGGCGGAGACAGAGAGAGGTCTTCCATCTGCTGGCTTACTGTGCAGATGGCCACAACAGCTGGAGCTGGGCCGATCAGGAGCTCCATCCGGGTCTCCCATGTGGGTGTAGGGGCCCAAGCACTTGGGCCATCCTCCACTGCTTTCCCAGACCACCAGCAGGGAGCTGGACCAGAAGTGGAGCAGCCGGGACTCGAACTGGCACCAGTATGGGATGCCACGCCGGCCCCAGGGAATGGTTTTGGAATTACTTAAGCTTGGCTCCCAGCCCCAGCGTGGCTCTTATAGGCCCTGCAGGGACCTTGGTGGGCGACCTTGGGTTGCAGCCCGTGGGCACAGACTGCTCCTGGCACGGCCACAGCCCGGACGCCCTGGGCCCTTGGCGGCCTTGTCTCTGCTGACTGAGCAAGTGTGGCTCCGCCCCCGGGGTAGGGAAAGCCCTAAACATTCCCAGTAGCCCCTGAAAACCCTCCCGGAAGCCTGTGCGAGGGACCTGGTGCCTTCCTGCCTGGCTCTTGAGATCCCCAGGCTCTGGGCTGGAGTCCTGGCTCCGCCCCATCTCCCTTGATGGGCCTTCGGGTACTGTGCTGCCTTAGTTTCCACATCTGTGAAATGGAACACTCCATTCTAGGGGGGAGACTCGAGCCTGGCCTTCTCCCCACCCCACCCCCCACCGGTGTGGGTGACATCCCTTCTCCACAAAGGTTAGACATGGAATTCCTAGGCGGTGGGCTTTGAGGGATGTGTAGGAGTTTGTTGAAACAGGAAGTGCCTAGACAGAGGTGTGGGACGGGGAGCGCCCCAATGTCAGGCAGGAGAAGTTGCTGACTGATCCGTTAGTGAGGTGGCAGGTGAGCGTGGTCGGGCCTGTGGGGTGTTGGGGAGCTGTGGGGGGTGAGTGCAGAGGGCTGGATGCAGACAGGAAACCCGGGCAGCCGGGCCATGGGCTTCATCTGTGCTCCCTGTGGTCTGGGCCCTGGCAGTGCCCAAGAGGGAAAGGCCGGACAAATATTTGAAGAATGAGGCAGGCTGAGGTGGAGAGGCCCTGAAGTTCAAGGTCGAGGTCAAGGGGAGGTCCGGGCAGGGCAGACTTGCTCCCGGAGCTGGGCCGGGCCTGGCCAAGGGTGGCTGGGCTCCTGGGGGGGAGGGGCTGAGGTTTCGGGGTTGTGGGGGAGCCTCAGATGCCGCAGGCTGCAGGAGGAGCTGGCTGGAGACCAGAGCCTGGCCCCTGAGGTCTCTCTTGACCTTTTTTTTACTGTGTGTTTTTTTTTTTTCACGGCTTTTTTGAGGCAGAATTTACACGCCACACAGCCCCCCCCCGTGCATTCTTGGTATATTAATAGCCTCGTGCAACCATCACCACCATCTTCGTTGCACAGCTCTTGCCTCCCCCTGAGAAGGAGACCGGCTCACTCTGTCACCCTCTTCAATGGCTAGCCGTGCTCCCGTCTCCAACGGCCCCATTCTACAGCTCGGGAAGCTGAGGCAAAGCCGCAGCCAGGCTGGCTCCCGGTCATTCAGTGGCACCGCTGTGCCCATGTCCAGGCCTCAGGAGCGGGGGCTGGGGAGGCGCAGACGCCGAGACCCTCCTGGGGGACGCTGGGTGCAGGGAGACCCTGTTCTAAGCCACTCCCCGTCAGGTCTGGTCCGTCCCTTGGGCCGAATGCGATCCACGACCCAGAGTCCCAGCCTTCTGCTGTGTGTATGCAAAGAATGTTCATTTTGAGCATCCGTGAGTACTTTCTTTAAAAAATATTTGAGCCGGCGCCGTGGCTCAACAGGCTAATCCTCCGCCTTGCGGCGCCGGCACACCGGGTTCTAGTCCCGGTCGGGGCACCGGATTCTGTCCCGGTTGCCCCTCTTCCAGGCCAGCCCTCTGCTGTGGCCCAGGAGTGCAGTGGAGGATGGCCCAGGTGCTTGGGCCCTGCACCCCATGGGGAGACCAGGAAAAGCACCTGGCTCCTGGCTCCTGCCATCGGACGAGCGCGGTGCGCCGGCCGCAGTGCGCCAGCCGCGGCGGCCATTGGAGGGTGAACCAACGGCAACGGAAGACCTTTCTCTCTGTCTCTCTCTCTCACTGTCCACTCTGCCTGTCAAAAAAAAAAAAAAAAAAAAAAAAAAAAATATTTGAAAGGCAAAGTTATAGACAAAGAGAGAGGTCTTCCATCCGCTGGTTCACTCCCCAAATGGCTGCAACGGCTGGAGCTGGGCTGATCCAAAGCCAGGAGCCAGGATCCATCCGGGTCTCCATGCGGGTGCAGGGGCCCAAGCACGTGGGCCATCTTCCACTGCTTTCCCAGGCGCATTAGCAGGGAGCTGGATCAGAAGTGGAGCAGCCGGACTCGAACCGGCACCCATGTGGGATGCCAGCAATGGCGGCTTTACCCGCTGTGCCATGGTACCCAGTCCCCAAAAATATTTGCTCCAAAACACACGCAACTTTCTGCTCTTCCTCCCCCCCCCCACTTCTTGCAGCCCCCTTGCTACCTACACCTGCTGGTCCTCCCAGGGCTCACCTAACCACTCAAGAATTTCTGACCGCTTTCCCAAACACTCCGGGCCTTGTCTCCGAAGCTCTCGGCGTTCCTGGCTGCTGAGCTGGTGGAGTGTGGCTGCCAGGACGGGTGTGGCCGCCGGCTCAAGGGACTTTCCTCCTTGTGCCCCCGCAGCGCCCCCGGACAGCGTGGAGCTGGCGCCCCTGCCCCCCTGGCAGCCCGTCGGGGAGGACCTCACCCTGCGCTGCCGGGTGGTGGGCGGCCAGCCCCGGGCCCGGCTCTCCGTGCTGCTGCTCCGCGGGGAGGAGGAGCTGAGCCGGCAGCCGGCCCTGGGGGAGCCCGCGGAGGTCACGGCCACGGTGCGGGCCCACAGAAGCGACCACGGCGCCAATTTCTCCTGCGTCACGGAGCTGGACCTGCGGCCCCTGAGCTTGGGGCTGTTCAAGAACGTCTCGGCCCCCAGGCAGCTGCAAACGTTCGGTGAGGCTTTGGGGGGGGGGGCAAACAGCTGCCTTCCCATGCGAGGTGTGGGGGTTCCTGGGATGGCCAAGGTCCCTAGCCCTGGGGGTACCAGACTGCATGGGTTCCGGGAGGGTGGCCGGTGATCTGGGATGGAGTGCAGGCAGGGGCTCCCCTGACCCCGGCCGAGGGGTGCAAGGAGACAGGACGAAGAATGACAGTATCCCCAGGAAAAGGACTCCGGGCGTCCCATCCCCCATCCTGCTCACACCTGCCCTGTCCCCCTCCCCCACCCCCAGAGCTGCCGACGACTCGGCCACACCTGACCGCCACCCCCGCGGTCGTGGAGGTGGGCGCTCAGTGCCACGTGTTGTGCTTCCTGAGTGGGCTCTTCCCTGCCCCGGAGGCGCGGGTCCAGCTGGAACTGGGGGGCCGGAAGCTGGACGCCACCATCACGCACGGCAAGGACGCGGTCAGGGCCATGGCCTCCGTGCGGGGGACAGTGGAGGAGGAAGGCGCCCAGCAGCTGGTGTGTGCGGTGCTGCTGGGGAACCGGCGGGTGGAGGCGACGGCCAACGTGACTGTGTACAGTAAGAGGGGGCCACGGCGGAGGCGGGGCTTTCCCTGGAGGGGGCGTGGCGGGATGCAAAGGGGGCGTGGCTTACTGTATGTCCCGCCTCCCAGGCTTCCCGGCTCCCAACCTGACCCTGAGCGAGCCAGAGGTCTCCGAGGGCACCGAGGTGGTTGTGGAGTGTGAGGGCCACAACGGAACCAGGGTGTCGCTGGACAGTACCCCAGCCTGGCCACCGTCCCCGCGGGCCCAGCTGCGGCTGAACGCCAGCGCCGAGGACAACGGGCGCCGCTTCTCCTGCTCTGCCGCCTTGGACGTGGCCGGGCAGGTGCTACGCAAAAACCAGACCCGGGAGCTGCGCGTGTTGTGTGAGTGGCGTGGCTTGGCCGGTGACCGCCCAGCCCGGGTCCCATCACTAGGGGGGCTCCCCCATCCCCCTGGTCCCCAAGCTCCACCCCTTGCACGCCTCCCCCTTGCTGTGTTTGTCCAGATGGCCCGAGATTGGACGAGAGGGACTGCCTGGGGAACTGGACTTGGCAGGAGGGCAGCCAGCAGACTCTGAGATGCGAGGCCTGGGGGAACCCGCCCCCGGAGCTCAGCTGCCGCCGCGAGGGGACCGGGGCTCCGCTGCCCATCGGCGAGCTGCGGCCTGTCCAGCGCCAGTTCGCGGGGACCTACCTCTGCCGGGCCGTGAGCTCTCGCGGGGAGGTCACCCGCGAGGTCTTCATCCACGTGCTGCCCTGTGAGTGCGCCCGTGGGCAGGGCGGGGCGGGGCAGGGCCAGGGAGCCGGCTTAGTCCTCGACATCCAGGGTAGAGGCTGAGACACCGCCCTGGACGCCTGCAGCCGGTATTGGAGCGCCTGGCTCTGGCTTCCTGCCTGTGCACACCCTGGGAGGCAGCAGGGATGGCTTGTTAACTGGGGCCCTGGCACCCCCGTGGGAGGCCTGGATGGAGCTCTGGGCTCCTGGCTTCCGCCTGGTGCGGTCCTGACTGTTGCAGGCATTTGGGGGGTGACCAGTGGATGGAAGATCTGTCTCTCTCCTTCTCTCTCCTTCTCTCTCTCTGCCCTTGAAATAAATAATGGACTGGGGCCAGCGCTGTGGCGTACGGGCTAAAGCCCTGGCTTGAAGCGCCGGCATCCCATATGGGCACCAGTTCCGATCCAGCTCTCTGCTGTGGCCTGGGAAAGCAGTAGAAGATGGCCCAAGTCCCTGGGCCCCTGCACCCACGTGGGAGACCCGGAAGGGGCTCCTGGCTTCGGATCGGCACAGCTCCGGCCATTGCGACCAACTGGGGAGTGAACCAGCTAATGGAAGACCTCTCTCTCTACAACTCTGTCTTTCAAATAAATACAAGTAAATCTTAAATAACTCCATCCTGGGCCGTGTTTCCCCCGCAGACAAGCACAGTAACGTGGTGATCATCATCGTGGTGGCGGCCGTGCTCCTCCTGGGCACCTGGGGCACCGCTGCCTACGTCTACAACCGTCAGAGGAAGATCAGGAAGTACAAGCTGCAGAAGGCACAGGAGGCGGCCGCCGTGAAGCTGAACACGCCGCAAGCCTCGCCGTCCTGAGCCCCGGCCCCCCACGCGCCGGCCACGCTGAGCAGAGCGCTGGACCCAGGCCACGGAGCTGCAGCCACGTCCTCCGGCCACGGTGGGGGGAGGGGGCGGCAGGACACAGACAGCATTTTGGGGTCACAGTACCTGCACAGCCAGGACTGCCCCAGGCCTCAGGCCTGACCTGTAGCCAAAGAACTGAACCAGGAGGAGGGAATTGATCCAGGAGCCTGGCCTGGCCAGAGACAGAGAGAGAGAGTGGACACACAACCCGGCCGTGGGAACGGGCACGCACTCTCGCTGCAGGCGGAGACCCCACGGCACTAAGGGAGAAGCGACAGCCCACACAGACACTTGGAGCGTGGAAACACAGCTGCTCTTAACTCTTGACTTGGATGTATTTATTCATTTATTTTGCCAGCTATTTATTGATTATTTGCCTTTTATGCAGGCTGGAGTGGTGGACAGGGCAAGTAGAGTAGGTTCCTACCCCCCCTCCCCCGTGGAGCTCTTGGTCTCATCTCATTCAGGGTGGCCAGGTACAGTTGTACTGGCTACGCACTGCACAAACACACCTGGCAAAAATTAAACCAAGCATGGCCGGAATTTCCCACACCATCAGCCGGCCAAACTGCTTTTCCCCTCATAAAACAAGGAGGGTGCTTTTGCTGTCTTGCACGAAGACATTGTATGGACTAGCCATGATTACAAGCTCAAGGACCATCCCCGGAGGTCCATCCCACACCCCCAGTACTGGTGCTGCTGGTTACCCACTTCAACCCACATGCAACTGTGCCAATGTTCCCGGTGACACGAGGTGGCCAGGCCTCAACATGGGTGCCCACTCCCCAGCAGCTACACCACGGGGTCCCAAGAGACTGTGCCCCCTCCCCATGTGCCCCCCCACCTCCTACCTGTTCCTTCACAGGCACCGTGCAGGGGCAGGACCGCCGGCTCGGGACACCCTGCCCCAGTGCCCGGGCCTAATGTTTCTCAACTCCAGCTGCAAGCCCTGGGTGTGGCCTTTGAGGCCCCCACCCTCACCCCTGCCGCCCCTGGGGGCTCGCAGCCAAAGCTGGGCTCTGTTAATGACTTTCGGGAATTCTAGTGACCCTCTGGACCCTTCTGCAGGAAAATAAATAAAAATAAAACCCGCGATGACTTCTTGGAGTTTGGAATTCCGGGGGCCCCCAGGGCGGAGCCGTGAGCCTCCTTATCTCCCGAGCCAGCCACCCTGAGCGCCCTTAGTCGGCCATGGGGTCTCTCTGTCTCCTGTCGCTGCCGCTCGTGCTGGGGGCCGTCGGCCGGGGAGGCGGGAGCGCGACGGAGCGGGCGCCAGGCCCTCAGGGTGGCTCCCCTGCACCCTCGGGCACCGCGGCGCCTTTCTGGGTGCGGATCAGCCCCGAATTTGCGGCTGTGCCTCCCGGGCGCTCCGTGTGGCTCAACTGCAGCACGAGCTGCCCCCTAGCGGGGGTTCCCCGCCTGCGCACCCAGCTGCGGCGCGGCCTGACTCGCAGCGGCCCGGGGTGGGCGTCTCAGCAGCTGCTGGACGTGAGAGCCTGGAACTCCAGCGTGACCTGCTTGGTCACCTGCGCCGGGGAGACGCGCGAGGCCACGGCCAGGATCACCGCCTACAGTGAGGCTCGGGGGCTCGGGTGCGGCTGGGGCAGCGAGGAGAGGGAGGCGGAGGAAGGGGGGCGCACGCCGGCCTGACCCCGGGGGCTGGGGCCGGGGATCCCCTCTCTCTCGCCATAGAACAGCCGCGCAGCGTGGTCCTGGACCCTCCGGTCTTGGTGGGCAGCAAGTACACGCTGCGCTGCCACGTGACGCACGTGTTTCCCGTGGGCTTCATGGTGGTGACCCTGAGGCGCGGCGGCCGGGTCATCTACTCCGAGAGCCTGGCGCACTTCACCCGCCCCGATCTGGCCAACGTGACGCTGACCTACCAGCTGCGCGCTGGGCCGCGGGACCTCTGGCAGCCCGTGACCTGCCACGCGCTCCTCCACCTCGGCAGCCAGGTGGTCCGCAGCAGCTCAGCGCCCGTGATGCTCGAAGTTCTCGGTGAGGCGCCCCGGTCGCCTTGGGCACCGTGGTGAGGGCGTTGGGATGGATGCGGTCAAGGGTTAGGAGCCCAGGAGGAGGGCGCACAGGCCGAGCCCGAGCTGCACGTGGGTGGACAGATTTCCATGGCCCTCGCTTCTAATTCTGCCCTCGCTCCTGCTCCCAGCTTGGAGCCCCGAGTCCAAGGCGCTGGCCTCCGCCTCCATCGCAGCCCTGCTGGGGATCCTGCTCGTCGTGGCAGGTGCCTACCTGCGCAGGTGCCTGGCGCTGAAAGCCCAGACGTAGAAGGGGGTGTTGGACGGCGGCCGAGCGGGAAGACAAAGGGAATCTGGAACAGTCTGGGGAACCCGGGCCGGACCCATAAAGCCTCAGCCAGCCTCGTTCGTGTAGCCCCCTCCAAGGCGAGGGTCTCCTGCTGCAAACTGCCTTCTCCACGTCCCTCATCTCCCCCCACCCCCGAGGGCGGCATCTGAGGTTTTTCTCGCTCGGGGGTCTCACCTGCCTCCACCTTCCCAGCCAGTGTAGTTAAAATAATAAAGAAATAAGCAAACCCCCTCTTCTGGCTGACTTTATCGAAGCGCTGCAGACGCTTGCGAAACCGGGGGCCCTGGGAGGGCCCTGGGCGGGAGGCGGGGCGGGGCGCGCCGTGGCACGGCTCGTGCTGATTGGCTCCGCCTCTCTCACGCAGCGGCTCTGATTGGATGTTAAGTTTCCTTTCCCACCCCCGGACCGTGCGCCCTCGCCGAGGCCCACGGTGGAGCGAGGACTCGCTCCCCACCGCGCGTCACGAGCGCCGGGGCTGAGCCCGCAGATGGGCGGGGTGGCATGGGCATATGGGGGGGGGGCCACGGGTGGGCAGACGAGGTACCCCGGTAGTGACAGCGGGAAGGGCTCATCAAGAGGAGCCACGTGAAATGCCTTGGCAACGTCCAAGTGGTGGCCGGCAGGCCAGGTGGGCGCATGGCAGGGGTTGGGTCGGAGGTGTCAACGCCTGGGCCTAGATGTGGCAAGGTCAAAAGCATCTCCGAGGGTCTGTCGCGCGCGCGCGCTCGCGGATGCCGGGGTCCGGGGCCCCGCCCGCCGCTCCGAGGGTGGGCGCTCGGCGGCGGCTCGCGCTCTCGGCAGCCGAGCAGACACATGCCCGCTGCACGCTGGGTAAATACAGCCCCGGAGCCGAGCCGACTCTCATTTAGACGCCCGCGAACGCTGCGCGCACGCACACGTGTCTGCGACTCGCTGGCACTTTGGTCCCCGCCCCCTCCGTCGCGTGCCGGAGCCGAGCGGGAGGGGGATTAGGGGTGTGGCTGTAACCCCGAGCTCGCCGTAGGAGCAGGGAGACGGCTCGGGGCGGGAGGCAACCCAGCACCCTCTCCCCCCCACCCCGCCTAGAACTGCCCTTTCCCGAGGCGGCGCTCCCCAAACCTCTCCAAGCCCCCAAATCCATCCGCGCGCCCTAAGGGGGCGCCGGTGGGTGGAGCTAAGTATAGAGGCGGAGCTGAGAGTCCGGTTGGTTATCCGAGCATCCAAGGCAGGGGTTTGGGGAGGGCAATCCAGCATCCCCCTCCCCACCCCCGCCTCCTCCCCGACCTCCGCGATGACGCGGGAGAGCGCCGTCGCCCCCACACGGCTCCCGGCTACCGGGCGGGCCTGCACGCAGACCCCCGGGGGTCGCTCGCTCCCGCCAGCTCGCCTGCTCCAAGGCCCGGAGCCCCGCGCACGCTCGCCGCCCGCCCCCCGCCGCCTCTGCTGCCGCCCCCTCCTTGGAAACCAAGTTACCAACGTTAAACCAATCCCCGGGCGCAACTCTGCCTCCCCCACGCAGCGCCCGCCGCGCCGTGCCGCGCCGCGCCGTCCTCTGGCTCAACTCGCCACTCACGCTCCCCTCGCCTCCTGCGCTTCCCCCGCGGCGGCGATGCCAGGGCCTTCGCCAGGGCTGCGCCGGGCGCTACTCGGCCTCTGGGTAGCCTTGGGCCTGGGGATCCTCCGCCTATCAGGTAAGAACCCGCCCCGGCTCGGGGTGGACAGGGCCGAGGGCGGAGTTCCCAGACCCCTCCTGGCTCCGCCCTCGCCTTGCTCCCACGCTCCCGCCCTCTGCCCTGAGCCCCGATCTCCTCGCCTCTCCCCTTCCCCCGCTACTCCGCGCTCACCCGAGTCTCCACCTTCGGGCTCTGGGGTGCTCATCTGCACCCAACCCTGCGCCCCGGAGACCCCAGGGTCTCTGCGGTTCCCCCCGCCTCGCGTGCCTCCTCTCGCTTGGCTGCACACCGACTGGAAGCTCCCCCACTCGCGATCCGCAAAGACCCCCCAGCTCCCCAACCTTCGTGACTCAGAAGCGCTGTTCTCCCTCCATCCGGAGCCCTGGCAACCGCGTTCCTCCGTTCCTCCCGCGAGCCTAGCCGCGCGCCCTCTTCCCGGGTTCCTCACCCAGGTCTGGGGTCTTCCTTTATTTCGGACCCAGCTTCATCTGGGATTTGCCGTCGCCCCCAGCCTCAGACTCCCTCTCTCTTGGAAGTCGGCCAAGACCCCGAGACCTGGTGGACTCCTTAGTCCCTCGCCCGGGGTCCCTTCCAGCGTCGCTGCGTGCGTGAAGGACCCCATCTTTCCTCTCACTCCCCCCACCCCCCACCCCGCCATGCTTTCCCACGGCTGCATGGGCGTCTGGGAGACCAGGGGTCTCCTCCGCCATATCTCAGAGAGTCCTTCCAGGAGCGCACCTGCACTCCCGAGGCCTGGGCAGGGCCAGGCACTCCCGGGTTCATTCCTGGATGTGGTCTCTGCTTGACCCCCAGGACCCCTTGACTCGGTGTAGGGGCACTAAGGTCTCAGGGCGTTGGCGCCCCAGGCTGAGCTCGCGTTTCCTCGGGCAGCGGTCGCGCAGGAGCCCTTCTGGGCGGACCTGCAGCCCCGCGTGGCGCTTGTGGAGCGCGGGGGTTCGCTGTGGCTGAATTGCAGTACCAACTGTCCTCGGCCGGAGCGCGGCGGCCTGGAGACCTCGCTGCGCCGGAACGGGACCCAAAGGGGGCTGCGCTGGCTGGCGCGGCAGCTGGTGGACATCCGCGAGCCGGAGACCCAGCCCGTCTGCTTCTTCCGCTGCGCGCGGCGCACGCTACAGGCGCGTGGGCTCATTCGCACTTTCCGTGAGTTCTGGGTGGCCACGCTCCTACTCCACTACTTTCGCTCCCTCCCAGGCCCCGCCCCCTGGGCCCAGGGGGCCACCCCCTTCAGACCCCGCCCTCTGGGTCCCCGCGCCCTGCCCCTCTCGGCCCCGGATCCCCCTGGGCTCCACACCAAGCCCCTGGAAGCCCAGGCGTTTGCAAGAGCCGCGGTTCCCCCCACCTTGCAGAGCGGCCGGATCGTGTAGAGCTGGTGCCGCTGCCTCCCTGGCAGCCGGTGGGCGAGAACTTCACCCTGAGCTGTAGGGTCCCGGGCGCCGGGCCCCGTGGGAGCCTCACATTGACCCTGCTTCGGGGCGCCCAGGAGCTGATCCGCCGCAGTTTTGCGGGAGAACCGGCCCGAGCGCGGGGCGCGGTGCTCACGGCCACGGTGCTGGCGCGGAGGGAAGACCATGGAGCCAATTTCTCCTGCCGCGCGGAGCTGGACTTGCGGCCGCAGGGCCTGGCGCTGTTTGAAAACAGCTCGGCTCCTAGACAGCTCTGGACGTACGGTAAGTGGGGGGTGCGGAGAGGAAGGGGACCCGGCCAAAATGCCGACTTGGACACCGGTTCCCGCTGTGCCTGTGAGATGGCACTGCGGGCTAAGTGCTTAGCACATCCTGAGCGCTCACTCCACTCCGTCTGTATCTAAAGTCCAGCTCTGGTCTTTGACCACCACTTCCCCACCCCCACCCCCAGCCCTGCCCCTGGACTCGCCGCGTCTCCTGGCTCCCCGGGTCCTGGAAGTGGACTCGCAAAGCCTCGTGAGCTGCACCCTGGACGGGCTGTTCCCGGCCTCGGAGGCTGGGGTCCACCTCGCGCTGGGCGACAAGAGGCTGAATCCAGAGGTCACCCTCGAGGGGGACGCAATCGTGGCCACTGCCACCGCCACGGCAGAGGAAGAGGGCATCCAGCAGTTGGTCTGCGCCGTGACCCTGGGGGGCGAGCGGCGGGAGGGCCGCGAGAATGTGACCGTCTATAGTAAGAGGGAACCAGCCGGGACCTCGAGGGCGCAGCCGGAGGGACTCGAGGGAGGGGCGACGGGTGGGCCGGGCCTCGGGACCGGAACAGGCGGGGCTCGAGTCCCCCGACGGGGGGGGGGGGAGGGCGGGGCAGATGGGGGTTGAAGAGGCGGGATCCCGCAGCAGGTGGGTTCCTGCATATAGGGGGGCGGGCCTTGGTGGGAGGCGGACTCAGACGGACATTCCGCCCCCAGGTTTCCCGGCGCCCATCTTGACCCTGAGCGAACCCAGCGCCCCCGAGGGGGAGCTGGTGACAGTAACCTGCACAGCCGGGGCCCGAGCCCTGGTCACCTTAGAGGGAGTTCCCGCTGCAGCCCCGGGGCAGCCCGCCCAGCTCCAGTTTAATGCTACCGAGAGCGACGACGGACGTAGCTTTTTGTGCGACGCCACTCTAGAGTTGGACGGGGAGACCCTGAGCAAGAACGGGAGCGCAGAGCTTCGTGTCTTATGTGAGTTGTTAGCCTCCCCTCCCCGCTTCCCCCCTCCCCCACGTCCTGGCGACGCCCGAGGACCCTCCCGGTCCCTCGGCAAGGCCGTTGCTGTGGATGCACGTCCAGCCTGTGTGTCCCGCGCCCTTGCCCGCAGACGCCCCCCGGCTGGACGATGCGGGCTGTCCCAGGAGCTGGACGTGGCCAGAGGGCCCAGAGCAGACGCTGCGCTGCGAGGCCCGCGGAAACCCGGCGCCCGCGGTGCACTGCGCGCGGGCCGACGGCGGTGCGGTGCTGGCGCTGGGCCTGCTGGGCCCGGTCACTCGCGCGCTCGCCGGCACTTACCGCTGCACCGCTACCAACGTCCAGGGCGAAGCGGTCAAGGACGTGACGCTGACCGTAGAGTGTGAGTCGGGTTGCGCAGGGCGCAGATCTGACACCGGTGGGGTCTGAAAGTGCGCCCTGGGCCAGGCCAGAGTGCGCACAGGTGTTCGGGAGGGCTGGAGGGGCGTGGCTCTGGGTGGAGCTTTGCCCAGGTGGGCGGTCGAGGCAGACGGAAGTTTTTCAAGCTGCCCTGGTTTGGGGGGAGGGGTGTAGGGCTGTTAGGCTGAGCCACGCACACGTCCCTGTGCAGACGCACCGGCGCTGGACAGCGTGGGCTGCCCGGAACGCGTGACGTGGCTGGAAGGAACAGAAGCGTCGCTGAGTTGTGTGGCACACGGGGTCCCGCCGCCCAGCGTGAGCTGCGTGCGCTCCGGGCAGGCCGACGTCATCGAGGGGCTGCTGCTGGTGGCCCGGGAGCACGCGGGCACTTACCGCTGCGAGGCCATCAACGCTCGGGGCTCTGCGGCCAAAAACGTGGCCGTCACGGTGGAGTGTGAGTCCTGGGCGGCGAGTGGGCGGCCGGGCAGGGGCTGTCGGGACGGCTCCGGCTGGACCTCGTGCCCGCTGTCGAACCCCGGCTCCGCTGCACCTCTGGCCCCCACCCCCAGATGGTCCCAGCTTTGAGGAGCGGAGCTGCCCCAGCAACTGGACGTGGGTGGAAGGATCGGAACAGCTGTTTTCCTGCGAGGTGGAAGGGAAGCCGCAGCCAAGCGTGCAGTGTGTGGGCTCCGAGGGCGCCAGCGAGGGGCTGCTGCTGCCGCTGGCGCCCCTAAACCCTAGTCCCAGCATCCCCAGCGTCCCTAGAGACCTGGCACCCGGGATCTACGTCTGCAACGCCACCAACCCGCACGGCTCCGCGGTCAAAACAGTCGTCGTGAGCGCGGAGTGTGAGCGGGGCCCGGGCGGGCGGGGGAAGCAGGCGGAGCCCCGGGGCCCCGGCCCCGCCCTGACGCGCCCCTCCCTCCCCCACCCCCACGGCAGCGCCGCCGCAGATGGACGACTCCACGTGTCCGAGCGACCAGACGTGGCTGGAAGGGGCCGAGGCTGCGGCCCTGGCCTGCGCCGCCCGGGGCCGGCCCTCACCACGAGTGCGCTGCTCCCGGGAGGGCGCGCCCCGACCTGAGCGGCCGCGCGTGTCGCGGGAGGACGCGGGCACTTACCTTTGTGTGGCCACCAACACGCACGGCTCGGACTCCCGGACCGTCACTGTGGGTGTGGAATGTGAGTGGGCGGCCGAGGAGGAGAGGACTCCACGCGAGTTCCATTGCCTGGGGGGGGACTCCTAGGCCAAACCTGGAGGGTACGAAAATCCGGGGGGGGGGCACAGCCCCTTCCAAGTTCTGGGTCAGAAGGCCCCTCCCTCCTCCCACTCACTGAAGCAGGTTGCCGAATGTTAGTTCCTACGGCAGCCCTATATAATTTTTACTTTTCATTTTATTTGAAAGGCAGAGAGAGAGAGAGAGAGATCTTCCACTCACTGGTTCACCCCCTACCCCCAAATGCCCAAAAAAGCTGGCGATGGGCCAGGCCTAAAGCCCAGGGACCTAGAGCTCCACCCCGGTCTCCCACGTGGGCGGCAGGCGCCCAAGTACTTGCGCCATCATCCGCTGCCTCCCAGGGCGCGCATTCTCAGCAGGAAGCTGGATGGGAGGTGGAGCAGCCAGGACGGGAACCGGGCGCTCCAGTTAGGGATGTGGGCGCTCCAAACAGCCCTGCTCTGAGGGTCCAGGGCGCTGATCCGAGGGAGGAGCCTCCCATGCCCTGCCCACGACGGGGTGGCTGAACGGGAGGGGGGACCCGCTCAGCGGCGGGGCCTGCGCTCAGCTCCCCCCTCGCTCCCGTGTCCCCCTGCAGACCGGCCGGTAGTGGCCGAGCTGGCTGCCTCACCCGCGGGAGGCGTGCGCCCGGGCGGGAACTTCACGCTGACTTGCCGCGCGGAGGCGTGGCCCCCAGCTCAGATCAGCTGGCGCGCGCCCCCCGGAGCCCCCAACATCGGCCTGTCGGGGAACAACAGCACGCTCAGCGTGGCCGGCGCCATGGGAAGCCACGGCGGCGAGTACGAGTGCGAGGCCACCAACGCGCACGGCCGCCACGCGCGGCGCATCACGGTGCGCGTGGCAGGTGAGCGGCGGGGCGGGGACGGGCTTGGGGGCGGGACCTGGGCCCTGGTCGCCCGGCCCGGTCTCGGCCTCCCTCTGAGTCCCTACAGACGAGAGCTGGGTGGACCGGATCGGGAGTCAGGGGCCGCCAGCTGGTGGCTGAAGCGGCTGATGGCCGGTTAGGGATGGGAGGCGCAGCGGGACAGGGCGCCCTGGGGCAAACGGGTAATTTAAAAAGTTCGTGGAAGAATGCATTGAAAAGATGACCTGATTTGGGTGCAAAACTTGAACTCCATACGCAGTTTTTCCTAAGGAGGCATTGCTCATGAACTTTGTATAGACCCCTCCCCCATTAACTTGGGGTGGGTTCCTGCGTGGGGAGGGGATCCAATTCACCCTCCACTGTGTCACTGTGAGGAAAGGGGATTGGACGGGGATCAGGAACAAAAGATCCGGAGGCCCAGCTAGGTTCCCTCCCCCACTTTGCAATTCCTGGGGCTGGGGTCTTCCTGGGCTGGAGGCCATGCTGGAGGGCTGATCCGACCTGTTGGGGGATGGGGGGAGCTCACTCACCGGGGAGGGGCTTGGGCACAAAATGGGCCTCCATCGCCTTGGGCTGGAGAGGCTTGTAAACTGGGTCTCGGGTCGCACTAGCACACGGGGTGGGGGGCGGGGGGCGGCCTGCCCGGCACAGGACGGACCTCCTGCTCCTGGGGAGGCGGAGGCGACAGGGGTGGCTCGGGGTTGGGGGAGCCCCGAGTCTGCCCATTTTCCCAACCCGCACAGGTCCGTGGCTGTGGATCGCCGTGGGCGGCGCGGTGGGGGGCGCGGTGCTGCTGGCCGCGGGCGCCGGCCTGGCCTTCTACGTGCAATCGACGGCGTGCAAGAAGGGCGAATACAACGTGCAGGAAGCCGAGAGCTCGGGCGAGGCCGTGTGTCTCAACGGCGCGGGCGGCGGCGCCGGCTCGGGCGCGGAGGGCGGCCCGGAGGCGGAGGACTCGGCCGAGTCGCCCGCGGGGGGCGAGGTCTTCGCCATCCAGCTGACGTCAGCCTGAGCCTGCTCCCCTCTCCCCGCGGGCCGGGGGTCGCCCCCCAGATGCACACGAGGGGGGCTTCTTTACCGTTCTATTTATTATTTATTTATTCAGCTCAAGGGGCGCCACCCCCATTTTCTACCCACTCTCCCCAGTAAAGTTTATAAAAAACGACTCAGCCCCGATTGCTCTCTGCGATGGGACTTGGGTCCCGAGTTCGAATCAGTCTTGTGGGCATAAGTGTTTTGGCGGGCACAGCCTACTAGGGGGCAGGCCCCCTCCCCCCCTCCGAGAGTTTTTTCCAGGAGTCTCAGGGAGCTTGGGCGCGGCCCCTGCTCCTTCCTCCCCCTCCCCCCTGCCTTATCTCTTCCGCCCAGTGCCGCCCTCTGACCCCATCTGGGGAGGTGGCCCACGGTGCTGTCCCCAGGCCTGGTTACTGGCACGGTCAGGCCCCTCTGCCGGGATGGGCGGAACCCCCTTTGGGAGGGGAGGAGTCACAGTGGCGGCTGTGGTGGGGTCAGCCCTTGGGGAGGTCCCACCTATTGCACAGGACACCCCTACCCAATGCTCCGTGCCTCAGTTTACCCGCGGGCCCACTCTGCTAGACACACGCACGAGGTGTCAGCTGCAACCCCCACTGCACAGCATCCTGCAGCCCAGCCCCGCATAAGGAGAACAGCTGGGCCTCCTTCCCGGCCGCCGCCTCCTCCTTGGCTGCTCCACGCGATTCATGAGCAAAGATGAGCTCAGGAAACAGGACAGAAGGGTGTTGGGTGCTGGGTACCAGGGACAGCCAGGCACAGCCCCTGCAACCCCCCCCATCTCATGGCGAATCCTGCCCGCCCCAGGGCCCTGCCCAGGCCGTCCCTCCTCTCAGACTCCTGGTCCACGTGGGCCCCGCAGCCAAGGCACCCACCCCCGACACCTTTGTTGCTTTCATTTTTCTTCCAAGGCCAACTCTCTACTTGTGATGTTACACGTTCGCTGCCCAAATGCCCACAGTGGCCCCTGCCTGGGGTCAAGCAGGGGGTGGGGGGGACCAACTACTGCGGCCCTCGCCTGTTCACTCCCCAGGAAGCCGGAACCAGGAGTGGAGCCAGGACTCAAACCCAGGTCCTCGGATGTGGGATGCGGGCGTCCCGAACAGTGTCTTCAACACGCAGCCAAATGCTCACCCCATTAGACAGTTAACTGGATAGGTCTTGTCATTCTAGAACATTCCAGAATCATCCAGATTTCTCTCTCCAGCACTATTTTGTTCTCTTCACCCTACTGGTACTCAGTTCTTGCTCAATAAATGTGTGTGTGTGTGTGTGTGTGTGTGTGTGTGAGGCTGACAGCCGTTGAGGCGCTGCTGGGCAGGCCCACGGGCCCTATCCTATCTGAGGGCCTGGGAATGAGCCCGAATGATTGCGTTCCTGCCACTCCATGGGTGACCCGTTGAGACCCCAGCTCTTGGCTATATGCTGTAGGCCACTGCTGGCATTTGGGGACAGAATGAGTGGATGGCACCTCAGTTTCTTTGCCTCTAAAGAGGATTTTTTAAAATAAAAGATTTATTAATTTGAAAGATGAGAGTTAGAGAGAGAGAGGTCTTCCATCCACTGGTTCACTCCCCAATTGGCTGCAACGGCCAGAGCTGTGCCAATCCAAAGCCAGGAGCCAGGAGCTTCTTCCGGGTCTCCCACATAGGTGCAGGGGCCCAAGCACTTGGGCCATCTTCCACTGCCTTCCCAGGGCATAGCAGAGAGCTGGATTGGAAGTGGAGCAGCCAGGACTCAAACCAGCGCCCATAAGAGATCCTGGTGCCACAAACAGAGGCTTAGCCCACTGCACCACAGCACTATCCCTTTAAAAAGTTTTCAGAAATGTTAAGTTGGTGCAGGGAGACAGTTGCTGCCAGCGACACTGGTACCCCATACGGGTGCCAGTTTCAGTCCCAGCTGCTCCACTTCCGGTCCAGCTCCCGCTAAGGTACCTGGGAAAGCAGCAGAAGGTGCCCCAAGTGCTTGGGCCCCTGCTGCCTCGGGAGAGACCCGGATGGAGCTCCTGGCTTCATCCTGGCCCGGCCCCAGCCACTGTGGCCATCTGGGGAGTGAACCAGCAGATGGAAGACCTCTCTCCCCCTCTCTAACTCTGTCTTTCCAATAAATAAATAAATAAATTCACCCCCCAAATGCCCTCAGTTGCCGGAGCCCAGCCAGGCCGAAGCCAGGCCCGTGAGCTGGTACTGCCGCCTGCTAGGGAGCAGGTGAGCGAGGAGCTGGCTGCCGGCGTGGGGCCCTGCTCTCGCGTGTGGGGCGCAGGCGCCAGCTGCTCGGCCCAGTGCCCACCCTGCGCACACCTGACGAAGCCCCTCGGTGCGCCCCGGGCATGGCCCCCCCCACGTCCATGAGTCACCGCTGCCCCTCCTGCACGGCGCGGCCCCCACAGCACACGGCTCTGCCCCGGGAGTGGCTCTGTGCTTTATTGTCGCTGCTCAGTACAACACGAGCGCCGCGGCCCACGGCGGCTCCTGAGGGGCTCGGACAAGCTGGCCGCGACGAGGGGCCCGCAGCGCCCACCCGGGACCCCTGAAGGGGCCCTGACAGGCACGAGGCGGGTGGGTGCTCTCCTCACTCCCCCGCCCCAGAGGCTCAGTGGGGAGAGGGCTGGCCTATGTGTCCTGGGCCGGGCCCTGGCGGGATCCCTGGGACACCCCACACCTGCCACACAGCCTTCTGGGCTGCACGCTTTTCCTGGGTACCAGCCAGCAGCGGGAGCAGCGGGTGCCGTATTTCTTGTACCTGGGGTGGGGGTACGGGAAACCGCCATTCAGGATGTAGCAGGGGAGCCCAGACACCACCGTTGTCCCCAGAGGGGGACGTCCCCCCTCCTGCAGGCCCTACCCTGGCTCAGCTCTGGAGGCCCCCACCCCAAGCCCTCCCGTCCGGGCTGAGGACCTGATACCACAGGCATTGCAGAGCGGGGTGCCGTCCTCCGCATCTCTCCAGAGTGGGGTCCTCTGGGTCCGACAGGAAGCGCAGCGCCGTGGCCCTGAGGGTCAGAGGTCAAGGGGCAGGGGTCAGAGGCCCAGCTGCGGAGCTCAGGAGCCCATCCGTGTGACACGTGTGTGGGGGGTGTCTCGGAAGGCCCCACCTGGCTCCGGGCCCGGCCTGCGCGCGCGCTACCAGATGGGAGGCAGATGGCGCAGCTCCCAGGGGAGGAAGCCGGGGGTGGGGGTGACTCAGCCGGCGGGGAGGGGGTGCTGCCACTCCCCTAGGCTGCTCTAAATGGGGAAGCGGAAGGCAGGGCGGGAGAGATGAGGTGCGCAGGACACAGGCCCCCCAGGTACTCACCCAGCATCTCGCTGCCTCCCGGGGCGTTGGCTTCAGGACCCCCGGCGGGGCCTGGCGGGGGCTCCTGGGGGCGGTGGCGGCTGCTGCTGTGGGCCGGGCTGGAGGGAGACGAGGCGTCAGCACTGGGGGACCAGTGAGCCCGTCGCCGACAGCCCCCCAAATGCAGGTTCACGATCAAGGTTATCAGGCAACCCCTGAAGGGGCCGCCGACATCCGACAGCCCCGGCTCTGCGGCCGGCGCCGTGGCCTGCGGCACCGCCATCCCACACGTGCCTGCTCCACTCCCGGTCTGGCTCCCTGTGCTGTGCCGAAGAAAGCAGTGCAAAGCTTCCTCCGGGGCTCCCACGCGGGTGCAGGGCCCAAGGACTTGAGCCGCCTTCCACTGCTTTCCCATAGCAGAGAGCTGGATCGGAAGTGGAGCAGCCGGGACTCGAACCGGCGCCATTACAGGATGCCGGCACCGTGATGTGAGATGGAGGGCGCCCAGGTGGTGTGTTAGCCACTGCTCCAAACGCCCGGCCCTAAAATCAGTGTTATTTACGAGGACGGCCCTCCAGGCTCAAGTCCCAGTTATCCAACTCTGTCCTCGCTGTGTGGCCTTGGACAAGGCAGCTCCATGTCCCCATCTGTAAAATGGGCTTTTCCCAGAGCGTCCGTGAGCCACAGGCCCCCGAGGCTGCCCGCCGCCGCTCACTGCCGACAGTACTGCCGCGTGTGGCTGCCATCCGCGTCTGGGAAAACAGCAGCGACCCCTGGGAGGGGCAGACTGGCTCTCTGCCGGGGAGGGGCAGGGTCGGCCTCCAGCCCCAGGCCTCCATCACAGACCCGGCCCGCGCGGGTGCCTGTATGCACAGGTCCTGCACCCGCAAAGCCACCCAACCTCAGGTGGAAAACACTCCAAGGAGAACTGGGGCCGGCGTGGTGCGGAGTGGGTGAAGGGGTCTCCCCCGTGACACCTCATCCCACGGGAGTCCTGGCTCTCCACTTCCCATCCCGCTCCCTGGGAAAGCAGCAGACCTGGCACGTGCCTGGGCCCCTGCCACCCACGTGGGAGACCCGGATGGAGTTGGCTTCTGCATGCCTCAGTTCTGGCCATTTAGGGAGTGAACGAGGAGATGGACGGACGGACATACGGGGACACACACGGCCTTGGGGTAGGTGCTGTACGTCCTCCGGAGAGGACTCCCTGGAGCTGCTTGGCAAGCACCCGTTCCACAGAGGGGCCTCCATCCACACCCGCGGGCCATCGAGGGGTGACTGCGGGAGACGCCCCCCGCCCGGCCAGCCCCGTCCCTACCTGTAGCTGGGCGTGATCTGCAGGCTGGCATCGGGCTTGATCTCAAAGTTCAAGGTCACCCCTTGGAACTGAGGGTCCACTTTCTCCATGCCCCGGCGCGGCTCTGGCTGTTTCCGGGGCCTCCTCTGGGGCGGGGCGGGGGGCGCCCTCGGGGGCGCCAGGCTGAGGCACTTCTGCCTGCCGGATGCGCTGCCCTGGATCGCCTCAGCCGCCCTGGCCAGAGGCAGGGGGTCCTCTGTCCCCAGGGCCATTGGCTCCCAGCCGGGCCCCAGCGCCTGCGCGTGCCCGCCAGGGGGCTGGGGGAGCCTCGGTGGTCTCTCGCGGAAGCCGCGCAGGGCGCTGACCGGGTCTTTGCAAACGCGCCAGATGTGTAACCTGGGGACAAGCAGCCGAACGCGGTCACCCCCTACCTGGCTGACTCCGGGCTTGGGGATCCCCACCAGGGCCTGCGCCCAGCCAGCTCCCTGCCCTTGGGCAGGCCACATGTCCCCACCCCACCCCCAGCCTGGGGCTCCAAAGCGCTCCCGAGTTGGAGCCTGAGCCGGGTGTAAAAGTTACAAAGTAATCGCACACAGAGCCGCTGCCACAGGCAGCCCCCACTGTCCCCACGTGGGGGTCGCTGGCTCGCCCCGGGCAGGGACCACCCTCGGGGGCCAGGGCCGCGGCGCGGGCTCCGCCGGCTGCAGTTTCGCCGATTACCAGGCTGGCCCCGCTTACCTCATGCAATCGCTGGGGTCAAAATCGCACCCTGCGCGGCCCCGAGTGCGCCGGGGGACCCCGCACCGCCCCCTGGTAGGTCTCAGCAAACCTCACGGTGACCCCTGGGTAACCCCAGGGGCCGGGGGTCAAGACCCCTGATCCCCGCGGCCCGGCCCAGCGCAGCCCGGGAGAGGCGGGAGGGCGTGCGCCTAAGTACCTGCACCTGGGTCCGAGGCATGCGGGCGTCGTCGGCTCGTGCCGCGCGGGGGGTCCTGGGGTGGGCTTGGGGTCCAGACAGCCCGGCGCCAGCAGCTCCCGCAGCACGAAGCCCGTGGCTGGCTTGGCCTCCATGGCGCCCCAGCCCGGCTCAGCCCAGCCCCCCTCCTCGACGGCGCCGCGCCCCGCCCCGCCCCCGGGCCGGCTCCAGGAGGATGGGCCGCACCTGGGAGCGCGGGGCGCTGCGGGGCGCGCTCCTAGCGGGAAGCCTCACCGGGCGGCATGGGGCGCCCCTCGCCCCCGGCTCTGCCTCCTCGTAGCTCCCTTAGCCGGCACAGATCCGCACCAAGGGCGACCCCAGCCCCTCCAAATCCCTCCGCGGGGGCGGGGCCTGGCCACGCCGGCCTCCGCCCCCAGGAAGAGGGGGCCCCCATCGCTGCTGCTGGGGGGCGGGGAGCTGGGGCCCACGCTGCCCCTCCCCCCAAGGACACGCAGCTGCCACAGGTCCGCGTTGACATTTTATTACAGCTCCAGTTCTCAGGGGTTCGGGGCGATCGCGCCGGCAGGGGCGCGGTTCCCTCGGCGGCCTGCGCCCGGCCTGGCCCAGGAGCGCCTCCTCTCGCTCGCTCGCTCGCTCTCCCCCTCTCTCGGGCCTGTCCGTGCTCGGGGCTGGGCCTCACTGCCGGCCCCGCGGCCACGGCGGCCCGGCGCGGTCCTGCGCGCTGCGGCCGCGCGCGTCAGTGCGGCTTGGGCACGTGGCCGTCCACGTAGAAGTTCCTGGTGACCCTGGGCAGCGTGAACTCGGCGCCCTCCAGCTCCGGGGTGAGCACGAGCTGGCAGCCCAGCCGCGAGTTCTCCTGCAGCAGCGGCGCCATGTCCAGCAGGTCGTCCTCCCTGGGGCGGCGGGGCGGTGTTAGCCGGCGGCGGCGGCAGGGGCCCACGCGCGGCGCTCCGAGCACCCCACTCACCTCTCCTCCGGGGCGGGCAGCAGATCCAGGTGGGCTTCACTCACGTACACGTGGCAGGTGGAGCAGGCCAGCGAGGCTTCGCAGGCCCCTGCCGGCGGGAAGCACAGGGCCCGGGTGAGCAGGTGCCGCTCGGCCAAGGGCGGCAGGGAGGGGCCTCTGCTTCCCCTCCAGGGCCTGCGCGCTCGCGGGGTGCACCCACCACCCTGTCCTAGCTCTGGTGGCCGGGGGAGAACCGCGCGTCAACCAGCGAGAGGAGAGGCCACGCGGGGTCTCTGGACCCACCTCCCACCCGCTGCTCCTGGGGCATTTGCCAGCTTGCTCCGTTCCGGGCTGCACTGGGAGGCACCCCCACCCCCCATGAGGACTGGGGTTTCCTGCTGAGCACCCGCCCCTGGACACGCTCCCGGAACCCTCCGACGGAACAGTCTGTGCTTGGGGAGTGTCCCTCGTCACCTAAAACCTGCCACAGAACAAAATCCAGAACTCCCCCACTCAGGCCTGGGGCGCCCCCCCCACCTCCCATCACCCTCAATGCAATGCAAATACAGCAAGCTCTCCTACCACAGGGCCTTTGCACCTGCTACTCATGACCGAGGATGCTCTTCTCATCACTGGCTCCTTCTTGTCTTTGGGGGTTCAACTCCAGTGGTCCCACGAGTTCTCCACGTCCTATTTCTTGTCTTTCTCCTCCTTGATTACCTCCCCCCACTTTAATTCTGAAGAGCGTTTGCCAACCAAAGTGAGGGTGTTAACCTCTGGGTTTACCTGTCCCTCTTCTTTCCTCTCTCTGTAGGTGGAGGACAGAGACAGACGGACCCGCCCCCCTGCTGCTCCCTGAGCGATGCCTGGGAACCAGGAACTCCGCCAGTCTCCCCTAGTGGGCAGCAGGGAGCCAGCTACTGCAGCGGCCACCTGGGGTTTCCCAGGAGGCAGGAGCAGTGCCAACCCTGAGTCCAACCTCGGGCCCACTTTCTTGAGTGTGGCCCAGGCCTGTTTAGCCTGGGGCTGGTTCCTCATCTAGAAAATGCAGCGGGTCTCCTCCAGTGCATAAGGTTGCCATGGAAATGCAGGCAGGGGCCAGCACCTACGACACCAGGGCCCCTCAGGAGCACGGGTTCGAGCCACGGCTGCTCCACTTCCGATCCTGCTCCCTGCTAATGTGCCTGGGAAAGCAGCGCAGGAAGGCCCAAGTGCTTGGGCCCCTGCCATCCACGGGGAGACCGGATGGAGCTCCTGGCTCCTGGCTTAGCCTGGCCCAGCCCTGACTGTTACCGGTATTTGGGGAGTGAACCAGCAGATGGAAGACCTCCCTCTCTCTCTCTCTATAACTTTGCCTTTCAAACCAATCAATCAATAATTTTTAGAAGTCAATCAGTTAATATGTTAACATACTTAATTTCTTTCCTTTTTATTTTTAAGATTGATTTATGTATTTGAAAGGCAAAGATACAGAGAGGAGAGAGAGGATATTCCATCACTTGATTCACTCCCTGAATGGCTGCCACAGCCAGGGCTGGGCTGGTGGGAGCCAGGAGCTTCTTCCAGGGCTCCCACGCTGGCGGCAGGGGCCCAGGCTCGTGGGCCATCCTCCAGAGCTGGATCAGAAGTGGAGCAGCCGGGACTTGAACCGGCGCCCACGTGGGATGTCGGCACTGCAGGCGGAGGCTTAGCCTTCGATGCCACAGCGCGGGCCCGGTGTTAGGTAATTTCTGCTCTTTTTGACTTTAAGATGCTGACCTAACACCTGCTACATTTAAGGGCTGAGATGGGCAGCGGGTGGCTAAGAATGAGGCCCACAGGGCCTCTGCTCTCCATGGGGACAGATGACAAAGACAGAACAGGGAGACAAACACACTGGTAGGACAGTGACAGGGCCGTGGGGACTTCAGCTGGGATGAGGGAGACAGGGCTGCCCAGAGCTAACAGGTGGGACGAGAGGGAGCCAGAGCAGCCCGGGAAAGCGCATCCGACGGCGGGGACAGCAGGTGCAAAGGGCCTGGGGCAGGGGTGCTGGGCCTGCAGCCCCTCCGTGGCGGGGGAGCCCTTGGGGAGAGCACTTCTGACGGGTGGGGCTTTTCTGGGCGAGCGGATAAAGGCCTCCCCAGATTGCGGGGCGGGGCCCATACCTTCCAGGTCCAACCCATGGCGCTGGGCCAGGTGCAGCACATTGTCCCCGACTCTGCCGCTCACTGGGATCCGCTGGCCGGACCGGTCTACGAACACCACGTTGACTCTGGGGACAAAGGGGGGCATGGACGCCGGGATCGCCCCCCGCCCCGCAGAACCCAGGTTTAGGGAACCGGCAGGGGCTGAGGAGGGCGAGGCGAACAAAGGCCGGAGGCGGCCGCGGGCCACGGCGAGGGCTGAGGAAGGGGGGCGAGGCCCCGGCACTCACACGTCCCCGGGCCGCTCGGGCCCGCCGTTCTCCTCCTCTCCCGCCGGCCGCGCGCCTGGAAAACACGGTTGGGTGAGCGGCCGTGCCCGGCCCCGCTGGCATGCGACGGGTTAACGCTGCCCGCGCCCGGTACCTGTCGCCCAGAACTTCCTGATCGCCGCCGGCGCCTCGCCAGACCCTGAACAGCTCCCGGGTCTGCTCCGCCAGGAGGTCCTCGCCGCCCGCAGCAGGCCCCTAGCATTCACGCCGCCCCGGGCCACGGAGGCGGCCATGACAGGCACCACGTGACTCGGTAACCGAGCATGCGCGGGCCGCACCCGCGACCCACGGGCCCGTAATTCTCCCAATAGAAGCGCCAACGCGCCTCAGGGCGGTCCAACCCAGCAGGGTGGGGCGCACGGGTCTGCGGAGCCATCCGAGTTCCCACCCGGGCCCACTGCTCGTCCCCAAGAACCAGCCAGCTCTGATTTCTTTAAAACCGTTTACTTACAAACTTTAATTCAGCAAAGGTCTGTGTGGGAAGGTAGGGGAGAGGACATCGTTGGGGGGGTCCCCCAGAGGGAAGCTGGCGGCCCAGCAGGCCAGGGGCAGGCCCCGGGGTCACTCAGGTGGGGCAGGTCCTGCTGGTGCGCAGGTGCAGAGCCCGTCGGCGCGGCGTTCGTTGGCTTCCGGCACTGGGCCAAAAGGAGGCCAGCTCCGGGCTCCAGCCTGCGGACGCAGATGGGGCTTGTCTTCCACAAGGGGGGATGGCGGCGGCTCAGTGAGGCGGGCATGGGGGCCCAACTTCCACACACAGCAGGGGGACTGCACCCGGGCCTGGGTGGGAGGGGAGGTGGGGGTGCTTTGCCAAGACCAAAGCTTTGGCCTTCTCCTGTCCCCAGGGTGGAGCCCATGAGTCCAGGGGGCCCATCCCCAGGCCAGAGCTGTTTGGTCCTGAGTCAAGAGGCTCTGGCCCGCCGGCCTGCGGCCCAGCGTTAAGGCATCAGAAGGCGCGGGGACTTGTGGCGCGGACGGGGACCGGAGGGGGACACAGGCCAGAGTGGGCAGGCAAGGGCCAGGAGACAGCCATGCCCGCAGTGGACGTGGGGAAGAGGGCAGGGCCGAGCGGTTTCAAACTGCAACGTGTGGAATGGAGGCCCAGACAGGCCAGACCTTGAAGGATCAGAGCTGGGGGGCGGGGTGGGGTGGGTGGCGCCCTGGATGGTTTAAAAAATAATAAAAATCAGAAAAGGAAACCGAAGTCAATTGTCGGAGTTAAAAAGGGGGGTGAGGGGACAGTCTGCTCCTCACGGGAGGCCGGGACCTCCAAGGCACTGGAAAGGCCCGATCGGGGGGAGGGCGGGCGGGGGGCCCCGCTCTCTTAAGGCTGCGGGGTTTCAGCGCGGGGAGCAGGCCCCTGGGCGCCCCCATGCCCCCCGGGCTCCGGCCAGCTGCTCAGCAGTCTTTCCGAGATTTCTCTATTACCGAAAGAAAATTCAAAAGAAAAAAAAAAAAAAACACAAAACGAAACACCAGAAAACCCAAAAGTGATTTGGTGCGGGCCCTGCGGCTCGTCCGGCACCAGCCCCTAGAAAATCCGCTTCCGCTTCAGGTAGGAGTCCGCGTAGTGGCCGCCGAGGCCCTGCGAGTGCTGGCCCACGTAGCTCCCCTCCGGGCTGGGCTCGGGCGAGGGCAGCAGGTGGGCAAAGCTGCGTTTCTGGCCGCCCAGTGGGGTCTGGAGACAGAGGGCGGGGGGAGCCGGGTCAGGGGCCGGCCCAGCGCCAGGGCTCCCCAGCCCCGAGGGGCCCCACCCCCCGCCCGTACCTTCAGCAGGTGGCTGTGACCATTGGGCCCAGGGCCGAGGCCCAGGAGCCCCTCACTGGAGCCCAGTGGGGAGGAGCCGACCGCCTGGGAGGAGTGGGAGAGAGGGGCACGGGTCAGTCCCCAGGGGCTTCCAGCTGCGGCCTGGCCCTGGCCCTCGCTAGCGCTGGGACCTGGGCACACAGCTCTGGCTGCGAGTGCCAGCTGCCTCATGGGGGGGGGCAGTGGGAAGTGTGGGGGGTGACATGGGACCTCCCCGCCCCCCCAACCCGCGGGCCCCCCTCACCTTGCTGAGGTGGCTCTGCTTGAGGCCGGCCTGCAGGCCGCTGGTGAAGTAGGACGTGGGTGACCCGGAGTAGAAGTGAGACAGGGGACCCCCGCCGCCCCCGCCGCTCCGCTCGCTGAAGCCCCCGGGCGGGGGCGACATCTGCAGAGAGGGGGCAGCTGAGTGAGGCCCCCGGGGGGGCAGCGTCCCCTACCCACGAGGCCCGACGTGGAGCCGCCGGCCACGCGAAGAAGGGCACCGCGCGCCGCTCTCAGCGCCCCTGGCCGGGGAACCGCCGGCTGCACCGCGAGGCACGGGCAGCGCTCACCTTGTGGCGGCTGGGCCTGTGGTGGCCGAAGCCTGGTTCTCGTGGGTGGCCGAAGAGCCGCCGAGGCCCCCCGTCCTGAATCAAAGCGGGAGAAGCACGTCGGGGTGGGGTCCGCGCCAAACTGCCCTGGGCTGAACTCCACCGCCGCGCTGGCCTCCAGGAGTCCGGGCCCTCCACCTGCACCCACAGGGCGGGGGCAGCTGGAGTGAGACTGCTGCGCAGCCGGGCACGTGACAGCCGCTGGGCGGGAGGGAGCCCGGGAGGCCCGGGAGGCCCGGCGTGGCGCGGCCGGGGGCGCTGGTCTCCCCAGGCACTGGCTTTGCGCACTGACTTTAGTCCAGTGGGGACACATCCGACCCAGGGCTCCCCAGGGACCAGATCTCCAGGCAGAGACAGAGCCCAAGGACAAGACAGGGACAGACAGGAAGCAGGGCCTCCCAGGAGAGACTGACAGACAGACAGACAGAAGCTGAGCATCCCAGGAGAGAGACAGACTGACGGACAGAAGCTGAGCATCCCAGGAGACAGACAGACTGACGGAAGGAAGCCGGGCCTCCCAGGAGAGACAGACAGACGGACAGAAGCTGAGCATCCCAGGAGACAGACAGACTGACGGAAGGAAGCCGGGCTCCCAGGAGATGTGACAGCTGCAGGGTAGGGGGACCAGGTGCAGGGAATGGACAGACCGCAGCAGGTCTGACGTGCAAACGGGACTTCCGCGCCCCACAGGGCCAGTCCTGGGGAGCCACAGGGAGGGAGGGAGCCCCTATCCGACACTTGGGGGCAGCAGTGATGCGGGGTGCACGTGGCGGGATGGGGCCCCATTCTCAACGGGAAGCCCGCTGCCCACGGCCGGAGGCCATCGCCCACAGCACTGGCAGTGTCCCTGCGTGTGCCCCCAGGGGCGGGACTCTGGCGCCCTCGGGAGTCAGATTGGGGTTGGGGAGCTCAGCCCGTCCCGGGAGGGAGGGGCGCTGGCCCTCAGGGCTACTTACCGAAGGGTAGTCAAAGCCGTAGCTGTCTGTCAGTCCTGGTTCCGGGGGCAGGCGGGCGCTGGCGAGGGGGCTGAGCAGGCGGGACTTGAGCTGGAAGGCTTTGCCGCCCCCGCCTCTGGGGGCCGGGGGGTTAGGCGGGGGGCCCTCGGCTGGATGGCGGCCTCTCCCGGCGCCTCCCCAGCCGCGGGCCTCCTTACCCGCCAGGCTGCTGGCTGGGAGCACGCTGTGCAGATTCAGGTAAGGGTTCAGGGGGATCCGGTAGTCTTTCGGGGGCTCCCCCAGCAGCGAGACCTGCAGCAGGAGGACGGCGTTGGCAAGGGTCTCGGGCAGAGAGGCCTCGCCGGGCAGGAGGCTGGGCTGGGGCCGGGCGCTGGGTGGGGCCTTACCCCAGTGTTCGGTGGCCCCCCGTCTTTCTGCAGGCCTCTGAGGCTGTTGCTGCGGAGCCCTGCAGGGGCAGGGGGTGGCATGAGCTGGGCTGCTGGGGGCCCCAGGCCCGTGGCCTCCCGGTCACCCCCAGAGGGACCCAGCAGGGGCGGCATCTCTGGGGGCAGGGCCCCTCCTACAGAGAGGAGCGTCAGGCCCAGCTCCGCGGGACCCTTCTTCCTGGCGGCCCTGGAGTGCCCACTGCACACTGCCAGTATGGCATCCACTCCCAGCATGCTCCGGGCCGCTCCGGCGGGCTGAGCACCACAGGCCAGGCCACTGAGCCCCAGACGCCACCCAGCTGGAGACTGACCTCTCCCAGGGAAGAGAGGGCTGGGGAGGGGAGGCGGGCCTGCGTTACCTGTAGACACCTCCCCAAGGAGGGGGTTAGCCGGCTGTGCCCCGAGGGGCGAGTCTCCCAGGATTCCAGGCTTCTAAGGACAGAGCAGAGCCAGGTGAGGGGAGGCCAGGGTGGCCCCACACCCACACTCCGGCCCCGTGTGACTCCATCTGGCCGGCAGGGGGCGATGGAGGGCCTCCACTCTGCGCCCTGCGGCAGCACGGGGCACATCAGGGCTGTCACTGTGCATGTCCTACACTCAGCCCCCTGGCCGACGGTAGGTCAGAGCACGCAAGGTTTCAGTGCCACAGGGTGGAACCATGAGGGGACACACCCACATCCCTGCCCAGAGCCCTGCAGGCCACTCAGGCAGCGCACAGGTGACTATGTAACAGAGCGCTCCAGGAAGTTCATGAAAAATGGAATAGACAGACACAGCACACGAAAAATGGAATAGACAGACACAGCACACGCTTCCACCCGCTGGTTCATTCCCCAGATGCCTACAAGAGCCAGGGCTGGGCCAGGTCACAGCCAGGAGCCCAGGACTCCATCCAGGTCCCCCAAAAGGGTAACAGTCCTGAGCCATCAACCGCTGCCTTCCAACGTGCGCGCTAGCAGGAAGCTGGATTGAAAGCAGAGCTGGGATGGGGCCGGCGCCGTGGTGCAACAGATTAAGCCACCGTCTGCAGTGCCAGCGTCCCTTAGGGGCGCCGGTTCAGGACCCGGCTGCTCCACTTCTGGTCCAGCTCTCTGCTGTGGCCCGGGAAGGCAGTGGAGGATGGCCCAGGTCCTTGGACCCTGCACCCCATGGGAGACCTGGAAGAAGCTGGCATGCTGTGTGTGTGTGTGTGTGTGTGTGTGTAGGAGGTGGGGCCTGGACTTTCCTCCCCAGGAGAGTTGTGGGGCAGCGGCTCTCCTGGGCCACACCCGGCCTCTGGCTGTAATGGGCGTGTCCCGGTCCTCTGACCCCCGTATGGCCGTCACCAGGTGCTCTCTGCAGACTGCACTGCACACTGGCCCGTGAACCGCTGGCAGCCCGACAGGGTCTGAAAGGGAAGGGCGTGGGAGGCCTGGTGGGCTGGGGGGGCCGCCCTTACCTTCTGGCCCTGGTTCTGCAGGGCAAGCTGCAGCAGCGCCGTGGACAGAGCAGGCCCATTGAGCAGCGGCATGGCTGGAGGGGCGCCCAGGAGGCCTGGGAAGAGGCGGGGAGGTGGGCCAGGGGCCTGGCTAGGAGCGCCCCACACCCATCCACAGCCCAGAGCAGCCCCGCCCCTTACCCTGCTTGCCGCTGGCGTGGCCCTGCAGCAGCGGGTTGAGCAGCAGCTGGAGGGAGGCGGACGGGCCCAGGTTGTTGAGCAGCTGCAGGAGGTTGGGCTCGGGCAGGAGCCCCTTGCCCCGGTGGAGGGCCTGCGCGGAGGGACGAGGGCGGCTCAGGGCGCTGCTCGGCCTCCCAGGTCCCGGGGCGCCCCTGGCCCCCGCACACTCACCGTGGCCTGGGCGGCGATGAGCGCGGCCAGCATGCTGCGGCCGGGGGGTCCCGGGGCGCAGAAGGACACGCGCAGGTGGCTGCCCCCCAGGGCCAGCCCGTCGGCCTGCTGCTGCGCCTCCTCCGCCATCTCGGCAGTCTCGTACTCCAGCACCGCGAAGCCCTTCAGCTGCCCGTCCTGGCCGCACGCCAGCTGGGGGGAGGCAGCCATGAGTGACAGCGGTGCTGGGCGACGGCAGCCCACCCGTTCCAGCACCACGGTCTGCCCTATGGCCCCAAGAGGCCACGCTGGACCCATTTTCCAGAAGCAGCAACTGAGGCTCTGAGAGGTCAGCCCAGCCCTGACCACAGCTGACGGCGAGACCACAGAGAAGGGGCTTAGCCTGGGCGGCACAAGGTGACTCTGGATCACTGCTGGCTACAAGCCCGGGCTGGGGGCACTGGAGTGGGGCTGGGAAGGGAGCACCCTGTGGGCAGGGCGAGCAGCCTCCCAGCCGGGGTTCAAGGCCAACAGCACTGGACAGGCTGGTGGGAGGCCGTGAACAGCCAGCGCGGAGGTCCGGTCACGGTCGGGTCAGCAAAGTCTTCAAAGCCACAGCTCTTTCAGGAACCCGGGCCAGACGTGTGCCAGGACTGAGGATTGTGGGGGATGAGAAGGGAAAAAGCCGCACCTGCTGCGTATCGCCCACAGGTCGCTCGGCAGCAAGACACACAAACAGCCCCAAACGTCCCATTCCGGACAGGTCCACCTCTGGCCCAAGTGGGCGTGCCACTGGCTGGGGAGGGAGCCTGCTGCTTCCCAGGGCATTCTGGGTGCTGCAACTGTGGGCGGGGGCCGTCCCACGGGGAGCAGGTGCTGGGTCCCTGCCTGGCCTCAAGGGACGGCCCTGCACGCCCACGGGCCGGGTGCCATGAGCGGCACGGCCCCATCCGCAGCCCCCACTCCCTCTGCTCAGAGACGGGCTGTCCCCCTGATGGGACCTGCCCCCTCAGGGTGGCAGCAGCTATCTCAAACGGAGCTGTCCCTCCAGGTCCCAAGAGATGTACGGATGGCTGGGTCGTGGTTTGGGACAATGCAAGGTCCTTCCCCATAGAGGGAAGAGCTTGGGGCCCAACACAGACACTGCAGAGCAGGTGGAGAAACAAAACCCGGCCAGGCCCGCCAAGGCCAAGGCCGTGGAAACAGGAAGTGGCGATATCTATGAGGACACTTGAGAACGTTCATGTTGGGGCCAGGGCTGTCACACAGGGGTCAGCAGCCCACTAGAACTCTAGTTCGAGGTTCGGGTCCCGGCTGCTCCACTTCCCATCCAGCTCCCTGCTCATGCGCCTGGGAAAGCAGCAGCGGATGGCCCGAGTGCTCGGGCCCCTCCAGATGAGGCTCCTGGCTCCTGGCTTCAAGCTGGCCCAGGCCCAGCCATTACAGCCATTTGGAAAGTGAACCAATGGATGGAAGATCCGTCTTTCGGTCTCTGTCACTCCCTCTCTTCTATCTCTAACTGACCTTCAAATCCAAAAATCCATTTAAAAAAAATATGTAATTAAAAAAAATTCATGGAAAAAGGAATTCAAAGTTTATTTTGTTGCCAAGCCTGGGGGCGGGTATTGTGGCCCAGCAGATTAATCCACTGTTTGAGATGCCAGCGTCCTGTGTGGAGGACTGTCCCACTCCCAGCCCCCACTTATCCAGCTCCCCGCCCGCTAACACACCCAGGAAACAGGGGAGGATGGCCCGAGTCCTTGGGCCCCAGCACCCACGTGCGAGACCCGGATAGAGCTCCAGAATCCCGGCTTTGGCTACTGCAGCCATGTGGGGAGTGGACTAGCAGGTGGAATCTCTCTCTCTCTCTGCTATTCTGCCTTTCAATACAGAAATCTTTTAAAAACTGTTTTGAAATCCATACATATAGGGAGTCTTCATACAGTCTGTGAAGGAAGAGCATTATGAAGACACTATGCATGGGACTCAAACTTTTTTAGCACCAAAATAAACCAACCTTTTTGTTTGTTTTAAGGATTTATTTATTTATTTATTTGAGAGGTGGAGTTACAGACAGCAAGAGAGAGAGAGGTCTTCCATCCGATGGTTCATTCCCCAAATGGCCACAAAGGCCAGAGCTGGGCTGATCTGGAGCCAGGAGCCAGGAGCTTCTTCTGGGTCTCCCACATGGGTGCAGGGGCCCAAGGACTTGGGCCATCCTCTGCTGCTTTCCCAGGCCACAGCAGAGAGCTGGATCGAAATTGGAGCAGCCGGGACTCGAACTGGCGCCCATGTGGGATGCTGGTGCTGCAGATGGAGGCTAAACCCACTACGCCACAGCGCCGGCCCCTAAACCGCCTTTCCACTTCATTTCCCAGGGACGTTCTGTAGCAGCCTCGCACAGATCTGAGCTGTATGCTACAGGCTGAGCAGCTCTAATCCCAAACCCAGACTCTCAAGGCTCCAAAACCCAGACTTTCCCACATCCTGTGTGTACTCAGCAGGCGTCAGGTCTCTAGGCACTTGGGGTTTCGGGTTTTGGATGAGAGATACTGGACCAGTACAATCCCAAAGGAAGGAGGTACCAACTGGGCGGGCGGGGGCCAGGCGGGGCCTTTATCACAGACTGATTCCGGACGTGAATTGGTCTACACTGGCCACGCACAGCACACGCTGGAGCACGCGAGGTCGCAAGACACCTGCTTTGTCTAGCAGCTGGTGTTGTATGTGAGGAGCGCCCAATTAAGAGCATGGCTCCCAAGGTCAGCTGCCCGACCTTGAACCCCCGCCTTCATCTCGCCGGCCAGTCATGGCCATGGCCACACAAGATCTCCGACCCTATTTCCTCACCAGTGAAATGAGGCCAGCACTGGGCCCACCACATGGGGTTGCTGTGAGGATTAAGATGCTCGGGGCGGGGGCCAGTGCTGTGGTGTAGCGGGTAAAGCCGCTGCCTGTGGCACTCACATCCCATATGGGCACCGGTTCAGGACCCGGCTGCTCCACTTCCCATCCAGCTCTGCTGTGGCCTGGGAGAGCAGTGGAAGATGGCCCAAGTCCTTGGGCCCCTGCACCTGCCCGGGAGACCCGGAAGAGGCTCCTGGGTTTGGATCGGCGCAGCTCCAGCTGTTATGGCCAACTGGGGAGTGAACCAGGGATGGAAGACCTTTCCCTGTCTCTCCCTCTCACTGTCTGCAACTCTCTCTCAAATACATAAAATTTTTTATAAAAAAAAAAAAAATGCTGGGGCAGGGCAGGGGAGGGGCGGAGAGAGGCAGAGCTGCCACCTTGGCGCACGCATCCCCTGCTCTGCCCCAGCTCTCTGCCATGGCCTGGGGAAAGCAGTGGGAAAAGGCCCAGGTGCCTGGGGCCCCGGGCTCGTGGGGGGCTGCTGGACGCAGGATGAGAGCACCCACAGGCGTGCCTGGCACGGGCGCCTGAGTGAACACGGGCCTGGCCTGCCGCAAAGCGAGCGTGAGGTTCAGAGCGGGCGGCTCGCTGCGCTGGGTCTGGCCAATCCCGACTTCTCTCAGCCAGGGCTGAAACAGACGGAGGCTCCCCCGGGCAGCCTCCCCCAGGCCCGCTCCGGGGTGGAGACCCCACGAGTTCTCCCAAACAGCCCTCCCGAGCACGCTGGCAACGACAGGCTGAGCAGACCTCGCGGCTCCGTACTGGGTGCCCGAGCCACGCCGAAGCCTGCAGTTGCACTGGATTCAGGCTGGCCCACGCGGGCTCCCGCCTCCCACGGCCCGGGGGCCCCCTCCAGACTCACTCCGAGTCACGTCGTAGCCGAGGCGCCCTGGGCCCGGCGCAGAGCTCACCTGGCAGAAGGTGGGCGTGTGGACAGCCGACAGCGCCTGGCGCAGGGCGTCCACGTCGCTGAAGCCGGGGGGCAGGCGGTCCACGCAGAGGCAGCGGGAGTGCAGCAGCGCTGGCGTCAGGTGCCCGGCGTCTGTCCAGTGCACGTAGAGGGTGCGCGAGCCCAGTGGCTTGCCCAGCAGGTCCGACTTGGCGCGCGCGGCCGAGTCCTTCTTCATGTACTCGGCGAAGCCGTAGCCCTTGGAGTGGCCGCTGCACTTGCTGTAGACCAGGAAGCAGCGCTCCAGGCTCCCGAAGGGCCGCACCAGCTCCTCGAACTGCGCCTGCGTGAGACTGGGGGGCAGGTTGGCCACGCACAGCAGGGCGTCGGTGGGCTGCAGCTGCACCGACAGCTCGCGCTCCCGCAGGCGGCTGTGGTGGAAGGCGGTGATGGCTGCTTCTGCCTGCTCCCCATTCAGCAAGGTCACGAAGGCTGTGGGGGCAGGAGGTGACACAGGGTCAGTCCCCTCACCCCGCGGCCGCCCAGCCCACCACCCCATCAACCTAGGGGGATCCCCAAAGGCAGAGCCCCCAGGACCAGGCGGGCACGGTCACCCGAGGCCAGTGGCCAAGCCGAGGGCGCTGACGCCGGGACCCTCGGTGGGCTTGGGCCGCGGCTGCTCCTCTGCCTCACGGCCTTTCTGGGCCACCCAGGTCCCTCAGCCCTCACAAGCCCCCCAGCAGGTGCAGCAAGCTTTGTTCCAAAGGGCCATCGGATGACGCCACACCGGCAGCTTCTCCACGCAGGGCTGGGCCTCGTGGCCTCCCTCACCTCCTCTCCATCTCGGCCAGCCGCTTCCTGGACACCAGGCATGCTCGGCCTTTGCAGCGCTGGTCTCCCTGAGCGTGGGCCGCCGAGCCCTACCCCTGCATCTGGGCAACTCCCACCCTCACGCTGCCCAAGAAGCCTGCCGTCCTGCTCAGATCCCAGCCCAAGGCCACTTCACCTCCACGTTTGGAACCGCTGGACTAACACCCTCCTCCCCAGCCTGGCTCAGCCGTGTGGGTCACACGTGTGGCCCTGGCACCCAGCACCTGACAGATCTGTGTGAACGACAAGTGTCACTCAGCACCTGGATCCCCGGCCCGTGGCACATACGGTCAGCCCTCCACGGTCGCAGGTTCTGAATCCATGGATTCAACCAACCAGATAGAAGAATCCTGACGGACGGACGGTTGTGTGCTTGGCCTGGTGGTCAAGACACCATGTTGGGCACGTGTGTCCCCAATCAGAGCTGGGTTTGAGTGTGGCCTCCGCTTCCAATCCCAGCTTCCCGCTCATGAAGACCCTGGGAGGCAGCAAGTGACAGGTTCCTGCCTCCCATGTGGGAGACCGGGCTTGAAATCCCGGCTCCTGGCTTTGGCCTAAGGCCATCCATTGCAGACATTTGGGGAATGAAATAGCAGATGGGGGCTTTCGATCTGCTCTCAAAAAAAGAATTTCAAGATTTATTTATTTGAAAGAGTTACAGGCAGAGAGATCTTCTATCCACTGCTTCATTCTCCAATGGCCACAACAACTTGGGCCGGGCCAGGCCAAAGCCAGGAGCCTGGAACCCCATCCAGGTCTCCCACATGTGTACGCGGGCCCAAGCGCTTGGATCCTCTGCTGCTGCTCTCCTGGGCGCATGAGCAGGGAATCAGACTGGAAGTGGAGCAGCCTGGACTCCAACCGGCATCCCGTATGGGTGCAGGCAGTGGCTTACCTCGCTGCTCCACAGCGCCGGCCCCATCAAATAAATCCTCTTAAAAGGTACCGCACGCGTACTATCCCCTAAGCAATACACCATACGGACATTCGTATGCCATACTACCAGTCATCTAGAGACGATGTAAAACATGGAAGATACACACAGATCGCACCAATTAGGGAGGGGACTTTGAGATCTCTGGGGTGGTGGGTGTGTTTCTGGAACCAACGCCCCTCAGATGCGAGGACAAATGTACTCAGTACCCAGGAGCCAGCTGACCTGTGGCCCCTGCCCCCGTCTGCTGCACACCTCCTGTGTGCCAGCGCTCACAGCCGCGCAAGCATGTTCATGTTTGGGGTTCTACGGCCAACCCAAGTGGGGGCAGTGACTGCGCGGGTCACGTTCAATTCCCAGGGAAGAAACCGAGCCTGCGGCCACGGGGAGGAAGCGGGGTCTGAACTCCAGCCTGCTGTCTCCAGGTCCACTCACTGACCTGGCCCACCAGGCTGGTCTCCAAGGGACAGAGAGCAACCGAAGGCCCTGGAAGGTCTAGCGGCTGGCACGTGCCTGGCGGGCAGACGCCCACTGATCTGTCCCCAGGCACACGGAGCTGGGCATTCGGGGCAGGGGCAGCCAGGAGCCAGCAACAACAGCCCGCAGCACCGGGGCTGGGCCGAGGACCTGCACGCCCGCTCTGGGGAACAGTATGCATGGAGTAGCGACGGCTGAGGCCAGTGGCAGAAGGAAGCGCCCAGGAGGCTGAGGCTGAGGATCAGGTTTGCCATGGAACTGGAGCTGGCTTCATGCAGGTCGGCGAACGGCGAGGGGAAATCCCGGGGGGAGAGAGCCTGGAGGGAGGCGGCCTTTGGGGGAGGTGGAGAGGACGCGGACCAGGCGGAAGCCCGGGAACAGCCGAGCACAGGTCGTGCCAGTAGGCCTGGAGGGGACACCCAGCATGCCCAAAGACGGGACTGGTGACAAGGGACAGCCTGGGGGCACCTGCAGCCCTGGCGTGGGCCGTGGTCTCGGCCTGACACCCAGCCTTCCAGCTGCCCCTGCCCCGGCCCGCCCCGCGGCCCCACAAACCTGTCCCTTTGTATTTGTCCACAAAACAGTACTTGAGCTCGTAGTCGCTGAGAAGGTCGTGCACTTCCTGTAGAGACGGAAGCGGAGAGACAGCGGGTCACCATGGACGGCAGGGGCCAGCGCACAGTCCTCTGCCAGCTGTCCCCGCCCCTGCGCACAGGTGGGCAAAGCAAAGCTCAGAGTGGTGACTAGCCCCAGAGCTGGCACTTGCGGCCTGCCCACGGAGCAACACCTGCCGGTCAGCCAGGCGCACACAGACTGTCCAGCTCACGCACTTCACACGCCCCCAGCACGCGGCCTCCTGCAAGCCAGCGTGGGGGGCGAGGAGCTGGGGCGTGCCCGTGCCACACACACTGCATGCTGCACACCAGGGCCAGCACGCCCAGCCTCCAGAAACCAATGCCTGCCTGCCAGCCCCTGCCCCCGGCAGTCCCCCAAATCACTCCTGGGGTGCCCCCTGCTCGCTATGTGCCCATCGGTGGGCAGGGCCGGTCAGTGGCAGGTGCACTGGTGGGCAAGGCGGCAGCGAGGCAGGACTGATCCCGGCCACTGCAGGGCAGGGCGATGTAGATGCTGTTTTCCTGGGTCCAAAGAGCACCGGGAAGCTGTGCCCCAACCAGGCCTGAGAGAAGGGCACGCCTGGCAGGACGACCAGCCGGGGGGGAGGGGCGGGGGGGGTAGAGGCTCCGGACAATGGCGCGTTCTACCCACCCCTCCACCCCCCGATTTCCTACAGGTCTGTGGGATGCAGGTGGGAGACCCCACTCTTCCAAAGTAATCCTGGGTCTCCCGGGGAACCACGACCCGTACAACTTCCGTGTCCCTCTCCAAGATGGAATAAATGCCTGATAGGGCAAGAGCTGTTCTAACCAACCCTCAAACTTCTGCACATGGGGTCCCGCCCCACCCACCTTCCCCGCGGTAGAGGGGGTGGGGGAAAAAAGCACAGTCGAAGCCGGGGACAGCCGGTGTCCCTGTGTCCACACGTCCGGAACACAATTCTAACGAGGCCACAGCTCCCCGCCCCCTTCGAGCACTTGGTCTCGCCCAAGCCTGTGGTCGCCCCTAGCAACGCCCTCCCTCGGGCCAAAGTTGGTTTCTCCCTTCATCACGGTCCCCCCTAACATCCCGTTCTTGGTCTCTCCCGACCCCGCGTGGATCCCACGGCCCTGCCGACGCCCCCCCACGCACGCCGGCGGTGGAGTCTCCCGGTTGCCCCCCCCGGCGCACGCGCACGGTGGTATTTCCCGCCACGCTCCCACACCAAACCCCCCCATACCTGGTTGGTCACGTCCCCAGGGAGGCCCCGGATCAGTATCTTGCGGCGGTTACGGAACTGGCGCTCGGTGTGTTCCAGACGTCTCCGGATCTCTTCGGGATCCAAGGGCGGCAACTCTTCTTCGGGTGCCCGGCGCTCCGCGGCATCGCCGACTTCCACCTCGGCCCCAGCCTCCGGGCTCAGCGGGGGCCGGTGAGTAACGGACACGTCGGCCGCCATCTTGGGAAACCCGGCGCCTTCTGGGACCAGCGAGCCGGGGCGGAGCGGCATAGAGCGGCAACGGGGGCGCACCCGCCGATTGGCTGATGGAAGCCCCGCCTTCCTCCCGAGTCCCTCAGCCCATTGGCTAAGGGCCCAACCCGCCCCCTGTGCGTTCAAGCAGCGTCTGGGGCCTACAGGCTCCGCCCCTTTTCCCCCTCCCTCCCCGCGAAGCCCGTCAGGGCATGCGCAGAGCGGTATCCGAACGGTGAAGCCACGGACCACGGGGTTTAGAAGTTTTATTGGTACGGAACCCGGGGGTAGACTGCCGAAGGCCCCGCCGACTTCTGCCCGCGGCTCAGGACGGCTGTCCGCCATCCCCTTCCTCGGGCTGCATGGCCTGGAGGGGCAGCGAGGGGCCCGGCTGCTTCACCGGGTAGCTTCCGCTCCGTTTCTGCACCCCGAAGAGGTGCAGGGAGGCCGCTGCGACCGTCACCAGGCCCAGGGTGGCCAGCACTCCTAGGACGATGCTGACGGTCGAGGAGTTCATACCTGCGCGGGGAGGCGCCGGGTGAAGACCTGGGCTCGCCCTTCCGGACCCTGCGGGCCCCACCCCCACACCACCCGCGGTGTTCACCTTGAACGTCCATCACCACGACCAGGGTGTCCGTGCCCCGCGGACTGGCCGCCTGGCAGCGATACGTGCCACTGTAGTTTAACTGGACGAGGAACGGGACCCCGACCGGCACCTCGCGCCTGGAGCCCTCTTGCAAACACCGCAGCTGGGGGGCCGGGTTGCCACGAGCCTCGCAATGCAGGACGTGGGTCGTCCTTTCTCTCCACGCCACGTGCTGAGGACACGTGGCCCGGTCAATCTTGGGGCCGTCTGTGGAGACCGTCGTGGGATCAGACACGTGACACTCAGGGGTGGGGTGGGGGAGGCTAAGGGTTGGAGAGCCCAGTGACCGACTCACACAGGACACGCAGGTGGGCGCTCCTGCTGCGGCGCACAACGTGGCCGTCCACCTGGAGGGTGGCGCCGCACGAGAAGCTGCGCCCGTCGTCGCGCTCGGTGGCATTTAGCTGCAAGTGGACGGGCTGCCCCGGAGCCGCGGCCCGAACCCCGTCCAGCACGAGCTGGACCCGGGCCCCGGCCGTGCAAGTCACAGTCACGCTGGACCCCTCGGTGGCGTTGGGCTCGCTCAGGTTCAGAACTGGCCCTAGGAAGCCTAAGAGGCGGGGCGTGGCCCTGGCGCTTATAGACCATCGCGGCCCAGGGCGGGGTTTCACGCCGCCGCGCCCCCTGCCACAGCCCCTCCATCCCCGTCTCCGGGAGGCCGGGCCACGCCTCCCGGCATCCAAGCCCTGCCCACCTCGCCGTCCTTATTGGAGCCGCTGAGGCCCCGCCCCGGGCTGCCTTGGCCCCGCCCCTTACTATAGACGGTCACATTCTTCCGGGCCTCGCGACTCCGGCCGGCCAGGGTCACGCTGCAGACCACCTCGCGCGCTCCCTCGTGGCCTGACCGCTCTGTGACTGTGGCCGTCGCGTTGAGCGCGTCCCCGTCCCTCGTGACTTGGGGATTCAGCATCTGGTCTCCCAGCGCCAGCCGGACCTGGGCCGCGGAGGCCGGGAACAGGCCGGAGAGGTGGCAGACCACCGGCCACGAGGTTCCCACCTCCAAGAGCGGGAAGACTGCGAGGCTCGGAGGAGTCAGGGGCAGGACTGGGGTGGGGATGGGGGGAGTGGGCGTCAACAGGAGGCCTCCCACACGCCCCCTGCGGATGCTGTCTGTCCAAGACACCCCCCACGCCCTCTCCCCTGCCGCCTGGCTCTCCACGGCTCGGGCCTGCCTCTTGGGATCTACCCAGTGGCCCAGGGCGTGGTGTACCAGAACCCCTACTCTCAGGATCCCCACGTCCAGGGCGCCCCCTGTTCTGGCTCAGCACGGCACCCACCACCTGCAGCCCCTCCCCTCACCGAATGTTTGCAGCTGCCTGGGGGCCGAGAAGTTCTTGAACAGCCCCAAGTCCTGGGGCCGCAGGTCCAGCTCCGTGATGCAGGAGAAATTGGCGCCGTGGTCGCTTCTGTCGGCCCGCACCGTGGCCGTGACCTCCGCGGGCTCCCCCAGGGCCGGCTGCCGGCTCAGCTCCTCCTCCCCGCGGAGCAGCAGCACGGAGAGCCGGGCCCGGGGCTGGCCGCCCACCACCTGGCAGCGCAGGGTGAGGTCCTCCCCGACGGGCTGCCAGGGGGGCAGGGGCGCCAGCTCCACGCGCTCCGGGAACCCTGGGAGAGGGGTCGGTCCTGGTCAGCGGGCACAGAGAGCCCCAGCTCAGAGATTGGGAAGGGGCGGGGCCCGTGGAGTTCATCAGTGTGGAATGCGCAGGGTGGGGGCCAGTCTAGGTGAGTGCTACTATCCTTGCCAGAGTGGGGGCTCAGAAACCCCGAGCCCAGAGACTGAGGCCGCAGCAGGTGCACGGCGGCCTGAAGTCACCATCAGGGTCCTGCGAGCCGCCCTTGGCCTCCAGCTAACACAGGCTGCCCCCTCCACGGAGCCTTCCTTAACCAACTCCTGCTGCCCCAAGACTGGTGGTGGTGACGCCCCCACAGACTTTGGCCACACCCATATTCCAGGCCCACGGAGACATCTCAAAACCAGGACGTGATCCAAACCCGCAGAGTCCCCCCCCTTCTCTAAAGATGTAGCGACTTGAAAGGCAGGTGACAGAGACAGAGAGGTCTGCCGTCCACTGGTTCACTCCCCAAATGGCCACAACGGCCACGGCTGGACAGGCTGAAACCAGGAGCCGGGAAGTCCATCCGGGTCTCCCGCAAGGGTGCAGGCCCCATCCTCCAGGGCTTTCCCAGGCCCATTGGCAGAAAGCTGGATGGGAAGTGGAGCAGCCAGGACTTGAACTTGACAGGCTGTGGCTTAACCCGGTGAGCCAGGACACAGGAGCCAAGTCCTCTCTTAAAGTGACCCGCACCCCCCATGGTGGGTCCTCCCTGCAGAGGAGTCATTTTGTGGTGGGGGTGGGGATGGGGGCTGACACTCCTGTGAGGTTTCCCCTCCAGCTGTGATATTTCTCCATTACTCATTAAATAGAATCTGTCTGCCTTTTCCCCTTTAAATCTGTCAGTTCCTTCCAGCGAACCTCCAGAGGGTGGAGGGAGTTTTCCTCACCCTTACACCCAGCATCGAAATAAAAGCCAGGGGCTGGCACTGTGGCGCAGCGGGGTAAAACCCCTGGCATCCCATATGGGGTGCCAGTTCGAGTCCCGGCTGCTCCACTTCTGATCCAGCTCCCTGCTGATGCACCTGGGAAGGCCACAGTGCTTGGGCCCCTGCCTCTGACTCAGGCAACCCAGAGGGAGCTCCTGACTCCTGGCTTCTGCCTGAGCCAGCCCCAGCCATCGTAGCCATTTGAAGAATGAACCGGTAGATGGAAGATCTATCTCTCTCTCTCTCCCTCCCCCCATAACTCTGCCTTTCAAATGAATAAATAAATTTATAAAAATAATCTTACAAAATCGGCTTCACACCTGCTGCCCTGGTAGACTGCTCTGTCTGTCTGTCTGTATGTCTCCTGTAGCCAAGTCCCAGCCCCGGGGCAGAACCTTGGCCCATTGCGCAATTGTGCCCAGCACCGCCCAGGGCCAGTCCCACCGCCGGCCGCGTCCACTCACCGTACACGGTGATGTGAGAGGTGCCAGTCATCTGGGAGCCGTTGCAGTAGCCGGAGCACAGGATCTGGCTGTCACCCGACACCCCCCTGAGCAGGAAGGCCACCCAGCCCTGGCCCCGGCCCACCAGCTCCTTGGAGAGCAGGGTCTCCAGTGTTATGAGGTCCGAGTCGGGGCAGTCGGTGCTGCAGTTGACCAGCAGGGACTCTCCGGCATGCAGCACCGGGTCCCGGGGCTCCACCCGCAGGGGGAACTCCTGCCCCTGGGCGCCTGGAGGAACACGGGTGGGCCCTGCTGGTCATTCCCCCCAACTCACCCACCAGCAGGCCCCACCCTGCCCTCAGGGAGCCCCAATGCAGTGGGGGGGGGGGGCAGAGGATCACTAGGGAGAGGCGAGGGGAGCTCTGATTCCAAGTATAGGAGAAAGTGAATCGCGGAAGGCTTCCTGGAGGAAGGGATGGGGTAAAGCCCAGCTAGTTTTAAAGATCAAGTAGGAATCAGCCACGGGAAAAAGAGTGATCCTGGTAGAAGGAACAGAAGCAACGCTGGGGATCTAGATGGTGCTCAGGGGAGGCTCTGATTAAGCATCTAGGAGGCGGTGAGTCAGGGAAGACTTGCAGGAGGAGGGGGCAACAACAGCCAGCTTTGAATTCTCTGTAGGAATTTGACAAGTGAAAAGGAAGGGTGATTCTGGGGGGCAGCGTTGTGGAATAGCAGGTGAAGCCGCCTCCCGCAACGCCCCGGCATCCCATACGGGCCGCTCCACTTCCGATCCAGCTCCCTGCTAGTGTATGGGAGACCCGGATGGAGCTCCAGGCTCCTGGCTTTGGCCTGGCCCAGTCCTGGCTGTTGCAGACATTTGGGGAGTGAATCAGTGGATGGAAGATTGATCTGTCTCTCCCTCTCAAACAAATAAATCTTTAAAAAAAAAAAAAAAAAGCTGTGTCAAGGAGCCAAGACGTTCTCGCGAGGACTCTGGGGAGTCCCGTCGGCTTTGAGGCCAGGGCGGCAGGCAGGCAGGATGTGGGGGAACTTGATATCCTCTGGTCCCCGCAACCCCTACCCCACCAGAGCCTCCGCCAGCTTGACCGAAACCCGCCTCACCTGGGGGCAGCAGGCAGCCACACAGTAGCAGAATCCAGCAGGCCCCGGGCAGCAGACCGGAGGGCGCCATGGGTGCCAGGCTGAGGGAGGGGTGCGTGCTCAGGATGTGCCCGCCAAGTGGAGGGAGGGGGCGGAAGCCAGCGGTTAGAATTGCAGAAGCCAGTGTTGCACCTGACCCAGGCTGGGGGGGGGGGGGCTGGAGAGGGCGGGTCTAAAGTGGCTGACCCCCCACACACACCCCTGCTGTGGGACCCAGCGAGGAGGCGGGCTGGGGGTGCACTGGGCGGTCTCCAACAAGGACAGGGCAGGGCTCCCCTGAAGGAGCCCACAGAAAATTCGAGCAGCCACTTCCTGTGCGCTCACCACTGGGAAGCCCTGGGGGAGTGGGGAGGGGGGAGGAAGAGATGCCATCTTCCGGGTCAACGAAGGTGCAGGGCCAGCAACTTTTTTCTTTATTTTGTTTGAAAGGCAGAGAGACACACACACAGAGATGGAGAGAGAGAATCACTTCCGTCTGCTGGCTCACTCCCCAGAGGCCCTCCCAGGGCTGGACCAGGCTGAAACCAGGAGGCTGGCACTCCGTCTGGGTCTCCCACGTGGGCGCTCGAGCCTCCGATGGCCTGCGTCAGCGGGAAGCTGGGTCTTAAGTAAGGCTGAGCGTCCCCGGCACTCGCACTCGGGATGGGAGCCGGGCACCCCAAGCAGCGTCCTCACCTCTGTGCCAAGCATTCAACGCCAGTGCCCCCGCCCCGTGCCCTTGAAGATGCTCCCCATGACCTGATTTGCAGTAAAAACACAAGGTGGGCTGCTGGTGGGCAGGGAATCAAAGCAGATACATTTAATAAAACCAGTATAGCGACAGGGAGGGTGAGCACCGTGCTGGGGGGTGAAGTTGCCCCTTGGTGTGCCCGCATCCCACATCCGAGCGCCAGTCACGAGTCCTGGTTACACCAGGTTCCTGCCACCCACGTGGGAGACCCGGATGAAGCTCCAGGCTCCTGGCTTTGGTCTGGCCCAGCCCTGGCTGTTGTGGGCATCTGGGGAGTGAACCAGCGGATGGAGATTTCTCTGTATCCCTGTCTCTCCCTCTCTCTGCCTTTCAAATAAAGTGAAAGTAAACAAACACAAATATCAAAAACTAAAGAAAAAATCTAAACAAGTCACATTTGCCTTTAGTCCAGAGAGGTTTATTTGTTTCTTTCTTTTAAATTTATTTAGTTGAAAGAGTTAGAGAGGAGAGGCAGAGAGAGAGAGAGAGAGGACCCCCACGTCCTCCCAGGGTGCACTCTGCTGGGAAGCCGGATTCTGGAAGCCCAGGGCTCAGAACCAGGCGCCTTGACATGGGCTGTGGGCATCGGAAGCAACAACTTTACCCCTGCGCCCAACACCCAAGCCTGGAGTCTTATCTGAACCAAATGTAAGCAAATGGTTATCTTTGAGTCAGTGGGGACATCGGGACACAAGCGACAGGACGACAGCGAGGAGTTATCCCGGGTTTCTTTCCGGTGGCCTTGCTCTCTGCAGCTCCAACCTTCTGAGATACACACCCCCATTGCTGGCGAGGAAACAATGTAACAGCTGCGCCCCCCAGGGGCCACAGGGAATGCAGATGTGAAACAGGGCTGCCCGTGGGGGTTGCAAACTTGGAGCAGGCCTGATGGTTAAGTGTAGCCTCAGGGCCAGCGCTGTGGCACAGCAGGCTAAGCCTCCGTCTGCAGCAACAGCATCCCATGTGAGCACCGGTTCGATCCCCGGCTGTTCCACTTCCAGTCCAGCTCCCTGCTATGGCCTGGGAAAGCGGCAGAAGATGGCGCAAGTGCTTGCGCCCCTGCACCCACGTGGGAGACCCGGATGGAGCTCCTGGCTTCGCCCATGGCCGTGTAGCCACCTGGGGAGTGAACCAGCAAATGAACGATCTGATCTCTAACTCTGCCTTTCAAATAAATAAAATAAACCCATTTATTCTAAAGAAAAAGGCGGACACCAGAATACCAATACTATCAAACGTTTACTAAGCACTGGGCGGCGGCGCGTCCGCCCGCTAGGCACTTTGTGCACAGCGCCTCACGAGCGCCTCCAAGAGGTAGCATCCAGAACTGAGGCCAGAAAGGCTAAGCCGTGGTCTGGGGCCGCAGGGGACAGGAGGGGGGCAACCGGCAGAGTCCGGTCTACCCGGCCCACTGGAAAATGCACCCACAGCAAGTAGTTAGCGAGCGCCCTCGGTGTACCCGGCACGGGTCCAGGGCTGAGCCAAGGTTTACTGGGCGGTTCCAGCGCTGGCCCCAGCGCCAGGCGCGCAGACCCCGGCCGACCCGCTTTGCTGGGCAGCCAGGGCCGCGGGGTCGGCCCAGGCGCGGGCCGTGGAGGGCCGAAGCGGGGTCAGGCACGGAGGGAGGGAGGGGCGCGGGCGGCATCAGCACACGCTGAACACTGAGGGCGCCTGGGCCCGGTGCTGCTCGTGCAGGGCCTTGAGGACGGGGACGAGGTTCTGGAAGGTGGGGCGGTACGAGGCCTCCGCCTCCCAGCAGTTCTTCATGAGAAGGTAGATCTGCGGAAGGAGCAGGGGGCTGAGGCCGCGCCGCGGGCCGGGGGCGGCGGGGTGGGCGCGGCGGGGCGGCCGGCGGCGCGTCTCACCTCGCCGGGGCACCTGTCCGGCCGCGGCAGCCTCTCCCCGCGGTCCAGCAGCTCCGTCAGCCTCAGCACCGCCATCTGGCCCTGGGTGAGGCCGATGAGCTCAAGGAATTTCTAGGGGGCAACCGACACAGGCCACGGGGGCGGTGAGCCCCGCGCCCGTTCTCACTCCTCCTCTACGCTTGCTCCAGCATCTCCCGGGCCCCGGAAGAGGAGTTCAGGGTCTCCATCAAGGCTGTGCTGTCATTCGCCACCAGGCAAGTCACTCCGAAGGCCGACGAAGCTAACTGGCTCACACCCTTGGCTCCTCCCCCCAGCCCAGGCCAATCACTGTGGCTACGCCGTGGCCACGTGATCCTAACTGGACCAATCGGAGGAAGCTCTGAGAATTTTGAAGGCACAATTAGCTCTCTTTCCTCAGTGCGCACCTCCCTGGGCTGGGGGCGCGGTCCCCACGACAGAGGGGGGTCCTCCCACGAGATGCCCCCACAGACACTAGTGGAGGCAGGCCACGCGGAGAGGGCTCGGATTAAGCCGTGCCCTGTCAATCAAGCCCCCACGCCCCGCCCTGGGAGGGGCCCCGCGGCTCGGGGCGGGGCTCCAGGCTGGCGAGGCTGGGGGCGCGGGCCTGGCGCTCACCGAGGGGGGGCTCTGGCTGGCGTCACAGTGCGTCAGCAGTTCATAGAGCGTGACGCCGAAGGACCAGACGTCGGACGCGTAGTAAAACTTGGAGTCCTTGAGGCACTCGGGGGCGTACCTGGAGGCAAGGTGTCCTCACAACACCGGGCAATGACCCTGCCCTCAGGAGCGTGGCCCGCCAGGGGTGAGCTCCGATTGGCCTAGCCATGATGGTTCCGCTCTAGGCCCGCCCATCACGCACCGCTCTAGTCCCACCCCTCGCACGGTGAGGTCCCACCCACCACGCTGGGCCGCAAACCCGCCCCTTGCGTAACGAAGCCCCGCCCACCACGCTGTGCTCTGGCCCGCCCCTCACATCCCTAGGCCACGCCCCCGTGCAGCTCTCCAGCCCTCGCCGACACCCACGGAGCACTGACCTTGCAACCAAAGGCCTAGCGCCCACCCACCTCCTCCGCCCAGCCTGCAGGACCGCCCAGCCCACCCACCTCCTCCTGACCCTGCCCCGCCCTCGCGCGCCCCCGCCTGGTCACCAGAACACGGGGCTGTCCCCATCCTCGCGCACGCAGTAGTACTCGCGCCCCTCGGGCACAGCCTTGGCAAGGCCGAAGTCGCCGATCTTGACCAGCCTGTCGTGGTCCAGGAGCACGTTGCGTGCAGCCAGGTCCCGGTGGATGTAGTGCTGCCCGTGCAGGTAGGCCATGCCCTAGGGGCGAGGCAGGGGCCGGCCCCGGGTGTGGTCAGTGCCGGGGAGGGAATGGACACAGCAGAGGGGCGGAGCAGGGGTCAGCGGCGGGGGCGGGGCAGGGGTGTGGTCAACGCCGGGACACGGTGGAGGGGCGGGACCACGAGGAGTGGTCAGTGCCGGGGAGGGAATGGACATGGCGGAGGGGCGGGGCAGGGGTCAGCGGGCGGGGGCGGGGCCCCGGGGAGTGGTCAGTGCCGGGGCACGGCGGAGGGGCGGGGCTGGCCCACCTCGCAGATCTGCTGGGCGAAGAGCAGCAGCTGGGCCAGCCCGACGCTGTGCCGGGGCAGGTAGTCCCGAAGGCTGCCCAGGGGCACGTACTCCATGACGAGCTGCACCGACTTCTCACCTGCAGAGGGGCGGGATGCACTGGGTTGGGGGGCAGAAGCGGAGCAGGGGCCTTCCCCCCACGCCGAGCCCCCAGTGCAGGCCAGGGGCTCTCGTGGGACAGCGCCAGTCTTTACCCGGTGACCCACGCTGGAGAGCTGGGGCGGCCCATCCTGGTCCCGGCAGACAGCGCCCCCTGGCGCCTACGATCCGCTTCTACCCCGCGGCTGAGGCTCCAATTGGCTAGCCCCAGTCGGTCCCGCCCATTCGAGACCTCGCCCCGCACGTTCTTAAAGGCCCCTTGCCTCGGCCCCGCCCACCACGCGCCGGTCCCGCCCAAGCCCCGCCCCCTGGAGCCCCGCCCACCTTGGTCCTCGCAGCAGCCCTTGTACTTGACGATGTGCTCATGGTAGAGCGTGCGCAGGATGTCAATCTCCCGCCTCCAGCCCGAGCGCAGCTGGGGGCCGCAGCCGGCCTTGAGGGCCTTCACGGCCACCATCTCGCCGGTGCCGTCGTTGTTCGGGTCGTAGCAGTACAAGCTGACCTTGCCGAAGTGACCCTGGCCGCAGTGGTGGAAACGCAGGACAATCAGCCCCACCCCGCACCCCGGGGGCTCCCAGGCCAGTCCGCGCCCCCAGCTCGGAGCTGGAGGGGCTCCCTGAGGCCTGGGCGCCTTGGCAGGGCCCCAGGGTCTTCCTCCGGGCTGAGGCTCCTCCCGCCCAGTCGCCCTGCACTCCCCACCCGGTGGGTTTCCTGCAGCTGGAGCCGCGGCCCCGTGCGCCGCCCTCACCTCGCCCAGATCCCGGATCTTTTTCAAGTAGCGCTTGTGGAAAACCGTGGGGTCAGACGCCGGCGAGTCTGGGCTCACAGCCACCACGTCCACCAGATCTGCATGGGCCACGGTGGGTGAGGCGCACCCCCCAACCCCGCGCTGCTCCCCAGCAGGCCCAATCCCAGAGGTAAAGGGGGAAACATTGCGTTTTGGCCACAGCTGGAGGACTCCCCCGCCCTGTCCAGAGTGCAGCAGAGTCGCCTGCAGCACGTCGGGCACGCGGTAGAGGGCGTCAGGGGAACCAGCCCCCCGGCCCGTGCACAGAGACCGGCGTGCACAGCACTGGCGCCCGCGCCCTCCCTCCGTGGCCGGGCTCACCCTGGGGCTGCAGCCGGGTGAGGTCGCGCAGGACGGTGCGGAAGGAGGGGCGCTGAGCCGGCTCGTAGTTGAGGCACTGGCTGGTGAGCGTGGCCAGCTCGGGGCACGAGGGCTCGGGCAGCCTGTGCTGCCTCTGGTAGAAGCACTCTTTCTGCGGGGCGGGGGCACCGGGCCGGGAGTCAGCACCTCCCTCCCTCTTCCCCTCCCCTCCTCCAGGCAAGGCCACACCCTCCCGGGGAAGCTGCACAAGGACCCAGAGCCAGGCACAGCTGAGCCTGCTGACCTGGCCAAGCTCCCACTCAGAGCTTCCTGCCCCACCCCCGCAGACTGCACCTCCCCCAGTGCCCCAGGCCCTTTGCACAGACCATGCGGTTCCTGGGCACAACTGTGATAGATAAAGCCTCCCCTGGGAAGCCCCCTTGGACGAACCTCAGAGGGGCTGTGGCCCTGCAGCGGGGCCTCTCCGTCAAAGCAAATCTCCAGGAGCGTGGCGCCGAAGCCCCACTTGTCGGCTGCAGGGCTCAGGTTGCTGCTCCCGGTGGGCAGGCACTCGGGGGCCGTCCAGGGGATCCGCTCCACCCGCTCTGCGGGCAAGGGTCGGAGGTCACCGAGGGCGGAGGGAGCGAGGGGAAGCCTCTCGCCGTGGGCAGCCCCACTTAGGGCCTCACCTTCTCTGGACAGGACGGCCAGGCCCACGCCGGGGTCGCTGAGTTTGATGAAGGGACTGGTGCCCTCGGCCAGCCCCAGCCGGGCCAGCAGGATGTTCCGGCCACACACGTTACCGTGGGCCAGGTTCTTGTCCTCCTGGGGAGGGAGACGACAGAAGGGGTGAGGCCCTGCAGAGGGGCACAGACCCTGTCCCCGCCCTATGGGGACGGCGCATGTGGTCATCAATGCGATGCCCGCACCTCGTCACTGGGACCAGGCAGCACTGTGGGCCCACAGGGACCTGCTTGCTCCTCCTTGAGCTGTCCCTCTCGGCCAGGGCCAGAAGGCCAGAGGACTCCAAGGCTGTCCTCAAATGAATGCCAGGCGCACTCCTGCCCCAGGGCCTTTGCACTGGCTCCCCCCACCACCGTAGTTGCTACTTCTCGCTAGCACATTATGTCACAGACTTCATCAGTCAGCCCTTGGCATCTGGTGTGGTGGTTAAGGTGCTGCCGCTCGGGACCCCTGCATCCCACGCTGCAGCGCCTGGCTCCACTTCAACTCCACTTTCCTGCTCATGCGCCCTGGGAGGCAGGAGTGATGGCTCAACTACTGGGGTCCCTGCCCCTCCATGGGAGAGCCAGGTTGAGTTCTGGGCCTCTGGCTGTGGCCTGGCCCAGCCATGTTTCAGGCATGAACCAGTGGATGGGAGATCTCTCTCTCTCTCTCTGTCTGCCTTTGCCATAAATGAAAAATACACCTTAAAAAATACAGTTAGGGGGCCAGCGCTGTGGCGTAGCAGGTTAAGCCTCTGCCTGAAGCACCAGCATCCCATATGGGCGCCGGTTCGAGACCTGGCTGCTCCATTTCTGATCCAGCTCTCTGCTTGGCCTGGGAAATCAGTGGAAGATGGCCCAAATCTTTGGGCCCCTGCACCCATGTGGGAGACCCAGAAGAAGCTCCTGGCTCCGGATCTGTCCAGCTCTGGCCACTGCAACCATTTGGCAGTGAACCAGCGGATGGAAGGCCTCTCTCGCTCCGTCTCTCCCTCTGTCTCTCTGTAAACTCTGCCTTTCAATAAATGAATAAATCTGCCGGTACCACAGGTGGCGGCTTTACCGGCTGTGCCACACGCTGGCCCCATGCCCCTGTCTCTCAAACGAAAATTAGACTCTCCTGGAGGCTGTGTGCTCAGGGATTTGTCTGTTTTGTCCTCTGCTATGTCCTAGGGGAGGGGTCTAAGACACAGCCCAGTCCAAAGAGGAGGTTTAGCACACCCCACATGCAGGGGTAAAGGGGAGCCCGAGAAACTGGGGTACCCCGACCGGGAGGGGTCCGGGGTGATGTCAGATGGCAGCATGGGGGCAGGGTGAGGTCCCAGCAAGAGCCCCCCAGGGCCTGCATGGGAACTGTGGGCTGTGTCCAGGCCACCCCCTCCCCAGCACCCAGGCTGCACCCACAGCCTACGCACCAGGTAGCTGAGGGCGCTGGCCAGCTGCTGGGCTGCCGCCACCTTCCAGGCCATGGGCACTCGGCCCCTCTCCCGCCGCAGCCACACATCCAGGGGCCCATGCTCCACGTACTCGGTCACCATGATGTCTGCAAGGACCAGCCACACTCAGGGGCCACCCGGCACCTCCGCCCTGCCCTGTCCACCTCCCCGAGGCCAGGGGGCTGAGGCTGGGGCTGGCATGGGAGCAGAGGGGTTGGGCCTGGTTTGGGAGTGAAGTGGGGGACACGGGAAGCACAGGCTGAGGCAGGGGTGGATGGGGGCACCTGGTCCGGGGCGGGCAGGGGAGGATGTCCACGCGCAGGGGACACTGAGATACGAGTGGGCGGGGATCCAAGCTGGGAGGAGAGGCTGGCTGCCCCGGGCAAGGAGCCTGGAGGCCCACAAAGAGGGGCAGAGGTGGACAGAGGCATAGGGGCCCCTGGAGGAGGATGGGGGGCTGCCCATGAGGTCAGAGGGCGGCTGGGAGCTGGGGCCGGGAACTAGGGAGCGAGGTGGAATCAGGATGCAGGGGGCAGTCAGGGCGCGAGTGAGGGTCAAAGTGGACCCAGGGGCTGAAGGTTAGGACAGCCAGGGGGCGGGGCTGAGGTCGAAGGTCAAGGTAAGGCCCAGGGTCAGGGAGAAGTGAGGAAGAAGGGGCGAGCGGGGTTCAGAAGCCCAGGGTGGGGTCCACTCACTGTCCGAGCCACGCACACACACGCCGTGCACAAAAGCCAGGTGCACGTGGGACACCTGGCTCATGAGGCTGGCGGTCTCGTAGAAGGCCTGCGGGGACCGGGGCAGGTCAGGTGCCCGCAAACCTGCCGCTCCACCGTCCCCTACCCCCCCACCCCAGCCCGCTGCAGACTCCCCGGGCCGGCCCAGCCCACTCACCAGGGCGACGTCATGGTGACTGGCATCCAGTACCTTAAGCACCACTCGAAGCTCCTGGCCCCCACCAGGGGCCAAGGGCTCCCCACCGTCCACCTGAGCCTCCTCAGGGCCCCCCACTCGCAGGAGGCCCTCGTACACATTGGTCCTGGTGCCCTGGCCCAGGTGCGACAGCTGTGGAGACAGGTCACGGGATGCTGCCGGTCGCTGCCAGCTGGCCTCTGGCCTCCCCAGGGACCCCCTGCCCGCCGCCCCTGCCCCCGCACACCCACCTGCCGGAGGTCATCCTGCCGGATCTGGTGGAAGCTGAGCTGGCTGAGGTTGGGCGGCCTGGAGCTGGCCCGGGGCCCCCGCGTCACAATGAGGTTCGAGATTTCTGGGGGTTGGGAGGGGACGAGCAACAGGCGTGATGCCGCCCAGCCCTCTCGCGGCGGCCCCCACCGGGCACGGACGGACGACTGGGCAAACTGGACGTACCTCCAGGCTGCGGCAGGCAGCAGCGGCGTAGCAGGAAGCAGTCCTCCCCGGCCCGCAGCCAGCAGCCCTGCAGGGCGGCCCGCAGCTCGCGCACACTGGTGAAGGAGCGCCCCCAGCCCTCCAGCACGAAGGCCCCGTCCCGGAGCTCGATGGGGAACTTGCGCAGGCGCAGGATCTGCAGGCCGGGGCCCTGGGGTGAGAGCGGTGGGCACCGGGGCAGTGAGCAGGGGTCCAGGCAGGCAGCAGAGCTAGCCCCAGCCCGGGACCCCTCACCCCTGCCCGCCCACCGGGTCGCGCTGGGCCACGGTGAGGATGAGGCGGTGGAAGTGGCTGGTGCTCCAGTGGATGAGGTAGAGGCCGTCCGCGGGCTGCAGCTTGGCCTGCACGAATGGCTCCCTGGAGGGGACAAGGGAGCAGCATCAGGCCGCCCGGGGCCACTCCGGATGCAGCCTGGACTCGTACATAACATCACCCACACTCGTACATAACATCAGAGGCGGGGGGCGCCACACTCGTACATAACATCAGAGGTGGGGGGTGGGGGCGGGCGTGCCTTTGGCACAGCTGTGGGGACGCCTGCATCGTATGTTGGAGAGCCTGGGTTCGAGCCCCGGCTACTCCGCTTCTGATGCAGCTCCCTACTAATGAGCCAGGGAGGCAGCAGGTGATGGCTCAGACACCTGGGCCCCTGCCACACCCATGGGAGACCCGGATGGAGCTCCTGGCTTCGACCTGGCCCAGCCCCGGCTGTTGCGGCCATCTGGGGAGTGAACCAGCAGATGGAAGATTTCTCTGTCCTCTTTCTCTAACTCTTTCAAATAAATAATAAATCTTTAAAGATAAGGAGATAAACATTTTAAAAGGCCATGCCTGCTTACTGTCCTTGCTCTCCGACCAGAACGGTGGGCCACACTAAACCTCTTGTCTTCACAAGTACCCAGACTCGAATCCTTTGTTCCAATAATGAAAAACGAGACCCACAGAGGCCCTGACGTCCCAGACCCACAGGTGCAAAGCGTCCCTGTGAGGTGTCACAGCCACACACAGCGGCTGACAGATTCCGGTCCTGCTGCAGGCGCCCACACCCGGCTGGGCAGCAGGTGCAGCCACTCCACCCTCCGCGGCGATCAGACCAAGTTCAGAGGGTCTGACCTCCGTCAGGCGCTGACTCCCAGCAGCACAGGTGAGACAAGTGACAGCCGACAACCACAGACCCACGACCCGGCAGCGAACCGGACGCCACACGTGCACCTGTAGCTGGTATCCACGTGTCAGAGAATCCTGAGGGCCCACAAAGCAGGTCCCCCAACATGCCCCACACCACCACAGAACCCCGGGAAATTCACCAGTTCTGTGTGATGGGAACCTTTTTCTTTGAAAGATTTCTTCAAATGATTTGTTTATTTATTTATTTATAGGAAAGACAATGACAGCGAGGGAGAGACACAGAGAAAATCTTTCTTGTGCTGGTTCACTCCCTAAATGCCCACAACAGCTGGGCCAGGCCAAAGCCGGGAACCAGGATCTCCACCCAGGTCTCCCCTGTGGGTGGCAGGGACCAAGCGCTTGAGTCACCGCTGCTGCCTCCTGGCGTGTGCAGGAGCTGGGATGTGGGCGGTGGAGCCAGGCGCTCGCACAGGGGATGCAGGCATCCTAAGCGGTCCACCCCACCGTGACAACGCTAAATGCTGTCATTGGAACAGTGACACAATCGCAGGACCAACCGGTCGCGACATCTCCCGGCCCACACAGGGTCAGTCTCAAGATGATACCCTGGCCGGCGCCGTGGCTCAACAGGCTAATCCTCTGCCTTGCGGCGCCGGCACACCGGGTTCTAGTCCCGGTCGGGGCACCGGATTCTGTCCCGGTTGCCCCTCTTCCAGGCCAGCCCTCTGCTGTGGCCCGGGAGTGCAGTGGAGGATGGCCCAGGTGCTTGGGCCCTGCACCCCATGGGGAGACCAGGAAAAGCACCTGGCTCCTGGCTCCTGCCATCGGACGAGCGCGGTGCGCCGACCGCGGCGGCCATTGGAGGGTGAACCAACGGCAAAAGGAAGACCTTTCTCTCTGTCTCTCTCTCTCACTGTCCACTCTGCCTGTAAAAAAAAAAAATAATAAAAAAAATAAAATAAAATAAAAGATGATACCCTGCCCACACCCTCCCAGGCTCCCTCTCTCGTCCCATCACCGTTGGAGTACACACGTTTGTGTTCAAATACACACATGTGCAAGAGCCTACACGCACACATGCACTTAGAAGCACACACACAGGGGTGGACACGCGCATGCTCACACGCTGAGACACACACCCATCTACACAGCGAGACACGGGCACACACACCCATAACCACGCCCCTGGCCACGGAGCCCACAGTCTCACCGGCAGCCGCGGCCATGGCCGTCCGTAGCACCCACCCGCCCCACGTGGGCACTCACAGCAGAGGTCCGTGGATCCCGTCCTGGATGCTCATCACCAGCCGTGGGGGGGCTACCTCGTGGCACAGGTAGTGGCTGGAGTCCGCGGTCAGGCGGAAGTAGCCATCCACCAGCGCCACGAAGGACAGGGCGGAGGCCCTGGAAGGCAGACTCAGCTCCTGCATGACAAGTGGGCGTCATGCAGGTGTCAGGGGCCGGAGCTGCCCTCCAGCCCCCAGCCCCGCCCCTCCCAGCCCCACTTCCAGGCCCCACTCCCCTCCAGCACCCCTCCGTCCTCGACCCCAGCCCAGCCCCCCACCTCCCGGCCCCACCCCCACCAGGCACTGGTTGTCCTGCCGGTGGATGCGGACGTGGCGCTCGGTCAGCACCATGTGGGTGATGTCCTGGAAGTCGCAGAAGTAGACCCAGGGCGGCTCGCGTGGCCTGTCCCCTGCCGGGTCGCCCACCGCGTGGGCCTCGCCTTTCTTCCTCTCCTGCTTGGCCCGGCCATAGCCTCTGCTGCCACCCGGACCCTGGAAACCCAGCAGGAGGGGGAGATGGGCAGGGGCGTGGAGCCCCAAGGCCTGCCGGCCCCTTCCCCCTGGGGAGGCACCTGCTGCAGCAGGGTCAAAGCCAAGGAGGAAAAGGCGCCCCGCCCTCACCTCGGCCGGGACCGGCCGCCACTGGATGCCACCTGTGCCTGTCACCAGCACCTCGTGGGTGGGGGGTCCCGGTGCGGCCTCGGGGCCGGGGTCTGCGGGGGCCGGCCTGTGGTCCCGGATGTAGCAGGGCTCCCCGTCGGCCTGGGCCAGCAGCCGCAGGCAGCACACGGGCGTGCGCTCCGAGCCGAAGCGGGGCGCCAGGCGCTCCAGCGTGGCCAGGTACTTCACCATGACCGCCTGCTGCGAGAGGCGGCCGGGCTGGAAGGCGCGCAGGAACCTGCGGAAGACGTTGCGCAGGCGCAGCCGGGTCAGCGCGTTGTGCTGGCGGATCTGCTGGCGGAAGGAGCGCGGGATGCAGTCCTTGAAGCTGCGGGGCGGGGTGGGGGGACACGGAGGGGCGGGTCAGGGGCGCCTGGGCCAGAGAACGCGCGGCTGGGCGCCTCCTCCGCCCCCTTCCCCGGCACCTGGTCTTCCTGGCCACTTCCTCCAGCGGGACGCCACGGCACAGAGCCAGGTGGCAGAGGTGCAGGAAGGCCATGCCCAGGCTCTCGTTCTTAAAGTGGTGGGTCTCCTCCTCACTGGACAGCTCCCACAGCGAAGCCACATCATTCACAAACTCGTGTTTGCCCTGGGGGTGCAGGACGGGAGGCATGGGAATGTGCGCTCCAGGCAGAGAGAGCCCTGGCGTGCCCTGGGTCTAGCCACCTCGGGGAAGGAAGCTGTCACCATTTTCTGGAAAAGCCAAATGTACAGCAAACACGCCTCCTGTGCCCCTGCCTGGGCTTGTGGCAGACATCGCTAATCAATCTCAGCACTCTTTCCCAGTCAACCCAGACAGCATGAGTTGACACCTGTTACCCATACTGTATTGGGGAGGGAAGTGGGGGCTCTGTAGCTGCCTCTTAGCTCCCCCCAAACAGTTCTCGGGCACACACAAACCTGCTCGAAAAGGTACTCAAACGAGGCCGGGTCCAGGAGTTGGACCCCCTGCTCTGGCCGTTCTGAGGGAGCCACGGTCCCAGGGGGCCCACAGCGGTACACAGCTGGCTCCTGGGGATTCATGCCGTGCCAGTTCCGGAAGTAAAACCTGCAGGCAGAGCAGGGAGCCTGGTGCACCCGGTGAGCTGCCGCCCGAGATGCCACATCTGTGTCAGAGCGCCCGGGATCAAGCCCCGGCTCCACTGTGACCCCGGCTCCCTGTGCACCTGCACCCTGGGAACAGCAGTGACCGCTCCAGCGCTGGGGACCCCGCCGCCCCCCTAGGAGACCCGGATGGAGCTCCTGGCCCCTGGCTTCAGCCTGCCCCAGCACTCGGCTCCCTTCACCCACCTCATGCGGAAATACAGGGTCAAGGTCTCGTCCCTGGACACCTCCAGGACATGGTTTGGGGGCAGCCAGACTTGGGCCTGGACATCGAAGAGGGCAAAGAGGTTGAAGCAGGGAGGAGTGATGCCTGGAACAGGTGCACAATGGGTCAGGGGTCACGGGGTCTGCAGCCATCAGTCCCCAGGGTCTGCAGACCCCCCAGCCCCCTGCACACACCCTCCCTGGAGCTCCTCCTCCCTGCCTGCAGCTTCAGGCTCGGGCTGATCCTGTGCAGAAAATAATGCAAGATGTTGACCTTGCTGTGGCCTCCCGAGAGGACTACATTTCCCAGCATCCCTTGTGGCTAGGAAGCTGCCACCGGACCAGTTTCTAGCAATGGGATGCTGGAGGCTTTCTGTGCCAAAGGTGAACCATCTGACCTGCATTCAATTTTCCATAGACCAGGAGAGTTCAAGGGGGTTCTTTGTCACTACAGCAAAACTACCCTAGACTCATAGTTCTACAAACTGCTGGGTCAGTGGATGGGTGCTGGGCTCAGCAGTTAAGAAACAATTCAGGGGATCAGCATCCCATATGGGCGCTGGTTCAAGTCCCGGCTGCTCCACTTCCGATCCAGCTCTCTGCTATGGCCTGGGAAAGCAGTGGAAGATGGCCCAAGTCCTTGGGCCCCTGCACCTGCGTGGGAGACCTGGAAGAAGCTCCTGGCTCCTGGCTTTGGATCAACTCTGCCCCCCTCCACTGCAGCCATTTGGGAGTGGAACAGCAGCAGATGGAATATCTTTCTCTCTGCCTCTCTGTAACTCTGCCTTTCAAATAAATAAAAAAATTGTGAAAGAAAGAGAGAGAGAGGCAGAGAGAAAGAGGGAGATCAGCATCCCACATCGGACCGCCTGGCTTCAGATCTCAGCTTCCTGCTAACGTGTGAGTGATGTCTTAGCTCCCTGCCATCCACATGGGAGACCTGGATGGAATTCTGAGCTCCTGGCTCTGGCCTGGCCTACCCTCGGCTGTTGCAAGCATTTGTGAGTGAACCAGTGCATGGAAGCGCTCTCTGCCTTTCAAATAAATAAAATGTCTGTGTGTGTGTGTGCACGCATTAAGACTTATTTATTTAAATGAAACTCAGAGAGAGGGGAAGACACAGAGAGAAAGAGAGAGAGAGAGAGAGAAATCTTCCATCCACTGGTTCACTCCCTGGATGGCCACATCAGGCAGGGCTGGGCCAGGCTGAAGTCAGCAGCTTCCTCTGGGTCTCCCATGCAGGTGCAGCAGCCTAAGGACTTGGACCATCTTTTACTGCTTTCCCAGGCCATAGCAGAGAGCTGGATTGGAAGTGGAGCAGCCAGGTCTCGAACTGGTGCCCATATGGGATGCTAGTACTGCAGGCGGCGGCTTTACCCACCACGCCACAGCGCCGGCCCCTGCCCAGTTCTTTAAGCCAAAAACTTGGTCCTGCACTGTGACTTCTCCCACCCCTTCTGAGTCAGATCACTCTGGTCCCTGCCCTTCCTACGTCCTCAGCTCCGTGGGATGAGCCCGCCCCCTTTAGACCCAAAGTCCAGTCCCTGCCCTGCCTCCAGCCAGGCCCCAGGGCCCTACCCTGGACCCCCGCATCGTACAGCAGACACTGGGTCCGCTGATTCAGGCGCCTGCCTCTCGGCTCCACTCCTGACTCTGGCTCCCTGCTGACGCATGCCCTGGGAGGCGGCAGAGCCAGGTTCAGGTGCTGGGGTCCCGGTGCCCAGTCACCCCAGGCATCTGGGCAACAAACCAGCAGGTGGGAACTCTTTATGTCTGTCTCTCTGCCTTTCTAAAGAAATAAACCACAATCTTTAAAAGTGTACCCCAAATAGTGTTTGCTAATAATGTATGATCACTGGGGCTGGTGCTGTGGCGCAGTAGGGTAAAGCCACATGGCATCCCATACGGGCGCCAGTTCTAGTCCCGGCTGCTCCACTTCCCATCCAGCTCTCTGCTGTGGCCTGGGAAAGCAGTGGAAGATGGCCCAAGTGCTTAGGCCCCTGCACCCATGTGGGAGACCTGGAAGAAGCTCCTGGCTCCTGGCTTTGGATCGGTGCAGCTCTGGCCGTTGCGGCCAATTGGGGAGTGAACCAGTGGATGGAAGACTTCTCTCTCTCTCTCTCTCTCTCTCTCTGCCTCTTCTCTCTCTGTGTAACTCTTTCAAGTAAAATAAATAAATCTTAAAAAAAAAAAAAAAGTGGAGCATCCGGGACTCAAACCTGCACCCATATGTGATGTCAGTGCCACAGGTGGGGGCTCAGCCCCCCATGCCACAGCGCCGGCCCCAGCGAGCGCCGGTTTAATACCGACCTCTAACTCCTGAGTGTAGCTTCCTCCTAACACAGACCCTGGAAGCAGCGGTGAGGGGTCATATAATTAAGTCCCTGCCCCCTTATGGGTGACCTGGATTAAGTTCCCAGCTCCTGGTTGGCTTCATTTAGATTGATTTCTTTGAAAAGCAGAGTTAGAGGGAGTGAGGGAGAGACAGAGCTCGTCCATCCTCTGGCTCACTCCACACCTGGCTGCAATGGCCTGGGCTGGGCCAGGCTGCCGTCGGGAGTCAGGAGCTCCCCCCAGGGTCCCCGTGGGCGCTGTGCACTGGCAGGAAGCTGGGTCGGAAGTGAAACAGCGCTGCCCTGCGCCGCATCCTAGGCTAAGCCTCCGCCGGAGGTGCTGGCATCCCCTCTGAGTGCTGGTTCAAGTCCCGGCTGCTCCTCTTCCCATCCAGCTCTAGGCTGTGGCCTGGGAAAGCAGTGGAGGATGACCCATGTCCTTGGGCCCCTGCACCCGCGTGGGAGACCTGGAGGAAGCTCCTGGCTCCTGGCTTTGGATCAGCGCAGCTCCGGCCCTTGCAGCCAATTGAGGGGTGAACCAGCGGATGAAAGACCTCTCTCTCTCTCTCTCTCTCTCTGCCTCTCTGTAACTGCCTTTCAAATAAAGTAAATCTTTAAAACGCCGCGGACTGGACCGAGAAAACCCAGCTCCCTGTGGCCCGGCCTGGGCTGCTGCCTGCCGCCCCGGCTCCTCCTCACTTCTGCAAGTTGACACCCCAGCCAGCCCGCAGCCCCCTGCGGCTCCTTCTGCCACCGGGCAGGGTCCAGGGCGCCCGTGCAGGAGCTGGGAGGCGGTGCAGCTACTCAGACACGGGCGGAGCCACGGAGGGTGGTGGTGGTGGGGAACCAAGCCGCAGCCGCCCAGCCAATCAGAGCAGCCACGCCAGGCCTGGCAGCCAATGAGCAGCCAGACCCCGCCCACACCCCCTGGGCCCCACACTCAGATGCACTGGGATGCCGAGCGCAGGTGGGGTCACGGGGGTGGCGCCGCCCGTGCAGGCGTCAGCAGCTTTTTAAGTTCAAATATTTTTATTTATCTGGAAGGGAGAGCCACACAGAGACAAAGAGAGACCTTCCGTTTGGTGGTTCATTCTCCAAATGTCCGCAGCAGGTGAAGCTGGCCCAGGCTGAAGCCGGGAGCCAGCAGCTCCACCCGTGTCTCCCACGAGGGTGCAGGGGCCCAGGTTCAAGGGCGCAGCAGCAGGAAGCTGGGGCTGGACCCCATCCCAGGCACTGGGGTATGGGATGTAGGGTCTGGAGCCGCGGCATAGCCCCCTGCACCACCACACCTGCTCCGGCACTGGGAGCTCTCATGTTTACGTCTTCATTTTACAAACTCTTCCCTTCGTTTATTTGAAAGGCAGAGCTACAGACAGCGAGATCTTCCATCCACTGGTTCACTCCCCAGAGGGCTGCAATCAATGACCAGGCTGGAGACAGGAACCTGGAGCTCCATCCGGGTCTCCCATGTGGGTGCAGGGGCCCAAGCACTGGGGCCACGGTCTGCTGCTTTCCCAGGTGCGTTAGTAGGGAGCTGGGTCGGAAGTGGAGCAGCCGGGACTGGAACCGGTGCCCATACAGAATGCCAGCACCACAGGCAGTGGCTTTACCTGCTACGCCACAACACCAGCCCCTACTAGTAGCTTTTAAGAAGAAGCGAGACTGGCATCCCATATGGGTGCTGGTTTGAGTCCTGGCTGCTCCTCTTCCAATCCAGCTCTAGGCTGTGGCCTGGGAAAGCAGTAGAAGATGGCCCAAGTCCTTGGGCTCCTGCACCAGCGTGGGAGACCTGGAGGAAGCTCCTGGCTCCTGGCTTCGGATCAGCGCAGCTCCGGCCATTGTAGTCATTTGGGCAGTGAACCAGTGGATGGAAGACCTCTCTTTCTCTCTCTGGCTCTACCTCTCTCTGAAACTGCCTTTCAAATAAATAAATACATCTTTAAAAAAAAAGAAGAAGAAGAAGAAGTGAGAACTGGGGCTGGATTTGGGGCAGACAAAGTTGAGGCTCTAAGCTCATCCTCGGGGTGAGCACTTGGTGCACCCACAAAGGCAGTGGAGGATGGCCCCAGCACTTGGGCCCCTGCCACACACGCGGGAGGCCCAGATGGAGCTCCAGGCTGCTGGGTTCAGCCTGGCCCAGCCCCAGCTGTTGTGGCTATTTGAGGAGTGAACCAGCAGCCGGAAGACCTCTCTCCCCCTCTCTTACTCTGCCTTTCAGATTAAAAAAAAAAAAGACCCTGCTTGGGATGTCTGCCTCCCATCTCAGAGCACCGTGGGTTTGAGTCCTGGCTCCACGCCCAACTCCAGCTCCCTGCTAATGCAGCAGGCGACGCTCAAGCCAACGGTCCCTGCACCCACATAAGGGGCTGAGATGAGTCTCCAGCACTGGCTCCAGCCTGGCTCAGCCCTGGCGGTGAAAGGCACTTGGGAAGCAAACCGGCAGACTGGAGATCTCTCGCTGGCTGTCTCCTCTCTCTCTGCCTTCCAAATCAATAAAAATCTAAAATAAAGCATGCACAAAATAAGCACCACCCTCCTGCATACAGGATGCTGTGAGATCCGGTCCGGTTCTGGTCCCCCGCCTCTGCCCCTCCACGGGCTATTCCACACACGGCCACCAGAGGGCGCCGTGCAGCGCCAGTCTCTGCTCCCAGCCCTTCCAGGGCCCCCATCTCCGTGAATTCCAAAGCCCTTGTCAACAGAGCCAGCAGGGGCCTGCAGGATCAGCCTTGTCGCCTCCTTGTCCTCCTCTCCTTTGCTCACTCTGCTCCGACCACGCCTGGCTCCCGCCTCTGGGCCCTGGCATCTGCTGGAACCACCCTCCTTCCGATCTCCCCTTGGCTCCCGCGCTGTGCAAACCCATTTCCCCCCACCGCCAGCCCTCCACAGCTCTCCTCATTGCCTGCGTTTCTGGCCGTCTTCCCTCTTGAACACCACCCTGCCAGCGGCCATGGTTTCGGGCCGGCAGATGGACAGACGGAGGGAGCCAGGGAGGGGTGGGCCCACCTCAGCTTGCACCCCCAGCCCCACCAAGCCCCGCACCCGCACCCGCACCCAGCGCCCCAGACTCACCGATCCTGTGTGCAACGCGGACACAGACCTCCTCAGCAGTCAGCGAAACCTCTCCAAACGTGATCCAGGGCTCGCCGCCGCCGGGGCCGGCCCAGTGCAGGAGCACCCGCAGGCCTCCCCCCGCAGCCAGGGGCTGAGCGGCAGCCGCGCCCGCCAGGCTGCCCCTGGAGCCGGCTCTTCTCTGGCACAGAAACATGGCCCTGACAGCTGGCGAGGGAGAGGTCGTCAGCCCCAGGGGTCGCCTGGAGGCCCCTGCGTCCCCCCTCCCCCTTTTAAAGACTTATTTATTTGGGAAGCAGAGTTACACAGAGAGGAGAGAGAGAGGTCCTCCATCCGCTGGTTCACTCCCTAAATGGCCGCAATAGCCAGAGCCGGGCCGATCCGAAGCCAGGAGCCAGGAGCTCCATCCGGGTCTCCCACGCAGGTGCAGGGGCCCAAGGACTTGGGCCATCCTCCACTGCTTTCCCAGGCCACAGCAGAGAGCTGGATGGGAAGTGGAGCAGCCGGGGCTCGAACTGGCGCTTTTGGCTCTGGCCCGGCCCAACCCTGGCTGTTGTGGCCACTGGCAGAGGGAATCAGAGGATGGGAGGTTTCTCTGTCACTCTGCCTCTCAAAGAAATAAGTCACTAAAAAAAAAAAAAAAAAAAAATTAACTGTGAACCCACCCCCCACCCCCGAAATACCCAGGCGGGCAGGGCAGTGGAGTTAAACAGACCTGGGTGGGGGTGCGGGTGGGGGAGGGGGAGGGGGGTCCTGCTCTCCCCCGCGTCAGCTCGGCCGCTCGCGGGCTCAGTCTGCCCATCTGGAGAATGGCGCTGGGGACAGTGAGGGCTGCGGCGTGTCCTCGAGGCTCTGCATGTCACTGACCCCGCGGGCCTTGTCCCGGGCAAGAGAGGGGCGCAGATAGGACCCAGGTGAGGCCAGAGGCAGGGCTCTCAGCCCCCGCGGACGCCCCCGAGTCCAGCTCGGGCCACCCCCCCCCAAGGTCTCCAGGATCGGAGCTGAGTGACAGGTGCTTGTCACTTCGTGGGGCTGCCCGTGACCTGTCCTGGAGGGCCTGGGTCCAGCTCCCTGCGCCCGCGCACCCTGGGAGGCAGCAGTGCCTGGGTCCCTGCCGCCCACGTGGGGGGCCCGGACGGAGCGGGTCGGGGTGAGGTCTCCACCAGGGCAGGTCCTCAAACCACCAGCCCCGGAGCCCAGCAGGCAGGGTCAGGAGCCGCGACGGGCACCCACTGGCGACACGTCTGGTCCACCTCCAACCAAGCGCAGCCTGCCCCCGCGCCTCCTCCCTGAGGCCCTCCCGGGGCGCGCCCCCTCCCGCGCCCCCCAAGACGCACCCTTCTCCCGGGACTCCGGCTCGAACCCGGGACCCCGCCCGGCCCCCGCGGAGGAGCTGCTGCCAGTGCGCCGCCGAGACGCCGTCTCCCATTGGCCGCCTGAAACACGCAAGCCTATTGGCCACTGTCTCGTCGCAAGTAGACTTTGGGAGGGACCCAAAGACAGCGACGCTCCGATTGGTCCTCGGCCTCGCTCGAGGCTCTGTCCCGATTGGCTGGGTCTGCCCCCACATGCGCTGCGGCATCTGCGATTGGCTGACACGGGGTGGGCGGAAGAAGGCGGTGGCAAGGGCGGGCGGAAGAGCGTGTTTTGGAGGCCGCGCAGGTCCAGCGTGAAGTGTAGGCTCCCGAGGCTGCTGCGGCCGCTAGTCAGGCCTCCAGCAGCCCCGTGCCACGGAGCTCCGCAGTGGATTCCTTCCGTACCGCTTCCCCGGCCCCCTCCGCGCCAACCCTCCTTCCCCTTCGGGTCACCTGCGTGCAGCCCTGCCCTCCGAGGCCCCCATGCCATCAGGGTGGCCGCTTGGCCGTGCCTCCACATCTGAGTTCAGTCTCCTTTGCGGAGCAGACTACGTGCTGCGGGCGCTTCTCATCCGGTCCGCTGGAGAGGGGCTCTTGTCCCCATTTCCCAGAGCAAGAAACTGAGGCCCGGAGCGGCCTCTTGACCAAGGCCCTGAGCGGGCCTCAGCCTTGGCCCTGGCCTGGTTTCAGCAAGACCCCACGCTCCGGCCCCCTGCTCTTTGCCTCGCCATCCCCCGCTGTCCTCGGCTCTCTCTCCCCGGTGGCCGTAATCCTGGGTCCCGGAGGCCGTGTCACTGCCGTGGTTAGGGGCACCTGCGAAGATCCGGGGACCGCAGGGAGATGTGGGTAGGGGCCCGGCGCTGTGGTGCAGCGGGTCAAGACGCTGTCTGCACCTGGCATCCCATACCTCAGCACCCAGCTCCCGGCTGATGCGCCTGGGAAAGCAGTGGACAATGGCCGAGGGCCTGGGAGACAGACCTGACTTTGGCCTGGCCCCAGCCCCCACCGCTCTGGCCAGCTGGGGAGTGGACCAGGGCATGGAAGTGGCTTTCTTCCTCTGTAACTCTGCATGAGCGCGAGAACAGAGAAGATCCCGGTCTCCCTCGTGGGCGGCAGGGATCTCGAGCCGTCACGGCTGCCTCCCATGTCCGCCTTGGCTGCAAGCGGAAGCCAGAGACAGCGCTGGGCGCAGGTGCCCCAGGCCGGAAGATGGCCCAAGTGCCGGGTGGAGCTCCTGGCCCCTGGCTTTGGCTTGGCCCAGCCCTGGCTGCTGTGGGCATTTGGGTAGCAAATTCAACAGGTGGACGATCTCTCTCTATCTCTCTGGCTCTCTTTTAAATAAATACATACATCTTTAAAAAATAAAAAAATAAATAAAAAGGGAAAAGAAACCAGCGGCGGTGGGGGGCGTGGCCCGGGAGCCGTGGGTCCCAGGCCGAGTTCCCGGGCTGCGGAAGGGCTGGCCGCGGCCTCCCGCCCCCGAACTTCCTCTCTGCCACGGCGGCCAGAGCAGAAGCAGGAAGCGGACACCAGATTCTTCCAGACCGGCTGGCGAGGGCACAGTCCGGAGCCTCCACCCCCCCCCCCAGGGGGCCGCAGGAAGTGTAGCTCGAACAATGACCGTCATAGACCCGGCAATAATAATAAATTACAATGGTGTGTGTTTCCCCAGCCTGCAGGCCGGGCCAAGGGCTGTGGACTCGGTTTTCCCTGGGCCTTCCCCAGGTTATTTATTTATTTATTTAAGAAATCAGTGGTGTCTTTTTTTAAAAAAATTATTTAAAATTTTTATTTATTTATTTGGAAGTCACAGCTACACACAGAGAGAAGGAGAGAGAAAGAGAGGTCTTCCATCCACTGGTTCACTCTCCAGATGGCCGCAATGGCCGGAGCTGAGCCGATCTGAAGCCAGGAGCCAGGAGCTCCATCCACGTCTCCCACGTGGGTGCAGGGGCCCAAGGACTTGGGCCATCCTCCACTGCTTTCCCAGGCCCCAGCAGAGAGCTGGATGGGAAGTGGAGCAGCCAGGACTCAAACCGGCGCCCATTTTGGATGCCGGCACTGCAGGTGACAGCTTTACCCACTACACCACAGCGCCGGCTCCTTTTTAAAATTTTTTAGTTTTAACAGATTCTATATAGTTCATAGAGGCCGGCGCCGCGGCTCACTAGGCGGCACCCCGGGTTCTAGTCCCGGTCGGGGCGCCGGATTCTGTCCCGGTTGCCCCTCTTCCAGGCCAGCTCTCTGCTGTGGCCAGGGAGTGCAGTGGAGGATGGCCCAAGTGCTTGGGCCCTGCACCCCATGGGAGACCAGGAGAAGCACCTGGCTCCTGGCTTCGGATCAGTGCAGCGCGCTGGCCGTGGCAGCCATTTGGGGGTTGAACCAACGGAAAAAAAGGAAGACCTTTCTCTCTGTCTCTGTCTCTCTCTCACTAACTCTGCCTGTCCCCCCCATACATACATACATACATACATACATATATATAATTTGTAGGTGTAATTCTAGGACTATAATGACACTGCCTTCGTCCCTCCTCAGTGATGTCTTTTTTTAAAAAAAGTGAATTTATTTGAAAGGCAGAGAGACATAAGCAGACTGAGAGCGAGATCCCAGGTCCGATCGGGGATACAGGTGTCAACACCAGTCCCGCCGCACCCATGCTCTTGATAAAGCGGCAACAGCGCCCCCAGGCGGGGATGGAGGAGAAGAGCCCAGGAAGGCGGCTCCACCCCCGCCCCAGCCCTTCCTGATGGAAATTCCATGTGGCAGGGGCAGCCGGGAGTCTCCAGGCCCCAAGAGTGACCACCAGGCTGGGTTTGCCCAGCGCAGAGGGGGTTCCCCGACGAGGGACTTTCCACGCGAAAACAGGGACAGTCCTGGGCCGTCTGGGCCACGTGGCTGCTCTGCCCCACTGAGAACGGGGGGGAACCCCCGGGGCCCCCCAGGGAGGCCTTGGACGAGGGGCCTGCCCAGAGCTGTCCCCCCGCCGGGCTGGGAAAAGCCACGCGTTGAGGAAAGAAGGCAAAAATCCCACGGCGCTCTTGGCCATGCGAGAGTTCAGGGAACGGTCAGCTCCCACCCCCAGCGGCTCAGCCAGGTGCGTTCCCCGAGGCTTTCCACGATTTCCAAGAATTCCAGACCTTGCGGGGCCCACGTGGGAAGCTGCGTTCCCCAGGAAACCCACAGCCCCCAGCCAGCAGTCCCCAGCTCGAGGTCTGTCAGCGACATCAAACAAAGTAAGGACCGTACAACAGGGGCTCCATCCGGGTCTCCCACGTGGGCGGCAGGGGTCCAAGCACTTGGGCCATCCTCCCAGGCGCATAGCAGGGAACTGGGTCACAAGTGGAGCAGCCGGGACTCGAACAGGCGCGCCGACAGGGGATGCCGCTGCGGCGGGCTGTGGCTTAACCCGCTGCGCCACCTGATGCCCTGAGCCCTGGGGCCAGGCACAGACAAGGGCAGCCGCAAACTCAGCCGGCAGGATCCAGGGTTTAACGCGGTCTTGCAAGGCGGACATCAAGGCAAAGTCATCCCCGAGGAACCCAGGGTGGAAATTCACGCTCAGAGCGGCAGTGTGCCGTATGCAGCCGAGGCAAAGAAGCCGGCGACTTTCTTCGGGTTTTCACAGCAGAGGACGAAGAGGAAGCAGCGCCCGGGTTGTTAGGCGAGGTTTTCTCCGAGTTCAGGGGCTGCGGGCACCTGCCAGTCCCAGCCGCCTGCACAGCTCAGGGACACTCGGTGTGCGGCTCACCACTGCCCCCTGGTGGCTACGGCCCTGCACAACACCCAGCCAGGGCCCTCTCGTCCAAGGCTTTGCCAAATGCCGTGGTGGTCCCCACCCTACAGAGGCTGGACAAGCAGGGTGCTTGGGGCCGCCTTGGCAGAGGGCTCTGCTAGATTGGAAATGGGTGGCGGTGGTGTGTCTGTGTGTCTTCAACACACTCACGGTAGGGGCGGGGCAGCACCATGGCACAGCCGGTTAAGCATCCCCTAGCAAGACACTGGTTTGAGTCCCAGCTGCTCCACACCTGGGAAAGCAGTGAGGACGCCCAAGGGCTTGCAGCCCAGATGGAGCGCCTGGCTTCAAGGGCTGTCGTGGCCACTTTGAGAGTGAGCCCCTGACGTGAGACCGACCACACTCAATTAAATCAAGAACTCCTTCAAAAAGCGAAAATGTATCATCTGATTGACTTTTCATTTGAAAAGCAAGTTAGAGAGAAAGAGAGAGGTCGCTCAATGGCCCCAGCCCTGGCTGTTGGGGCTGAAGCCAGGAGCCAGGAGCTTCATACGGGTCTCCCACATCAGGGTCCAAGGACTTGGGCCATCCTCCACTGAGTTCCCATGTGCACTAGCAGGGAGCCGGATCAGAAGTGGAGCAGCCTGGACTGCAACCGGTGCCCCACGTGGGATGTGAGCTACACAGCAGCAGCTTACCCTGCTGGGCCAGCGCTGCTGGGGAGAGGTTTTTATTATTTTTTTTAAGATTTATTTATTTACTTGAAAGTCAGGATTACGCAGAGAGGAGCCAGGAGCTTCTTCAGGGTCTCCCATGTGGGTGCAGGGGCCCAAGGATTTGGGCCGTCTTCCACTGCTTTCCCAGGCCATAGCAGAGAGCTGGATCAGAAGTGGAGCAGCCGGGACTCAAACCAGCGCCCATATGGGAAGCCGTCACTGCAGATGGCAGCTTTAGCCAGGAAATGCATCTTCTTACTCCCACTCCCCTCGTGGCCCTTTTTTTAGTTTTTGGGGAGACGCCCTGACTTATGCAGGGTCCCTCTATCCCTTGAGAAAACGGTGTCCCAGGAGAAGTGCTGGGGGCTGCCCCCGCCAGGCGGCACCTCACCCAATCATCCCTGGTCACTGTGGCCTGAGGAAGGCACTGACCGACCCTCCCCGGGGCCACCCTGACAAAGGTCAAGTACCACGGGGCAGGGCAGCTCACAGGCGCCCTCTGGCGGCCCTGCAGGGGACCGAGACAGCTGTTGGACTTAGGGCCCTGGGGGGCGGTGCCGCCGGATGGTGGCAGTGGGGTGACTGGCCCCAGAGAGGCCAGGGGCGGGAGAGAACTGAGGGCGGAGGATTCTGGCTCTGGAGCGCGAAGTCTAAGATGCAGGGGTTCCAATCAGCGGGCAAACAAAACCCTGGGCGTCTCCCACTGGGCCTCTCCCCCACCCCAGCAAAGGGCTCCGCCCACGGCCCCATCGGTGGCCCCGGCGAGTGTCTGAAATCCTTTATTGGAAGATCACTGCTGTTTTCCAAACAGAAGATTCGACAGCCAACAGAGAAAACAGAGCCCGTGGCCCTGGGCTGGGGACCCTCCCCCTGCCCAGCGGACCAGTGTGGCGACCTCTGCCCCTCCCCGGACCCCGGGGCCTTTGGCATAGCGCTGACGGGGAGGGGCAGCCGGGGAAGCCCCCTTGGGTTGAAGCAGAGTGGGATGAGCGGTGGGGGGGTGCGGGGGAGGGGAGGGCGGCCCCCCGGGGCTGGGGCAGCAGCGGACACGGAAGCCGGGAGCTGGGAAGAGGGCATCTATTGTGTTTTCCGGGCGGCGGCAGGTCAGGCGCTGGTGTCCTCCTCGCCGGCCTTGGGGGCGGCGTCCAGCAGTGGGTCCCCGGGGCCCGCCCCTGCCCCCTCCTTGGTCTCGCTGGACTTGGAGTTGGGGACCCAGAGGCCAGAGTCGATGCAGCGCTGCATATGGTACTTGGCGTCCTGCGGGGAGGAGGGCGGCGGGGTGAGGCGGCGCTGTCCCCGCCCGGCCCCCCACCCGCGCCCGGCACCGGAGCGCCTGGGCTCCAGGCCCCCGTGGGAGACCCGAGGGAGCCGGGGCACTCACGGCAGGGTCCATCTTGCTGATGGCGTCCTGCAGCATCTGTACGTCCTTCACGTCGAAGCACTTCTGCAGCTCCTGGGGGCGCAGGGCGGGGTCAGGGCCGGGGCGGGGTCCAGGCCGCCCCCACCTCACCCCCCGCCCGCCCTGCCGCGCATGCGCACCTCGGGCAGGGACTCATACACCTCCACCGGGTCCAGGCCGCCGGGGCCCAGGCGCTTCCTGCGCTCTTCCTCCTCGTACTCCTTCATGGCCTTCTCGATGCGCAGCTTGGCGCGGCCCCGCACGCGCTCCTTGAAGGCCTCCAGCTCGTCGTTGAAGCCCTCCATGTACTGCCGGTCAGCCGTCTAGGAGCCAGTGGGCCGTGACCGTGGGCCACAGCCCAGGGCGCCCTCCAGTCCCGTCCCTCGGTCCCTCGGGCCCCGCCCCCGCGCCCACCTCCTGGTCCTCCACCCGCGGGCCACCCTGCCCAGGGCGCTCTCCCTCCACCCCGGCCCCCACCTTGATCTTGGTGAAGAACTGCCGGAAGCAGGCCCGGGGGTCCACCTTGAGGCTCTTGGCGAGCTCCAGGATGAACTGCATGACGATGGTCTGGTGGGCCACCTGCTCCATGAGCGCGCATTTCTGCGGAGGAGAACCGGGGCGGCGCGTCACCAGGGGGCACTCGCGGGCCCGGCGCGCCCTGGCCCCCACCCCAGCGGCCCCGCTGGCTCACCTCCTCCACTTCCAGGTCGATGCACCAGATGACCAGGTAGTTGGCGGTCTCCTCGCACACCAGGTGCACATTGTCCGCCAGGTACTTCTGGCTGTCGTCCCAGCGCCGGAGCATGCCTGCGGGGAGGCGGTGCGCGTGCTGACGAGGCCTTGGGGGCGCCGTGCCCTGCCCGCCCCGGGGCCCGCCCCCACGCCCCCCGCCCCCCCTCACCGAAGTGCTTGATCTGCTTCTCGTACTTCTCCACAAAGGTTTTGTGTTTCTGCTCCTTCACCTCCTCCGAGTCCTCCTCCGCCTTCTCGGGCTTGGTGTTCACCATGCTCTGCGGGGGGGCGAGAAGGGGAGTGGGCTGGGGGCGCCCAGCCGAGCGCGGAGGCCGTGGCCGCCGCGCCCAGCCCGTCCACGTCCACGGCGCCGTGAGCAGCAAGGAGGCGGGAGCGTGCGCGGGGGCCTTCGGGCAGATCAGAGGGGGGCGCCGGTGGGGTGCGTCCTCCGCCGGGCCCCCCAGGCAGGTTCCACAAGCCCCGCCCCGGTGCATGCCCCCCCCACGGCCAACCCCAGCCCCGCAGCCCGCGCATGCGCACCTTGCTGAAGCCGTCCTTGCTGAGCGTGTCCACGTTCCAGGGCAGGCTCTTCTCCTTCTTGCGCATCTCCTCCAGCTTCTGCTCCCAGCCGCGCTCCTCCTTGCGCAGCTGCTGCGCCTCGGCCTGCAGCCGCTCCAGCTCGGCCTGGCCGGCCTGGCCGCCCTCGGCCACCTCCAGCTGCTTCAGCTTGCGCTGGCACTCGGCCACCTTGCGCTTGCACTCGCGGCAGCCGCGGTCCAGCTCCTCCTTCTCCTTCTGGAACTGCTCCATGCGCTCCACCCGGGCCTGCGGGCGGCACCGCAGCGGCTCATCGCTGCCCCGGGGAAGGGTCCGTGCCGCCCGCCCCATCCCCTACAGCCCTCTCGGCTCCCGGGTCCGGCGGTACCCGCTCCACCCGGTCACCGGCCCCGTCCAATCCGTACTCTGCCCACGGCCCCCTCTGCCGCGCCATCTTGGAAAGTCTGGGTTCGGGTGGACCCCTGAGCCCCTCGCTGGGCCCCACCTCCCCTCCCAGCTCTCCGTGGTTCCCCTAGGCGCCCCCAGGTCGCTCCGCATGCGGCCCCTGGCGCCTCGGGGCCCAGCAGGCTACCATGGGCATTCGGGGAGCGAACCGAACCAGCGGATGTGCAAGCTCGCTCTCTGCCTTTCGAATGACCCCATTTTTAAAAAATGCACTTAACACACCTGGCCAGCCAAACAGCATGGCTTAGCCTTGCCTATCTTCAAAACAAAACAAAAACGATTTATTTGAGAGAAAGAGAGAGATCTTCTGTCTGCGAGGTCACTCCCCAGATGCCCACAGCAGCCAGGGCTGGGCCAGGCCTAAGCGGGGAGCCCAGGTCTCTGTCCAGGTGGCCGTCCAGGTGGCACCTGAGTACTGGGGCCACCAGCTGCTGCCTCCTGGGCCCAGGGTCTCTGCCGTGGGCTCAGGTCACTGCCCGCCCGGCCCACCTCAAACAGGCTCAGGCACCTGCCACTCCTGGGCGTCCCTCCTGGAGGCGCCAGGGGACCAGCTCGCTCTCTGGGGCTTACAGAAGAGACCCCCCCCCCCCAGTGTGCAGCTGGGTTTCTGCCTGGAGACTGGGGGTGCCTGCTGCCGCATCTCCACAGCACCCAGCTCCACCCCCTGCCGCTTGGCGGGGTGACTTTGGCCGGGCCGCGACCCCAGGCCTTGGTCTTCCCCTCTGTGAAACCGGGCACCGTGGGGCCACTGAGAGTGTGGAGGGCGGGGCACTCGGCCAACATGGCCCCGTCCCATGGTTATCACGGCTGTCTCTGTCCACCAGAATGAGCGGCTGACTCACTGCTGGGCTGTGTCCCCCACCCCCACCCCCACTTCCGGCAGAGGGTGGGCACTTGTCAGTGAGGACTGGGAGGCTTGCACCCTATTCTGATGCCCAACCGGATGGCTCAGTGGACCTCCAGGGGTCAGGGGTCAAGACGGCCCACACCGCAGGTGTCTTAGGAGAAAGCTGCTGGCCTCTGCCCCTCTTCCCCCGCCCCGGGCCCGGGCGCCGTCCTGCCACCTCCCAGGGACTCCGGCTGGCACTGGTGGCAAAGGAACCTGTCTCCTCCCGGCTTCTGTGTGCCCTCTGAGTGGCCGCCAGGAGGCAGAGGCTAAAAATGGCTTTCCGGAGGCGGTGACGGTGGGGCGTCCCAGCCTGGGCTTTGCGTCTCTCAGCCGGGAGGGGCCGTGGCAGGCCGCGTGCTCAGAAGCCAGGGCGGCCAGAGGGGTCCGCTCGTGTCCCTGCCCCTGTGCCCTGCAAATGGACGACCGAGGCTCGTGGGCGCTCGGTGCTGTGCAAGCCCCTGGAAGGCGCTACTGACGGCAGCTCTCTCTGGGCAAGGGGGTCGGGGAGCGGGGGCACTCGTCCCCTCCCGAAATCCGTGCCGTCTCTTCTGACCATAGCAAGAACTACCTATGTGACGATGCTGACAGTCGCTCCTGCCCAGAGCATTATGGACTGTATAAATTACCATCTAAACAAATACACAGACACGAGAGACTCAATAAATACGGTGGGGGCTGGCGGCATGGGGTGGCACGTGAAGCCACTACCTGCAGTGGCGGCATCCCATATCGGAGCGCGGGTTCGAGTCCCGGCTGCTCCACTTCCCATCCAGCTCCCCGCGGATGTGCCTGGGAAAGCAGCGGAACACAGCCCACATTCCCAGAGACCAGGAAGAAACTCCTGGCTCTGGCCTGGCCCAGCCCCAGCTGTTGCGGCCATTTGGAGTGAATCAGCGAATGGAAGATCTTTCTCCTCTTTCTCTCTCTCACTGTAACTCTTTCAAATAAATAAATCTTAAAAATAAAAATGCTCAGTCGTTCCCCTCCTGATCCGTCTCCCTGCTAATTCACCTAGGAAAGCAGCAGGCCCAAGGATTTGAGCTCTGGCCTTGCATAAGGAAACCCAGAGGGCGGAGCTGGACCAGCCCTGGCTGTCCCAGCCGTTTAGGGAAGGAACCAGCACATGAAATCTCTCCTTCTCTGTCAACTCTGCCTTTCCAATAAACGCGTCTTTAAACATCAATAAATCAGGACACCCTCGCATCGACCCCCACGGGTTGGGTCCCGGGCATACGCTCAGATCCAGAGCTAGCGAGCGGCTGGCTGGCGTGCCAATGATCCAGGAGCTGCAATCCAACCCAACTGGCTGCGCCTGCAAGGCTGCTTCAAAAATTCATGGAGGATGGCCCAAGGGCTTGGGCCCTGCACCCGCATGGGAGACCAGGAGGGGGCACCTGGCTCCTGGCTTCGGATCGGCGCAGCTCCGGCCATTGTGGCCATTTGGGGAGTGAACCAACGGATGGAAGACCTTTCTCTTTCACTGTCGGTAACTCTTCCTGTCAAATAAATAAATAAAATCTTTAAAAAAAAATTCAAGGAGAAATGATAACTTTTGGGGCTGGCGCTGTGGCACAGTGGGTTAAAGCCCTGGCCTGAAGCGCCAGCACCTATATGGGCACCAGTTCTAGTCCCGGCTGCTCCTCTTCCCATCCAGCTCCCCTGCTGTGGCCTGGGAACGCAGTGGAGGATGGCCCAAGTCTTTGGGCCCCTGCAGCCACATGGGAGACCCAGAAGAAGCTCCTGGCTTCAGATCAGCCCAGCTCCGGCCATTGCAGCCATCTGGGGAGTGAACCAGCAGATGGAAGACCTCTCTCTCTCTCTCAGCCTCTCCTCTATCTGCATAACTCTTTCAAATAAATAAATAAATCTTAAAAAAAAAAAAAAAAAAAAACTTGGGGCTGGCACTGTGGTGCAGCAAGTCAAGCTGCAGCCCGCCTGCAGCTTCAGCAGCCCATGTGGGCTCCAGTTCGAGTCCCGGCTGCTCCTCTCTGATCCAGCTCTCTGCTGTGGCCTGGGAAAGCAGTGGAGGATGGCCCAAGCCCTTGGGCCCCTGCACCCACGTGGGAGACCCGGAGGAAGCTCCTGGCTTCAGCCTGGCCCAACCCTGGACCTTGCAGCCATTTGGGGAGTGAACCGGCTCCATCTCTCCTTTTCCCTCTGTAACACTGCCTTTCAAATAAACTAAGTCTTTTTTTTTTTTTTAAAGATCTATTTATTTATTTGAAAGAGCTACACAGAGACAGAAGGAGAGACGAGGAGGGGTGCCTTTCATCCACTGGTTCGCTCCTCAATTGGCTGCAACAGCTGGAACTGTGCCAACCCGAAGCCAGGAGCCAGGAGCTTCTTCCGGGTCTCCCACGCAGGTGCAGGGGCCCAAGGAATTGGGCCATCCTCCACTGCTTTCCTAGGCCACAACAGAGAGCTGGATCAGAAGTGGAGCAGCCAGGACTCGAACCGGCGCCCATATGGGATGCCGACACTGCAGGCGATGGCTTTATCCTCTATGCTACAGTGCCGGCTCCATAAACTAAGTCTTAAATTAAAAAAAAAAAAAAAAAACTTAAAAGAAGAAACAGATAATCTTTAAAAAATTAAATAAGTCTTCACCGAAACATTGGCTCAGCAAAGTAAATAAATCTTTCAAAAGGCAACTTTAGCTGGGTGCAAAAAGTCTGAAATTCAGGCTTATAAGGATTTTAAAAGTTCACAGAAAACCAGTGCCTTGAAAGGACTATTCCCAGTCACAAATTTTTTGCAACAAAATAAACTTAGCAATATCACTTTTCCATTTTTTTTTTTTTCTGACAGGCAAAGTGGACAGTGAGAAAGAGAGACAGAGAGAAAGGTCTTCCTTCCGTTGGTTCACCCTCCAATGGCCGTTGCAGCTGGCGCACCGCACTGATCCAAAGCCTGGAGCCAGGTGCTTCTCCTGGTCTCCCATGGGGTGCAGGGCCCAAGCACTTGGGCCATCCTCCACTGCACTCCCGGGCCACAGCAGAGAGCTGGCCTGGAAGAGGGGCAACCAGGACAGAACCGGCGCCCCGACTAGGACTAGAACCCGGTGTGCCGGCGCCGCAGGCGGAGGATTAGCCTAGTGAGCCGCAGCGCTGGCCTCCATTTTTTAAAGTTCAGAGGCAGAGACAGAGTTCCAAGCTGTTAGTCCATCATCACGTCAAATGCCCACAAGGGCTGGGGCTGGGCCAGGCTGAAGCCGGGAGCCAGGAACTCAAACCAGGTCTGCCACGTGGGTGGCGGGGGCCCAGGGACCTGAGGCGTCCCCGCTGCTTCCCAGGGCAGTGGGAAGCGGAGCCGGCAGTGGGTGTGGAGCCCAGGGCAGCAGGCAAAGGCCCACCCTCCGGGAACCCAGGGTGGCAGCCACCAGGCCACCTCTAACTTTTCCATCCCAGTCTCTGCGCCAGGATTTTTCCAGAAGCGGGCGCCGCGTTAGCCCAGCTTTGCAGGGGCTCAGAGAGATCACAAACCTCCCCCCACCTCGCAAACTGGCCGGAGGGGGGGGGCGGCTGGGGGCTGGGCTGGGCACCCCGCCCCTCCTCCACAGCAGCCGGCCAGGAAATGGGGCGGCCCCCACCCCGTAGTAAAGATTAACCTCTTTACCCGACAGAAACAGTCTGGGGAGCTTTGCGGAGGTCTTAAATATTTCATAACAAATAGAACTACAAATGCTGGAACTTTCTTCCCACACTCCCCCACAGCAGGTGCACGGCCCAGGAGGCGGCCGCTTTAAGGAGAGGTTTGGGGGTGGGCCCGGAGGCAGAAGCAGGCCCCGAGGCCACATCCCGGAAGGATGGGGCAGGGCCCTTCTAGGGCTTTCTGGATACAGGTCTGGGAGCTGCCAGAAGGGAGGCCCGGGACGGGAATTCCTCCTGGAAGCTTCCGGGAGGTGCGCGCTCCGGGCGAGCTGCGGGGTGAGCCCCTCCGGGCGGGAGGATGGGTGGGAAGCCACGGGCCGCTCACGTCTAGGATTCTGGGGTCTGGCTCTGGGGGCTCTGTCGTGGGCAAATACGTCCAAGAGGGGGTGGTGACCGTGGGGTCCCTGAGTTGCCAGCGGGGACCACCTGCCCGTCCCCAGGGTTGATGAGGCTGGGGGCAGGGGTGAGGCGGGGTGGCCTCAGATGCCGGCAGGCGAGGGACACCCCCCCCCCGGCTGGCCCTGGGGATACAGACCGAGGACGTCACAAGGGTTAACAAAGAGACCCGTGCAGAATCCGAAGGCGGCCCCAGGGGTCGCACGCAGGGGCTGGGGGGTGGGGGGTCCCAGCGCTCCCCGAGCCCCGGCGTGGAATCGAGGGGCGGGAAACTCCAAACCGTGAGGTTGGAATCCCGGGCGTCAACCACCGCGGGGGCCCCTGGACAGAACTCTGCAGCGGTCCCGGGAAAGGGGGCAGGGGCCGGGCACGCGCGCTGTACCTGGTGCCTCCAGCGGAAGAGGCTGGCCGTGTCGATGTTGGGGTGCGTCTCGTCCTCATCGTCGGACACTTCGATGTGGTCCCACACGCTGTAGTCCACCATCTTGCCTCCACGGCCCAGCCCGCGCCCGCTCGAGCGGCGGCAGCGGCGGCGGCGGCGGCAGCAGCGCTGGACACTCGGCCCGCGGAGCCCCGCCCCTTCCGCTTCCGCCCGCGTTCGCAGCCCCCGCCCGCGCGTGACGTCACATCCCTAGTAACGGCGGCGGCGGCCCTGGCGACCAAGCCCGCCTTAAAGGGACCTGCGCACGTGTTGGAGGCCTGGGAGTTCCCGCCAAGACCCCGCCTCGTGGGGCAGGGAGGCTCTGCCGGGCACCTCCTGGGGGGCCTACCGGGCAGCGCGGCAGCCTGGAGCTCCTCTCACCGCCCCCTCCCCGGGGGGCGTTTGCGCTGGGGCAGTTGACGAGACTAAGGGGCTGGATTGTCCCCTAGGACACGCCGCAGTGACATCAGCCCCAGGCCACCGCAGGGGCGGGGCCTCGACTAGAAGACCCACTCCTCCCCCACCCAGCGCCCCTGAAAGTGGGGGACTGGATCCCGGGCTAGGGAGGGGCACGAGATCCGAGGGGACTCCCCAGTTCGAGTAGGGGGGGTTGGACCCTGCCGTGGGGGAGGGGTCTAAGCAAGCGGCGGTATGATACTGTCCTACGTGGCGGGGAGGGGAGGGGGTCGACGGTAGGGCGGGGTTTCCCGCGCTCGGACCACACACAGCCCCCGGTGCCCGCCACTCGTGGGAGACGACTTGCGCGCACACACCCCCCTCTGGAATGACCCAAAAGGTTTTCGGGCGCCCTGCGTGGCGTCCCCACGCACGGCCGCTGGGTGTCGCCAAGTGTCCAGCTAGCGGCCAGTGCTGCTGGCCTCCGGCCCAGTAGGGGACTGGGGAGGGGCGGAAGGGGGCTTTCCTCGTCCTCCGGGTCTGGGGCTGCCCGTCGCCCCTCCCCGTTCGGCTGGGACCCCTCCCCTCGGCCAGAACGCTTCTGGATGCCACTGCCCTGAGCTCGGGGCAGCTGGGCCGCGCGCCGCTCCACGGCTCCACCCACTCTCGGATGCAGGGATAAAAGGCCGTGTTGCAGCCTGGGGCCAGGATTATCTCAGATTAAGGGGTGCTCCGCGAGGGTCAAGTGGAGTGGGAGGAGCTCCGGCCACCTGTGTCTGGGACGCCTCTCCCCAGTTCCTTGCAGAGCCTCTCTGGAGAGTGGGGGGGTCCCTGGAGAGAATTAAAATCGCTCCATGGGGGTGGGGGTGGGGAGGGATTCCCCGGCCCGTTGGGGAGGGGGAGTGGCCATCGGGACCAAAAGCGCCCTCCCTCCGCCGCCCCTCCCCATCGCTCTTCATTCAAACCCGCGAGTGGGCGGGCGGGGGCGGGGGAGTCCCCGTCGCTTCCCCATCCCCCCCTCCAGCCGCCGGTCCAGCTCCTCCGTGGCCGTCACGGCCCGAGCACGCGCGCGCACGGACTCACACCCTGGCGGGTCTCACCGCCGCGCGCACACACTCACACTCACACTCACACACCAGCAAACAAAGGGTCTGGACACCCCAGTCCCTTCCCGCCCCCTCCCCCCGCCGGAGAGGGCGGGGCATCCCCTCCCCAGCCCCCTTCCAAGGTAAGCTCTGGGCTGCGAGCTGCGGTGGGCAGGGGGTGGGTCTGGCGCCCGGGAGGGGTCTAGGACGGTGAGGGGGACCTCCCTGGAGCCCCCAGGAAGACCACCCCCTTCCCTGAAGCCCTGCCGTCAGACCCCGGGGGTATGTGAGGAAGGACCCCCGATGCTTGGGATTCCCGGGTAGGCTCAAGGGGTCTCTTTCTGCCCAGCCCCAGCGGAACGGGGTGCCTGGAGCCCCAGCTCCCAGAACCGGGGACCCGGCGCCGGAAGCTCCCCAGCCGCGCCAAACATTTCCTAATGTGGCAGCATCTCCAGCCTCGGGGACTGAGAACCAGAGAGAGACCCGAGGTGCTTTCCAGCGTCCGTGGGCCTCCCAACCCCCAGGACCCCCCATCGGCGCTTGCCTCCCAGCCCCCCCCCGCACCCCCATCAGCGCTGCCCTCCCAGCCCCCCGGGATCCCCCAGTCCCCCGCACCCCCATAAGCGCTGTCCTACCAGCCCTCCGGGATCCCCCAGTCCCCCGCACCCCCATCAGCGCTGCCCTCCCAGCCCCCCGGGATCCCCCAGCCCCCCACACCCCCATCAGCGCTGCCCTCCCAGCCCCCCGCACCCCCATCAGCGCTGCCCTCCCAGCCCCCCGGGATCCCCCAGCCCCCCACACCCCCATCAGCGCTGCCCTCTCATTCCTGTGTGCTGGGAGCAGGGAGGACTGGGGGTGCTTTCCGGGGCTACCCTTACTGCCGCCGACGCACCCCACACTCACGCCCTCCCCCAGCCCTTCGCCTCTCGAGCCTTAGTCTCCTAACCTGCAAGGCGGGGACTGGCACACCTTGGGGGTCTGGCCATGCGCTACCTGCTACCTGGCTGCCCGTGCGCCCGCATTGCATTTCCCAGGTCATTGCATGCTGTGATTAGCTGCCTACTGTGTGCCGGGCTGTGGCGCTGACCAGTAGGGGGCGCTGCTCCCGGCTGGTGAGGCTTCGAGGTCCCGGGGAAGGCAGAAATTTCCTGACGGTGAGAGAGGGGGATTAAATGCCATTTCTGCCTCCTGTCTACCTGCTTCCTTCAATGACCCCTGCAGGGTCAGGTCTAGAACAGTGCTGGGCACGCGCTAGGTGGTCCCTGAATGCTGAAGGCGTCCCATGGGATTAAATAAGGACTGATTCTCAGCATTTCAGAGCAGGCTTAGCAGGAACCCATCCAACCCGCTCGCATTTTCCACCGGAGGCAGGGGAGTGCCCGCAACCGCCTCAGCCCCTCCCTCCATGTCATCGCTCCTATAAAAGCCAGTGTGGCCAAAGGCATGCTGGGAAAGGAAGGGCAGAGATGGGAACCGCACAGGGCCTTCCAGAAGCTCTGGACTTCGGCCAGTGCAAACACACACACACACACCACCATGCACCAAGCCCACCGACTCTCCATGCGCCCACTCAACAAGTAGGCGGGACTTCAAAAAGTTCAGATGAAATTAGATTCCCAATGAGCCTCTGGCTGGGCCTCTGAGGGGCCCCCAGCCCGCAGAGGAGAGCCTGGGTTCTGTGTCTGGCTCTGCTTCCTAACAAAGCAGACCCTGGGAGGCAGCAGTGACAGCTCAAGAGATGGGGCTCCTCCCGCCTACTTGGGGGACCTGCGTTGAGTTCCCTATGGCTTAGCCCTGGCCAGGCTATTATGGGTTTTTGGGGAGGGAGGAGCCAGCAGATGGGAACTGGCTCTGTCTCTCAAAAGTGTTTTAAATCCCTGCACAAATTTTTTTTTTGACAGGCAGACTTAGACAGTGAGAGAGAGACAGAGAGAAAGGTCTTCCTTCCGTTGGTTCACCCCCCCCCCCAAATGGCTGCCATGGCCAGCGCACTGCACCGATCCAAAGCCAGGAGCCAGGTGCTTCTCCTGGTCTCCCATGGGGTGCAGGGCCCAAGCACTTGGACCATCTTCCACTGCACTCCCGGGCCACAGCAGAGAGCTGGACTGGAAGAGGAGCAACTGGGACAGAATCTGGCGCCCCAGCCGGGACTAGAACCCAGGGTGCTGGCGCCGCAGGCGGAGGATTAGCCTAGTGAACCACAGCGCCAGCCAATGCACACATTTTTATATATATATAATTTGCGTGTTTCGTGAATTTCTTTAAAGACCCCTGGTTTTTATTTTGTGTCTACAATATACTAGGTGCAAAAAATCCATGCTCCATGGAGCTAACATGTGCTGGGGAAAACAGCAAAGAAATAGCATAGGCAAACAGATTCACCTATAATAACAAATTGTCAGTAGCACTGTAAGGGGCGTGGAGGTCTCTTGACGAGAGAGGAGTCCGCTTTAGGCTGGGTGCACAGAGATGTCCCAGTGGAATTGAATTCTTCTTGGAACACACACACCCTCAGTCCCACACAAGGCAAACCTTGCGGCTAGACGCAACAGCCTAAAGGCAACACAGACAGCCAAGATTTGTGCTCACCCTGCACCACCCCCCCTTTTCCTTTCCCCTCTATGATCAGAGACAGAAGTCCCACCCACTGGCTCACTCCCCATGATGGCAGGGGCTGCACAGTGTCCCTTGGGGAACCAGGGCCGCCTAGGGGCTCCATTAGCAGCACGCTGGATTTGGGAGCTGGAGCCAGGACCGACCGGTCTTATCCACCTTCCCTCCCCGGGGAACCTGCATGTGTTCCCCCCCTCCCCGGGAAGGATGACTTCCTGCTGCTGGCCAAGGCCCAGACTTCCTCCTGCCCCACAGACGTCTGCGGCTGCCACTCCCCTGTCTTTCGCTCCTGCACGTAGGGCCTGGGCTCAACCACACCGCGGCCAGACTTCTAGAAAGTTCCACCTGGCCAGTCGCACGTGCACGGCCGTGTGTGAGGGCTCCCGCATGCACGTGCTGGTGTGTGCCGTGTGCCTGGAACCCTTCAGAATTTTCTCCCTGCTCTGCTTCAGCTCTGGGCATGGGCGAGACCATGAGCCACCTCCCCCTGTCTCTGGTTTGCTCCCCATCCCCATAGAGCAGCACCAAGGGCTCCAGGCTGAGCTGGTGGCCAAAGGCTCTGGCCAGTGGAGTGACAGATGAGGCGTCTCTCCCAGCTGGAGCCTGGTGCCATCTGGACACCCGGAGCTGCCTCCCCAGTCGGCTTAGAGGCACCCCTTCCCGCTTCCTGCCCCCCTCCGCCTGAGTCTTTGCCAAGGTTGACTTCTGCAAAGTTGCACAGACAGCCAGGGGGGTGGGGGCAGGAGTCTCCGCCTCTCCCTCCCGGCCCGGGAGGCCCCTCTCATGTCCACACCCTCCCTCATTTCATCCCATAAACCCTGAGTATCTTCCGTGGGCTGTTCTGGGCACTTGGGATATCACCAGGACCCGATACAGGACTTACAGGGTCTGTAAGTGAAAAATCCCTGTTCAAACACCTTCAACAAGGGGCCATGCCCTGGCACAGCAGGTGCGTCAGCACCCCATGTGGGCTCAGGTTCTAGTCCCGGCTGCTCCACTTCCCATCCAGCTCCCTGCTATTGCACCTGGGAAAGCAGTGGAAGATGGCTCAAGTGCCTGGGTCCCTGCACTCATGTGGGGGACCCAGATGGAGCTCCTGGCTCCTGGGTTGGGCATGGCCAAAGAAGGGGGAGAGAGAGAGAGAGAGAGAGAGAGGCCTTCCATCCTCCGGTTCACTCCTCCAAATGGTCACAACAGCTGGAGCTGCGCCGATCTGAAGCCAGGAGCCAGGAGCTCCTTCCAGCTCTCCCATGTGGGTTCAGGGGCCCCAGGACTTGGGCCATCCTCCACTGCTTTCCCAGGCCACAGCAGAGAGCTGGATTGGAAGAGGAGCAGCCAGGACTAGAACCGGCGCCCATAGGGAATGCAGGCACTGCAGGCGGAGGCTTTACCTGCTAGGTCACAGCGCCGGCCCCTAAACATTTAAAAAAATTTTTTTTTAAATTTTATTATTTTTTTTGACAGGCAGAGTGGACAGTGAGAGACAGAGAGAAAGGTCTTTCTTTGGCCAGCGCCATGGCTCACTAGGGTAATCGTCCAGCTGCAGCGCCGGCACACCGGGTTCTAGTCCCGGTTGGGGCGCCGGATTCTGTCCCAGTTCTCTTCCAGTCCAGCTCTCTGCTGTGGCCTGGGAAGGCAGTGGAGGATGGCCCAAGTGCTTGGGCCCTGCACGCCATGGGAGACCAGGAGAGGCACCTGGCTCCTGGCTTCAGATCAGCGCGGTGCACTGCCGCAGAGGCCATTGCGGGGGTGAACCAACGGAAAAAGGTCTTCCTTTGCTGTTGAACAAATATTTATTAAGAACCTGGGAGACACGTTCCAGGCTGCATTCCGGGCACTGACATTAGGGTGTGGAACGAAAGACAAACCATTCATGCACTCCTGCAGGTGATAATCTACTGCGGGGAGAAGCCACGCATGCCCCAAAATGTGAGGTAGATGCGGAGACCCGAAGGAGGTGAGAGACCTGCGGATGTTGGGCAAAGACCTCCAGGTGGCAGGCGCAGCATGTGCAAAGGCCCTGGGGCTGCAGCACGCTGCACGTGTCCAGTGCAGCTGGGGCTGAGGGCGGGGAGGTGCCTGGGCGGGCTCTGCAGGGCTGCGTTTGAGGGCTGGCTTTTCCTGCGAGCCAAGTGAGGGCAGAGAAAGGACGAGACCCGTCCTGGGTTCTCAGAGGCTCCCAGGGGCGCATTTCGGGAGCGCTCACGGAGCGCCCAGAGGGTCCCGGCGAGGCCGCGGCGCACGCACCGGGCTCGGAGGCGGCCGCCGAGCGCACCCCTTGCCGCCAGCCGCGTCTGCTCCAGCTTCCACGCAGCGCTGTCTGTCTGCGCGCCCCCCATCTGCGCCCCAGCCGCCGCCGTCTCTCCGCGCCCGGCCCCCGCACAGCGCGGCTATTTCGGGCTCAGGCATAACAGCCGGGCAGCCGGGAGGAGAGGCTTCCTCCGGCCCCCGGGCTCGGACCGCGCGCAGCGCGCGCTTCTCTGCCTTGGGATTCCCAAGCCGGGGAAACCCCCCCTCCGCCGGAAGAGGCGAGTGGGGGGGCTCTAGGGAGACCCCGGGCCCCCCCAGCGGCCATCCCGAGCATGGACGCGGTCTGCAGCTCTGCCGTGCGTCAGCTGTCGTCTTGGCAACCGGCGGGCGACGTCACCCGCGGGCAGTGCGTCAGCCGGCCGCTGACGTCATGCCCCGGGAGAGGCAATAAGCGAGGGGCGGGTTCCAGGCGCGGCCGGCAGGGGGCGCCCCGGGGCGCTAATGGCGGGTGCCTTCACTTGGTCCTGCAGGAGGCCCTGTCCCCGGCCGGCATGGGCTCCGCAGCCACCATGGCGCGCTAGGCCGGCGGGATGAAGAGGAGCCGCAGCTCCCTGGCGGTGGCCACGAGCGGGGACGAGGTGCGAGGGTCGGGGCTCCGGGGAGGGGCACGGGCGCCCCCTGGCGTCCGCGGCCGTTTCCGCCCCCCCCCTGTGCCTCAGTTTCTATACTTGGCTGAGTCCTCTGCGCCCCAGGGGCAGGAGGCGGGGTCTCCCATGGGATTTCTCAAGTGCTCAGAGGATTTTGGTGAAGAGGTAGTGGGGCTCTGGGGGTGGGGCTTTGAAAAGGGTCTCGGATGTGTGGGGAGGGGGCGGTGGGGACCCATGACATTTAAGCCAAGAGGGGGGCTCTCAAAGCGTGGAGGGTGGAAAGGGACCCTGAGTTGGGTGATGTTTAGAAGGGGTCTCACGGAAGGGCAGAGGACCCCGGGCTGGGACAAGAGGGGGGCCCTGCCACAGTTATGGGGGCGAAAAGGCACCCTCAGCAGGGGAGGGTCCAGCGAGTGCCTCGGACGGGAGGGGCACGGGACAGGCCACTGTCCGGGGAGGGTAGGTGGTTCTGGGGGGAGGGGCTTAGAGCGCTCCGACCAGGCCACGCCCCCATCCCCGTCCCTGTCGCTCCTCAGAGGCCCCGGGAGACCCCCGAGCCTGGCCGTGCCAACATGCTGGGGGCCGACCTCCGCCGCCCTCGCCGCCGCCTCTCGTCCGGTCCCGGCCTGGGCTGGACGCAGCATGAGCCCTCGGACCCTGGGGTCCCTCTGCCGCCACGGCCCACCACGCTGCCGCTGCTCATCCCGCCGCGGATCTACATCACCAGGGCGGAGGTCAGCAGGTAGGCTGGCGGGGGGGGGGGCTAGGGGGGGTGTTGGGGGTGTGGACTTGGGGGTGCAGGCTGGGAGGTGGCCTGGGCAGAGGGCCAGCCAGTCCCTCCGGAGCTCCAGGTTGCCTGCGCGTTTGCAGAAGTCCCTAAACTGTTGCTGGAGCCTGGCCAGCCGGGCAGCCACAACTCTGCCCGATGAGCAGGGGGCTGGGCAGGGTTTCGGCCTAACCCTCCCTTTGCCCTCTGAATTCTCGGAGCGGGGGCAGGCTGTGGAGCCAGTCTCTGACCTCACCTGCTTCCGCTTCCCCTGCTGGGAGGGTTGGGCATGGTGGGATTCTGGCGGTCTGCACTGGCTTTTTTTTTTTTCCCCATCTCCCTCGGAGATCTAAGACTTACCCAGCTACACCCTGCACTTCCTTGGTGTTTCTCATCTGGGGTCCCCCCAGGGCACCCCAACACGCGTCTTGGCGCAAGGGTGATTGGAAAGCTAGACAGCTGAGCTGGCCCTGGCTGCTGGCTGCTCGCTCCCCCCCCCCCCCGCAGCCCCCTCCCAGTCCACTCAACTGGAGGGCTCCGGGATTTCTGCTTGGGTCGTCACGATGCAGTAGCTCATTTCCAGAGAGAGGAAGTGACTGTCATTTCTCCCCCAAGGTGCACCCGCAGGCCTCCGCTTTGGTTTGGGTGCTGAGGGCTTCAGCCATAGCCCCAACTAGCAGCCCTGGCATTGGCCTGACACTGGACCTCCCGGGTACCCAGGCCCCCCCGGGGCAGGTGCACTGGCCAAAGCTACAACCCCCACTTTGCAGAAACTGGGCTCAGCCCCGGACCCTTAAATGATCCAAGGAGGATCCGTAGCCCTAACAGATTTCCTAGAAGCTGCTTTTGAGTGTGAACTTGGTGGGGGAGGGGAGTTCCTGAGCGAGGTAGGGGACCGAGGTCTGGCCTGGTCTTGGCTGCCGGCGGGGGGTCTGGCTCTTGCTCAGCGTTCGCCCACGCCTGGAGCCCCCTCTGGCGGGGAGAAAAGGGCCGTGAGGATTGGAGAGTGGCACATATTATTTTTAAAAATACAGAAGAGCGCGGAGGGGGGAGGGCGGTGGCAGACTGGGGGGAGCCCAAGAGAGGGGATGCACGCAGCGCGGGATGGGGGGAGCGGACGTCAGAATGGGCACGGAAACCGCTTGGCTTCCGAGCACGGATGCGCTTGGGGAGTGGCACATTGGCTCCGGTGCGCTCCCCCACCCGGGCCCGCAGCCGCCGCCGGGGCTCGGCCGGAGCGCGGGGAGGCGGGGGGCGCGCGCTCTCGGATCCCGCTCGCTCTTTTGCTCGCTTGCTCGGCGCGGCGCGGCGCTGGGGGAGGCGGGAGCGTGAGTCACGCCGACTCCCGATTTAGGTGCCCGAAGGGGGGCTCTGGCGGCGGGGGCCGTGGGGAGGAGGCTCGGCTGTTTACTCGCCTGAAAAGGGCACGGGGGGGCGGGAGGTCCTGCCTCAGTTTACCTCCCGCAGAAGCGCTTTGGGAGAGGCAGCGATACCTAGAGGAGTGGGCGGGCTGCTGGGAGGGTCGGCAGCCACAGGGTGCCCTCTTGGAGCCACACACACTCAAAGCAACCAAATGGACACACTCCAGAAACACCCCAAAGAGGCCTCCGGCTACACCACACACCCCAACATACAGAGACGCCCCGCAGCACCTGTCCGACGACGGAGGCCAAATCGCGCGCGCAACTCGGCGAGCGCGAGCCGACCACAACACACGAGTGGGAAATACAAACACAGCGCCCAGGCCACCGGGACGGACCCCGGAGAGGCGCACATCCTCCAAACAGGCGGCCCACGTGCGCCACATCCCTCATCCACAGACACGCACGGATCCACAGCGAGATCTAGAGGAACAGGCAGGCGGCAGCAGCCAACCACGTGCGCACACACACTTCCAGCCGACACTGAAAACACAGACAACCCTCAGAAGGAACCACGTGCCCGCACACAGCGCCCCAGGCGCGCGCCATCCCCACGCCTCGGCCCACAGGCAGGAGGTGTCCCCCGCACGCCGCTGCTGCCCGCTGCACGCACCGCGCCCCTGGCACCCGGACCACTCCCCAAAACCTCCCACCGACCCGGGGTAGCGGCGAGGACAAGCCAGCGCCGGGCTCCGCCCCCGCCGTGATGGACGGACTGAGTGACACACCGGCAACCAGTCGGGTGTCTTCTTTCCGATCGGATTAACCGTTTAACTCCTTAGCGTCCGTGCGCGCCGCTGCTAGGCAGAGCGCTCCGGAGAGAGCCGAGTTCCGGCGCCCCCTCCCCGCCGGGAGCGGGGCTGTGCGTGGGCGGGGAGGGCCCCCTCCTCGGGTGGCTGCCCCCCACTGGCCCGGACGGAGGAGGAGGGGGGCGGCGCTGACAGCCTCGGCGGGCGGGGGGCAGGGAGGGGCGGGACGGGGCGGGGGAGCCGGGGCTGGCGCCGAGCGGGGCGCCGAGCGCGGAGAGCGCAGCCGGGCTCGGAGCCGAGCGCCAGGAGCCGACAGGAAGCTGCGGCGCCCGGCCCGGGGGCGATCGGCCCTCAGCGCCCCCGGGTCTGTCCCCGGGGCGCCATGGCCCCACTGAGGCCGGGCGCACCGGCCGGACCCGGGGCGGGTGGACTCACGCGCAGCTGAGCGGGGTGCAGCTTGGAAAAGGCCGGGCCGCCCCCCCACCCCAACGCGGGGCGCAGGTGGGGGCCGGCGCCATGGAGCCCCCGGCCGCCCCCTCGGAGAGGAGCCTGTCTCTGTCTCTGCCCGGGCCTCGGGAGGGCCAGGCCACCCTGAAGCCGCCTCCGCAGCACCTGTGGAGGCAGCCGCGGACCCCCATCCGAATCCAGCAACGAGGCTACTCGGACAGCGCGGAGCGCGCCGAGCCGGAGCGGACGCCGCACCGGCCCATCGAGCGCGCCGATGCCGTGGACACCGGCGACCGGCCCGGCCTGCGCTCCACTCGCATGTCCTGGCCCTCGTCCTTCCACGGCACGGGCACGGGCGGCGGCGGCGCGGGCGGAGGCAGCTGCAGGCGGTAAGACTCGGGGTCGGATAGGCGGATAGGCGCGCAGCGAGGACGCCGCTCGTCCCGCCGACCGCAGGGGGCGCTGTGCGCGGCGGGGGTCAGTGTGGCTGGCGGGGGCGGCGGGGGCAGTCCTCTGCGGGGGGCGTTCAGGCCCCGGGCCCCTGCTCGTGCGTGGCACAGGAGGCTTCCTACCTGAGCTTGGCCATGGGCCGATGCCAACACACGATGCTACGTGTGGCCTTAACCGGGTCTGGGTTAGGGAAGGGTCCACAGCCTCGGTCTGTTTAGTCGCCGGCAAGACAGTGGCTAATGGGGGGTACGTCTTGGGGGGACTTTCTTGGGGCCACGGGGCTGGGAGCTAGATGCGCTGTGTATGGGGTATCCTGGGGGCACTTTGTTGGGGGGCCGCTTGGGGGACCGCATTTTCTGGGGGGCATTTGTAGACTCCTCTGTAGCAGCTGGCAGGCAGGGGTCCCGAGATCTTCTTGGGGAGCAGTGTTTCGGGGGGCCCTGTGTGTTGGGCTGGAGCCCCCATGGGACTGGAGAGTTGGGGTGCAGTGTGTTGAGGGGGTCTCTGGCTGCAGCGGGACCAGCGGCGGGTGCACGGCTGGGTGCTCAGCCTGGGTGTCTGGGGTCCGTGATGGTGACGCCATGATCCGGTGTCTCCAGGACCTGGTGGTGGGGACGTGGTACTCCGAGGTCGGTCACTGTGTGCTTCTGGGACAGTGATGGTGACAGCGTGACTGTGCCTGCCATGGGGGTGCTGTGACTCTGCGACTCGGCGTCCCCATGGGACACAGTGATGGTGACACAGTGGCTGTGTCTGTCCCCAGGGCGGTGTGGTCGTGACATGGACAGCGTGTGACAGTGCGTGCCTCTGGGATGCTGTGACTCTGTGACAGGGTGACCCAGGGATGGTGACACAGTGTCTGCTCCCCAGGGGACAGTGGCTGGGAGAGGGGTCTGGGCCCCAGGGGCACGCTGGGATGTGTTTATGCCAGGGGCCATGGGGCTGACCCTGGGACACCTTGCAGGTGGTCTTGTCTGAGAGCCGGTGCTGGGGTTTGGGGACCGTGTTTTATGGGCTGGAATCACCTGGTGTGCTTAACGATTCTGCCTGCTTGGGTGGTACTGATTGACAGCTCGGGCCTTGAGCTGGGCCTAACTCTTGGGGATGGTGAGGGTCAGACTTCTCATGGCTATGGAGTTCCCGAAGGAGGCTGAACCCCTGTTCATTGTAGGTGCTCTCCGGGGACCCTCCGCAGAACTGCCCAGGTCACTCCACCTTCGACGCACACCCCCCCTCTGGCCCCATCACCCCTGCTCGGGCCATGAGGCCAGTGTCTGTCCCGAGGTGGGGTGGGGGGCAGCCTGGTTTTCCCCAAAAGGAACTGGAAAAAGTTGAAGGAAAACAAAGCTGGAATCAACAGCAAATGCCAAGACCAGAGGCTGGGAGGGAAGGAGGGGCTGGGGTGTGTGTGTGTGTGTGTGTGTGTGTGTGTGTGTAGGAGTAGGTCCTGTTCCTTCTAAGGAACCCTGCACACACACACACACACTGCCCACCTGTGCTGGATCCCTGGAGGACAGGGAGGCCCACAGAGCAGGACGAAAGTTTCCCCGGGTCTGCGTCCACACCCAGGGAACAGCTGCAATGCAAGGCAGGTCTGCCCGGAGCCTGTGTGTCTTTGTGTAAGTGTCTGGCCCTCGCTGAGCTCTGGGCTCCAAGACACTGCCCAGGAAATGGTCCTGGGGGTGGGGGCAGAGCCAACACAGGGAGGGGGCAACCAAAAACACACCCCCCCCCCCCCCCGCCATGGGCTCAGGTGTCTGTTTCTCTCTGGGTCTCTGTGCTGTGGGCTGAGGGAGGCCCTTGGTGCCAGCAACCTCCCCCCACTCGCTGGAGGAGGAGGTGGGAAGGGGGCCCTGTCTCTTGTCACTGGCTGGTGTTTCTCCAGGCAGAGGCGCTGCTGCTGCACAAAGGGGTGGGTGCAGGTTCCGGCACCCCACGTTGGAGTTCATCCAGCGAGCTCCCCCCCAACTTGAGTCACAGCCATCCCCAGAGAGAGAGAGAGAGAGGGCACTGCCCCCCCATGCAAGGTGGCACCCACACCCCCGGCCCCTCCAGACCTGGGGATGCATGAGACGGCTCTGCTGGCGCCCCGCGGGGCTGAGTCACGCACCGCCACGATCTGTCAAGAGGCAGATGGAGCGGGAGGAAGAGGAGGACTTGTTGGGGGGGGGGGGTGTGGGTGCCTGATTTGGGGGCTGGGCCAATGCACCGATCTGCCCTCTTCCTTGAGACCCTAAACTCTCCCCCTATGGAAGCGAGTTGCGCTGCGTGGTCCCAGGAGAGGGTGGAGGCAACCAGGTGCAGGCCTCGGGCTGGTCGGTGATCTCTGACTTCTCTTAGGTCCGCGCCAGCCTTGGTGCCTTGGCGCCCGGTCCCTGTCTGTGTGTTGGGAGCACTTGCGGAAGGGGGGGGGGGGGGGGGGTCCCTCCGCGCGCCCTCTGCTGGGCGACGAGAAAAGCGCAGTCTTGGGTGTGCGCTCCGCGCCGGGGGCCGCCTCCGGGACGCGAGTCCCCGAGCGAAGTCAAGCCGCCGCCGCCACGGCCCCTGCCGCCGCGCCCCGGATTATTATTTCATGCATATTGAGCGCTTTGCGGGGAGCGGGCGCCAGGACGGCCGACCGCAGGCTGCGGGGTGGGCTTGGGACCCGTCCCCGGCTCCCATCCACCACGCACCCCTAGCCCAGCGCAGCGGTGACCTGGGCGGGAAAGTTGCGGACGCGGAGAGTTCCCATCCCGTCTCCGCGCGCTTGGCCCGGGTGCGGACGCCAGGGGCCTCCCAGGATCTGTGCTTCCTCCTACTAAGGAAACCGAGACGAGATGACTGGCCCGCCCGCTGACGCACAGTGTGGCCTGGGCGCAGCGCTTGTGCGTCCCCGAGGCTGGGCCGAGAAATGGGAACTGGCCCCCGCCCCCTCGTCCCGGGCTGCGGCGGGGCCGGGCAGCCCGGAGCTGCTGTTGGAGCAAACACTTCCTCAGATGACGTCAGCAGAGAGAAAGGGGGCGTCCCCCAGACCGCACACCCAGCCCATCTGGCGCTGGTAACGGATCCCCTGCAGGAAACTGGAGCTTTGGACGGACCCTGGGGAGCATGGAGTTTGCGCGCACGGTTTTTCCTCGGGAGACGCAAAAGTTCAGGTTTCCCCAGGTGTGCGCCAGTTTCTTCGCCCGCTGCACCTGCAGGGGCCCCCGGCTCAGCCGGGCTGGGGGACCATCCAGAGGCTGCTGTGTGCGGCTCTCAGGCCAGGGCGTGATGCAGAATAGCGAGTGGAGCCAGGAGATAATTTTAGACAGTGACACGTGGTGGTGGGGGGTGAAGAAAAGACGGGCCCTGAGGTCAGCGAAGGCCTTTCCAAGAGGATGACATTTGGGCAGAGACCTAAATAAACCCGGGGAGGGTGCTGTGAGTCTGATGCGAGAGGGTGCCAGCCGGCGGGAACAGGCTGTGCAAAGGTACTGGGGCAGAGTGGGGGGGGGCGGTGAATGGGAGGAGGTGAGGCAGGGAGGTGTGGGGCAGCTTTTGTAGGGCTTCCCAAGAAGGGTCAAAGGTCACCGATGGAGAGAAACTGACCGCTGGAAAGCCCAGCGTAGCCTAGTAGCTAAATTCGCAGTCTCTGGAGCCAGACCACTCGGGGTCCCTAACCCAGTTCTGCTCCGGGCGGGCTGGGGGACTTTGGCCAGGCCACTTCCTGTCTCTGGGGACAAGAACCAGCTCTCAAGGGTTCGTCGGGGAATGAGCAGGCAGAACAGCGCAGGGACGGCTGAGTGGCCGAGCAAGGATGCCCGCCCTCCCTCGCTCCCCATCTGGGCCTCCTCTGTGGGGCCCTGGATCTTCCTGGGCCTGGGACCGGCGTTCTGACCCGCGGACCTGTAGCCACAGCCGCAGACATTTTAGTCCACCTAAGCCAAGGGGTGTTACTGACCCCTAGCGGCTAAAGGCCGCGTGCGCTGCACCTGCTCTAAGTGGCAGCCCCAGCGCTGCGCCCCACACCCCATGTCTATAGCGCCGAGGCTGAGAAACCTCAGGCTCTGAACAGGCGCTGTCACCTCCATTGGTTCTTGCTGGGCACAGGAGTGGTGATAAAAACCTCCCGTTAAAGGCATGTATACAGGTGTCCCCAAGTCCCATGTATAAAATGGCACAGCGTTTGCATTAAATTCTTTGCCCCTTCCTGCATACTTTGGGTCCCCTCTGGCTGACTTGCAATACCTCCTACAAGATAAATGCTGCCTAAGTAGTTTCTAGGCTATATTGCTTAGGGAATAATGACAAGAAAAAATTTTAAAGGCTTGTTTTCTTTGAAAGGCAGAGTTAGAGAAAGAGAGATCTTCCATCTGCTGGTTCACTCCTCAAATGGCCTCAATGGCCAGGGCCGGGCCAGGCCAAAGCCAGGAGCCTGGAACTCTATCTGGGTCTCCCATGTGGGTGCAGGGGCCCAAGCACTTGGACCATCTTCCACTGCCCTCCCAGGCGCATTAGCGGGGAGCTGGGTGGGAAGTGGAGCAGCTGGGACTTGAACCGGTGCTCCTGTGGGATGCTGGCATCACAGGTGCAGGCTTAACCTGCTGTACCACACAGCGCCAACCCCCGGACGGGAAGTTTTCCTGAATGCTTTGCCATCTGAGGTTGGTTGGATCAGAATGCAGAAGCCACAGAGAGAGAGAGGCGACTGTACACACAATATGTAAACAGTTGGTGGGCGTGGCATCTTTTTTAGGGGAAAAATGCCTCCTGGGTCAACCCCAGAGGCAATAATGATGTAAAAACATGCAGATAAAACTTGCACTTGACCCAACCAATGGCTGGTGTGTGACCTTGAAACAACCTTGACTTCTTTTTTTTTTTTCTCCAAGGCTCAGTTTTCCCATCTATAAAATGGAGACCATAGTAGCACCCCATGGGTGTTTGGGGAGGATTAAATGAGATACTAGCTAGCGGTTCAGACTGTCCAGGAAACCCTTTCAAGGTTAGCTGCCATCATCATCATCCTCATCATGGTCCTTGTCTTTGCTCTTTGTCTCCTCGGGTTAGTACAGTGCCTTGCAAATTAGCTTTGGGTAAATGTCTTCTCAGGGGTGGGAGTTTGGTGCAGCAGTTGAAGTGTTAGGACACACAGGGGCTTGGAGCTGTGGCGTAGTGGATAAAGCTGCTGCCTGCAGTGCCAGCATCCCATATGGGCGCCAGTTCGAGTCCCGGCTCCTCCACTTCCGATCCAGCTCTCTGCTATGGCCTGGGAAAGCAGTGGAAGATGGCCCAAGTCCTTGGGCCCCTGCACCCACATGGGAGACCCGGAAGAAGTTCCTGGCTCCTGGCTCCAGATCAGCGCAGCTCCACATCCTGTATTGGGAGTTCCTGGGTTCAATTCCCAGTTCTGGCTCCTAGCTTCAGCTTCCTGCCGAGATGCACCCTGGGAGGCAGCCGGTGATGGCTCAAGTGCTTGGGTCTCTGCTACTCACTTGAGAGACCTGGATGGAGCTCCCAGCTCCTGGCTTTGCCCCGTCCTTGCTATTATGGGTATTTGGGGAGTGAGCCAGCAGATGGAAGATTTCTCTCTCCTCTCTCTGTCTCCCTGCTTTAATAACTTAAAATAAATACAGTTGAAAAGTAAATTTTTTAACATAATGCTAGCATTCCTGTCATTTAGTGAGCACTTACTATGCCCAGATACTTACCCTGTGCATGCAGGAGGTGGATATGATTATTACTTCCATTTTACAGCTGGGAAGACTGAGGGTCAGTGAAGTGATTTGCCCACCGTCGAATGGCTAAGAAACGCCAGCGGTCAGGCTCAAGCTTAGGCCACCTGACCCTGGGGCCAGTGGTGTGAGAGCTGACAGGTGCCAAAGCAGGGAGGTATTTCAGAGTGGCCTGACCGTAACTAAAATAGATTCACCCTGGGGCAGGCACTGTGGCATATCTGGTAAAGCCACCACCTGCAGTGCTGGCATTCCCTAAGGGCGCCGGTTCTAGTCCTGGCTGCTCCACTTCCGATCCAACTCTCTGCTATGATCTGGGAAAGCAGTGGAAGATGGCCCAAGTGTTTGGGCCCCTGCACCCATGTGGGAGACCCGGAAGAAGCCCTTGGCTCCTGGCTTCGGATGGGCGTAGCTCCGACTGTTGCAGTCATCTGGGGAGTGAACTAGCAGATGGAAGACCTCTCTCTCTCTCTGCTTCTCCTTCTCTTTCTGTGTAACTCTGACTTTGAAATAAATGAATAAATGTTTATAGATTCACCCCCTTTTTAAAGTTAAACTTTGCCTCCTATGCACTCATCACCAGCTTTATTCAAGGGTCTTTATTTTTATTTGAAAGGCAGAGACACACACACACACACCCATCCACGGGTTCACTCCTCAAATGCCTGCAGCCCCCAGGGCTGGGCCAGGCTCAAGCCTGGAGCTGGAGCTCCATCCAGGTCCCCCACGGGGGTGACAAGGACCCAAGTACCGGAGTCATCGCCCGCTGCCTCCCACAGTTCGAATTAACAGGAAGCGGGGATTGGGTGGGGCAGGAGCTGGGATTCGAACCCAGGTGCTCCAGTACGGGATGCTGGTATTCCAAGTGGCTTAACCTACGCCGTCAGGAATGTCTCGGACCTGTCCCCAAGGATTGTGGGTGCACCTTGGAGTCTGGCCTGATGTCTGAGACGGTCTTGGGAGTCGTGGAGGAATCTAGTTTGTACCCTAGGGGTTCACGGGGCACCCCAGGATTTTGGTGGCACCTGCGTGGTGACAGGGGGTCCCAAGTCTGTAGCACTCCTGAGGTTGTGTTGGGGTCTTATCCCAGGGATGAAGGGACTTCGCAGGGACTGTGGGGACCTCAGGGATTTGGGGGGTTCACATGTGATCTGGGGAATGGCTCTGTGGCCTGGGGGGATGATGGGGTACCTTAGGGGGCCTCTGGGATGCTAGGGGTCCTGGAATGGGAAGGACTTTCTCCTGGGTGCTTGGAGCGCTACTGGGATCTGCAGGAGCATCCTGGGATTCTTGGGGTGCCCCTGGGGCTTGTAGGAGGGGCTCCAGAGCAGTGAGCACACTGCTAGATTTGTGGGGAGATCTCGAGAGCTACCGCAGTGCCCCTGCGCCTGTGGGGGCCTCTCTCAGAGCACTTGTGGGTTTTGTGCGGGATCCCAGGGATGTGGGGGTGCCCTTGGGTTCTGAGGGCGGAGGTTTCGGGTACCGGGAGGGTGCTGCGGGCATTGTGGAGATGTGTCAGGGGCTGTGCGGCCCCAACACCACTGGGGCATTTGTGGGTCACCCCAGAAAGCTCGGGCGGGCACTTCCGGGGATTGGGGGGACGCTGGAGGGACGACAGGCCGTGCCTGGGGACTGCGGGGGAGTCCCCGCCGCGGCCCGTTTGGGCGCCCCAGGCCCGCCCCTCCCCGCCCTGCCCTGCCCCGGGGGCGGCCCCGGCGGCGCGAAGCCGGAAGGGCCGAGGCCGCCGCGGGGCGGGGTGCGGCCCGCGGGCCCCGGGGCTGGGCGGCCAGGCCTGCGTGGGGCGCGCGCGGGGCGGGCGGCGCAGCTCCCCGGCGCCCTCCGAGGCGGGCCCGCCCCGCGCCCCCGCGGCCATGGCGCGGCCGCGTGGCCTGGGCCGCATCCCCGAGCAGCGGCCGGCGGCCTTCCCGGCGGCGGCGGCGGCGGCTGCAGCCGAGGACGAGGCGTTCCTGCCCGAGCCGTCGGCCCCGCGCGCTGCCCGCCGCCCACGGTCGCCGCCCTCCTCGCCCGTCTTCTTCGCCAGCCCGTCCCCAACTTTCCGCAGGCGCCTTCGGCTGCTCCGCAGCGCCCAGGACTTCGGCCGCCACGCGTCGGCCTGGTAAGTGTGTCGGGGAGCCGTGGGTTCCAGGCCCCCGTCTTGGCCACCTGGCGCGCGTCCAGATCTGGGGCCCTGAGACTTGCCCTCCACTTTTCCTCTTCGGTCACATGGCCCCGATAGAAATCACCCCCTGCCTGCTGGGGTTGCTGTGGAAATATCTGCAAGTGCATGCAGTAGGCGCTCAATAAGCGCTGCTGCGGTCTTCTCACTTCCTGTGCAAACCTCAGGCTGTGGTCAGGCTTTGGGGGCAGTGAGGCCGGATACCCTCTAGGGTTACCTGGGGACTGTGGGGCCAGCAGTGCCCCGGGGGCTGGGAGGCTCAGCGGTGTGACCACGTGTTGCGGGGGGGGGGGTCCCGCAGGGGTTTTCGTCCTGGCCTGACCGAGGGTGGGCTGCAGAGGCCAGGAGCTGGGGGTGGATGGCATGGAGGCCATGTCCAGTCCAGCTGTGCAGTGTCCCTTAGTTCTGGAGAGGGAGGTGGGCCCTGTAGGCTTCTCCCAAGGGAGGGACCCGGAGGCAGGGCCTGGGAAGGGACGGGGGGGGGGCAGGGAGTGCATCCGTGGGAGCCCCGCTGGGGGTCCAGGACGTGTTGGGGAGAACTCCGTGGGCTGTTTTTGCCTCTCCTCCCCGTCCCCCTCGCCAAGGTCCACATCTCTCCCCTTGGGCTTTTTGTCACTGGTCCCTGCCCTCTGCCTGCGCAGGCTGGTCTCATTCCCCCGAGGGCGCGCGCGCAGTGAGCTGAGACCTGGAGCGGCCCGGCTGGACGTCAGGGCGGGGAGGGGGGAAAGGCGGGGCCGGAGGTGGCGGAGGAGGAGGGGTGTGTGTCTGGGGGATGGGCCTGGAGCCCGGGAAACCTGAGCCCCGGGCACCCCCCGGGGCCAGGGAGGGAGGGTGCAGGCCGAAAGCGAGTGCCCAGTTCGGCAGGGCCCCTGCAGGGGAAGGCGGGCCCAGAGCTCACCTCCTCCCCCCTGGAACGGGGACGCCCGGCCACCCGGGGCCATCCCCGGGGAAGGGGGGGGGGTCACCGGGAAGGGGGGCGGGTATAGGGGCGGTGCTAGCCGCCGCCGCCGCAGCCCGTCCGTGCCGCTGCTGAGACCTCGGGCCTGGCGAGCAGTGCCGGCCCCAGCACCTTGCAGCAGTCCCCATGCAATCCTCGAGGGCGCTTGGCTCCCATGCGCTCCGGTGCAGTGCCCCGGGCCCGGCCCCGGCCCCCTGCCCTGGCCCTGTCCCCCGCGGCCCCTGACTCTCTGACCCACTTCTCGTTCAGCGATGAGGACACGCGTCGGCACTCGCTGCGCCGATCTGTCAGGTGGGTGGCTCCCGGTCAGTCCCCTCCTTTGCTGCCGGAGGGTCCTGGCTGCCGTGGGCGGCGTGGGCACCTCCCCAGTCTGCCTTGCGGGAGTCCTGGGACTCAGCAGCCGGCTGGGGCCCCACCCCATTCCCTGCCTTTACTAACAGTCTGGGTGCTGCTGCAGGCTTCCTGGAGGAGGCAGGTCCCAAAGTGGGCGCTAAGTCCTGCTCCCTTCCTGCTTGTCCAGCTCCCTGCACCCTCCTTGGGCTCCTGAAGGCGGGCTTGTGGCCCTCACCCTGGCTGCGACTCTGGGTGTCCAGCGTCACCTGGGCTCGACTCCCAGACCACTGGCCTGGAGCCAGCTCCCCAGAGCCCTGCTCTGCTGCTCCGAGCCTCCAACCTTAGCCCTCCTGGGTGGGGCTGGCAGTCAGGCTGAGACAGGGGTGGGGGGAGAGGTTCCTGGCCACCCGGAGGCCATTGGGAATCAGCTGGCCAGACTGGGCCGGGGAAGTGGCCTTGTGGGTGTTGGGGCATTGAGGGTGGCAGCTGGTGAGATACCTGGACTCAGCTTGTAGATGCCTACACACAGGGCAATGGGTCACCGAGTGTGGCCGCCTGGCTTCGGGGGGTGACACAAACCTGGCCCCACATATATTCCCGGGACCAGACTCTCACCTGCACCCCGACGCAGACAGGAACACCCCATACCCACGCGGGTCGGGGGCTGTCACGCACACTCAGAGCCACCAGAGGCCCCCAGGCACCCACAGACATCCCGTCCCTGGCACACGTACGCACAGAGGTACGGCTGCACGCTGACCCACAGACCACACGGGCCTCCCCTCCCCCCATGCATCCATCCCCTCTCCTTGCACACCCAGCTCCACAAACAGCCGTGTCACCTGGCACCACGCGCCCGCCTGGCAGACACGCGCCGGCCTGACACCCGTCAGCCTGCCCTCAGCCTCCGTGTGTGACCTTCACAGAGCAAATGCCAGGCATTTCCATGAAGGCTGCTTACCACCTCCTGGGAGGGAGTCGGGTGGAGAGGGGGCAGGGAACCCACTGGAGACACCAGGCCTGGCTCTGCCTCCGCCCAGCGAGTCGGCATGCAGCTTTGGTGGTCCCACGGCCAAGTTCCAATCCACGTTCTTCCGCTGAGCTAATCATCCTTTCTGTGCCTCGGTTGCTCTGTCTGGGAAATGGGTCAGCAGTGTGCGCCCAGGCATAGCAGTAACAGTGTTACTGGCTGTGTGTTCCCTTTCACTGCCCATCCCCCCACCCCAGCTTGTTTGTTTCCCATCCGGCTCTGCCCCAGAAATCCCTGGGGTCTGGATCTGTCCCTGGACTCCCCCGGCCCCCCAGCGGCCCAGTCTGATGCTCGGGGAGCCCAGGTGGGCAGCCCTAAGCGGCTCACGGAGGTGGAAGCGCACTTCATTTGAGAATGCCACCAGGCGGTGAGCCCGGCCCAGAGGGAGTGCCTGGGGCTTGTGTCTGGGAGGACAGCTGTCCCTGAGTGTGGTTTGTGGCCTTTCGGGTCCCATGGGCACATCGCTGGCCCCAAGGTTTGGTTTGGGAGGTGGCGGGTAGCTGAGTTTCTCGCCCTGCCTCGGCTCCCAGGCCACAGCTCGGCGGCTCCAATCCGCGCCCCCCCCTTCCTGCAGCAGCCTGGGAGACAGCTGCTCCCTGCGCCCTAAGCACCGGGAAAGCCCTGGGGAATGTCCTCTCTCTCCCCAGGCCCCTGGGCTCCTGCTGACGTGAGTGCGTCTCCAAGGGCTTGTGTATCTGCCAGCAACGTTAGCTGGGCGTGCTGGGCGTGCTCTCCGGGCTGTGGCTCCCTTTCCCTAACTTGTAGCTCTGGCTCCCAGGCAAGGGCTGGGGGTGGGGGTGGGGGTGGGGGGCGGCACAGGGAGGTCTTCTGCGTGAGTGTGATCCCCGGTGGCACCGATCGGACCATCCCAAACCAAGGTGGGCCCTGGGAGACAGGATGGTTCCCAAGGCTGCGTGGCCACCAACCCCTCATTGGCGCACTGTGCCTGCGTCTCGTCCAACAGGTGTGTGAGCGGAGTGGGTGGCCGTACATGGGTTGATGTGTTTATGGCACTTGGACAGCCCCAGGTGCACAGCAAGAACTCCATAAGGGTCTTGATGTTCTTACAGGTTGAGCTTCCGTAATCTGAAAGAGAGAGAGAGAGAGAGAGAGAGAGAGAGAGAGAGAGATCGCCCACCTGCTTGCTACTTCACTCCCCAAATGCCTACAAGAGCCAGTGCAGGGCCAGGAGCCCAGAACCCAATGCGCTCTCTCATGTGGGTGTTTGGCACCTGCAGCCGGTATCTGAGCGTGCCGGGCTCGAGTCCTGGCTACCCGGCTTCACGCTGAGCAGTGATGGTTCCCACGCGGGATCCGGGTGAAGTCCCCGGTTCCTGACTTCAGCCTGGACCAGTCCTGGCTGCTATAGGGGGGCATTTGGAGAGTGAACCAGCAGAGGAGAGATCTCTCTCTCTGTTTTTCTCTGTCACTCTGCCTTTCAAATAGAATGAAAGTGCATTTTAAAGATGGCAGTGAGTAAATGTTTAAGCATCTGTCTGGGTGGAGCCCCTGTGTTGAGCCACTCATCCGTCAGTGGATGCGTGGACTGTTTCCTGCTCTGGGCTCTTCTGAGTCCCATTGCGACAAACACAGGGTGTGCTCGCATCCCTGTGAATCCCTACTTCCGATTTACTCTCTGGGCCAGGAACTCCATCCAGGTCTCCCGTGGGCGTGCAGGGACCCAAGCACTTGGGCCATCAGCTGCTGCCTCCGAGGGTGGGCATGAGCGGGAAGCGGAGCTGGGGTTCCAACCCAGGCTCTGAGATGCGGGATGTGGCCGTGCCACGGGGCCTGCCCCAGTTCGCGTTTTCGGAAAGCACTAGGCGGTGCTGATTCCTGCTTCTGACTTGGGTAGCCTTGCACTTCTCTGCTTGTGTTCCTCGGGCTCTGACTTCTGGGGAAGTGTGTTGACATCTCGTGGCCGTATCTGAACTGGGCGGTTTGTTTTTTCATTTGTGGTTGAGTTATAGCAACTGTTTATCATCTGGATATTAATCCCTTATCAAATGTGAGTATTCTTTATGAGCACTTGAAAATCACGTATTGCTCCATTGCTGCTTCACTCTCCGAAAGGCTGTCATAGCCCAGGCTCAGCCAGGCCAAAGCCGGGAGCCTGGAGCTCCTCCCAGGTCTCGCACGTGGGTGGCAGAAACCCAAGCACTGGAGCTGTTCTCTGCGGCTCTCCCAGGCGCATTAGCAGGGAGCGGAATTGGAAGCGGAGCACCCGGAAGTGGAAGCAGTGCTGGGATATGGGATGCTGGTGTCGCAAGCGTCGGCTTGACCCACCGCACCATGTCAGCCCCTACCAACACTTTGGACTTGGGTTTTAGTTGCTCTGTCCACACAGGGTGGCGGGGTGGATCGTTTGCAGGGAGTAGGGGCAGAGAAGCAGAGGGGAGACCTGGAGGGGTTTCTGGGGTGTGGGGGGGTTCCTCCAGGTGGGAGAGGTTTGGTGACCTCAGGGACATGGAGAGTGGGCGAGGTCCTTCTGTGGAGCTTGGAGCAGAGGCCCTGCAGGTGTCACGGGCCGAGAGGTGGGGCAGGTGGCACTGCAGGTACCCACCTAGCCCCCCCGAGCTTCTTCTTGGAGAGAGATCTCCTGCCTGGAGGCAGAAGCAGGACAGAAACAAAGGCCAATCCCAGGGGCTGGTGCTGGGGCATGGCGGGTAAAGTCACCCTCTGCAGTGCCGGCATCCCATGTGGGCGCCGGTTCGAGTCCCAGCTGCTCCACTTCCGATCCAGCTCTCTGCTATGGCCTGGGAAAGCAGTGGAAGATGGCTCAAGACCTTGGGCCCCTGCACCCACGTGGGAGACCCAGAAGAAGCTCCTGGCTCCTGGCTTCAGCCCCAGCAATTGTGGTGTAAGCGCTGAATGTGAACACTCTGTCTCGCACAAAAACAAATTCAAATAAAACAAAACACTGAATAGCATCCTGGAGAGACCGTGGCCCAGGACCCAGCTGTCCCTGGAGTCACCAGCTTTTGTCAGCACTGTATGCAAGGGGTGGGGGGGGTCCCCAAGATCTTCAGAGGCGGGACGCCCTGCAGGAGCCGTCCTGTGGGGGGGGGCCTGTGGCATCTCATTGCTGTTTGAGTTGCATTTCCCTAACAGCTAATGGTGCTGGGCGTCTTTCCAGGAGGATGTCTATTTTTTTTTTAATTTTATTTATTATTTATTTGAGAGGTAGAGTTACAGTGAGAGGGAGAGAGAGAGAGAGAGAGAGAGAGAGAGAGAGAGAGAGGTCTTCCATCTGCTGGTTCACTCCTTAATGGCCATAATGGCCAGAGCTGGGCCAATCTGAAGCCAGGAGCCAGGAGCTTCCTCTGGGGCTCCCACACGGGTGCAGAGACTCAAGCTATTGGGCCATCCTCCGCTACTTTCCCAGGGGCATTAGCAGGCAGCCAGATAGGAAGTGGAGCAGCCGGTACTTGAACACCTGCTCCTATGGGATGCCTGTGTGGTGGCTTAACCTGCTGCTTCACAATGCCGGCCCCATGAGTTGCTTAAACATTTTTTATCTATCTATTTTATTTATCTATTTTATTTCTCTGTTCATTTTCATTTTATGTGAAAGGCAGAGAGAGAGACTGAGATTTTTCCATCTTCTGGTCCATTCCCCAAACACTCTTGTGACAGCCCATGCTAAGCCAGGCCAAGCCCAGAGCCTCAGAGCTCCATCCGGGTCTCCCACGTGGGTGCAGGGGCCCAAGCGCTTGGGCCAGCCCCGGTTGCCTCCCAGGCCATAGCAGGAAGCTAATTGGGAAACAGAGTTGCGAGACTTGAACCAGGCACTGTGGTACAGAATACAGGCACCCGAGCAGGGATTTCACTGCTGTGCCAGCGCCCGCCCCCAGGGCCCACCTCTTACGGGTCCACCACCTCCTAACCTCGCCACGCTGGGCAGCAAGCTTCCAACACTCGGACGGAACCCTGTGTGCGTGCCTGGTGAGGTCCGGTGTCGCTTAGTCTTCGCCCAGTCTATAGCTTGTCTTGTTATCCTCTCGACAGTGTCTTTGCAGAGTGGAAGTTTCACAGTGATCTTTTTAAAATACTTATTTGTTTATTTGAAAGGAATAGTGACAAAGAGGGAGAGAGAGAGAGGGAGAGAGAGAGAGAGAGAGAGAGAGAGAGACTCTATCCCCTGGTTCACTCCTCAGTGGCTGCAATGGCCAGGCTAAAGCCAGGAGCCAGGAGCTCCATCCGGGTCTCCCACGTGGGTGCAGGGGCCCAAGGACTTGGGCCATCCTATGCTGCTGCCCCTGCCACCCACCTGGGAGACCTGGAAGAAGCTCCTGGCTTCTGGCTTCAGCCTGTCTCAGCCCTGGCCATTGTGGCCATTCGGGAAGTGAACCAGTGGAGGAAGACCTCTCTCTCCCACACGCTCTGGGACGTCTGTCTCGCTGTGACACCTTCCACCTGCCACCCCATCGCGCGCCAGGAATGTCCCGACACCCTCTAAGTCTCCCCGGCCCCTCTTCCCCTGCAGCTTCGAGGCGGAGAATGGACCGACACCGTCGCCCGGCCGCAGCCCCCTGGATTCGCAGGCGAGCCCGGGGCTTGTGCTGCATGCCGGGGCGGCCGCCAGCCAGCGCCGGGAGTCCTTCCTGTACCGCTCCGACAGTGACTACGACATGTCGCCCAAGACCATGTCCCGGAACTCATCGGTCACCAGCGAGGCGTGAGCACTCCTCCCCAAACCCCCCTAGCAAGCAGCAGGGACACCCACCTCCACCTCCCCCCCCCGCCAGACACACCTGTTCTCCCCAGTGAAGGGTCAGCAGCCCCTTTGCCCCCAGAAAGCTGCCCCACCCTGCCCGTGCTGTCCCCTGCAGCCACTCAGAACCCGTCGCTCAGGGTCAGCACCCACCTGTGTTGAAAACACCCCCGCCCGCCCACTGGACCCTGCCCAAGCCTGTTCCTAACTCTTGGCTGCTTGGGTCTCTCTGGCGAAGTGCTAGGCCCCCTACTTGAGCCCCTCAGCTTCTTGCGAGCCCCTCCCATCGCCAGACCTGCTCAACCACCTCCTCGCTCCTTTAGACCCCGCTGCTACCCATGCGGGTGCCCAGCTCTGCCCCCTTAGCTCTGCCTACCCCACCAAGCCCCCTTCCCAGCCACTGCTCCCGGGAAGCCCAGCCCCCAGCCTCCGGCCCTGGCCACACCCACCCTGCCCTCCCGCCTCTCCCAGGGCCAGCCCCCACGGTGTCTACGCCCACTCCTTCCTGGGCGCCCTGACCTGCCACTCTCCCTAAATTGCAGGCACGCCGAGGACCTCATCGTAACCCCGTTTGCCCAGGTGAGGACCCCTCCCCATGGGGCTACAGACGCAAGCCAGCCCCTACATCCGGGGCAAGGAGGCTGGCCCTGGCTGCTGCGCTGGGCAGACAGCTCCTCGCCTCACTGCTGCCCCCCTCCCAGGTGCTGGCCAGTCTCCGGAGCGTGCGCAGCAACTTCTCGCTGCTGACCAATGTGCCCATTCCCGGCAACAAGTAAGTCGAGGCTGGGGAGAGCTGGCTTTAACCCTCCCGTCCTGCTCTGTGCTGACCTCTCTGGACCTCTGTCCAGGCGGCAGCTGCCCCTGGGCCACGGCAGTTGGAGGGCCCCAGACCACAGAGGTGGTTGGTTGCAAGTGAGGGCCGCGGGGTGCATGCGCGGGGGTGAGGCCCGCTCCGGGCCCTGGTGCCTCCTGGCGGGGTCAGTGGCTGTCCTGTGGTGACTTCGCTTCCCTCCTGTCAACTGGGACGTCAAATCGTGCCTCTGTTTGACAGCTGCTGTGGAGTCCAGGAGGTGGTGTGTAGAAAGTTCTAGAGCATTGCCCTGCGCGTAGTAAGTGCTGGCTAAATAGCAGTGGCTCTTAGGATTTTAGGGCAGGGGGTGTGGCTGAGAGCTGCCAGTCCCTCTGGGGTGGGGGTGGGGGCAGAGCTGTCTTCAGGGGGTTGGAGGGCTTGTGGGGAGGGGCAGACAAGGGAGAAGAGACTTGGGGAAGCAAGACCTGACCCTGCCGCCCATCGGCAGGCCTGTGGGCTTGGGGGAAGCCGTTAACTTCTCCTTGCGCCTCGGTGTGCTCAGCTGTAGAATGGGCTCACGGAGCGTCCGCAAGCCGCATCGAACAGGGCCGTGTGCCTGGGATGCAGGGGTCTGGGGTGGGGGCCAGGCCGATCTTGGAGCGCCTTTCTTTTGCAGGCGCTCACCCCTGGGAGGCCCGACCCCAGTCTGCAAGGCCACACTGTCAGGTAGCTAAGCCTGGGGGGCGGGGTGGGGAAGCACCACCCCTTCCCTGCACCCCGCTCCCCTGGCCGACACCCATCACCGCTGGCTGGGGCTTCCGGGCCCTCCGTCACCGGCCCCACCACCCCTTCCCCAGAGGAGACGTGTCAGCAGTTGGCCCGGGAGACCCTGGAGGAGCTGGACTGGTGTCTGGAGCAGCTGGAGTCCATGCAGACCTATCGCTCTGTGAGCGAGATGGCCTCGCACAAGGTGTGTAGGGATCCCTGGGCGGAGCCCGGGGGTGGAGCCAGATACTGGCGGGGTCGGTGGGCGGGGCCGACCATTGGGCGGTGCTGATGGGGCGCGGCCAATCACCTAGCGGGGCCGTGGTGTGACGCCAATAACTGGGTGGGGCCTGTGGGCATGCATGGCCAACCACTGGTTGCAGCGGATGAGGGCGTGGCCTACCGCTGGGCGGGGTCTATGAAGTGGAGCCAATGTCTGAGTGGGGCCCGCAGGGTGGGGTCTGCATGCTAGGCCAACCACTTGGGTGGTGCTGATGGGGCGTGGCCAATCCCTTAGCGAGACCTCTGGAGTGACGCCAGTAACTGGGTGGGGTCTGTGGGCACGGCCAACCACTGGATGCAGCGGATGAGGGCGCGGCCAACTGCTGGGCGGGACCAACCACTGGGGAGGTGCTGATGGGGCGTGGCCAATCCCTTAGCAGGGACCTATGGAGTGGAGCCAATGCCTGAGTGGGCCCGCTGGGCGGGGCCTGTGGGCACCGGACAACCAATGGCTGGTGTGGGTGCAGCCAGCGCTTGAGCGGCAGCTTTAAGATTTGCAACTCCTATGACATGACTTTCCCCAGGGCTGGTGTGCATGCGCACGTGTGTGTGTTGAGGGGTGCATATGGTTGTACATCCGTCCCTAAGTGACTTTCTCTTGGGGGCTTGGTTGCTTTTACGATCTCTAGGTGTGAGTCTGTGGCTGTGGGACTGTGTCGCCGCCGGTTTGTGGGCTGCCTGTTTGCAGCACTGGTGTGTCGGGTGCACCTGTGGAGGGTGTGCACAGGTAGTGGTTCGGGGCTGCAGGTGTGTAAGTGTGCAGGCCATGCCGGAAGGGGGTATGTGTGTCATTGAGACAGCAGGTGCTGTGAATGACGCTTCCTGGAGTTGTGCAGCCCTTGTGGGCGGATGCCTGTTAGGAAATGGATGTGTGGGTGGGGGTGTCGTTGTTGGGGCGTGGTGTGCACGTCTGGGGGTGGAGGCTTGTCTGGGAACGTGTGAGTCTGAAGGCGATGGTGTCCCCGAGGGTGGGTCAGGAGTCTGAGAATGTGACTGTGTCCCTGGTGGGTGTTTCTGTGTTGGTGCCAGAGTTTGTCCACATCTGTGCATCTGTGAGTGTGAGTATTCTCGGGAGGATTTGTCGCGCGTGTGTGTGTGTGTTTGGAAGTGTGTCTGGTATCTGGGTGTCCGTCCCTAGGGGTATGTCGGGATGTGCAGCTTGGTTCTTGGAAGGGGTGTGCCCGAGGGCACCTGTGTGCCTGGTTGTCTGCCTGTAGCGGTTGCGTGTGCACCTGCATGTGTGGGTTGCAAGTGTGGGGCTGGAGGCATTCGGGTACCTGTGTGTGTGTCACAGGGTGTGTGTGTGTGTGTGTGTTTCTGGGTGTGTCCCTGAAGAGGAGCTGTCTTCACGGTGGGGAGGAAGGCGTGGCCTTTCCTCCCTGACCCCCAGCCGCCCCGCTGGGTCCCGGCTGAGGCCTGTGGTCTCCGATGCCCCTTTAACGCCCCCCCACCCCCAGCACCACGTGACTTTGCATGCAGCCTGCCAGTGCTGCAGTGAGCGCGACGCACGCACACGGGTGCATACTCGGACGGAGCCCCGAGCCTTCGCAGCCTACGTCTGGGACCCTCCCCCTGCCCCTCCATGGGCAAGGACGCCCCACCGCCTCCAGCCTCTGCCGCCGGGGGGCCCATCTGGGCCAGGGGCCGGCAGACGATGTAACCAGGGCTGCGTCCGGGAGCGCGGAGGGGAAGGGAGCCCCCAGCCTTGCTGGGCCGGCCCAGGCCCCTCCGCGGCTCCCCCTTCCGCTGCCCCCACCTGCCCAGCACCCCCCCCCGCCCCACCCCCGGGGGCTGTGAACTCCCCAAGCCCAGCCTCTGTGTGCGGCAGCCCCGAGCGGGGCTAAGACTCCAAGATGCCCTTGGTGGATTTCTTCTGCGAGACGTGCTCCAAGCCGTGGCTGGTGGGCTGGTGGGACCAGGTAGGGGAAGGTGGGGTGGAGGAAGGGCAAGGGACCCTCCACCTGGGACCCTCCAGCCCCCAGGGGGATCTTGTGTGCAGCTGTGCACGAGTGTGGCCTGGGAGACCTGTGCCTGTGTGTATGTGTGTGTGTGTGACCCAGGGCTGGGTGTGGATGGCGGGCGGCTGGGGGCGTGTGACTGCCACGGGATGGCAGGGTGAGGGGGTTGTCTCCTGCTGGGCGTGACCGTGTCAGCGTCTGGATCCATGTCTGTCTGCCTGACCATGTCTGCCTGTTGACCTGGGTCACGGCGTGGCCCTGTTTCAGATCAGAGAGCTGTGGTGCGGTGTGTTGGGCCATGTTTGTGTTCCCATTGCTGTCTGGTCCTTCTGAGCCTTGCGACTCCCACCTGTCTATGACTGCCTTCCTGTGTGTGTGCCCCTTGATTTGTGGGGCTGGGTCGCCGTGTGGCTGTGTGGGATTGTGTGGGTCCATCTTGTGTGTGTGTGTGTGCCTCAGTGCATTTGGGCCTCTGAGCAGCATGGGGAGCAGTGAGTGACCCTTGCAGCCTGGTGGCCCCCTGCCTCACTGGGCAGAGTCTGTCTGTGCTTTGGGGGTGCCTTGCAGAGCTTGGGGGTGGGGAGCCGATGCCCTTCCTCCTCCCTGCACAATGTCACAGCAGAGGCCTGTGTCAAGTGGCACAAGGGGGGCAGGAGGGGACCCCAAGCCGGGTCTGAGGCACACCCCATGCATCTGTGCCTCTGTCTACCTCCCTGAGGTTGGGAGAAAGGGGGCTACGATGGGAGCCCCCTCCCCTTCTCCTGGGTGACCGAACTGTGGCTTCCTCCACTCACTCTCCCTTCTGTCCTGGCCAAAAATTCTCTTCCCCTAGAGCTTGGAAACTGCCTGCCCTTCTCCTGACCTGGGCTGGGGGTGGGGACCCACAGGAAATGAGGTCCATGTTTTGGGAAAACCTGGGCCAGGGTGGCTCTGGGAAGGCAAGGGTTAAGGGGCCTCTGGCTTGCCCCCCTTTCCCCCAGCTCAGCAGCTGGTTGGAGGGGGAGTTGCTAAGGAGACTCCCATCACCATGGCGACGGGAGTCTCCTGATACCCCATTGGCTCCCTCTTAGGCAAGAGCCCCTCCCTTCCACAGGTGCTCCTCTGGCTCCTCCTGGGGGAGGGGGTGGGTTGAGGGGGGGAGCCCTTTTTAACCTGGGGAGGGCTTTGCTGATTCCAACATTCCCCACCCCCCACCCCAGCCTGGGGATTCCCTTCCAGGTCTGCAGGGAGGGGGAGGACTGGAGTCTTCCCCTCCAGCTGCCTGCTAGGGGTTCTGTTGGCAGAAGGAAAAAATGAGTCACTGGGCCTTCAGGAGTTTCTTGGGAAGGCTGGGGGGTGCCATGTCACCCCCACCCCGTCACCCCTTCCCTCTTCCCACCTTCCCCTCAGTTCAAGAGGATGCTGAACCGGGAGCTCACACACCTGTCAGAAATGAGCAGATCAGGAAACCAGGTTTCCGAGTACATCTCCACCACGTTCCTGGGTGAGTGGAGGCTGCAGCAGGTGGCGCCAGCGGGTGGGCAGGGCTGGGGCGCCGTGCCAAGGGGCTGCGCTCCAGGTCCAGGCCTGTTGACCCTGCCTCTCAACTCCCCAAAGGTCAAAGGTATCACACAGGAGCGCTCCCATGCGTGACGCCCCCAAAGTCAGCGGGACCCCAAATCCTAAGCATAGCCCCAAGGGGAAAACCCTTCCAGAACTCATTGGAACTTTGACACAGGATGCCGAGAGACCCCCAGATCCAAAGGGGATGAATCCCTAAAGGTCAGAAAGTTTCCTGAACCCAGCAGAACCCAAAGTGTGGTAGGAATGGCGCCCCAGCTTAGACGATACCTCCAGACTCAGACAGATGCTGACACTCAGCAAGTTCTCCAGCTGGAGAGGCCTGGTGGGCCTAAAATCCCACAAGGGGACGGGGTTAGGATACCTACGTCCCGTACTGGAGTGCCCGGGGTGAAGTTCAGCTCCCCGCTCAGGCACACCCTGGGAGGCAGCAGGGGATGGCCCAAGTGGTTGGGTCCCTGCCGCCCACCTGCGAGACCTGGATGAAGTTCCTGGCTCCTGGCTTCAGCCTGGCCCAATCCTGGCTGTTGGGGGTTGTTTAGAGAGTTAACCTCCATCTGCCTGCGTCCCTCTTTGCCTTTCAAATAAAATATTTAAAAAAAAAAAAAAGAACCCACAAAAGCCTCCCAAATTTTAAAGAACCTTCAAGCTATAAAGCCCTCCAACTACAGTAGAACCCCTAAACTTGGTATGACTACCCCCAAATTCAGTAGAGGCCCCAAACTTTAGATCCCCACACTCAGTGGGATTCCCAAGCTTAACAACCAATAAGAGATGCCCCAAAGTTGGGAGGATTTCCTAACACTGTGGAACCCCTAATAAAACAATACCCCAAATTCTTTGTAATTCTTAAACTCATGAGGAACTCAAACTCATTTCAACCTGTGAATTCAGTAGCCTTCCACTAAAAATATTCCAAAAATATCCCCTTACAATATCCCCAAATCCCAAAGGCCCCCAAATCCAGGAGACACTTCACACACACACACACACACACACACACACACACACACACGCAGGTTCAGCAAAATGGTCCAGAGTTCAAATGCTCCCGCCCATGAGGATGGGTTATGTCTCAGAGTTCTGAGGATCCAGCCAATGGGAGCATGGTATGCAAATGACCCCATCTTAGGCCCTGTCATTGACTGGCAGGCCAGGTCACAATGGGTGGTCCTGGCTGGGCACTGGACACCCTTGAAGGCTTAGGAAAAGGCTCCTGGGGCTGGCCCCTGGGCAGGCTGGTGCGGGGGGGGGGGGCATGGAGCCAGAAACCCCTCTGCCCTCCCTCCTCCCAGCAATGGCCCCCCCCACCAGCCCTCTCGGCCCACACAGGAGTGTCTTCCCTACCCTAGAATCTTCCCTGGGTATCCAGGGCAAGCAGCTGCTCTCCCTCACCTCCCCGCCCCGCTTCCTGACTTCCCACCCCACCTTCCGGCCAAACGTGATGATCGGACTAGGGCCGCCCCACAGCCCTGGGCTGGCCCCGGGGCCCCCACTGCAGCCCACCACCTCCCAGAGGGGCACCTTGGCCCTTTCTAGTTTCCGGCTTCTGAGAGGTCATCAGTTGGACATCCAGAAGGGGTCGACCCCTTCCGGTGAACATCCCTGGACATGGTGGGGGGAGGGGGCAGTGTGGCAGAGAGACGCGGGAGCCCCCGGGAGGGGTGATCATGCTTGTCCCCCCACTCCCCACCCCTTCAGACAAACAGAATGAAGTGGAGATCCCCTCACCCACGTCGAAGGAACGAGAGCAGACGCCACGGCAGAAACCCTCCCAGCAGCCCCCAGCCCCGGTGCCCCCGTTCCAGCCCATGTCTCAGATCACAGGGGTGAAAAGGCCCACACACAGCCTTGGCAACTCTGGCATCCCCCGCTTCGGCGTGAAGACCGACCAAGAGGAACTCCTGGCGCAGGTGGGTGTGGGCTGGGCGGGAGAGGGGGTGGGGGTCCTGCCGGGGCCCAGAGAGGCACTGGGCATCGGGTCTCCTCTGGTTTCTTTTTTATTTATAAAGATTGTCTTATTTGAAAAAGCAGAACGATAGAGGGAGAGATCTACTGGCTCACTCCCCACATGGCTGCGACAGCCGGGGCTGGGTCAGGCCGGAGCCAGGAGCCAGGAGCTCCACCCAGGTCTCCCACGTGGGTGGCAGGGGTCCCAGTACTTGAGCCGTCCCTGCTGCCGCCCAGGGTGCGCATGAGCAGGGTATCGTACGTAGCTCAGAGGCCGAGCTGTGCTTGGCGTCCGGCCAGCCGGGTGCCCGTCCTAGCCTTGTCACTCGGGAGCCACGCGATCCTGGAGAAGTCCCCTCGCTTCCCTGAGCCTCTGTGTCCTTGCCTGCCCAGGGAGATGGAGGACGTGGTGGCAGGAACTGCAACCACCTCCCCTCCCTTGCCCATTTTGTTATTTTGCGACTGGGTGAGCAGTCATGGTGCGTCTTTCAGACCAGACCCCTAGGAAGTGGTCCGGAGGCCTTGCAGACTCTCGACCTCTGACCTCCCTCTCCCCCAGGAGCTGGAGAACTTGAGCAAGTGGGGCCTGAACATCTTCTGCGTGTCAGACTACGCCGGAGGGCGCTCCCTCAGCTGCATCATGTACACCATATTCCAGGTGATGGGGGCCTCGCAGAGCGGCCGTGGGCCGTGACAGGTGCAGGGTGTGGCCAGTGTGCACGCATGGCGGGGGGTGGTCACCACCCTGTCCCCTTGCTGGCCCTCAGGAGCGGGACCTGCTGAAGAAGTTCCGCATCCCTGTGGACACCATGGTGACGTACATGTTGACCCTGGAGGACCACTACCACGCGGACGTGGCCTACCACAACAGCCTCCACGCAGCCGACGTCCTGCAGTCCACCCACGTGCTGCTGGCCACGCCTGCACTGGATGTGAGTGCCTGCTGCCGGCCCCCCGGGTCCCCCCAGCCCCGCCTTCTGTGTTTCTCTAACCCTGTGTCTCTGACTTCTGTCTCCCTCTGCCCCCGTTCCTCTCTGAAATCATCTTTCTCCCCTGACCCTCATCTTCCATGATGCCCTGTCCCCACCTGGTCCCCCTCCACCCTCTCCGACCCTGTCTCTCATCGCCATCATTCTAGCCTCTCTTTCTCTCCCACCCCTTCTCTCTGCCCCCAGGCCGTATTCACGGACCTGGAGATTCTCGCTGCCCTCTTCGCCGCTGCCATCCACGACGTCGACCACCCTGGGGTCTCCAACCAGTTCCTCATCAACACTAGTGAGCGGCCTTTCCCGGGGGGTGGCTGGAGGCGGGGTCGGCAGTTTGGAGGAGGCGCGATTGGTTTAGAGGAGTGGTTGGCCATCTTGGTGGGGGTGGAGCCGGTGGCTTTGAGGTTGAGTGATTGGCTCAGAGGCGGGACTGACCGGCTTGGGGGCAGGGCCGGCAGCATAGAGGCAGTTGATTGGTTTGGAGGCGGGGCTGGCTGTCTTGGGGGCGGGGCCGGCAGCGTAGAGGCAGAGTTGATTAGTTTGGAGGCAGGGCTGGCTGTCTTGGGGGCGGGGCCGGAAGCGTAGATAGGTTTGGGGGCGGGTCTGGCTGTCTTGGGGGCGGGGCTGACCTCCTCCCCCCACCCCCTGTCCCGGGCTGCAGATTCGGAACTGGCGCTCATGTACAACGACGAGTCGGTGCTGGAGAATCACCACCTGGCTGTGGGCTTCAAGCTGTTGCAAGAGGACAACTGCGACATCTTCCAGAACCTCACCAAGCGCCAGCGGCAGAGTCTGCGCAAGATGGTCATCGACATGGTGGGTGGGGGCGGCAGCGGAGCGAGGCCTGGGAACCCGGGCTCCAGGGGAGCCCCCGGCGGGCAGCCCCCCAGCCCGTGACACCCCCGTGCCCACAGGTGCTGGCCACGGACATGTCCAAGCACATGACCTTGCTGGCTGACCTGAAGACCATGGTGGAGACGAAGAAAGTGACCAGCTCGGGGGTCCTCTTACTGGACAACTACTCTGACCGCATCCAGGTGCCCCTTCCGCGACGCTGGGACCCTCCCCGCCCCCGACCCCTCCTGCCCACTCTCTCCACCTCAAGGAGGAGAAAGGCGGGCCCAGACTGGGCCCCGCCCCTGAAGGCCCTCCCCGCCCCCGACCCCTCCTGCCCACTCTCTCCACCTCAAGGAGGAGAAAGGCGGGCCTAGACTGGGCCCCGCCCCTGAAGGCCCGGCCCCGCCCCCCGTGCAGGTGCTGAGGAACATGGTGCACTGTGCAGACCTGAGTAACCCCACCAAGCCGCTGGAGCTGTACAGGCAGTGGACCGACCGCATCATGGCCGAGTTCTTCCAGCAGGGCGACCGGGAGCGCGAGCGGGGCATGGAGATCAGCCCGATGTGCGACAAGCACACGGCCTCCGTGGAGAAGTCCCAGGTACCGGCTCTGCGGCGGCGTCTGCGTGCGACTAAGCGGGAGGGAAGACAATGCTAGGGGCCCGTCCGCTGTGATGTGATGTCGTTGCTACTCGCTTCCTGTTGCCAAAACTGCCATAGGTTGTCCCTGAGGCACCGTGCCTTGTCACTGAGCCCCACCTGAGGCGCAGGTGAAGATTGGCAGTTCATGTGTTTTTGTTTTATTACATCCTATAATAGGACAGTGCCACCCACCCGCTAGGCCACCTGTTTATTTGCTTTAAGGCTTATTGATTGATTGATTGATTGGCAGAGTGATGAGAGACAGAAAAGGCGCTTCCCTTGGCTGGTTCCACTCCCCAAGTGGCTGTCAAGCCAGGGCTGGGCTGGGCTGGGCCAAAGCCAGGAGCCTAGAATGTCATCCAGGTCTCCCACGGGAGCAGCAGGGGCCCGAGCCCCTGGGCTACCTTCTGCCGCCTTCCCAGTGCACCAGCAGGGAGCTGGGTGGGAAGCGGAGCATCCGGGGCTGCACCCATAGGGGATGCCGGCATCGCAGGGGCGGCTCAGCCCGCGGGGCCGCAGCCAGGCCGCCTCTCCATCCCGTCCTCCCCTCCCCCCCAGGTGGGCTTCATCGACTACATCGTGCACCCGCTGTGGGAGACCTGGGCAGACCTCGTGCACCCGGATGCCCAAGAGATCCTGGACACGCTGGAAGACAACCGGGGCTGGTACTACAGCGCCATCCGACAGAGCCCGTCGCCGCCACCCGAGGATGAGCCCGGGGGACCAGGCCGCCCGGGCCCGCCCGATAAGTTCCAATTTGAGCTGACGCTGGAGGAGGAAGAAGAGGAGGAGGCGTGCACGACCCAGATCCCATTCTTGGCCCAGGACACACAGGAATCACCCACGCCTGCGGCCGAGACCACGGCCCCCGAAGCATCCGAGGAACTGGCCGAGGCCCAGGGCCGCGACGAATCACCGGAGGTGCAGGTGCACAGAGCAGCTTGGGCGGACTCGGCGGCCCAGGTAGAATCTGTGGATGCCGTAAGCCTCGGCCGCCCCCCTGCCCTGGCTGTGGGGAGCCCCCTTCCGCCTGCTTTGAGGACCCTACCCATTCCAGAGGAGGCCCCGGGCTTCCAGGGCCTCCCCTCCACGGCAGCCGAGGTGGGGGCCCGAAGAGAGCATCAGGCTGCCAAAGAGACAGCTGCAGAAGATCCTCCCACACGCCCAACAGCGCCAGGCGGCCGGGGGTCCCCCGGAGACCCCACCTGAGCCCCAACAGGCTCACCCTGTCTCCACCCACAACCCTCTCCCCCAGTATCCCGCCCCAGACTCCTCGTCCGCTGCCTCAAAGACCCCGTGGCCCCCATGAGAAAAAAGAACAGAAAAGTGGGCTTTTTTTTTTGTTTTTTCCTCCCCCCCCCCCCATTCTCCCTGCCCCCGGTCATACAGCCATTTCTTTCTTTTTTTTTTTTTTTTCCAAAGTGGGGGCTGGGGAATGAGGGGCTGATGTGTCCCGGAAGGGATTTTATTTTTTGAATTTTAATTGTTACATTTTTAGAAAAAGGCAAAAAAAAAAAAAAAAAAGGAAAGAAAGAAAAAAACACAGAAACTGTAGACACTCCTCCTCTTCCTGGATCCCCCTGTTCGCCACCTCCGAGCCCCCCTGCCCCACCTCCCCCACCCCCGCGCCCACGCCCCAAGTTCAAGGCTGCGTCTTCCGGCCTCTTGGGTCCAGGTGCAGGCGTGGGGGCCTCCTTCTGAGTTTGGAGGGTTCTAGAACACAGCCAGGCATAGCCATTTGGGGCGGGGCCGGCAGAGGGGTGACTCTCTCTGGCCCGCCCCCCCCCCCCCAACAAAAGTCTTCCGCCTCATTTTGCGCAGCCCCAGCCGTGCCGACCTGGGGGAGGCAAGGTCAGGGTCCAGGTGGGCCAGCCGTCCCGCCTGCAGGGCCTGCAGGACCGCAGCCCCCTGCGCTCGCCACCCCCTTCCCCATGCACCTTGGGTTCACGCTGGATTTCCTCCGTTTTGGGGAGGGGACGAGCTCTGACGGCACGCAGGCACCGCCCCCGCCCCTCCAGCTGCTTCTCCTCATGTATCTGCCTTAATGATGGCCACGGCCACGGGGGAAGGGGTGGCAGTGGCTCCCACTTGCACCTCGCGGAGGGCGGGGCCTGGCCCGGAGCCCCTCCCAGCAGCCTCCCGACTCTGCCCCCAGCCCGCCCACCCTTTGCCCTATTTGCCCTAGGACGAAGCAATAAGGTGTTGACCCACATCCCCCTCCTGGGCAGCCCCTCCCCCTCCTTTGTCCCTACCATGCCAAACCCGGAGCAGCAGGACAGACAGGTACAAGGCCATTTTTCTCCAAGCCATGGGGGACCATGTGGAAGGAAAGACCCCCTCCCGGCCCTCCCCCACGCCCCTCAGCCTGGTTCTGTGGTTGGGCAGCACAAGGCCCATCCAATGCATTGCTTGCCCCCCACCTCCATTTCTGAGCACACGGTACTGTAGCCCCCAGTTCCCCCTGCCCCAGCCTTCCGTCTGTCCGTCCGTCCGCCCTCCTACCCTCCCTCCCATGATGCTCTACAAGGTTCATTTTGTAGCAAAAGTAATTGCGGTCCCAGTGTGGGCCTTTTTATTTTGTTGGTTCGATTTTCTTGGTTTTTTTTTTTTTCTTTTTTTGTACATACTGTAAGGTTGGTTTGTAAATTATTCTACAGAGGACAAAAGGGAAAATGAAGTTGCCCTTGCCTGGCGGATGTCGTCAGGAAGGGGGGAGGGGGTCTCGGGCAGGGAGAGCCCCCTGCTCCTGCTGTATTATACAAACTGCGTGGCCCCGGGACACAGGCGCACGGAGGTGGTGGGACAGGAGGTTGTCAGAGCCTGCCCCTGCCCCATGCTGGAGCCGGGGGTTTCTGGCGAGACAGGTCCTCACCCCCAGACGGGGGGCCCTCTCCCTGGGGTGGGAGCAGGACCCGCGGGTGGCTTGTGTGTCGTCTACTTTGACGATCAATCGGTCCGTTGATCGATAATCAATCCTTCGATCTTGTCTCCAATTAAACCGAGGCTTTCACCGATGTTCTGGCTGGTGTGGCTTCATTCCCCGCTGTGCCTATAGGGTGCCTTCCTGCCAGGGTGGGGGGAGGGGGTTTCTGTCCCTACCATGCCCCAAGCAGGTGGAAAACTTTGGAGTGGAAGGTGTTGTGGATTTATATAGAGTGAAGGCAGAGGCAGCCCCCGAGCCTGGGTTGGATCCTGGGATGTGAGTTCAAGGTGGAAGTTCAGACCGTACAAGTAATTCTGTTTCTTAATGTTTATTTGCAAGGCAGAGTTCTCAGAGAGAGAGAGGTCTTCCACCCGCTGGTTCACTCCCCAAATGGCCTCAACCGCTGGAACTGGGCTAACTGAAGCCAGGAGCCAGGAGCTCCATCCGGGTCTCCCACGCAGGTGCAGGGGCCCAAGCCATTAACTGGATTGAAAGTGGAGCTGCCTGGACTTGAACCGGTGCCCACATGGGATGCTGGTGCCGCAGGCGGAGGATTAACCTTCTACGCCACAACGCTGGCCAGGATTCTAGTGTCCTAAATGCTGTGCCGAAGGCCTGCCTCCAAGGCATTAGAATTTGCTTATTTATTTTAGGATTTATTTTCATTTCTTTGAAAGGTGCCTGGTTCATTCCTCAACTGGTTGCAACAGCTGGGGCAGGGCTAGGCTGAAACCAGGAGCCTAGAACTCGATCCCGGGTCTCCCATGTGGGAGGGCGGGGGACCCATGTCCTTGGGCCGCCACCTGCTGCCTCCCAAGTACTTTAGCAGGGAGCTGGGTGGGAAGCAGAGAAGCCAGAACTCGAGTTGGAGCCCCGGTACAGGAGATGCCGGCATCGCAGGCCGAGGCTGCACCTGCTCCACTGCCGGTGGGTCCCAGGCACCAGAATTTAGGACTTCCTCTGGCGCACGTGTCCAATGGCTACTGCACCAGACCATGCTGTTGGCGGTCTTCAGCCAGGGAGTTGTTAGCAATGTTGTGCGGAGAGGTTTGCCCGCCTGACTGGGACTGCCCGATTCACAGTGGTTACAGGAGGCCCCGGAGCGGAGAAGCCGGACTGGAAAACTAGGTAGAAGTTTCCAGGGAATCTGAACTTTGCGCAAGGAGCAAAGAGATGACACAGCGGTTCTTCCCCTCAGGGAGTTGCCGGGGGAGGCAGGGTGGGGGAAAGGGCACTGGGCTGGGGGTCAGGGCCGAAAGGCGGATCCCAGCCTGCAGGGAGGTGCACACCCTGTCCCCCCTGCAAGTGCGCAAGGGCAGGTGGGGTGTCCCAAACGCCTCTGTGTGTAGGGACACAGTGGCACACGGAGCACGGGGGTCAGAGGGGCGAGGGCTGGTTCCTTTAAGATTCCCTAGCGGGGGTGGGGGAGGGGGTTGTCTTAGCTCAGGCAAAGGTGACCTAGGGCAAGCAAGGAGACCTGGGAAGGGGTGGAGCCTGAACTTTTTTTTTAATAAAGATTTATTTATTTGAAAGGCAGAGAGACAGAGAGAGAGAGAGACTTCCATCTGCTGGTTCACTCCCCAGATGGCCACAACAGCCAGGCCAAAGCCAGGAGCTCCGTCCAGGTCTCGCGCGTGGGTCATCTTCCGCTGGCTTCCTGTTAGTAGGGAGCTGGGTCGGAAGTGGAGCAGGCGGGACTTGAACTGGCGCTCCTAGGGCATGCGGGCGTCGCAGACTGCAGCTTACCCACAGCGCACCGCACGGCTGGCCCCGTCCTCCCCATCCGGAGGGATCTCTGACGCTGACCCCAACTGCTTGCAGGCTGCGTGTCTCGGCCCTCGGAGGGCTCTGCACGCCGTTGGGCTCTCATGGAGGTCCAGCCGCCCACAAGGTGAGCAGCTGTCCTAAGCCGCCTCGTGCAGGCAATCGCACTGTTTCACGGAAACAAAGCGGCCATCTCTCTTCACCTGTTCGTAAAGCATGCCCGCCCGCTGCTTTTACACTTCATGTATAAAAGATACCAGGAAGTGCAAATTAAAATAAGCTACTCTGTTTTCGTCTGATGGAAAATAACGAAAACCTAAACCATCTTTGGAGTACACGAAACACATTCACAGCTCAAGGCTGGCACGCGTGATTTCCCAGCAAAGATCTCCAATGTTTATGAGAAACTTAACAACCAGGCCTGGCGTTGTGGCTCAGAGAGTTAAGCCACTGCATAGAACACCCACATCCCGTGATGGTTCAAGTCCCGGCTCCTCCACTTCTAATCCAGCTCCCTGCTCCTGGGCACACTGGGAGGCAGCCGGTGGTGGCTCAAGTACTTAGTTCTCTGCCACCCACATGGGAGACCCGGATGGGTTTCCTGGCTCCTGGCTACAGCTTGGCCCAACTCTGTCTCTTGCAGGCATTTGAGTGGTGAACCAGTGGACAGAGATCCCTCTCTCTGTCCCTCCCTCTCGCTCTGCTTTTCAAATGAATAAACGCTTACAAAATATATGCATAGAAAAAGGCAGTTTGTCTATCAGAATATTAATAGTGTCTCCCGTGGTAGGATTAGAGAGATCTGTGCTTTCTATTCCTTAGTGTTTGATATTTTCTGATTTTTTTTTTTTTGCAAAGAGCCTATATACTGCTTTTATATTCAGAAGGAAGTTATTTATAAAACATCCGGGATTTGTTATCTGGAAGGCACAAAAGCGAGTTTGATAAGCACGGAACTGGATTCAGCTCGCCTGGATTCTGGTTGTGACTCTACCAAGTTAATGGCGAGGTTCATCTGAGCTGGGTATGCACCTGCTGCTACGTGGCTCGGCTTCCCTCTGTGTAAAATGCAAGTAACAGTAGCTTTACCGGGCGCTTACTGCCTGCCAGGTACTGCACGTACTTCTCAGAGCAGCCCTAGCAAGTGCGACTACTAATATAGAATATAAATAGGTCACGGGCACAGGTCGGGGAAGGAGCCAGAGCTGGGAAACCGAGCCTCGTGCGCCCCCTAGCGTGGGGCTGGGGAGGCTACCGCAGGACCAAGAAACAGCGCACGCGCACCACCGGGGGGAGGCGTGGCAAGGTCGCTCGGGAAGGGTTTTTCTCCGCGCTGCGATTGGCCGGCGTGGTTGTCGTTGGCCGAGAAAGCAGCCAATGAGAGGCCCTGGCGCTTCGCTCTTCCAAACCGAAGGCCGAGAGAGCGGTGGCGCAGCGGAGCCCGAAGGCGCGTCCGGCACCAGGGTGAGGGGACCTTGGGTCACTCCCTCCCTGAGTGACACCAGCGTCGTTCTTCCCTGAGAATACCCCGGCGTCACTCCCCCGTGTCTGAGGTGGACCCCCGAATCGGTCCTCGGCGGGCACATGACGTCATCCCCCTCGTGATGACGTCATCCCCTCAGGATGACGCCAGCAGAAGACTCCGGCATCTTCCTCTCTTGCTGGGGGTCCCGCGTGTTCTTAATCCCTTCCGCTGGGGCCTCCACGGTCGTTCCTCCGCCCACTTCCTCCTTTCCAGTTGGGGCTTCGGTGGTCCCGGTAGACGTGATGAGGCTCAGAGCCCCCTCCCCAGCCCCGCAGTAGGAGGAGAGTCGGGGGCCTGCGGCCAGAGCAGGACAGGACTGTCCGAAGGAGCTGGGGCTGCCTCGGAGACGCGTGGCCGGAGCTGCTCGCAGCTCCTGAGTGACCGGCTGTCAGCCTGGGGGCGGTCCGTGACGCCCCCCGGAGATCCCTGGAGCAGGCTGGGGGCGGGGAGGGGGAATCCTCTGCGGAGCCGCAATCAGACTGACACGCTGAATTGTCACAGTTTCACAAGGTCTATACATACAGGATCCTCCCAGGGTACAGTCATCGCTCAGTCGCTAAAGGGGATTGGTTGTAGGCCCCGAGGCCCCCAGTGCCCAAGCACCCTTTGAAAAATCGTGTAGCTGGCAGGCGGGCGCCCATATGGGCACCTGCTCCAGGCCCGGCTGCTCCACTCCCGGTCCAGCTCCCTGCTAAGGTGCCCGGGAAGGCAGCGGATGCTGGCCCAAGTGTCTGGGCCCCTGCACCCACCTGGGAGATCTGGGAGGAGCTCCTGGCTCCTGGCTCCTGGCTCAGGCCATAGCTGTTGCCGTCATTGGGGAGAGAACCCGTGGATGGAAGATCTCTCCCCTTTCTTTCTCTCTCTCCCATCCGCTGATTCACTCCCCCAGGGCCAGGCTGAAATCAGAGCCGGACCCGGGTCTCCCCCATGGGTGGCAGGGCCCCAAGCACGTGGGCCGTCATCGGTCGCCTTCCCAGACGCATGAGCAGGGAGCTGGATCAGAAGTGGAGCGGCCGGGACTTGAACCGGCGCTCCAGTGTGGGACGAAGGTGTCATAGGGGCCGCCAAACCCGCCGCGCCACAATGCAGGCCCGTTTCTTAGACTTGAGCTCATCTCTAGAAAATATGCAAATGCCTGTGGTCCTGTATTGTTCAGGGAACAATGACAAGGGGAAAGTCTGCGCGTGTTCAGTACGGACGCGGCTCACCGATGTGGAACGCACAGACACGGACGGCTGACTGTGTATATATTCTTTTTGCTTTTCTTTTTCAGTGGCTTAAAGCAATTAAGATTGGTTTGCTTGTGATTGTGTGGGTTGGCAATTTATGTTCGGCCTAGATGGTTCATCTTGTTCTCCGCCTGGTGTTGGCTGGGCTCAATCGCGTGTCCGGAGTCCCATGGGCGGGGGGTGGGGGCCTGGGGGCCCTGCTCTCTGGATGGCCTGACCCCACTCCTTTCCGTGGCTGGGAGGAGCATTCAGAAAGTGCAGGTGGAAACTGAATTGTCTTGAGGGCTAACCTCAAACACTGCCCGGTCCCCTTGGCAACCACCAGGACGGGAGGCAGGCGTGATGGGTGGCGCTGCGGGTGGGGAGAGGGGCACCTGTGTGTTGTCGCCGAAACCCACGCTGAGACAGACGCTCAGGGGCCACGTGGGAGACCGGGGTGGGGTCCCTGGCTCCCGGCTTCAGCCCGCTGCAAGCCTGCCGGGGCAGCCCTTTGAGGAGTGACCTAGCAGACAAGATCTTTCTCTTTTTCTCGCCCTCGGTCTCTGTATCACTCTGCCTTTCAAAAAAATAAATAAATACACTCCTATTTCTAATGATGTATCAAATGGCTATCTGTTTGTATGTATATGGTTAATCAGAGAGACACCTGCTGGTTCACTCCGACAAATGCCTACATCAGCCAAGGTCAAAGCCCAGAGCTGGGCACTCCCTCCACGTCTCCCACGAGGGCCAACGCCTTGAGCCCCCACGGCCGCCTTCCAGGGTATGCCTTTGCAGGGCGCTGGGGCTGGGGGTTGAACCCCAGTGGTATTGGCTGTCCCAGCCCGCGTCTGAACTGCTGTGCTAACTGCCCGCCCCAAGATTTATTTTAGGATTTTTAAAAAAGATTTGTTTTTATGTATTTGAATGTCAAAGTGACAGGAGGAGGGAGAGAGAGAGAGAGAGAGAGAGAGAGATCTTGCATCTGCTGGTTTACTCCTCAAATGCCTACAACAGCTGGGGCTGAAGCCAGGAGCCCCGAGCTCCATCCTGGTCTCCCACGTGGGCGGCCAGGGCCCAGGCACTTGAATATGGACTCAAACCCGCACTCCAATACATAAGAAGCAGGGACCACAGGCAGCAGCTTAGTTCACGGTGCTACAGTGCCAGGGATCTGAGAGACAGGATGCCGATCCGAAGCCAGGAGCCAGGTGCTTCTCCTGGTCTCCCATGGGGTGCAGGACCCAAGCACTTGGGCCATCATCCACTGCCTTCCCGTACACAGCAGAGAGCTGGATTGGAAGAGGGGCAACTGGGACAGAATCCAGCGCCCCACCCAGGACTAGAACCCAGGGTGCCGGCGCCGCAGGCGGAGGATTAGCCTAGTGAACCACGGCACTGGCCCAAGGGGCAGCTTTAACAGCTGTGCCACACATCTGCCGTTAAGGAAGAGTCTTTAAATAGCAAGCTTCCCGAATGGCTTTGGAGTTTTTATTCTATTTCTAAGAAATATCATTTGCCCTGAAGTTTTGCAGGATGCTAATTTTAAACACGATAAAGAGGTGGCTGGGGTATTTCTCACCCTCGAACCCACCGGTCCCGTTCCGTCCTCAGCGCTCCTTCTCTGGAACAGTTCCTCTTCTTACCACCAAGGGGCGCTGTACTCCCTTTGGCCTGAACTTCCTGTTTTAGCCCTGAGCTACAAACTCAGAAAACGAAGACAGGTGGGCTGGTGGAAGATCTGACGTTTCCCAGGTAATTAGAGAAGTGATAAAAAAAACAAAAACAAAAACAAAAAAACCTTATTTTACTTATTTGAAAGAGCTACCGAGAGAGAGAGGGGGAGAGGGAGACACACACACACACACACGCACACAGAGAGGCCTTCCATCCTCTGGTTCACTCCCCAAATGTTGGTAACAGCTGGGGATGGGCCAGACCAGAGCCAGGAGCCAGGAGCTTCTTCTAGGTCTTCTACGCGGGTGCAGGGCCCAAGCACCTGGGCCATCCTCCACTGCACTCCCGGTCCACAGCAGAGAGCTGGACTGGAAGAGGAGCAGCCGGGACAGAATGCGGCACCCCGACCGGGACTAGAACCCGCGGTACCTAGCTTTAACAACGTCGGCATTTCCATCCAGTGCTAGCATCTCAGGTCTCCGGAACTCACCTTGGTCCTAGCCCATACTCCATTCTTGGTCTTTTTTAAAAAGATGTCTTTATTTGAAAGGCAGAGTTACAGAGAGAAAAAGAGGGAGAGACATAGAAATTCTTCAATAGCCTGGTTCGCCCCCCAAATGGCCACAATGGCCAAGGCCGGGCCAGGTTGGAGCCAGGAGCTCCATCTGGGCCTCCCAAGTGCGTGTGGGGACCCAGGTGCCTGGGCCATCCTCTGCTGCCTTCCCAGGCGCATTGGCAGGGAGCTGGCTGGGAAGTGGAGCAGCTGGGGCTCAAAAGGGTACCCATGTGGGCTGCTGGGTACCCCACTGCGCCACAATGCCAGCCCCCGTCTGTGTATTCTTGTATGTGTGGTTTAGGATATTAATGTGGGTGTCCCCCTCCCCCAGGTCTGCCTACGAAAGGCTTGGCGCCAGGGCTGTGCCACTGCGAGGTGGTGAGACCTCAAGGAGGCGGGGCCCAGAGGGAGGTCCATAGGTCACTGCGGGGTGGCCTCCCAAGGGAGTTCTCCCACGGGAGGCTGGGCTGGGCTGGGTCCAACCTTCGGCTCTGCACCTGGCTCCACTGGCCCGGCCGCACCCACTCAGTGCCCTCGCCCAGGGTCAGGGCACTGCACCCACCCCATCTTGGACTTGAACCACCTGAGCTGTCAGTGAAATAAATCTTTTGTCAAAATGAAATGAGGTAATACACCCTTTTCTCTTGGTACATTTAGTCATCTCAGATATTTCATTGCAGTAACAAACAAATAAACAAAAACTGTCCAATACACTTACTATCTGCCAGGCGCGAGGTTCTGGTAGGGGCTCCCATTTTACAGAGGAGGAAACTGAGGCACAGAGGGGCTTTGCAGGCACCATGTGAGACGTGCCAGAGTTGGGTCTCAGTCCTGAGCTCTTAACCATTTGACTGTTGACCGACTCAAAGGTCTCCTTTAAAAAACAAACAACAGGCCGGCGCTGTGGTGTAGTGGGTAAAGCCGCCACCTGCAGTGCCAGCATCCCATATGGGCACTGGTTCAAGTCCCAGCTGCTCTACTTCCGATCCAGCTCTCTGCTGTGGCCTGGGAAAGCAGTAGAAGATGGCCCAAGTCCTTGGGCCCCTGTACCCGTGTGGGAGACCCAGAAGAAGCCCCTGGCTCCTGGCTTCGGATCGGCGCAGCTCCAGCCATTGCAGTCAATTGGGGAGTGAACCAGCGGATTGTGTAACGCTTACTTTCAAATAAATAAATAAATCTCTAAAAAATACAAAGAAAAAAACTTTCTTTAATTCTTTCTCCAGCAATATAATTTTCCGCTGGGACTTAGTTTAAAAACCGTTAGATATTCGCTGAGTTGAAGCCACGTTGCATTGGCATCCTGTGGTGCCCTGGGGCCTTACACGCCACCTGGTTAGCCAGGAGGGTATTGGCCTGGTCACCATCACCCTGAGGCCCTCCTCTCTCACCTCCACTTTGGTGTCCGAGTGCTGGGACTCGTCCTCCGCTCTCACACGCCGGGGCAATGTGTCCTGCCAGCCGGAGCAGGCTCTGCTGTGCGCTCGTTACGCGTCATCCGGATCGTTGATATCCCTGCCTCACATTACCATCCCAGGTTTCCAGGACTTGACCTTGTTCCTGTCCACAGTCATACCCTGACTCCAGCCTGGCGGTTAAGACGCCCACATCCTGTCCCACGTCAGAGTGCCCAGCTCTGATCTTGAGAGCGGCTTCCTGCTGAGGCAGACCCTGGGGGCGGCAGGGATGGCTGAGGTGGGTCCCTGCCACTCACATGGGCGCTCTTGCTTGGAGCTGGCTTTAGCCCCGCCCAGCTCTGGCTGTTACAGACCTTTGGGGAGTGAACCAAGGGCTGGAAGATTTCTCTCATCTCTCCCTCTCTCACTGTCACTCTACCTTTCAAATAAAGGAAATAAATATTTAGGGGCCGGCACTGTGGCACAGCGAGTTAATGCCCTGGCCTAAAGTGCCGGCATCCCATATGCGCGCCGGTTCAAGACTCCACTTCCCATCCAGCTCCCTGCTGTGCCCTGGAAAGCAGTGGAGGATGGCCCAAGTCCTTGGGCCCCTGCACCTGCATGAGAGACCTGGAGGAAGCTCCTGGCTCCTGGCTTTGGATCAGCCCATGCAGGGTCTGAGTCCACCCGTACAGGATGGACTGGGTCCGAGGAAAGGTGAGTGCGCCGCTGGCCCGTTCCCCAGCCTCCTGATCCCGGAGACAATCAGACACAGTGGGGAGCCAAGTCTAGCAAGGACTCATTTATTCCATGCGAAACCGAACCTTTTATAGCACAAAACTGCAGAGTCATTGGGGCAGGACTAAGGAACAACCAATCACTTAAACAGTCACCTTACGGGGGGATTTCTATAGGACTAGCCATATGTCTATACACTTGTTACTAGTTTTGTTACCTCCCCTGATGTTGCGCAGCCAATCAGTTTTAGTGGTAAACAACTTTGGATTCCGCCCACCATCTTACTTTCTTTCGGCACCATCTTTGAATTGCTTCGTGTAACTAATTTCCCACATAAGCCCAGCTCTGGCCATTGCGACCATCTGGGGAGTGAACCATCGGATGGAAGGCCTCTCTCTCTCTCTCTGCCTCTCCTCTCTCTGTGTATCTCTGACTTTCAAATAAATACATAAGTCTTTAAAAATAAATATTTAAAAACAATACAAATGCAAAAAAAATCTAGGCATAGTTTTAGAAAATATATTTAAAAAAAAAAGTTTCGTGATGGCTCCGCTAGTCAGGATTCTTGGAGAACCAACAAAACCCGCTGTGCCTAACTAACTGGGAGAAAGGGGACCAATTCATGGGCAGAGGACAGACATTTAACATATAGATAAAGAGCTGAGGGGAATGGCGAGTACCAAAAGCCTGTCTTAAAAATGACACACAGGGGCCTGTGATGATTCCTGGTTCAAGTCCCTGCCACTCTGCTTCTGATCCAGCACCCTAATGCCCATGGCAGGCCACAGACGGTGGCCCAAGTCCTTGGGCCGCAACACCCACGTGGAAGACTCCGATGGAGTGCCTGGCTCCTGGCTCCTGGCTCTGGCCCGAGCCCAGCCCTAGCTGTCTTGTGCATATGGGGCGTGAACCAGCGAGAACCTCTCTGCCACTTCTCTGATTGATTGTGCCTGATTTGTAAAGAACTCATAAAGAATAGCAGGAATGGGACCGGTGCTGTGGCCTAGCAGGTAAAGCCGCCATGGGTAGAGCCGCCGGCTGCAGTGCCAGCATCCCATATGGGCGCCAGTTCCAGTCCTGGTTCCACTTCTGACCCAGCTCCCTGCTGTGGCCTGGGAAAGCAGAAGATGGCCCAAGTGCTTCGGCTCCCGCATCCATGTTGGAGACCTGGAGGAAGCTCCTGGCTCCTGATTGGCCCAGCCCCAGCAGTTGTGGCCATTTGCGGAGTGAACCAGCAGATGGAAGCGCTCGCTCTCTCTCTCTCTCTTTCTGAAATCCTGACTTCCAAATAAATTGAACTCATCCTCACTTCCCTTGCACCTGCAGCCTCCTCCGGGGTTCCCGCCTAGCGGCTCTTCCAGCCTGAAACCCAGGACGGCACCTTCCTCCACTCTCTGGCCCTTTCTCCCCCGTGGGTTTTATTTGCTTCAGGGTCACGGCCACGCGCTTAGTCCCCCCGGCACTGGAGGTGCTTCCTCCAGCCTTCCCAGTCTCCCCTGTCCTAGCCAAGCCACTTCCAGCCAGTTCCCAGGGCTGGGAACCTGACCACGCCCCCCACGTCGCTGGATTTCAGTTCCTGCTTCAGCCTCCGGCTCACCTGCGCTGAGAGCAGTGGTTCTGGCTCACCTGGGAATGAGGGTTCCTGGGCTGCCTGGGCCTCTGGCGTCCACCCCGGGAGGAGCCCAGGCAGCCCAGCTCCCTCTGCTGCTAGTTTCCACGTGGGCAAAAACCACGCTGGCCTTGTTCCCTGCCGTGGGGCCAGTGCTCAGCAGGGTAAGGAGCGAAGGAAACGTGTTTTTGTGAGCTCAGAGGGCCTGGGAAGTAGCCAGCTCCCATTTTAACGACGGCTTTTACTTATTTGAAAGGTAGAGAGGCAGAATGAGAGGTCTCTCACCCTCTAGGTCATTGCCCCAGATAACCACAACAGTCAGAGCTGGGCCAGGCAGAAGCCGAGAGCCAGGAGCTCCTGGCTCCCGTGTGGGTGGCAGGAGCCCAGGTACCTGCCGCTTTGCCGGGTGCGCACAAGCAGGGAGCTGAAATTGGAAGCAGAGATGGGGCTTGAACCCGGGCACTCTGCTATGGGACCCGGGCGTCCCACGTAGTGTCTCAACCTCTGAGCCAAACAACCACACCCCCAGACCCATTTCTGCAGAAAAGTGATTGTTTGCTCGATGACTGATACGCAAACCTCTTTCCTGAACCATCTAGACTCTACCAGGAGCTGGGGAAACCCTACCCCAGGACAGGCTCTGTGGCTTCTGACAACCGTGTTCTGTGTAAATCCCTCAACTGGGCATTACAGCGCTGTTTCTAGAACTTTCTGTGTGGTCCACACCAACTCCCCGAGACGTCTTCACTACCCCTCTTCGTGGATGGAGCCACACAAAGCACTGTGGCTAAAAACAAGCTGAGGGGCCCACCTTGTGGCATAACTGGTTGAGCCGCTGCCTTGATGCCTGCATCCCATTAGGGCACCGGTTCGAAACCCGGCTGCTCCACTTCTGATCCAGCTCCCTGATAATGCGTCTGAGAAAGCAGTGGGAGATGGCCCAAGTGCTTGGGCCCCTGCACCCACGCGAGCCCCAGATGGAGCTCCTGGCTTTGGCTATTGCACCCATCTGGGAGTGAACCAGCGGATGGAAGATCTCTCTCTCTCCCCCTACCTCTGTAACCCTGCCTTTCAAATCAAATACATACATCTTTAAAAAATAAATAATCTTTTTAAAACAAACAAAAAGTTGTGGCTGGTCTCGCTAGGCCAGTGCTTACTGTGAGGGCCAGATCACGCAGAACACGGTTTACACACACGAACGGGCTGTCCGGATCCTGTGTGTGCCTCCTGGTGCCCAGTCAGTGCAGCCCACGGAGGTTTATCTTCCTGTTCCGCAGAACCCACTTAGGATGGAGTGAGAGAGGCTGCAGAGATGGGCAGGGCCCACGTTTCCCCCTGGGACTCCGACGTCTCCCCTCTGAGCTGCTTGGCGGAACCTCCGATCCCCCCGGGTCCATCAGCAGCACAAATACAAGGGCACTTTGGGAAGCTTGTAGAGAGCGGGATTAAAAAGCAAGTCTAGGGAGGACATTTGGTGGTCAAGAGGCCACTGAGGACACCTGCACCCTGCAGCAGGTGCCTGGGTCTGGGTCTCGCCCACCCACCCCCACCCCCTTTTTAAAAGATGTATTTGAAAGGCAGAGTGGTGAGGGGGAAAGAGATCTTCCATCTGCTTGCTCCCTCCCCAGATGGCCACAGTGGCTGGGGCTGGGCCAAGCACACGCCTAGAACTCCATCCAGGTGGCCCACGTGGGTGCAGGGGCCCAAGCACCATCTTCTGCTGCTTCCCAAGGAGCATTAGCAGGGAGCTGGATTGGAAGTGGAGCAGCCGGGACTCGAACCGCTGCTCCACAAGGGGCTGCTGGCGTGGTGGGTGGCAGCTCCACTCACTCTGCCACAATGCAGGCCCTCTGGCGCCACGTCCGACCCTAGCTCTCTGCCACTGCGCACCCCAGGAGGCTCAAATACGCGGGTCCCTGCCACTCACAGGGGAGACCTGGATGGAGCTCCTGGCTTCCTGGCTCTGGCCTGACCCGGCCCTGGCTGTTGGTGAGTGTTTGGTGAGTGAACTAGCAGATGGACGAGTTCTGTCTCTCTGCCTTTCAAATAAGATTAAAAAAAAATGTTCATTTTGGTGCAAAAAAATATTTGAAATCCAGGCATACAAGGATTCTCCCAGTTGTCCATGAAAAATATGTATTATGAAAAACAATGCAAATTTCGATTCCCCCCCCCACCAACATAAACTCCTTCTTGTATTCCACTTTTCCACAAACCTCTTGATAACCTCTCCCAAGAGCCCTGGGTCAAAGGCTCGGGCTTGAGCGCCTCTCCAGCCGAGACCCCCCAGACCTCCAGCCAAGAGCCAGGGAGGAAGAAACTAGTTAGCTTGTTTATTTTCCTCGGAAAGTTACAAGGTTACTTATCAACAGAGTGAACCGTCCAGGGCAGAGAAATCCAGTGGCTTCTCTGTGTGTGTGGGGGGGGCGTCCCCGGGAACCAGGCTTCGGGGGGGAGGGGTCCTCCACCTCCGAGGCCTCCCTTGGCCCCTTCCCAGGTTCAATGGCCAAGACACGGGGCACAGAGCCCGGCCTGGCCTCTGCACCGGCTTTCAGCCCGGGTCAGGTGGCAGCTGGGGGTGGGGACACCCAGGCTCAGTCTCTAGCTAGTGCGGGTGGGGGCCTGGCTCCTGGGAGCCCACCAGTCCCCTGCCACCTTCCAGGCAGGCCCTCCGGGACGTTCTGGGAGGACGCCCAGGGGCTCCCGGCCCCGGCTCTGGCCTTCCTTCCCCGACGTCATCATCCAGGCCTGCCCTCCCCGGAAGTGCGCGTCTTCCCGGCCGCCTTGTCTTTGTGTTAAGAACAACAATACTCTCCGTGGGACTGTGCTTTGCTCTTTTTTTTTTTTTTTCATCCCTGCCTAAGGAACACGTCAACAGGTGCAGTTCTGCTGGTCGATCTGCTTCCGGCAGGGTTCCATGGTGACCGCGACGCCCACGCCGCTCCGGCCGGATGTCATGCGGGTCACCTCGCTCCAGGTGTCTGTGTCTGGGTCGTAACACTCCACGCTGTCCAGGAACGTGTGCCCGTCGTAGCCTCCTGGGGGGAGAACGGGGCGGGGGGGGCGGGGAGGGTGGTCACAGGGCCTTGGCGTCCCCGGGGACAGAAGGCAGAGGAGGCAAGCGGACGCGAAGGGGCTGCGCGGCCGCCGGGGCCTCACCGAGGACGTAGATCTTCCCCTGGTGCACAGTGACCCCCAGCGCGCTCCGCCGATGCTTCATGGGGGCTACGAAGCTCCAGGTTTCCGTCTCCACGTCGTAGCGCTCCACGCTGTTGAGTTGGTCCTGCCCGTCGTAGCCCCCCGCTGCGTAAATGCAGCTGTGCAGCGCGCAGACCCCTAGACCGCAGCACGCACGGAGCGTCACTCCGGGGCCGCGGGCTCGGGGACCCCAGCCGCCACCTGCCCTCTCTCTCCTCTCCCGTTCCCCCGAGGGAGGCCTTCGGAAACAACGCCAGGAGAGAGGGAGAGGGAGCGAGCCACGGGGCTGAGGGCTGAAGAGGGACGTCTCACCCATGCCTGGCCGAGCATCCCCCCTGGTGGATGGAGGCGGGGTCTTCCTGGCCGCCCCACTCCCCGCGGCCCCCGCCCACCTGCCCCGCTTCGGATGGTGTTCATGGGGGTGATCATGCGCCACTCGTTCCTCTCCGGGTAGTAGCACTCGACCGAGTTAAGGCGGTTCGTCCCGTCGAAGCCCCCCACGGCATAGAGCAGGCGGTTGAGGACGGCCACGCCCACCCCGATCCTTCGGGTCAGCATCGGGGACACCAGGTGCCACTCGTCCCGCTCCGGCTCGTACCTGCAAAGGGCATAGGAACGGTGCTGACCCCAGCCCCACCGCAGACCCTGCTGGAACTTCCCAGGGGCCCCCACGCCACACCTTCTCCACCGCATCAAACTCAAAATTACTGCCCCGGGAGCCACCAGCAGCTCCATTTCCCAGATGGGAACACTGAGGCTCACGGCCATCCATTGTTCAAGGCCACACCCTTGTCTCTTGGACCCCAGTGGACCCCCTCAAGCCTCTCCCGGGCCCCGCACTTGAGTGTTAAGGGGTGACTTTGTCAGAGCTCTCCACCCGCCCCACCTCGGGGAGGGGGCAGGTGGTCCCCACTGCTGTCCTCTGCTTCATATGAAAGCAAGGGAGCTTGGGCAGCTGGGGTCTGGCTCCTGTAACCCCCCCATACAGCGACGAGGCTACCGCCTGGGATGCTTTTCTCAAAGGTGTGACGGTCAAAGACGGGGTCGCCAAAGTTCCCGGGCGGCCCGGGCGCTCTTGGAGTTCATACCTGTGTTCCTGGAGTAATTTATAGTGTCCCTTTCCTTCTCCAAAGTGGCTGAGACTGATGACCATCCCACCATCCTATTCACAGACCACACACATTAGAAGCCTCTAGGGCGCTGGTTTAAAATTCCCGCTGGCCAGCTCCAAAACCCGATGCCAGGCTTCCGACGCTGCCCAGAGCAGCCGGCTGGGGACTCTGCCTTGTGTTACAACAAGCTCTCCGGGGGAGAGCCGTATCCAGAGACCACACTTCCGGGGGGGAGGGGGAGAAAGTGGGGGGGTGGAAACCCCACAATGGCCAGTCTCTCAAGGACAGGGTCTCTGTGCACAGCCGAGGGAACCGACAATCGGGGGGCAGATGGCGATGAGGTGCTAAGGTGGTGACGTAATCAGCTTGTTGGGGGTTGAGCATCCCCAATCCAAAAACTGCCAGAAAAAAATTCCAAAGACACCAAAACTTTCCGAGGGTGACCAACTGGATGTCGCAAATGGAATATTCCACACCTGACCTCGGGTTAACAGGCATGGGTGCGCTAAAACTACCCTACACGATGGATTGCCTTTGAACTTTGTGTGTAAGGTATGCGTGAAATAGAAATGAACCTCAGGTTTAAAATCCACACACACACACACAAAATAATCCCAAGCACATCCGGGTCCCCAGCGTTTCAGATAAGGGGCGCTCAACTCATAGAACTTTGGACAAACAAATTGGCAGCCGGCGTAAGCAGCTCCCAGCCCCCTGAAGGGAGGCGGCGGAGCAGGGCACTGGACGTGGGGGGTGGGGACCCCGGGAGAGCCGCGCCGCTCACCTCTCCACGCTGTTGTGGTGGATGCAGCCGTGGGAGCCGCCCACCGCGTAGATGTGCCCGTCTATGACCCCGACCCCGATGCGGTTGCGGGGCACGCTCATGGAGGCGCAGGGCGACCACTGGTTGGTCATGGGGTTGTAGCAGTCCAGGGCGCTGGAGTCCGTGTTGCCGTCGGGGGAGTTGTTCCGGCCGCCCACGGCGTAGAGCAGCCCGCCCACCACGCAGCCCGCCAGGCCGCTCCGCGGCACCTGCAAGTCCGCCAGGCGCAGCCAGGTGCCGTCGCTGGGGTTGTAGGCCTCCAGGTAGCTGAGGGACTGGCGGAAGTAGCCGCCGGCCGTGTAGATGAGCCGGCCCACCTTGGGCGCGCGGCAGGGCATCACCTGCGTGGGCTTGTGCAGGGTGAGCTCCTGGAAGATCTTCACCAGGTAGTCCTTGCAGCGCGAGTCCGACTGCAGGATCTCGCACTTCTGCAGCTGCATCTGCAGGAAGTGCGGCGTGAGCGAGTGGCAGCGCACGGCGCGCAGCAGCGCCTGCACGTAGAAGCGCCGCTGCTCGCAGTCGTACTTGACCCAGTTGATGCAGGCGTGGAAGACCTCGGACTCGCAGCGCACGTTCAGGTCGTCGCGGCTGATGAGGGTCACCAGCTGGCAGTGGGACAGGTTGAAGAACTCCTCCTGCTTGGCCACCTGCAGAGGGCGGCAGGGGGCGGGTGGGGGCGGCGCTGACGCCTGTGCGGCTCCCCTGCCCCTCACCCAGCCAGGGCCAAGGTCAAGTTACTTAATGCCATCTGACAGCCTCAGATGCCTCATCGGTAAAAGCGGGTTTGAAAAGTATGAGCCTTTTTTTGGGGGGGGGGCTTATTTTTTTATTTATTTGAAAAGCAGAAGAGAGAAAGAAAAGGGGCTGGTGTGTGGCACAGCTGGTAAAGCCACCTCCTGCCATGCCAAGCATCCCACATGAGCCCCAGTTCCAGTCCCGGCTGCTCCGCTTCCGATCCAGCGCCCTGCTGATGCGCCTGGGAAAGCAGCAGAAGATGGCCCAAGTGCTTGGGCCCCTGCCACCCACGTGGGAGACCCGGATGGAGCTCCTGGCTCCTGGCTGCTCCCAGCTTCGGCCTGGGTTGCAGCCATTTGGGAAGTGAATAGATGATCTCTCTCTAATTGCCTTTCAACTAAGTAAATAAATAAACCTTTAAAACAAAAAAAGTCAAAATGTTGGCCCCATGACTTTTTAGTGGTGACCTTGGGGAAACTTCTGAAACGCCTCCAGGCCTTATTTGTTCTCCTCTGTGAAATGGGGATTGTATGAGTAGCCAAGTCAGGGCCCAGACAAATCTTGCTTGCCAGGCACCTGGTTTTTGTTTGTTTGTTTGTTTTTGTTTGTTTTTTGACAGGCAGAATGGACAGTGAGAGAGACAGAGGGAAAGGTTTTCCTTTGCCGTTGGTTCACCCTCCAATGGCCACTGCAGCCAGTGCACTGCGCTGATCCGAAGCCAGGAGCCAGGTGCTTCTCCTCGTCTCCCATGGGGTGCAGGGCCCAAGCACTTGGGCCATCCTCCACTGCACTCCTGGGCCACAGCAGAGAGCTGGCCTGGAAGAGGGGCAACCAGGACAGAATCCGGTGCCCCAACCGGGACTAGAACCTGGGGTGCCAGCGCCGCAGGTGGAGAATTAGCCTAGTGAGCAGCTGCGCCGGCCCAGGCACCTGTTTTTATGAACACTTTTGGTTCTGGTAACCCAGGCTCACACAGTCCCAAGGAAGAAACACAGTACGGGTGAACGGGAGGCACCTGCTTGCTGGCCCACCCAGTGGACGCCAAGAACCCCAGAGCTAATTCTCCTTGGGGTTATCTGGCCAACCCCGCATGTAACGGAGTGCAAGAGAGAAAAAAAGACCAGGGTAGCGGCCACCCCAACCTGTCCCAGCCGCCAGAGGAAGACGGAGAACGTCTGGACGCATTCTCCAAGGCAGGGGGCTCCCTCAGACGTGGGGCCAGGGACACAGCCCTGTGCGCAGCCACGCGCCACACTTCCTCCAGGACGGCTGGGCTGAGTCAGTGAGCCACAGGGTGCCAGTCACGCAGAGCGGGCACTGAGCACCCCACCCCAAGTGTTTAGGAACAGAAGTGCTGGCCCCGGAGGGCACAGCGCTGGGACGCAGCAGGTTGATGCAGGCATCCCAGACAAGCACCGGCTGGAGTCCCGGCTGCTCCAGGTCCCATCCAGCTCCCTGCAGATGCGCCTGGGAAAGCAGCAGGGGACGGCCCAAGTGTTGGGGCCCTGCACCCACGTGGGGGACCCGGATGGAGCTCCTGGTTCCTGGCTTTGGCCTGGTCCAGTCCTGGCTGTTGGGGCCATTTGGGGAGTGAAGCAGTGGACAAAAGATCACTCTCCTCTCTCTATCCTCTCCTCTCTCTGTAACTCTCTATTTCAAGTAAATAATGTAAAATTTTTAAGTGTTTGGGATTTGGATTCTTTTGTGGGTTTTGGGATATCTTCGTATACACAGCAAGGAAACTTAGGGATAGGACGCAAGTGCAAACACCAAATTCACTTATACCAGCGTTCTTCCGAAAGTTTGTATGGGGGTGGGGGGATGGGTTTAAAAGATAAGCTTATTTTGGTGCAAAAATATTTTGAAATCAGGGCCGGCGCCATGGCTCACTTGGTTAATCCTCTGCCTGCAGCGCTGGCATACCATATGGGTGCTGGGTTCTAGTCCCGGTTGCCCCTCTTCCAGTCCAGCTCTCTGCTGTGGCCCGGAAGTGGAGTGGAGGATGGCCCAAGCCCTTGGGCCCTGCACCTCATGGGAGACCAGGAGGAAGCACTTGGCTCCTGTCTTCGGATTGGCACAGCGCTCCTGGCGCATAGTGACCATTTGGGGTGTGAACCAATGGAAGGAAAACCTTTCTCTCTGTCTCTCTCTCACTGTCTAACTCTACCTGTCAAATAAAATATTTTGAAATCCATGCCCGGTTTTTCCCTAACACGTATCCCCTGTGACGTTCTTGAAGACGCCTGGGTACGCATGCGCCCTGAAGGTAACTTCATGCATGGTTTTTAGCGAGGCCAGGCGCAGAACTTGCCACTGGTGGCATCGTGTCACCACTCGGAAAAGTTTCAGATTCTGGAGCATTTTGAATCCGGAATGTCAGATCACGGACGTTCCGGCTGTGCCTGGCATCCCAGAGATGCAACCTCAGAACTAGGGCTTAGGACAGTGCCCTTTTGGGGGGGAAAAAAAAAAAAAGGAGCCCTCGAGTTATTTTCTCTTTGACAACTTCCTCCACGAGAGAAACAAAAACGAAACCAAACCCTGCACGATAACAAGGTTGTGGGGACCAGAGAGAAGGGGACTAGGGTCAGACGGGCAGCCAGCAGCCTGTCTTCGCTGTCCAGGAAGGATCTGCTGAGCAGCGCTTGGCCGCGGTCACGGTCACTGCCTTCTGCCCCTACCTTTGACCCCAGGGAAACCAGGGAGCTCAGAGACCCAGAGAGGAGTCACTGCCCTGGTGGTCAGAAGTGTGGACGGGGGCCCTCGTTCCTCCCCGGCTCCCCCATGGCGTCTCCCGGGGATCACGCCCTGAGGCGCGCCCCTCTGTCCCGAGCCCTCCCGCCTCCCCGCTTACCTCCCCAAAGTGCATGTAGATGTATTCGCGGGCGCGCTGGTGCAGCTCGGCGCAGCCGATCTGCTCGGCGAAGTTGGCGATGCCGATAGCGTTGCTGGGGTCCAGCTGCTGCACCAGGAAGTCGCTGCAGGCGCGGACGACGCTGTCGATCTGGTACATGACGGCGCCGTTCATGACGTGCAGCACGCACTTCTCACCCATGGAGATGGACGCCGTGTAGGCGAACTCGATGAGCCGCTCCATGACCTGGGGGTGGATGCCCTCGATGGACACCACCTCCATGCCCTGCTCCCGCAGCCCGTTGGTGAACATGGCCTTGAAGACCGGGCTGGACGAGGCCAGCACCACCTTGTGGGCCATGAACTGGGCGGCCGGCGTGTCCTCGTACTTGACCTGCAGCGTGACGTCACACAGCTGCTGGCTGAGCCGCAGCTCGTTCATGATCCCGAAGGCCTGCTTGGTGTGGTCCTCCAGCGTGTAGCTGAAGGTGCGGTTGCCATGCTGGGAGGGCGTCACCTCAGCCTTGCACTCCGTGGAGGCGAACATCACGGCGTCCCCCGCCCCCTCGGGGCGCTGTGACTGCTGGGGCAGGAATCGGCTGCAGGCCTCCGGCCCACTAGGCTCGGCTTCCGGCTCCATGAGGTTCCAAGTGACAAGGGACCACGCCGCCACGGACACTCAGGGGCCTGGAGGAGGGAGAGCACAGAGCTGGGGGCAGGGCAGGGGTCAAGCCAGCACCTGCCAGGCCCTCTTTCATAAGATAGAACCATTCCCAAAGTAAACCTGGTGAGGTGGGGGTCTGGTGGAGCTCCCTCCCTTCTCCTGGCCATACCCACCCAGGGGTCCACCCAGATCCTGCCCCCACCCCCAAAACCACGCAGGACCCCTCAACAGCCGGCAGGAGAGTCAGCTCCTGTCCACCCGCTTCTCTCCGGCTCACTCCATCCAGCCCTCCAGTTGCCCCCTCCCTTCCCCAGTCATGTCAAGTTCATTCTTTCGCTCAGCCCTGCAACATCTATTGAGCGCCTGCTGTGTCCCAGGCACTGTTGTGTCCTGGCCCACACCCCTCTGAGAAGGTGAGGTTGGCGCTGGGGCGGAGCGAGCGGCAAGGTCCGGTCAGGAGCTGAGCGACTCACAGAGGCTGAGGGCCAGCGCTTGAGTTTTGAAATCGGCGGCACCTGCAAGGCACTCCCCAAGTTCTGGGGCTCAGCCCAACGTCGCCTCCTTCTCGCCCCCCCCAACCTCCACCCCGGAGCTTCAAGGGGGCAGGGAGCCCCCTGCAGGTCAGCGCTGGGGGCCCCTCTCCTGTGTGTCCCCGCGTCCCGCCCGCGGCCTGGCACTGCGCAGGAGCCAGCGAGCCAGTGGCTGGCCGGCTGCCCACGCCACGGGGCCTGCCAGAGCCGCCCTCCTCCACCCTGCCCGGCGCGCCGCTCGGCCCCCTCTCCCCGTGCGAGGCCCCGGGCTGGCCTCTCGATCTCTGGCCAATCGGTCAACGGTGCCCCTGGGCACCAAGCACTTCCCCCCCCGCAGCGAAGCGACCAGTGGGGGACTGCGCATGCCCCGCCTGAGCCGCCACCAAGGCCTTGGAGAAGCGAGGAAGTGACCCCGCCGCGGCCTCTTGGCAGCCAAGCCCGGAGCGCGCACCCAGCCGTCGCCAACGCCCCGGGATCCCCGGGCTTTCGTCTGCGCTGCGCTCCCCTTCGTCTCCCTCCCGGCTTTTCCGTGCCTCTCCGGCCACCCCGGCAGGGGCGCCGTCCAACAAAACGATCGGACCCGGGCCGCGCCCTCCCGGGGCCTCCACGGGGCCGCGGGGAACTCGGAGGCGGCCCCAGGGCCCCGCGCCCCCGTTCCCGCGGCCCCCAGCCATGATCGCCGAGGCGCCCGAGGCCCGCGGCGCCCGCAGCCTGGGCACAGGCCGCCTCACTCACCCCGCCATGGTCGCGCTCCGGCTCCGCCTCCGCCGCCGGAGCCCGGGCGCCTCCATCGCTGCGCGCCGGGGGGAGGCGCGGAGCGCGCGTAGGTCACCATGACTAAGCAGAGCGCGGCGCCGGCCATGTCAGAATAAAAGTCCGCCACCCCCCACCCCACGCTCCGTGCGCCGCGGCTCCTGGCCCCGGGCGGCGTGGACAGGCCCCAGGCCGCGCCCCCGCCCCCGCCCGCGGTCGCCGGGTTGCGCAGCCCCGGCGCGGCGACCACAGCGCCAGCCACGGCGGGGCGGGGGATCGCGGCTCCGTTCGGCCGCGTGGGGCGTCGGAGCCCCGAGTTCGAGGCCCCGTTACGCGCCCCGGGATTCGCCGCCACCCCTGCCGGGTTCACTCACCTCCGTCCCACGGGGTGGGGAGGCACGGGGCACGATGGTGCCACCCGCGCGCCACGCTTCCGGGAAGCCCGAGGCGGGGTGGTGGGTGGGGAGCCGCGGCTCTGCGCGGGGTGGCTTCGGCCCTAACTTTGCTACTGGGGACCCGAGGGCGCCCCCGCCGCCTATGGGGGGCCTCGGCTCCGGGGCGGCGTGGCCAGCGGGGTCGCAGACGTCGGGTGGGGGGGTGGCCTCCGGACTCCCGGGAAGGAGGCGGGGAGAAGGCGCGGAGGGCGCGGCGGGGAAGGAGCTGCGATTCCCCGCCTCTTTCCCCGCAGGTGCCTTCGCGAGGGACCCGGCGTCTCGCAAGGGTGCAGGGCCGGCGGGGGGGGGGGGCAGGTCTCGCACCCCTCTCGCACCGTCCCTTCCATCTCGGCCAGGTTTCGTCGCTGGGGCTGCTGTGCGCGACCTGTTCTTTTTATCCACACAGTGCATGCCCGCTGGATCCAACCGCCTAGCTGGGTTCCTGTTGAGTTTATTTTTCAGTTATGCATGGAACCCACCTGCGGGGATTCGAACCCCCGACCCGCCTGCTGCTAACTCTGCACCCACAGAGCCTTGGTTTCTTCTTGGTTCCGTGATGGCGAGGACAAAAACGCTATTGCCAATTTTTCTCGGCATGGTTGCTCTTGATGACATGAAGTTAACTTTTCAACAGATGCATTTCAAGTTTGAAAAGTGGACAGGCCGAGGAGATGTTTGTCTAAGGAAAGGGTTCCTGGAGTCTCCGACGTGAAATCTGGGGGCATTTGATGCTCAGGCTCTGGGTCTGGGGTTGAACCGGACGGGGGTGGAGTGCTCCCCACTCCTGGGTGCGTGAAGCTGCAGTTCCGGGCATCTCCCGAGGGGGGCGCTCCAGCCGTGGCTGCAACCCACAGCCACTGACCTTTCTCCAAACCAAACCTGTAGAGATGTACCCAAGAGATATTCACAAACGAGCAAAAAAGTGTTGTGTGCACAGTCTTACGGCAGTACGACCTCTGTTGTGGCAAAGAATCGTAGCAACCTGCACGATGCTCTGTGGGCTTGGTAGGAAGTGGCAGGGGCTGGTGTTGGGGCAGTGGAGGTAAGCCACCATTTGGCACATTGGCCACCCTTATCAGAGTGCCTGCGCTTCCCACCCAGCTTCCTGCGAACGGTGTGGGAAGGCAGCAGGCGTGGCCCGAGGACTGGAGCCCCTGCCACCCACGGGAGAGATTGGGATGGGGTTCCTGACTCCTGGCTTCAGCCTGGCCCAGTGAGGGTGTTGCATCTGGAGAGTGACCCACATTAAGATGCCCATGTCCACACTGCTGCACATGGCTCCTCCTCCTCTTCGTCCTCCCCTCCTTCTCTTCTTCTTATTTATTTCTTTGAAAGCCAGAGTAACAGAGAGACAGAAGTAGAGATCTTTCATCTGCTGGTTCCATTCCCCAGATGGCGCCAACGGCCAGCGTCGAGCCAAGTCAAAGCCAGGAGCTTCATCCAGGTCTCCCACGTGGGTGGCGGGGCCCAAGTACCTGGGCCATCTTCCGCTGCTCTTCCCAGGCCTTCAGCAGGGAGCTGGAGTGGAAGTGGAGCAGCTGGGACTTGAACCGGTGCCACGTGGGATGCCAGCGTTGGCTCTGCCCCCTATCCCACAACGCCGGCCCCGGGGCTCCATCTCTGACCCCAGCCTCCTGCCAGTGTGGACCCTGGGAGACCTGAACTGGGTTCCTGGCTTCCAGCTTCAGTGTGGCCCGGTCCCAGCCATTGTGGGCACTTGGGGAGTGAACCAGAGCATGGGCGGTCTCTCTCTCTCTTTCTCTCTCTCTCTCTCTCCCTCTCTCTCTCTTCCCTCTCTCTCTCTCCCTCTCAAACAAACAGATAGACATTTTAAAATACACAAAGTGGCATCGCGACAGACACCAGAGAGCTCGCTCTGCCACGTGAGGACGCAGTAGGAAGGCGGACGCCAGCCAGCCAAGCAGAGGGCCCTGACCGGAACACAGCCGTGCCAGCACCCTGATCTGGGCCCATCCGACTCCCAGATCCGAGAGGAACACATCTCTGTGGTCAAGCCACCCAGGTATGACATCTGTCCTGGCAAACCAAGCCGACCAGGGCGGGAACACAGTGCAGACGTGTGGCTGGGGAACAGTCCCCCAAGAGACGCTGAAGAGGAGTGAGCAAAGCACAGGGCGCATGGGTGAAAAAGACAGCCGGTGCATTTACATCTCAGCAGATTCAGCCACAGAATAGTTCTGGAAGTTTCTCTGGGAACCCCAACACTGATGTCCATTCAAAAGGGGAACTGGGTGCTTTTTAATTTTATGTTTAGATTTTTTTTTTATTTATTCGAAAGGCAGAGTGACAGATGGGGAGACAGAGAGAGAGAAAGAGATCTTCCATTTGTTGGTCCACTCTCCCAATGCCCACAACAGCCGTGACTGGGCCAGGCCAAAATGAGGAGCCTGGAACTCTATCCGGGTCTCCCACATGAGTGGCAGGTGGCCAAGCACTTGGGCCATCCTCTGCTGCTTCCCCAGGCGCATTAGCAGGGGGCTGGAACCAGGACTAGAGCTGGCGCTCTGATAGGAGATGCTGGCATTCCAGGCTCTGGAGTGGGGAGAGAGAGGTCTTCCATCCACTGGTTCACTCCCCGGATGGCTGCAACAGCCAGAGCTGGGCCAGGCGGAAGCCAGGAACCAGGAGCTCCATCCAAGGCTCCCACGTGGGTGGCTGGCAGGGACCCAAATATTGGAGCCCTCACCTGCTGCCCCCCAGGGTGTGCGTTCCTGGGTAGCTGCCATCAGAGGCAACACAGTATTCAAACCCAGGCCATGGGCAGCTATGTCACGCGGGGGTCCCACGTGTTGTCCTAACGCCCGCCCCTCTGTGCGCTTTTTGTTTTTCATGAAAAAAAAAAAAAAAAGCTAAACATCTCCCACCACCAAATAACCACATCGCTGACTGGGGTGGCCTCGGGGGTCTCCCGGGAAGATTTGAGGACCCTTGATGCGGGCAGGAGTGTCAGGCAAAGGAGGGGATGTGGGCCAGTCCTGAGAGCGACCTGGGATCGCGGTCCCAGGCTGACAGCGTGGGTGTTCGGAAACCAGGTCAGTGCCCGCTGAGTGTGGCCGCCAGGGGCAGTCCCAGACCCCCAGGCGGCCGACCTCTTCCTAGCGGCCTGCAGTTCCAAGTCCTACCGGAAGGCGGCGCACCGCGGGCTGAGCCCGAAGCCAGATGCCCCTTACCCGGGCCCTCTGGGCCAACTCAGCCATTCAGAGGTCAAGAATGCGCCTGGGGGCCCTGGCCAGCACATCCGAAGCCTTTTATGGGCACAGCGGGGGCGGGGCCTGGTATAGCCCCCAGGCAAGAACGCCTTGCGGGATCCTTCGGGGGAGAGCCTGGGGATACCAAGCCCAGTGGCCTGAGGCCTGACAGCCAGGGCAGGAACACTGGGGGAGGAATCCAGCTGTCAGATGGGGACAAGGAAACCTACCCTGGCAAAGGGGAACTGAAGCTGAGCCCTGGGCCAGCACCGTGAACTTGCATCGCTCTTTTTACTTAATTTGTATATTTTATCAACAAGCCGACACACAAAGCAGTCCTGTTGTCAGGTTTTGGCTGAGGCGCTGGGGCAATGTCCTCACACCTGATTCCCCAGCAGTCTGTCCCGGAGACCCCATTGTGCGCCTCCCGCGCGGGCCGCCGCTTGCAGAGGGCACTCGTGAGCTCCTGCACGGGGCAAGTCCTTCCATGACTTCCAGTCCACGCACAGCAAAAGCCAAGTCCTGCCTGCAGCCCACAAGGCCTTGCACAGTCTTCTGCCTCCTCTCCCAGGGCTGTCTCTCCTGGATCCCTGAAGCCTCGGGTCCTTTCGCACATGCTGGTCCGGCCTCCTGAGCCACCCTTCCCTCGTTCCCTCGGGTGTTCCCAGGACAGTTCACGTCACCTCAGCAGAGAGGCCTCCCCCAGGCCACCGCGGCATCCTTGTAGGTCACTGGGATCATCTCCATTATGCGGTCACTGTCATTGTCTATGTTTCCCCGGGCCGAAATGCTAATCCCACAAGGAATTATTATTATCGGTCTGTTCGGTCTGTTCGATGCTGTTGGGGTTGGTGTCAATAAACGCACGCCCCCCTGAGTCTTTTTCCTCCCTCCACCGCTGTGTTTTCTGCAAATTCCTGCATTCCGGCTTCCTGCTGCTGCTGCTGCTGCTGACCCTGGGAGGCTGGGTGCCCCGGCTGCAGCCCCAGCCCGGCCCCTGGGGGGGGGGGGGTGAAGCCGTGGCCGGACAGTCTCTGTGCCGCGCTCCCTGTCTCTGTCTCTCTGCCTTTCCAAAAAGAAAGACAATCTGTAGAACAGCTCCCGGGGTGGCAATGGCGGGCCGAGGTCACGAGTGTGCAGCTAGCTCCAGTGCCAGGGGCCTGGGGGCCATGGGCGCGCCGGGGCTGCCGGCGGAACCGCTGGTGTCCAGTGCATCCTGTTGGGGTGAGGAGCGCTCCGAACGGCTGGAGCTGACGTCCAGGCCCGAGGGCAGGCAGCGGCGCAGACCACCCGAAGCCCCGGCCACGCTCGGGGACTGCTGGGAGCCGCCCTGGCTTCGGCTACAGGGACGGCGGCCGCAGCAGAGGAGCCGAAGGAGCGCGTGGCGCAGGTCGCGGTTGGTGAGCGTGTAGATGATGGGGTTTAGAAGCGAGTTGGCCATGGCCAAACCCAGGAAGGGATCGGCCTGCAGCAGCACGGGACAGGCACGCGCCGGGCACGCCACGTCCAGCAGAAGCAGCAGGAAGAGAGGACCCCAGCAGGCCACGAAGGCCAGGAGCACCACGCTGAGCGTGCGCAGCAGCGCCAGGGAGCGAGGCGTTCGCCGGGCGCGGCTCGACGCGCCCCGGCCAGCCCTGGGTCGCGCCCGCAGGCGTCTGGCGTTGGCACGCACCTGGCAGTAGATGCGGGCGTAGAGCGCACAGATGGTGGCCAAGATGCCCACAAAGGCCAGCACGCAGAAAAGCACGTAGGCTTTGGCGTAGAGGGGCAGGACCGTGGAGCAGGCGTCCAGGCGACCCAGGCAGTTCCAGCCCAGCGCGGGCAGCAGCCCCAGGAGCAGCGACACGCCCCAGGCGGCCGCCGCCAGAGCCAGCGTGCGACCCCGACTGGCGGCCGGCGCGGGGCCCCGGCGCGCCATGGTGAGGTGGCGCTCCAGGGCGATGGCCAGGAGGCTCAGCACCGACGCGGCAAGCGCCACGAAGACACCGCCCTCACGCGCGAACCAGAGCGCAGGCGACAGTCGCAGCGTGAGCGGCCCCGACAGCAGGATGTTGGTGGCGTAGGCGGCGCCGGCCAGCAGGTCAGATAGCGTGAGGCTACCCAGGAGAAGGAACATGGGCGCGTGGAAGCGTGGGTGGCGCGCGAGCACGAGGAGCACGGCCAAGTTCTCCAGAACGATGAGCGCGCACACGGCCAGGCACACGGCGGCGTCGGCGCGCAGCCCCGCGCCAGGCTGGTAGCGCGCGCCGCGGAGCTTTCCGGTGTAGTTGTAATGCAGGACGATGACCTCGCTCACCGGTGCGGGTCGCAGCAGGCCGGGCTCCATGGGCCACCCGCCCCAAGGCTGCGGAGAGGCCGAGCCGCCGTCTTCCCCCGCGGCGCGCACCTGCGGAGGCCTGCGGAGGCAGGAAGCGAATGGGCCCGGGAGCTCTTGAGATTGGAGCCTTAACCCCCGCCCACCACCGTGCGCCCCTCACGCACACGGGGGCCTAAAGGGGGCGTCCATGGACCACACAACCTCGGCGGGGGGGGAGGAGGCAGGGTGACACCCGATCCCCCCAAAAAGGGACCCTTGGAACACACAAGCAAGGTTACCCTGAGACACGTTCACCACCAGACAAGTGTGTGAGCGGCTAGCCTAGTGGTTAGAACTTGTCCCCGCGCTGTGGCGCAGCTGATAAAGTCGTGGCCACATCCCATCTGGGCGCCAGTTCGAGTCCCTGCTGCTCCACTTCCGATCCAGCTCCCTGCTGATGAACCTGGGAAAGCAGAAGAAGATGGCCCGGGTGCTTGGGCCCCTGCACCCCCGTGGGAGACCCAGAAGAAGCTCCTGGCTGCTGGCCATTTGGGAAGTGAACCAGCGATAGAAAATCTCTCTCTGTATATAAATACAGTGACACCCAGACCCGGGCCCATATACAAGGGGAAAAACACACAGTCACACACCATCGCAGAAACACAAAAATACGTTCAGACATGGACACGGCGACACGGGTAAAGACACACAGAGACACGGCTTCACACGCAGTGGCACAGACCACAATTTCACAGCCGCTGCCCACATTCAGCCTGGGGCTCAGAGCCTCACACACACCCCAGGCCTCCTCCTGCGCAGACCCCTTCTTCCATGCAAAAGCGCCACCCCCAACCTACCCCCAATCCCCACCCCACCCTGCTCACACACACACACACACACACACACACACAACACCAGAAGACTGATGGATCTGCCCAGAGGCACAGACAGGCGCTCCCCAAGGGCCACACATGCCATTAAAATATAATGACACTTCCCATCCTGGCACTGCACCCTGTAATCCTCTCCACAACTCTCGCCGTAGCCCCAGTGTACAGATAAAGAAACTGAGACTAAAAGGAAAATTTTGTATAGAAGCAGAGGTAGGTCTTCAGGCTCCCACACGACACAGCCAGGCAGAAATGCTGCCCCAGCCACCGCGAGCCCCCAGACAGACAGACAGACAGACACACACACACACACACACACAAGGGCGCAGAGACACGGGTTCTGCGTTCTCTGATGTAGACACAGCTCGGCGTCTGCACCAACCCCCTTGCCCCAGCTTGCCTGGAAGGATTGAGGCAGCGAAACTTGCAGTGGTCGGGCCAGGAGCGGACGAGACTGGGGGATTCCAGTCCCGCCCGAGCTAACCTCCGGCTTTCCCCACCCTAATGGCCTCCAGGAAAGGGAAGTTGCGCCTTTCCAGACCCAGAAAAGTGGCCAAGGGACCCTCTCCGGGCCGAGCCGAGCCCGCGCCCCCAAGGACCCAGGGCTGCACACTCACCCTGCGCCCTGGTCGTGCGCGCCCCGCAGTCGCGCGCCTGGAGCCGAGTGAGCGGACACGGCTCCGGGGGGCGGGGCTGCAGCGGGGAGGCCAGGGGGCGGGTCCGCGACGCGCCGAGCCGGCGGTCGCAGGCAGTCGCCCCCTCCCTTTGGGGCCCGGGCACTGAGCCCGTGGCTGCCAGCCGGTGCCACCCGCCGCGGCACCGGAGATCGCCCCGGCGGCGACTGGCACCGGCGCGCCCTCAGTTCCCCCGTCCGAGCCTGGGCTGCCCTCCTAGGGGCGCTCCGTCGCGGTGGGAGACCCCGGGGACGAGCGAGTGGGTGGGTCCTTCCGTAGGGGCAGTCGCAGCCTGAGCCGCTTCCCACGCCGGCAGAGGGGTCCGGTCCGTCCTCCAGCGCCCCGGCGCGGGCTCCTCCCCGGTTCTCCGCCGTCTCCCAGTAGAATCCCTTAGGCTGCCCCGAAGGACGCCCAGTCGGCCCGCCAAGGGACCCCGAGGCGGCTCAGATTAGGAAGGGTCTTAGGCAGGGGGAGAGAGGGGTCCTGAGTCCTGGCCCTCCTCCCCGCACCCTGCCCCCAGCAGAGAGGGCTGGGCGGCTCCGCACACGGGCCCCTCCCCGTTTCCCCGTTCCCACCCCCGGCCTGGGGAGAGTGGAGGAGGGGCAGGTGCAGGCGGGATTCGGGTGGGAACTTTCCTGTCCCCAAATAAGGAGGGCCTGGCTCGGCTGGCGCCCTGGATCCCGCGTCCCCCTCCCCCCCATCCGACGTCTCTAACAATGCGATTCACCCATGTATTGTGTGTCTGGGCTGTGTCCTCCCCCTCGCCCTCACCGACGGTCAGCCTCAGGGGGACAGGGACGAGAGTTTGTCGTGAGCACAGCCGGTGCTCCGAACACGTCCGCTGAGCCAGCTCGATGAATGAGGGTCTCGCTTCCTCTGGGGGTGTCTGTCTGCTTCTCCCTGTCTATCTTTCCCACGCCTCTCCCAGGCAGCTGCTGGCCCCACACGATTCCCCCACCCACCCAATTTCCCGGAGCTTCCTGGCCAGGCCCAGCGCCCCTCCCCCAGCCTGGCGACCACAGCCTGGGACAGGGTGGGGGTGGGAGCTGCGGTCAGTCGCGACCTCCGCAGGGACAGCGCCCTTTGCTCCTGCCACCCCAGGCCCTGCCGGTGGGGGGAAGCCTGGGAGGGCTCCAGGAGCCTGAGGCTGAGGGTGGATGGTGGGAGGGGGGTGCTTCTGGGAGGAACCACTAAGGGTACTCGGTCGTTGGCCCGTGTAGCCCCTCGGGGATCCACACAGGTCGCGCCCCCAACTAGTCCCTTGGGGATCCCTGTGGCTCCCGCCTCCGCCTCCGCAGTTCCCCAAGCAGGCAGAACCCCTTCTGGGAGCTCTGACCAATGAAACTCACACACGGGGTGGGGGTGGGGGGCAGTCAGCCAATGCTGCGCATGGGGGCCATTAACCCTTCAGTACTGGTGCCCCTGTTACAGCCCTGCGGAGGCAGCAGCAGCCTGCAGGGCCTGGTAGCCAGCAGGCACCCAGTGACCTCCTTGTGCAAAGCCACACCCCAGGGGAGGGAGGCGGCTGCTTCACACCTCCCAGGCAGCCCTCTCACCTCTCACCAGCCCTGGGGGGCAGAGCGGGCTCTTCCGGAGCCACACATCCTGGCCCAGCACCCCAGCTCTGGCCACTTTCCCATGCATTGCAACCCCTGAGACACAGGGATCCCCAGGGCGCTGGAGGCTCTGGACCCTTGAGCTTGGGGACCAGCGCCTCTCCCCCAAAACCATCCTAGCTGGTCAGACCCCTTCCTGGCCCTGGCCCTGTTCTCCCCAAGGTCAATGGCACCGTGCAATCCCCATGCTCTTGCATTTCCTCAGCTGGTCTATTGGGTGTTCCTGCGAGCCCAGACGTTTAAAAGGTTAAGGGTTCTGAGCCTGGAGCCAGGCTCAGTCACGCTGGACCCCGGGCCAGGGCGGCCCCTTCTGAACCCCAGGAGCCTTATCTTGGAGCCAGTAATCACAGCACCCACAGTATCCAGTCGCAGGGTGGTTGTTGAAGATGAAAGACAAAATGGACCGGGGGTGGGGCTCCCAGCTTGTAGTGTAGCAGGTTAACCCACCGCCTGCAATGCCAGCATCCCAGATGAGTGCTGGTTTGAGTCCCGGCTGCTCCGCTTGGGATCCAGCTCCCTGCTAATGGCCTGGGAAAGCAGCCGAGGATGGCCCAGGTGCTTGGGCCCCTGCACCCACGTGGGAGACCTGAATGGAGCTCCAGGCTCCCAGCTTTGGCCTGGTCCAGCCACAGCTGTTGTGGCCATTTGAGAAATGACCAGATCTAACTCTGCCTTTCAAATCAATAAATTAAAAAAAGGGGGAAATGGGGAACAAAGCTGGGGCATGCAGTGGGAGCTCTTTCAATGTTAGCCCAGATAACTATTGGTCGCCCCTGTATTCTTGCCAGGGGATTAGAAGGGGTCTCGCAGCTCAGACACAACCGCCGCCCTGCCCCCGCCACCTCTCACCACCGATGGCCTGTAGGATCTCACTGTCCTGTGGCAGCTCCACAGCTCCCAGCCTGGAGCGTGCCTGGGCTAGCACACCTGCTGGGCTGGTTCTGCTGCCAGGGCCCTCGCCCACAGGGGCCGCCCCACCCGGTCTGCACCCACTCAGGCTGAGTGACATCTGTGTCTTGCAGAGGGAAAAAATGCGTCCCAAGGCTGCCACCGATCCCTGTGCCTCCTCAGCTGCCCTCCCCCCCCCCCCAGCACAGCACCGGGACTTGAATTTGGCTGCTGTGCACAGACGGAGCCCTGGAGCTCCAGAGTGGCTCAGATTGGAGGCCTGAGGGCCAGCGCCAGCTCATGGCCACAGGGTCCGCATGTCCCGCTCAGTGAGATATCTCCCTGACACAGCTCTCTACGCTGGGCAGACACACTCTGACAGGTACATTTGTTTCTCATCGGGGTATAGATAAACGAGGCAGAAAATCATGGACAGGCATTTAGCTCAAGGGGTTGAGACACCTGCATCCCACAGCGGAGCGCCTGGGTTTGATACCAGGCTCTGGGCTCCCGATTCCAGCTTCCTGCTCATGCGGACCCTGGGAGGCAGCGGGAGACGGCTCCAGTCATTGAGTTCCTGCCACTGACCATGTATAGGACCCCTGGATGGAGCTCCTGGCTCCTAACTCTCTCTGCCTAGCCCTGGCCATTGCAGACATTTGGGGGAGTGAACCAGTGAATGGGAGTGCTCACTTTCTCCCTCTCTCCCTCTCTCCCTCTCTCTCTGCCTCAGTCTCTCACATAAGTAAATAAAAATTGCAAATAATTATTGAAAGACAGTCTAGGGCTGAACAAGCCATCTGTGTGCCGTACTTCCTCTAATGTTATCGGTACAAACTCATGTTTCTTTGAATAGATAAGAAAATAAATCAGATATGTATGTCAATGTGCATTAGTCCACACAAACACACACACACACACACACACACACAGAGAGAGAGAGACACACACACACACACACACACACTCCGAATATGGTGCCTCTCCTGCGAAACCCTATGCTGGGATTGACTCCCCATGGTGAGATAGGAACAGAGGGAACAGACGGTTAGGCTCTGTCCTGAGTGGATTCATGGATTCGTGTGATGAATGGATCAAGGGGTTCAAGGTCATCTCCAGAGTAGGTCTGCTATGAAAGCAAGTTCGTCGGGGTCTCTCCCACGCTCCCTGTCTCCTGCGCCACCTCAAGTCTCTGCTATCAAGAGCGCCGTCACCCCGCGATGATTAGACGCCTGCATCCCATATCGGGGTGTCTGGGTTCGAGTCCAGGCTCCGTCCCTGACCCCAGATCCCTGCGGAGGCACACCCTGGAAGCAGCAGACCATGGCTCAAGTCTTTGGGTTTCTGCCACCCACATGGGAGACCTGTGTTGTCTCCCTGCCTCCTGGCTTCAGCCCCCATCCAGTCCTGGCCATTGTGGGCGTTTGGGGACTGAACCAGAGGACGGCCCCCGCCCCTCACTCTCTCAAATACGTCAATAAAATACTTGAAAGATGATTGTTTAATTTCTTTGAAGGTAAAACGAGACAGAGAGAGAAAGAGATTTTCCATCTGCTGGTTCACTCCCCAAGTGGTTGCAATGATTCAGGTTGGACCAGGATGAAGCCAGGAGCCAGGAACTCCATCTGGGTCTCCCACATGGGTGCAGGGGTCCAAGGACTTGGCGCATCTCACAGCTTTCCCAGGCGCATTAGCAGGGAGACGGATGGGAAGTGGAGCAGCCGGGACTCGAACCAGCGCCCTTATCATGGGATGTTAGCAATGTGGAGTGGATCGCCCCGCCCCCTCATCTGGCCCCAGCCTTGTTCCCAAGTTTCCTACCACTGGAGGCATAAACCGTGCGACCCTGGGCGGCGGGCTTCCCCGGCTCGGCTCAGCTTTGCGGGGTTTGTCCACACCGCCATGGACATCCATGCTGCCTCTCTCTTTGGAGCTGAATAGCACCAGGTTGCAACACCTTGCATTTGATTAGACTCTGCAAGGCTGTGTGACTGCGGAGGGGAGGAAAGGAACTTACGTCAGGGACCGGGACTGGGCAGGGCTCCTGTCGTCGGCCCCCCTCCCCCGCCCGGTGACGTCACCCTCCCACGAGTGGCTTCAATTACAGCACAGGTTAAACGCAGGCCAAAGAAGGGAGATGGCACTGAGCCCTGTGCAGGTGTGTCCGGGGCCGCGCCCTGCGGGGGCAGAGGAGGAGCCCCCCAGGACAGCCCCTCCAGGTGCCCCCCCACGCCTCTCCTCTTCCAGGCCCTGAGTCAGCATCCCCCCCCCCCAGTCCCCTCACACTTAGACATTCACTTCACAGGCTAGGCGGGAACAGCGGCTGGGGAGGGGATGGAGTCAGCACACATGAGGGCTGGAGGGAGGCTGGGAGGCCCGTGTGTGTTCAGGAAATTGAGATCAGCTCAGTAGGGCGTGAGCTTGCTTGCTTCAGGGTGTGCAAGGAGTAGAGAGGGAGGTGAGACTGAGGGGAGGTGAGACTGGGAGTAGGGCAAAAATCAGGTCTAGGCTGGCGTCGTGGATCAACAGGCTAATCCTCTGCCTGTGGCGCCGGCACACAGGGTTCTAGTCCCGGTCGGGGCGCCGGATACTGTCCTGGTTGCCCCTCTTCCAGGCCAGCTCTCTGCTGTGGCCCGGGAGTGCAGTGGAGGATGGCCCAGGTGCTTGGGCCCTGCACCCCATGGGGAGACCAGGAAAAGCACCTGGCACCTGGCTTTGGATCGGCACAGCGCGCCAGCTGTAGCGGCCATTTGGGGGTGAACCAATGGAAGGAAGACTTTTCTCTCTGCCTCTCTCTCTCTCACTGTCTAACTCTGCCTGTCCAAAAAAAAAAAAAAAAATCAGGTCTGGGTGGCTTCAAATGCAGTTCTCGGGTCTGGACACCTCCTTGCTGTGTGACAGCAGACAGCTTGTTTAACATCTCTGGGCTAAACCTCCCCACCCATAAAATGGAGACAAAAAGTCTCTTTCTTACAGTGATTTTCTGTGCAGAAATGTGGTCATTGGTAAAAAAAAAAAAATTTTAATTTAAAAAAAGTTTTTGCATGTTGCTTGTTCCATGTCATCAAGTACGATTTAAAAAAAAAAAAGTGCATTTATTTGAGAGGTAGAGTTGCAGAGAGAGAGAGAGAGAGAGATCTTCCAGCCGCTGGTTCACTCCCCAAATGGCCACAAAGGCCAGAGCTGGGCCAGGCTGAAGCCAGGAGCCAGGAGCCAGGAGCTTCTTCCGAGTCTCCCACACAGGTGCAGGGGCCCCAGGACTTGGGCCGTCTTCCACTGCTTTCCCAGGCCACCGCTGGATCGGAAGTGGAGAAGCCGGGACTTGAACCGGTGCCCACACGGGATGCTGGCACTGCATGCTGGGGTTTTATATTATTATTAGGGTGGGAAAGAAAGTGCTCCCATCCCCAGGTTCACTCTGAATGCAGTGACTGGGGACGGGCTGGGGCCATGGCTGCCAAGCGAGAACTCTACCCGGTCTCCCACGTGGGTGGCAGGGACCCAAGGACTTGGGCCATCACTGCTGCCCCCCAGGGTGCGCACGCGCAGGGAGCTGGGGTCAGGGGAATCCAGCCAGGTATTCCAAACCGTCTTCCCTTGCAGGCTGCCCACCTGCCCCAAGTATCGCTGATTTTTAGATGGTTGTACTGAGCTATAATCCCCATGCCTTAGCATTCGTCTATCTGAAGTTTGCAATTTGGGGCTGGCATTTGGTGCGCCAGCTAAGATGCCACTTGGGGGGGGGTGGCCGGTGTTGTGGTGCAGCAAGTTAAGCCCGTGCCTGCGACGCCAGCACCTCACAGGAGCGCCAGTTCGAATCCTGGCTGCTCCACTTCCGATCCAGCTCCCGGCTAACGTGCCTGGAAAAGCAATGGAAAATGCCCACGTACTTGGGCCCCTGCCACCACGTAGGAGACCTGGATGGAGCTCCAGGTTCCTAGTTTCAGCCTGACCCAACCCTGGCCACAGTGGCCATTTGGGAGGTGACCCTGCAGATGGAAGATCTCTCTCTCTCTTCCTCTCTCTCTCTTCCTCTCTCTTCCTCTCTCTCTCTCTCTCTTTCTCTCTCTCTCTCTCTTTCTCTCTCCCTCTCTCTCTCTCTCTCCCTCTCTCTTTCTTCCACTCTCTCTCTTCCTTTCTCTCTCTCTTCCACTCTCTCTCTCTCCCTCTCTCTCTTTCTCTCTCTTTCTTCCACTCTCTCTCTTCCTTTCTCTCTCTTCCTCTCTCTCTCTCCCTCTCTCTTCCTCTCTCTTTCTTCCACTCTCTCTCTCTTCCTCCTTCTCTCTTCCCCTCCCTCTCTCTCTTCCTCTCTCTCCCTCTCTCTCTCTTCCTCTCTCCCTCTTCCTCTCTCTTTCTTCCACTCTCTCTCTCTTCCTCTCTCTCTCTTCCACTCTCTCTTCCTCTTTCTCTCTCTCTACCTCTCTCTCTCTAGCTCTTTGTCACTCCGCCTTGCAAATAAATAAGAAGGAAGCAGCACCAGTGTCACTCTCTATGCTTGACCACCTTTCACTTCATCCACCTTCCTCCAGGTGGCAAAGGTTCAGCCCTGTGGACTCCCTGTGCCCACGCAGCCTCCGATCAACCCAGGGGTCCACCAGGGGGCCCAGGATCAAGTCTCATTGGCTCAGCTCCAATCTGATGTTGTAACCAACCAATCACCTCGCCTGGGGGACAGACTTATCTGATTGGCCTGGACCATGTGGACGTGGTCTTCCCGGCGTTGGTCGGAGCAGCTTCCTGTGACCCGTAAGCGGTTTCTAGATGAACTTCCAGCAGCCGAGACGGGAGAGCCACGGGGCAACAGAGAGGTCAGGAGTTCAGTTTAGGGTTGGCTGCGTTTGCCACGACTCCCAGCCCTCACGTGGTGTCCATGAGTCACTGGCTGGGTGTCTTACATTGTTGTCGTTGATGTAAAGATTGTTTGTGTATTTATTTGAAAGGCAGAGTGAGAGAGACGGAGCGACAGTGAGACAGACAGACAGACAGAGAGGTCTTCCATCACTGGTTCACTCCTCAAATGCCCGCAAGAACCAGGGCTGGGCCAGGCTAAAGCCAGGAGCTCTGTCGACGTCTCCCCCGTGGGTGCAGGGGCCCAAGGACTTGAGCCATGGTCCGCTGCTTTCCCAGGTACATCAGCAGGGAGCTGGATCAGAAGTGGGGCAGCCGGGACTCAAACCCGCACTCTGATGTGGGATGCAGAAGCTTAAACCGCTGCACCGTAACACCGGCCCCAGTCCCATTTTCCATGGGCTTTTCAAAGAGCTCCTCGTCCATGTCCTTCACCCCACCTCCAAGACCCCCCGGGCGAAGCCGACAACACCTGCCTGGTGCTTTCCTGTCACCCTGCACTTAGCAGGTGCACACAGCAGGTGCTCAGGATCCATGGGCCGAACTCACACATGGGAAAGAGCGTGAACTCAGCACACAATCTGGGTCTCCCACGTGGGAGGCAGAGGCCCGACTCCTGCCGCCTCCCAGGTGTCCGCATCACCAGGAAGCTGGAGCCAGGAGCCAGTGCCGGGAATCGAACACAGGTACTCCAATGTGGGACAAGACAGTCTTTTTGTTTTTTAAGTAAGCTCTATTTTTTTTTCAAGGATTTATTTATTTATTTTGAGAGGCAGAGTTACATACAGGGAGAGGGAAAGACAGAGAGAGAGAGAGAGAGGTCTCCCAACTGCTGGTTCATTCCCCAAATGGCCACAATGGCCAGGGCTGGGCCGATCTAAAGCCAGGAGCTTCTTCTGGGTCTCCCACATGAGTGCAGGGGCTCATGGACTTGGGCCATCTTCCACTGCTTTCCCAGGCCCGTTAGCAGGGAGCTGGATCAGAAGTGGAGCAGCCGGGATTCGAACCGGCACCCAAAAAGAGAGTCCTAATAAATGTGTTCACCTCTAGGCCAATGAAAGAGGAGTTTTGTAAAGTTTCAGCCAAAATGGAAACAATGAGTGGAGCTCCTTTCTAGAACATTCTATCATGGGCGTGTGGTCCAGCGGCTGCCGGGGAGGATGGCTTGGAGCGAGCAAGGGAAGTGCGAGCAGTAAAGTGCCGGGTCGTGAGAAAGCTTCTCCCCGCGTGTTTATGTTTGCTTCAGGAGTGTGTCATTTATTCCACAAGCGCTCAGCCTGGGAGACTTCGGGGCTGTGATTTATGTCACTGGGGGACGTGGGAACGGGGTGGAGACACACGGAAACATTTTTGGAATCACTGGGAGGCCCAGGCACACGGCAGTCAGTCACTAGGAGATTCTTGAATTCCACTCCGGTGCCATTTTGCTTTGGTGCCTCCGTTCACCAGAACATTGTCGATTTTTCTTTCTTTCTTTTTTTTTTTTTATAGATTTATTTATTTATTTGAAAGTCCGAGTTACACAGAGAGAGAAGGAGAGGCAGAGAGAGAGAGAGAGAGAGAGAAAGAGAGGTCTTCCATATGATGGTTCACTCCCCAGATGGCTGCAATGGCCGGAGCTGCACCAATCCGAAGCCAGGAGCCAGGAGCTCCATCTGGGTCGCCCACATGGGTGCAGCGGCCCAAGGACTTGGGCCATCCTCTGCTGCTTTCCCAGGCCACAGAAGGGAGCTGGATCTGAAGTGGAGCAGCCGGGACTAGAACTGGCGCCCATATGGGATGCGGGCACTGCAAGCCAGGGCATTAACCCTCTGTGCCACAGCGCCGGCCCCCCATGTCAATTTTTCAGCTTTATTGAGGTGCAATCGACATACAAGAAGCTGCATATATTTATAATGTTCCACTTCTGTCTCTTTTTAAAAAATATTTATTTATACGAGACATAGAGAAAGACAGAGAGACCCAGAACTCATTTGCCGACACACTCTTCAAATGCCCACCAGAGACGGGCTATGCCAAGCCAAAGCCGGAAGCCCGGACCTCAATCCGGGTCTCCCATGTGGGCGATAGCTAAGCCATCACCCGCTGCCTCCCAGGGTGTCCATTAGCAGGAAGCTTGGATTAGGGTAGAGCCAGGACTTGAACTCAGGTTCTCCCAAGTGAGGTGAATCTCTCTCTCTCTCTCAAAGATTTATTTTATTTATTTGAAAGACAGAATTACAGAGAGAGAGAGAGAGAGAGAGAGAGAGAGAGAGAGAGAGACTTTCATATGCTGGTTCACTCCACAAATGGACATAAACCAGGAGCCAGGAGCTTCTTCCAGGTCTCCCACATGGGTGCAGGAGCCCAAGCACTTGGGCCATCATCTACTGCTTCCCCAGGGCATAGCAGAGAGCTGAATTGGAAGTGGAGCAGCCGGGACTCGAATCGGCGTCCACATGGGATGCCGGCAATGAAGGCTGGGGCTTTAACCCACTGTGTCACAGCGCCGGCCCTGTGGGATGCGTCTCTTAATCAGTGTCTTAACTCCTGGGCCAGGTGCCTGTCCTGGTCAGCCTCCTGAACTGTAGCTGCTCTCGTGGCATCTGACTACTACGTTACAGAGGCTCCTGGCTTACAGTGTGGCAGCCTGGTCCACCTATCCTGCTGACAACATCGTAAGTGGAAAATGCATTGAGAGGCGGGCCTCGTGCTGCAGTGGGCTAGGCTACCACCTGGGACATCCACACCCCACACCGGAGGGCCTGGTTCCAGCCCCAGACACTCCGGGCTTCTGAGCCTTCTCCCTGCTAAGGCACCTTGGAGAGAGCAGGTGATGGCCCATGTGCTTGGGTCCCTGCGACCCCCGTGGGAGACCACGCTGGAGTCCCTGGCTCCTGGCTTTGGCTTAGTCTAACCCCAGTTGTTGCACACATTTGAGGAGTGGCCCAGTGGATGAATTCTCTTCTCTGTCTCTGTCATTCTGCCTTTCAAATTAATAAAGAAATCATTAAAAAATTTTTTTTTTGACAGGCAGAGTGGACAGTGAGAGAGAGAGACAAAGAGAAAGGTCTCCCTTTTTTTTTTTTTTTTTTGACAGGCAGAGTGGACAGTGAGAGAGAGAGACAGAGAGAAAGGTCTTCCTTTTGCCGTTGGTTCACCCTCCAATGGCCGCTGCGGTCGGCGCACCGCGCTCGTCCGATGGCAGGAGCCAGGAGCCAGGAGCCAGGAGCCAGGAGCCAGGAGCCAGGTGCTTTTCCTGGTCTCCCCATGGGGTGCAGGGCCCAAGCACCTGGGCCATCCTCCACTGCACTCCTGGGCCACAGCAGAGGGCTGGCCTGGAAGAGGGGCAACCGGGACAGAATCCGGTGCCCCGACCGGGACTAGAACCTGGTGTGCCGGCGCCGCAAGGCGGAGGATTAGCCTGTTGAGCCACGGCGCCGGCCGAGAAAGGTCTCCCTTTGCCATTGGTTCACCCTCCAATGGCCGCCGCGGCCGGCACACCGTGCTGATCCGAAGGCAGGAGCCAGGTGCTTCTCCTGGTCTCTGTGGGGTGCAGGGCCCAAGCACTTGGGCCATCCTCCACTGCACTCCCGGTCTACAGCAGAGAGCTGGCCTGGAAGAGGAGCAACCAGGACAGAATCCGGCGCCCTGACCAGGACTAGAACTGGGTGTGATGGTGCCGCTAGGCAGAGGATTAGCCTGTAGAGCCACAGTGCCGACCAAAGAAATCATTTTAAAAAATGTATTCGGGGCCAGTTGTGGTACAGTGGATTAAGCCTCTGCCTGCGACACCAGCATCCCATATGGGCCCAGGTTCGAGCCCCGGCTGCTCCACTTCGAATCCAGCTCTTGCCTATGGCCTGGAAAAGCAGCTGAAGATGGCCCAAGTGCTTGGGCCCCTGCACCGATGTGGGAGACCCCGATGGAGTTCTAGGCTTGTGGCTTCCAATTGGCCCAGCCCCAGTTGTTATGGCCATTTGGGGAATAAACCAAAACTTTCTCTCTTCTTAACTATCTTTCAAGAACATAAATTATTTTTAAAAATGCATTGACTTGTGCGCACTTCAGCAGCACATATACTAAAAATGCATCAGCTGCAGTGCTGGCATTGTGGCATAGTGGGCTAAGCCTCCACCTGCAGTGCCAGCATCCCATATGGGCACCGGTTTGAGTCCCAGCTGCTCCACTTCCAATCCAGCTCTCTGCTGTGGCCTGGGAAAGAAGTGGAAGATGGCCCAAGTCCTTGGGTCCCTGCACCCACGTGGGAGACCCGGAGGAAGCTCCTGGCTCCTGGCTTTGGATTGGTGCAGCTCCCACTGCTGCGGCCATCTGGGGAGTGAACCAGTGATGGAAGACCTCCTTTCTCTCTGTCTCTCTCTCCCTCTCTCTTCCTCTGCCTCTCTATAACTTTGCCTTTCAAGTAAATAAATAAATCTTTTAAAAAAAGATTCCCTTTCAAATAAATCAATCTTTCTTTAAAAAATAAAAAAGTAGATAATGGTAGCACCTGCCATCTAGGGCTATGCTGAGGATTAAATAATTTCAGGTAGTTAAAGACAGGAGACTAGGGGGCTGGGTGTAACAGCCAGGGCTGCTGAAGGCAGGAGCCAGGAGCTCCGTCTTTGCCTGCCACATGGATGGCGGGGACCCAAGTACCTCAGCCACCAACTGCTGCCTCCCAGGGTGCGCATGAGCAGGAAGCAGGAAGCAGGAGCCAGGATTCGAACCGAGATCCCGGCTTAACTGCTGAGCCAAATGCCCGCCCCTCAGTGGACGCTGGAAATAACAAGATCTGAAGAGGGGAAGGGGACGAGTGGCCCAGGCAGCTGTCATAGCCAGTGTGAAGGGCCTGAGGTGGCGCTGCTGAGCCTGTTCACGTTAAGAAAGCAGGCAGATGTGGGCGGAGGGAATCCAGTGAGAGTGGAAGCCAGCCAGGCAGGCGACGGTCCCTTTGCGCTTTCTCTTTAAAGTCTGCGCCCTCATCCTGGTCCTCATCTGGCTGAGGACAGAGCCACCCGTGGCCACCTGGCCTGTGACACACAGGCTCACCACGCTGCCATCGCGTGGTCTCCTCGTGGCTGAGCCCGAGCTGTCCTGCAACAGCCACGCTAAGCGCTTTCCTTACACGGATGAACTCACCCCCCTCTCCACACCGCCGTGATCAGATGCCTTTAAAACGTAGGCACTGCTTTATTGGGGTGTAACGGACATGTCACAAACCACACGCACCTCAAGTGAACAGGCCAGTGACTGGGGCAACCGTCACCCCCGAAAGCTCCCATGGGCTCTTGTTAGTCCCTCCCTGCCCCTCCTCCCCCACCCCAGACAACCACCCTCTGCTGCCACTCGCTAGAGTTAAGGGTGCATTTGCTTCAGGTTTTCCAAATTCTCTATTTATTTTTAAAAACGATTTTTAATAATTTATTTGACAGAGTTAACAGACAGTGAGAGAGGGACAGAGAGAAAGGTCTTCCTTCTGTTGGTTCACTCCCCAAATGGCCGCTACGGCCGGCGCTGCGCCGATCCGAAGCCAGGTCAGGTGCTTCTCCTGGTCTCTCATGCAGGTGCAGGGCCCAAGCACCTGGGCCATCCTCCACTGCCCTCCCGGGCCACAGCAGAGAGCTGCCCTGGAAGAGGAGCAACCGGGACTAGAACCGGTGCCCATATGGGATGCGGGCGCCGCAGGCGGAGGATTAACCAAGTGAGCCACGGCCCCGGCCCCCAAATTATCTATTTATTTGAGAGAGAGAGAGAGAGAGAGAGAGAGAGAGAGAGAGGCGTCTTCCATCTCCTGATTCACTCTCCAAATGTCTGCAGAAGCTGGGGCTGAGCCGGGTTCATCCAGGGAGTCAGGACTCCATCCGGGCCTCCCCCGTGGGCAGCAGGCATCTGAGCACTCGAGCCATTGCGCGCTGCCCCCCAGGGTGCGCACGTGCAGGAAGCTGGACTCGGGAGCAGAGCTGGGACTCCAACCCGGGCGCTCCAGTGCGGGCTCCTGGAGGCGTAAGGGTTAAGCCAGACACCAAACAGGACTACATCAGTCTCTCTTTCTCTCTGTAACTCCACTTCTGGATCGGACCTGGAGCAGCCAGGACTCGAACCGGCAATCAAGCACACGGGAGGCCAGCCACGCAGGCGGCGGGCTTAACCCGCTGTGCCACAGCGCTCGCCTCGAGTCTTATCATCATTTCACTTTCCACGAAGCCCTCCTCTAGATGACGCTGTATTTCCTCTGGTTTCCCAGAAAGAGCTCCGTAGCGTAGGTGCTTTTTTTTTGGGGGGGGGGGGGGCATCTGTCCCTGGGCAGAATCCTCACGAAGGAATTCGAGCCCCATTTTGCACAGGGAAAACACGGAGGCACAGACAGGCGTGGTTCGTGGGAGGGGGGTCACCATCAGATCCGGTCCCCAAAAGGTGGGTCTTCGGGTCGGTAGCCGGCGGAGCAGCGAGCGCCGCTAGCAGGTGCAGACTCACGCTGGGCCCCGCCCCCGCAGGGCCGCGGAGGGGGCGGGGCCAGGACGGCGCCGGGGCGTGGCCGTGCCTCTCTGGGGGCGGGGCGATGGGCGGGGCTTCCTGGTGCCGGCACCTCCGATAAGGACCTGCAGGGGCTCGCGCGCGCCTGGGCGATGCGATAGGGTGGGCGTGGAGGGCCTCGGGGACGCGCCGGGCTTTTAGGGTCCCCGCGCGGCGACCCCGAAAGACCGGGGCAGGGGACCCGGCGGGGGGCCGGGGCGGGGCGTGCGACGGGGTCACGCCCGCCTCCTTCCGGGGGCTCGGGCCGCAAAGATGGCGGCGGCGGCGCGCGCCGGCCCCGGGAGCAGGGGGGCGGGGGTCGAGTAGCGGGGCGCCCCGGGGCGCGGCGGCCGCAGCGCCTTCCCGGGCCGTCGGGCCGCCCTCCCGGCGCGTCCATGAACTCCGTGTCGCCGGCCGCCGCGCAGTACCGGAGCGGGAGCCCGGAGCACGCGCGCCGGCCTGAGGCCCGCGGGCCGCGGGGACCCCGAGCCCCCGACCCCAACGGCCTGGGGCCCCCCGGAGCCGGCGGCCCCGCCCGTGCCTCCCCCGGGGCCGCTGCAGGGGAGCCGGACGAAGTGGACAAGTTTAAGGCCAAGTTCCTCACGGCCTGGAACAACGTCAAGTATGGTGAGGAGGGGGCTTAGAGGTGACGGGGTGGGGGGCCGTGGGTGGGGGTGGGAGCGCGCCGGGGGCGTCCACGGCCTGGCCCCTGCGGCCTCGGCCCCCTCCGGTGAGTCACCTGGGATCCTGCTCCGGCCTAGCTAAGGGAGGACCTGGGGCAGGTCCAGCCCGGAACCTGTCCAAGCCCCTCCCGTTCTCCCGTGTGACCTTGCACAAGTTCCTTTGCTTCCAGAGGCGGCTCGGTTGCAACCTCCGGCCCTAAAACGGGTGCATCGTCAAGTGCTTTTAATCACGTTCCTGGTGGACACTCGAGTTGGGGTGGCAGGGTGGCGGGGGTTTGCTAATCCTGGGGTCTTCCAGAGTCACCCCTGAGACAGGAACTAGGATCGTGCCCATTTCACAGATGGGGGCACGGAAGCGCGGTTGCTTTATCCCGCTGGGCGCTGCCCGGCGTCTCCCCAGGTTGGGCTGTCAAAAGCCGGACCAGCTTTAGCAAGGTCTCCAGCGTCCATGTGTGTGGCCGGCGCTACCGTTTCGAGGGCGAGGGTGAGCTGGGGGCCGGCCCCAGGGTTGAGGGAGGTCCCCCCGATGCGCGCGCCCTGCGCCCCACGCTGGCCCCCGGTCCTCGGTGGCGGCTGACAGGTGACATCCTCGCAGGGGACATTCAACGCTTCCAGCGGGACTTCGTGTCCCGCCTGTGGCTCACCTACCGCCGGGATTTCCCGCCCCTGGCGGGGGGCTGCCTCACTTCCGACTGCGGCTGGGGGTGCATGTTACGGAGCGGCCAGATGATGCTGGCCCAGAGCCTCCTGCTGCACCTCCTGCCCAGGGGTGAGTGGGGCGTGCACACCCGCAGCTGGGGGGGGGGCAGCGGTGAGAGGTCAGTGTGGGTTTGTGGGTGAACCAGCGGGTGCCGTGCCCACGCACAGACACCAGCACTGTGCCATTCCGTTCCCACCAGACTGGACATGGTCCGAGGGCCTGGGCCCCACTGAGCTGGCGGGGTCGGCCTCTCCCAGCCGGTACCGGGGGCCTGCCCGCTGGATGCCCCCACGCTGGGCCCAGGGCGCCCCAGAGCTGGAGCAGGAACGCCGGCACCGGCAGATCGTGTCCTGGTTCGCCGACCACCCCGGAGCCCCCTTCGGCCTGCACCGCCTGGTGGAGCTGGGGCAGAGCTCAGGCAAGAAGGCGGGAGACTGGTACGGGCCATCGCTGGTGGCACACATCCTCAGGTGAGGACCACGGCTGGGCATGCGGGAGCGCTGGGCCCCCCACCCCCACCCGCGGGAACTCAGGCCTCCCTCCTGCCCGCAGGAAGGCCGTGGAGAGCTGCTCGGAGGTCACGCGCCTGGTGGTGTACGTGTCTCAGGACTGCACAGGTGAGGGGCCGGGAGCCGCCACGGCCCCAGCCGCGCTCAGCGGCCCTCCAGTGTCTCTGCCTCTCCCATGCCCGGTGCTCTTGGTCTAGATCCCACAGCCTCAGTTGAGCTTTCTGTAAAGTGGGGATGGCTGCACCGGCCGGGGGGTCTCGGCACTGCCTGGGGATGTTTGGGGCGCGCTGGGTGGGTGTTCGTGCCTGGCGAGGCTGGGCCCCTGAAGGCAGAGGTCACATGCCAGGGCTTAGCGGAGGTGGCCCGAGAGTGACCTCCCGCGGCTCTGTCCCTGCAGTGTACAAGGCCGACGTGGCTCGCTTGGTGGCCAGGCCGGACCCCACAGCCGAGTGGAAGTCTGTGGTCATCCTGGTGCCCGTGCGGCTGGGCGGCGAGACGCTCAACCCTGTGTACGTGCCCTGCGTGAAGGTAGGTTCCCGCAGCCCCCGCGGGCCCGCGCTCCCTGAACTCCTGCCTCCTGCACCTGCTCCTCCTGCCGCTGGGGGCGCCCTTCCCCCAGGAGTGCAAGGTCCCCGGGTGTGGGCTGAAATGTCAGGACGTCACCTCTTTCCTGACAGCCCTGGGGGGAGCTTCAGAAAGTTCTCCAGAAAATGGAAATAAAAAATGGGCTTGTTTTGCTGTTCACAGCTTCGGCCCGGGCAGTTGTCATTGTGTGCGTAAGATTTACCTATTTGAAAGGCAGAGAGGCAGAGAGGGAGAGAGGGAGAGAGGGAGAGAGAGAGAGAGAGAGAGATAGGAAGAGATCTTCCGCCTGCTCGTTCACGCTCCAAATGCCTGCAACAGCCAGGGCCGGACCGGCCCCGAGCCAGGAGCCAGGGGCCAGGGCCCAGGGCGCCATCTGAGCAGGTGGCGGCAACCCAAGTCCTCGTGCCGTGCCCCGCCCTCCCAGGTGTCCCAGCAGGGAGCTGGATGGGGAGCAGGAGCAGCCGGGGCTGAAGCAGGCACGCGGGATGGGGGCGGCATCCCCGCCTTCCACACATGAGACCATTTACTCCCCCCTCCCTCGTCCATCTCCCACACCAGAACCTCTGCTCTGTGCCCAGGCGCCGGCACAGGGCTGGCTCTGCACACAGTCGGCGTCTACTAAGTGTCTGTGCAGGGGCTGCCTGACAGCACCCAGCTCGACCCCGCCCACTCTCCTCCCTGCAGGAGCTCCTGCGCCTGGAGCTGTGCCTGGGCATCATGGGGGGCAAGCCACGCCACTCACTGTACTTCATCGGCTACCAGGGTAGGCCCCGCCCCCCGCTCACAGCCCCGCCCCTTCCCCACCCCCACCCCGGCTCACGGCTGCCCCCCACAGATGACTTCCTGCTCTACCTGGACCCCCACTACTGCCAGCCCACTGTGGACGTCAGCCAGACTGACTTCCCCCTGGAGGTGAGCTGCCCTCCCTCCTTCTCCCCGGCATGGCTGGGGGCGCGGGCAGGGGACCCCCTGAGCCTCCCGCATCTGTCTGCCCCAGTCTTTCCATTGCACCTCACCTCGCAAGATGGCCTTCGCCAAGATGGACCCGAGCTGTACCGTGGGCTTCTACGCTGGAGGCAGGAAGGAGTTTGAGACCCTCTGCTCAGAGCTGACCAGGGTGAGCCAGGAGCAGGGCCGGGAGCCCGTGAGCAGCCGCGGGGGGGTGCTGCCCGCTGTCTGGGAGTGGAGGGACCACGGCCACCTCGAGAAGTGGGCTGGGCTGGGTTCTGTCGCCCGGGAGCTACCTTGGGGACAGCTGCCAGCCCGTGGGCCCCCACCCTCCTGGTCCATTAACGCAGGAGCGGCAGCAAAGTTCCCAGGGCTGCCACTCACTGGTTGGGTCGGGTCACGTGCTCCCCCAGAGCCAATCAGGGCCAGAGGCCGGGGTGGAAGGTGCTGATTGGCTGGCGTGGGTCCTTGCCCCCGAGAGCCGAGTGCTGAATCCACTTGGGACCGGAAGTGCTTTGGAGTCAGGTTCTCGGGTGTTCAGGGTCCGTGAACACTACGGAGGCTGGAGGCAGCGACCGTGTTTCCAGCGTTGTGCGGCGCGGAGTCGCCCGCTTGTGCCAACGCCGAGAAGTCGCGGCGCTGGGACCGCGTCGGCTTCCGGACGCAGGGCTGGTGGGGGCAGCCTCCGTGCGTGCGAGGGGCTGAGCGCCGCTCTCCCGCCCCCGCCAGGTCCTCGGCTCCTCCTCCGCCACCGAGCGCTACCCCATGTTCACCCTGGCCGAGGGCCACGCTCAGGACCACAGCGTGGACGACCTGTGCTCGCTCCCGTCCTCCCAGCCGGCGCCGCCGCTCCCGCGCGCCGGGCGCCTCAAGGCCAAACGCCCCAGCGCCGAGGACTTCGTGTTTTTATAGGGGGGGGGGCAGAGCGATGCTATTTATTTTTTTATTTATGTCAAGTTGGGTGTGGGAACTTGCACTCCGGCAGGGACGGGATTTCCCCTCGCCGCTCCCCAGCCCAGCTGAGCCCAGCCTGGGCCCCCTCCCGCCAGCCCGGCCCTCCCCGCCGGGCCCCCGCTCAGGGCCTGACTCAGTACTGTAGTTCACACTGGACTGGCCACGCCCCCTGCTGTCCCTGGGGCGAGTAAAGCTGCTGGGACTTGACCGGAGCGCGCTGTCTCCAGGAGCTTTCTGCTGAGAAGAGCGGGAGGAGCCCCGGGCCCCTGCCCCAGCTCAGGGGAGGCCCTCGGGCGCCTGCTGTTTCTTCCGCTGCCGGCCCAGCTGGCGGAAGTGCAGCCGCTTGGGGTTCAGGCCAAAGGCTTGGAGTCTCTGCCGGCTGAACTCGCGGCCGCCCAGCGTGACCGTGGGGCCCAGCAGCCGGGCTTTCTTGCCCCTTCGCCGCCTCTGCGCAGCTGGCTTCTTGGTGGGGGCCACGGGGGCCTCCCCTTCCTGAGCAGGGGGGCTCTCGGGCTGGGGCCGCTTCCCCTGGGCCCCATCAGGCGCCGGCAGCTGCCCGCGGGACCCGGCTTTGTCTCCCTGCGGCTTCCTGGCGGCTTCCGTGGGCACCTCCGTCCTGAGGGAGCAAAGTCGGGGCTGAGGCTGGTCACCGCCAGGCCCAGCCCCCAGCACGAGGGCCCCATCTTACAGGCCCAGAGAGGGGCAGGGAGCTGCCCGGGGCCACACAGCGATGGCCCAGCCGGGATCGGAACCCGGGTCTCAGGGGAAGCCCCATTCCCACGCTCACACCCAGGCCCGCGGGCTGCAACCCCGGCGCTTACTCCTCGGAGCAGAGAGACTTGAAGATCTGCCTCTTTTTCCACGTGTTCTGGGCCTTCTGGCTGTACGCCCGCTTGTCCTGCAGCTCCTCCTGCTCTGACCTGCGGGTGCCGGGGATCGCGCCGTCAGCGGGTGCTGGGGGGGGGGGGGGGCTGTGCTCTCGCCTTCTCACCTCCCCGCCCGCCCCACCCGCCCCGCCAGGCCCTGCTCCGGCACCTGTACATGCAGGTCTTCTTCAGGGAGCACCACCGGTTCAGCTCCTTGTCATCCGCAGCGAGGATCTGCGGGGGGGGGGGGGCAGGAGCCGCTGCGTGACCCCCAGGGAGCCCCGCCTCCCAGCCTCCGAGCCCCATGGGTCAGACAGGGCAAAGCATCGTCCTGACACTGACAGGAGAAAGCCAGGCCCTGCTCATGGCCCATGATGTTTCCTGTGGGGAAACTGAGGCCTGGGGAGGGGGAGCCTGTCCCAGGTCCCATAGCCAGAGTGGCTACTTCCAGATCCGCCTTGGCCCCTAGCCTTACTAATTGTAGATGAGGCCCGGGCTCCCAAGCCCCAGGCCTCAGTTTGCCCATTTGTGCTGCGGGCATCGGGAGCAAGTGTGGGTGGTGTGGGGTGGGGGCTTCCAGGGAACCAGCACTAAGGGATGAGAGCTTTGGGAAGAGCCCGTGCCCATGTTTAAGGTCGGATAACCCGCAGCCATTTGTACTGGCGACACCCACAGCCAGGCCGAGGGCCAGTGGGCGCCATCCAACAGCCACAGTTTGACCTTGCTTCGGCAACTGGCCTTAGTCTTGTGTCACAGGTGGGGAGACTGAAGCATGGGGTGACTCGCTTGTCTAAGAAGCCAGGTCTTTTTTTTTTTTTGGACAGGCAGAGTGGACAGTGAGAGAGAGAGACAGAGAGAAAGGTCTTCCTTTGCCGTTGGTTCACCCTCCAATGGCTGCCTCGGTCGGCGCACTGCGGCTGGCGCACCGCGCTCATCCGATAGCAGGAGCCAGGTGCTGGGTGCTTTTTCCTGGTCTCCCATGGGGTGCAGGGCCCAAGCACTTGGGCCATCCTCCACTGCACTCCTGGGCCACAGCAGAGGGCTGGCCTGGAAGAGGGGCAACCGGGACAGAATCCGGCGCCCCGACCGGGATTAGAACCTGGTGTGCTGGCGCCGCAAGGTGGAGGATTAGCCTAGTGAGCCACGGCGCCGGCCAAGAAGCCAGGTCTTAAACCCGGGCCCCCCAGCTCCTGGCTGCCACCTTGCTGCTCAGACAGGAACAGAATCAACAGGGGCCCTAGAGGTTAGGACGCCCCTCTGCGACACGGGCCTCCCGTCTCAGCCCTCTGGTTCAGGTCCTGGCTGCTCCACTTCAGATCCAGCTTCCTGCTAATGTGCCTGACGGCCTTGGGTCCCTGCCACCCACGTGGGAGACCAGGATGGAGTTCCTGGCTCCCGGCTTTGGCCTGGCTAAGCCCTATGTCCTTGGCATCTGTTGTGGCGGGGGGGGGGGGGACCAGCAGATGGGAGAGGTCTTCCTGTCTCTTACATATGAACAGTACTGGCACTGGCTGTGGTCTTTAGACTCAGGACGAGCTCTCACTCCCTCGCGCCCCGCCCCATCCCCAGTGCCCCTGGGCCCCACCTCCTCAGTGCTGAGCCCGAAGTCACAGGGCACCACGCTGCGGTACTTGAAGCGACAGGGCAGGTCGTCGATGATGTCCTCGTAGTCCAGCCGGTAGTACTCGTCCAGGTACTCCTCAAACGTCTGGTCCCCTACCGGGGACAGAGCCAGGCTGCTGGGGGGTCCAGGGCCCTGGTAGCTGCCCGCCCCGTGCAGCCGCCCGCCGGCCTCACCAGGCTCGAATGCCGGCTTCTCCTGCCCCACGGCCGCGGCGAAGGGCGACTTGCGCTTCTTCTTGCCCGTCATGGGGGGCTTGTGTTGCTTCTTCCGGGGCTGGCTGGGGTCATAGTCGGCGTCCATCTGCCGAGGACGGGCAGGTCAGATGCGGGCGGCCCTCTGAGACCCCACAAGCCCCCACCCCCCCCCGCTGCTCACATTGAAGTCGGGGTCCTCGCAGTGGGGCTCCTGCTGGCTCCAGGCTCCATCCTGCTCCTGCCCGTCCCACCGGTCCCAGTTCCAGTCATCTGGTTCCAGAACGCAGGCCGTGAGGGCGGGAGCTGGGGCTATAGGCCGGCAGCCCTCCCCGCCCCCAGCCGCTCCCCCCCCCCCCCGCACCTTCGAGCCCTTCCTCGTCCTCGAACTGTGGCTTCTCCTCCTCGGCGGCGCCGTAGTAATCGTCCCCGAAGCACTTCTGCAGGGTCGGCCCTGGGGTCAGCAGTGAGCGCCGCCCTCTTGGCGGCTTCCCCCCACACACACACCGCGTGGCTCCCCAGGGACTCCCGGGAGCCCACTCCTGAGGCAGGGGGACCTTGCAGGGCCAGGCACCCCCGCCCTGTGCTGCAGCGGCTGCCGAGTGGTTAAAGCCGCACAGTTCTTGCCCCCCCTACCGGATGCTGCCCCTGGGGTGCCCGCCCCCTTCCCCACGGTTTCCACCCAGGCATCAGGGCTGCACTTGGCAGTGGGGGCTCCTGAGACCCCACCCCCCTCACCCTGAGCCCTGTGGGTCGTAACCTCACAGTGTGGCCCTGTCACAGACTGTTGCCTGGTGGTTGGTATACAGTAGGTGCTTAATGAGTGTCAGTATGGTGCCTGCCACTCGGCTCAGGGAGCTTTGGGAAGGGTGATACTGTTACACCCATGCTGGGAATCCAGCAGCCAGACGTGGTGAGCCGTGTCATTCATTAAGCACCTACTGTATGTCCAAGCCACTGAGAGAGGGCATTAGCTCCCTTCTGTGGAGAAACCGAGGCCCGGGGCCACCTCCGACAGGGTTCCACCTGGCCCACCTCGCCCCGTCTCCTTCCCTCGCCGCCCAGGCGTGTCTGGGGCCTCCGTGCCTGCTTCCCCCGGGGAACCCTCGCCACCTGTGTCCACAGCGGGTGCTGCGAGCCCCGACACCACACTAAGTGTTGGGCCCCTGCACCCGCGTGGGGGACCCGGAAGAAGCTCCTGGCTTTGGCCTGGCCCAGCCCGGGCCACTGTGGCCCTCTGGGGAGTGAACCAGCGGATGGAGGGAGGATCTCTCTCGCTCCATCTCGCTCCCTCTGTCTGTTAACCCTGAAGCCGTGCCTGGAGCTGGGGTCCCGGCCTGGGTTGCGCTCCGTGGTCCGATGGGCAGCAACAGCAGCCACAGCTCCCAGGCGGCCCCGCAGTCACCAGCGGACACAGCCAAAGCTTTACCTGTGGTGCGCCGCGTCGCTCGGAGGCTGGGACGGCCACTGAGACAAGGCATTTTCCACGTGCGTGGGGTTTACTGGGATGTAACCCCACGATAAACCGAGGCGCAGGCTCTGGACAGAGAGCCGACTTTCCCGAATGTTCCACCCCATCTGTCCCTTCCACAGCCCTGAGCCCGACGCTGGGGTTCGAGCCGCTTCACAGACAGGGAGAGGCTCGGGGCGGTCAGCTCGCGTCAGGCCACACAGGGCAGGCGCACCTGCATGAGCTGGTCGTGCCGCGCCGGGTCGAAGTCGCCCTCGAGGTCCTGCTCCTCCAAGCCCAGCGTCTGGTTGCCCGTGACCTGCCGCAGCTTCTCCAGCTTGGCCAAGATCTCCTTCCGCTTCAGGTTTTTTAGCTGCTTCAGCTCCTCCTGCTTCTTGGCCTTCTCCTGCGGGCGGGGCGGTGGGTGTGGGCCAGGGTGCCCACCCGCCCCGGGTCGTGCCCAGCCAGCCACGCCCCCCACTCACCCTCTTCTTGCGCTCCCGGGTCTCCTCCCTCTTCTCCTTCCTGCGCTCATCCTTGCGGCGGACGGAGGACGCGATGGTCCGTGGGTAGGTCTTGACCTGTGAGCAGCCGGGGAGTGACCTGGGGGCTCCCCAGGGCTGCAAGCTGGGGGCGGCGCCCGCCCCGCCCACGCCCCGCCCACGCACCGAGGCTGAGTCTGGCTCCTCGAAGCGGAAGTTGTACTTATGCTCGAAATCCTCTTGCTTCTTTAGAAAGAGCTCGCCCTCGTCCGAGGAGTCCTCCACGGCCAGCTGCACCCGGGGGCCGGGGACCCTGGGGACGGGGGCCGCTGAGTCGGGCTCCTGCTCCCGCGCCCGGGGATGTATTTATGTATTGCGATAGACACAGAGAGGCCGCCCATCCGCTGGTTCACTCCCCAGATAACCCACGGTGGCTGGGCCAGGGCCAGGTCTCCCACACGGCTTTGCCGTCATCTGCTGCTTCCGGGTGTGCGTGCCCTGGGGGCTGGACTCAGGAGCAGAGCGGGGACTGAACCCCCTGCGGTGCAGGCGTCCCAAGCAGCCTCTTACCGCTGCGGGAACACCCAGACGCCTTTAATCCTCCCAAGAGGACCACCACGTGCCCGGCAGATGGGAGCTGGGCTGGGAACCGACCCATCAGCCCCCGGGCCACACCTCTCTTTCCGTCACGTAGCGGACAGGTAGAGCCGCCACCTGCCACGCCGGCGCTCTATCGCCGGCTCCAGTTCCAGGCCCGGCTGCCCCACTTCGGACCCCGCTTCCTGCTCGTGCACCCGCGAGGCAGGTGACGGTCCAAGGACTGGGGGGCCTGCACCCAGGTGGAGCGCCTGGCCGGGCCCAGCTCCGGCTGTCCCAGGCCTGTGTGGAGTGGGCCAGCGGATGCCAGATCTCTCTCTGTCACTCTGCCTTTCCAACAAACAACAAAAGGATGCCCGCCTGGGGAACTCTGACTCACCCGCCGCCCTCCTCCTCCTCCTCTTCCTCCTCCTCCTCCTCCTCCTGGTAGCGCTTGTTGAGGATGTAGTCCCGCAGGAATCGCTCCCCCTCGTCCAGCTCCGGTTTGTTCCAGTATTCCCTGAGGTGGGCCTGGGGGGTGGGGGGTCACGGAGTGGAGGACGGGAAAGGAGGGGGCCGTGGGCCCGAGCGAGCGGACTTAGGAAACCGAAACTTCCCAGCCAGCCTACCAAGTTGGTGCGCATCCCCATTTCATAGATGGAAAAACCGAGGCCCAGAGAGGGGCGCGCCTCGCCCAGCCCCCAGCGACCGCATGCGTGAACGCACCAGCTCCTTCATGGAGTCCGGGTTCGGGGTCTCCTTCTGTCCCTTCAGCCACTCCACGTAGTCCGCCTCCTCCTGGGCCTGCGGCGGGGGCGGGGCAGGCCGGCACTGAGGGTCTGCGGCCGGCCGGCCGGGGCAGCCTGCCCACCCGCGGGCCACCCCCAGCAGGCCACTGGGCTCACACTCACCTTCTCCTCCCTGCTCTTGGCTCGCTTCTGCAACAGCCCGGAGCCCCCTTCCCCGGCACTGTCCTCATCCTCGCTGTCCTCCACGAACGCCCGGAAGCTGCCACACCGGGAAACACGAGTCAGGGCGGGCGGGCGGGCTGCCCCACCCACGAACCCCATTTCCCAGATGAGGAGACTGAGGCACGCAGAGAAACAATGGCCGTTCCCTCCGCTCCTGGCGTCCCGCCCGAGCCTCACCTCTCCTTCAGCTGTTTCTGTTCGTCCACGTAACTTTTCGACAAGGTTTGCTGCATGGGAGACAGTGACGTGGGCCTGGGCCCAGCCCCGCGCCTCAGCCCGCTGCCGCCCCCAGCCTCCACCGCACCCACCTGGAGCCTCTGGGCCGCCGTCTCCCCGTCTGAGTTCTCCTCGTCCACATATTTGCTGCGTGGGGTGGGGGGTGGGGCTTCAGAACAGCCGCCATGGCCCCCTGTCCCCAGAGGGTGGGGCGGTCACAGCAGCAGCTTGGGGGGGTCTCACAGGTGCATGGGGGGCCGAGGCTCCTGCTCTGTTCTCTGCTTTATCGGCTTCTGCCCTGAAGCCCCCCACCCCCAGTCCGGGGCAGGCCGGGGCCGAGGGGTGGGCAGGGGGCCCGCTTACCCTCCCTTCTCCAGGATGACCGCCCTCTCGTAGTCTTTCAGGTACATGGGCTGTGGTCTCTTCCGCTCCTCCGGGGCCGCCGGCTCTTCCTCCTCCGAGGACGAAGCTGTGGGCCCGCGGGGAGAGCCCTGACGTCACCCCCTGCCCGGAACCCCACAGGGCGGGGCCAGGGTCCGGAAGGCTGGCCAGTGGCTGGCCCTCCTGCTACCCGGGCAGGGTGGGCTCTTCTGCTCTATAATGGGCCCTGAACAGAGCCAGGCATGCACGGATGGCGGCTGATTTATGATGGCCCGATTTATGACTTCCCAACTTTATCTGTGGATTCATAGCATATTAAGTGCATTCTTTATTTTAAAAAGACTTATTTATTTGAAAGGCAGAGTTATAGAGAGAGAGAGCTCCGATTTGCTGGTTCACTTCCCAAATGGCCTCAACAGACCAGGCAGAAGCCAGGAGCCAGGAGCTCTATCCGGGTCTCCCATGCAGGTGCAGGGGCCCAAGCACTTGGGCCATCTTCCACTGCTTTCCCAGGCCATTAACAGGGAGCCGGATCGGAAGTGGAGCAGCCGGGACTCGAACCAGCGTCCAAGGCAATCAGCATACATGCATTCTTCAGTGAGAACATTTTCAACGTTGGGCTTACTGGGACATCTTTGCCTCCTAACTTGAACACCCCTGTCCTAATTTCATTAGCACCAGCAGGGGATGTGAGGGTTCTTCAATGCTGGGGGGAAACGGGATTAAAGAGGGCGATGGTGCAGTGGTGACGACACCGCTTGGGATGCCTGGGCTCCCTGCCAAGGCACACCCAGGGAGGCGGCAGGCAGGGGCCCCGCCGTGTGCCCAAGACCCTGGCCCCCGGTCGTGGGGGCCCTGCCTGGGGGGCGCAGCCCTAGCTTCTGCAGGCATTGTGGGGAGTTTCCATCCAGTAAACCAGCAGAGGTGAGCTCCTTCTCTCTCTCTCTCTCTGCCTCCCAAATAAATTTGAGTAAGGTTTCAAAAACCACAGGTAAAGCAATGTTAAGGACATAGAACTAAAAAATAAGTTCCTTTGGGTGCACAACCCTTTGAGATCTGCACTGACACGCATACCCAGCGAACTTCTGCAAGACCCCTCCGAGTGCATGCACGCCGCCTGTTTTTCTGAGCTCGGACTTACCCTTCGCATTCTGTACTACCCACCCCCGCAGCAGCCTCCTAACCCAGCCCCCTCTGCTAAGCGCCCTGACCCCAGGGCAGCAGCGAGCCCAGGCCCGGACCTGCTCTCTGATAGAAGGTGGCATCTTTCTGATAAATCCGAGGGTCTTTCTGCTTCAGCAGGGACAGCGTCCGGTAGAAGTCGCGGTCCTGCTGGGGGTCAAACTCCTAGGGCAGGGAGGGCGGCCTGGCCTGAGTGGGAGGGAAGGGGGTGGGGCCGGCCGCGGGTGGGCGCCAGGCGGTGAGCAGACGGAGGCAGGGTGGGGTGGTGGGGGGACCCTGGGGAAGACAAGGGCTTGACATCGGAGCGCACGGGTGGGGGGCCGCTGCACCGTGGGGACCCCCCGTGGCCCAGGGACTTCTTGGGAAGGGCTTGACATCGGAGCACATGGGCGAGGGGCCGCTGCACCGTGGGGACCGGAACACGGGGCGAGCCCCTCGGGGCCGGAGGGGTCGGCCAGCACCCTGGGGCGCGCAGGTGGACCCGTGGCGGGGGAAGAGTGGGGTACCCTGGGGACAGGAGCGCGCCATCCGTCCCGGAGGGGACTCGGGGCGGGGCGGGACGCGCGCAGCGGGGTGAGGGCCGGGGTGGGGGCGCACCACGCGCTCGTCGCCGGAGTCCGAGTCGGAGCTGGAGTCGTCGCCGCTGTCGCGGTCCCCGTAGCGATCCTTGACTGCGGGGCACGGGCGGGATGCCCCCACCACAAATCAGCCCGGGGGGGACCAGATCCAACGCGCTCCCGACGCGGCCCCGCGCGCGCTCCCGGCCCCGCACTCACGCCGCTGCAGCTCCTCGCGCTCCCGGTAGCGGCTGTACCTAGCGGCGAACGCCGCGTTCACTCGAAGCGGCGAAGACCCGCGCGGTTCCGGCATGGCGGCCCTGCGAACCACTGCGCACGCGCGGAGGGCCAGCACCTCCCCCTCTGGCTGGGGGCGTGGCCCAACAGCGCACCGCCCACCGTGAGCTTTAAAGGAGGCGTGGCCTCCGAGGCCGCGCCCCGCCCCGCCCTCTTCCCTTCCGGGACCCAGTTCGCCCGGCGACCGCAGCCCACGCCCCTGCGGGGAAGACCGCGGCCGCCGCCCACCGTCCCCGCCCGCTGGGCTCCGGGCCGCCAGCTGACATCTGGGGGCCCTTTCTCCATCGCGGTTTCCGGCCTCCCTTCCGCTGCGACGGCGCCGAGCGCTGCCCCACCCAGCTGACCCGCCCCGGCGCCCTGGGAATGACCGCCGTCTCCCCCCCCTCCCCAGCACCAGCGGCGACCCCCACCATCCCCGACCCACCCATCAAAGAGGCCATCCGCGCTGTGATCATGCACCAAGTCTTAATTTAATGAGTAAAAACATTAAATTATCACACGCAACAATTTCTTCCATAAAGCTTAATAAATAGAGTCTATGTGGGTTTTTTTTTTTTTTCCCCGAACGCTGTACAAAGAGACTGGAAAACAAGTTTCCAACAACAACAAAAAAAGATAAACTCATGCTACCTCCCCTCCCCTCCCGTGCCCCCGGCAGGCCTCCCTGGGATCTGCGACCCCCGCACTGGGGCCCGGGGCTTCTGCAGCCTGGAGCGCACAGGCAACCGAACCGTTTAGGCTGTGAGGGCAGGAGTCCTCCCCGTCCAACGCACCAGGAGGGGTGAGAAAAACAAACGGGAAACGTCCCCCAAACGCGCGCGCACACCCAGCAATCAACACCCAGAAGCCACACACCGCACGCACGCAGCCAGAAGAGAAAGTGGGGTGTGTGTGTGTGTGTCGCCCCCTCCTCTTCTGACAAATGACCCAGCGGGGTTTCTCTGGCTGGAGCCGCTGGCCCTGGGTCACAGCGGGGCCCCCGCGTGCCCCTGCAGGATGTCCAAGAGGTCCCGGGCCCCTCTCTGCCGCGCCAGCTCCAGGGGCGTGAGCCCCCGGGCATCCCTGTGCTGCAGATCCGACTCGGCGGCCAGGAAGCTGACCACGGCGGGGTGGCCCTCCCGCACGGCCAGGTGGATGGGGAGCGCCCCGGCGCCATCCGGCACATTGACGTCGGCTCCGTGATCCACGAGGACCTTGAGGGTGTCCAGGAACCCGGTGCGCGCCGCGTCGTGGGCCGGCGCCGTGCCAGAGGCGTCCTGGACGTTGGGGCTAGCGCCCTGCTTCAACAGCTCTAGCGCAATGCTGGGGCTGCCAAACATCATCACCTGCGGGGGCGCGGGCCAGAGCGTCAGCAGGCCCCCCGAGGGGCCCCGGAAAGGGCGTTAGGGGGCAGAGGACTGGACCCGTCCCAGGAGACCCTCGGCACCCCAGGGAGTAAGTTCTCTCGGGAACAGGGACACCTGCCACCCCACCCCCCACCATCCGACGTGCGGTCGCCCTTAAGGATGAGATCCCAACCCAGAAAAAAAGCCCCCTGTGGAAACTCTCAAGGAACGTAAGACCCTCTCCCATGAGAGACGCCCCCCGCCCCGCCCAGATGCGGGAAATCATCAGGAATTGCGAGACCCCTTCCGGAAACGGCCCGCCCCCATCAGCTTGCGAGTCCTGTCCAGGGTACCCGGAGCTGCCCCTCTCCTGGGGATGCGCCTGAGCCCCCAAAATGCCCTGCCCGACACTGCCACTCCAGCGAGATCCCCATCATGCCCCCGAGGGAGGACCCCAGCCCCCACCCCCCACCCCGGGGAACCAGGCACCTCCCAGAGAATCCCCCCCAACACACACACACACACACACACACACACACACACACGCCCTCCTCCCCCTCTAAAAGCCCCAGGAAACTCGAGCCCTCCCCGGGGAGCAGGGATCCAAGAAGGCAGAACCCCCTCCCACGGAATAAGAACCTCCCCGGGGAGGGCGAATTCCTCTGTGCGCCGAGAACAACGGGCCCTCCAGAGAAACGCGAAGCCCTCCCCTCCCCCCCACCCACCTTGGAAAGGGGGACCTGGGGGAGCTGCACCCGCCCGCAGAAGCTGGACCGGGCCCTAGGCGGGGGTCACCCCTTGGAGCCAGGAGGCGAGCGGGAAGGGGGGGGTCCCGCTGCCCACCCCCACCCCCCGCCCGGCCCGGCTAGGAGGCGAGCAGGAAGAGGGGGGTCCCGCTGCCCACCCCCACCCCCCGCCCGGCCCGGCTAGGAGGCGAGCGGGGGCGGGGGCTGGGGCATCCCAGGGAGCAGGGAACAGAGGACGTCACCTGCAGCGCCGTCTTGCCGAAGCGGTTCAGGGCGTCGGGGTGCACCAGCTCGCGGTGCAGAAGCCGCCGCACCTCCTGCACGTCGCCCCGGGCCGCGGCCCCACTCAGCCGGTCGCCGGCGCGGACCTCCTCCAGGAGCATGCTGAAACGGCGGCCTGCGAAGCCCCCCGCCCCACCTCGGAGGGTCAGTGCGCAGCAGCGCGGGGCCTCCACCGCCCTCCCGGGGCCCGGCCTGCGCCACACTCCCCGGCCCAGCTCGCCGGCGGACCCTCGGCTTCCCGGCCGGCTCCTCCCCCTGTCAGCCGGCTGGAGGTGAGGGGCTGGGAGCCCGGCCCAGTCCTCCGCCGCCCGCGGGGGCCCGGCCCGGCGCCCGCCCCTTGGGGGCCGGGTCTCCCCCCAACTCACCCTCCCTCCTCCTCGACGGGCGGAGTCTGCTCTGAGCCTGCGCGGCCGCCGCCGCCGAGTCGGCCGCGGAGGGCGGAGCCAGCGCGCTCGCGGTCCCGCCCCCGAGTTGTTTTCTTACGAACCGCGTTGCGCCGGACGGGCCCCCCACCCGCGTGGCCCGCGCCGGCCAATCAGCGTGCGTCTCCGGGGAGGTTTCGCGAGCCGGAGGGGGCGGTGCCGCTCGTGATTGGCCAGAGCGCGAAGATGGGCGGAGCGCCGGTCATGGCGGGGTTTTTGGATTTCAAACCCGCCAGGCGGGCGGGAAAGCGAGCTAGAGTAACTGACCCGGGGGAGAAAGGTCAGGAGCGGAGTGGCGGGCGCGAGCTGCTCCGGGCTCTCAGCGCCTTCGGGGTGGAAGGGAGAGAAGGGCCGGGCCCTCTCCGCGCGCTGAGCGACGCACCGCCGAGCCACGTTTGAGATGAAACGCGGACGCGGGCTTGGCTGAGGGAGCGGGCGCCTTTCGGTCCCCCGCGCCGGCCCCGCGGAGGGGAGGGTCCACCACGTGGGGGCCGAGGACTTGGCACCCGCCTGAGGCGCCCCCCTGAGGAGCGCGCCGGGCCGAAGAAGGGCGCGAGGAGAAGCAGCTGGTTTTGTTTTTTAATGTTTCAGAGTAGTCAGGGCTACGGATCCGACCAAACGGGCCCAGCGAGGGGGTCTCGGGGAAAGGCGGGCGCCGACTTGGGTTCCAGGGACGGCCCCGTGGGAGAGGTGACCGTGCACCCAAAGGGGACGAGGGAGCCGGGGGTGCGGAGGGGCAGGGGCCCTCAGGGGTGGGCGCAGGTGCGCGGCGGACCCGGGGGGCTCCGACTGGGGAGGGGTCGCCCTCAAGGGTGGGCGCAGGTGCGCGGCGGACCCGGGGGTCTGGGGAGGGGTCGCGGTGGGCCTCCCGGCTCGCCGGCGCCATCTGGCGGCTGTGGCAGGTTCTGCTCCCTGCGTGGAATGGTCACTCCATTCCAAGGCCTCAGGGGTGTCCCTGGCACCACACCGACCCCCAGTCCCCAGCCAAGAACCACACGGCTAGATGCACTGTTTTAACGACACCCTAAAACGGAACAGCAGCTATGGAGGAGGAGGGTCCCCGGCACCCCCCTAAGGCAGGTCACTGCAAAGGCACTCGTGGGGGGGGCTTCAGGCCTCTCCGGTTTCTTCATGTAAAATCGGGGGTGGGGTGGGGCAGCCCCAGGAGCGAGGGAGGCAGGGGGACCCCCTCCCCACCCCCGCACACCCAGCCCATGCTGGGAGCTGGACACTGGTCACACACGCACACACGTGCACACACACGCTCTCCCTTGTATCTGTAGCCAGGGCCTGGGGAGACGGGAGGCCCCACACTTGAAGAGCAGCGTCCTCCCCTCCTAGCTGGTACGGAGCTGATAATCTGCAAAGGAACGAGAAGCTGAGGATGAGGGGGAGGGGGGGCAGCCCCACCCCCCGCCCAGCCCACCCCAGCAGGCCCCAGCCAGGGTGACCAACCCAGCCAAGCAAGGGGCAGGCGACTGGCTTGGTGGCCTGCGTCCTACAAGACCCAGTTCCCGCTCACACACACCCCCAGGAGGCAGCAGTGGACCCAGCACGTGGGCCCCGCCTGCCACCCACGTGGGAGACCCAGGCTCTCTTCCTGCAGTCTGGCCCAGCCCCGGCCACCCTGAGCGTTTGGGGAGAGAACCAGCAGATGGAAGATCTCTCTCTCTCTGTCACTGTGCCCAGGACAGCACGGCCAGGAAGGGCCGCCCTGTTAGGCTGGGAGCTGTCAGAGCCAAACGTGCATCCCCACCGCGTCCCATCCCCTTCACCCCGCAGCCCTGGGGGGCCCAGCTTGCTCACCGCCGCTCTGTGTGATGTAGCGGACCCAGGGCAGGGCCTGGTACCCACTCTTTTCAATGATCTTCATGTACCGGACCTGGTGGGGGAGGGGACAAAGCGAGGGGTCTGGGCTTGGGGGAGCGGAGCAGCCGGGGCTGGAGAAAGCAGCAATGGCGGCCCAACCTGGCAGGAAGCAACAGGGCGCAGGCTGGGGTGGCCCCAGCGCGGGGGAGCAGGCAGGCTGGGGTGGCCCCGGCACGGGGGAGACAGGCAGGCTGGGGTGGCCCCAGTGTGGGGGAGCAGGCAGGCCGGGGTGGCCCCAGTGTGGGGGAGCAGGCAGGCCGGGGTGGCCCCAGTGTGGGGGAGACAGGCAGGCTGGGGTGGCCCCAGTGTGGGGGAGCAGGCAGGCTGGGGTGGCCCCAGTGTGGGGGAGCAGGCAGGCTGGGGTGGCCCCAGTGTGGGGGAGCAGGCAGGCTGGGGTGGCCCCAGCGCGGGGGAGCAGGCAGGCCGGGGTGGCCCCGGCACGGGGAAGACAGGCAGGCTGGGGTGGCCCCAGCGCGGGGGAGCAGGCAGGCTGGGGTGGCCCCGGCACGGGGGAGACAGGCAGGCTGGGGTGGCCCCAGTGTGGGGGAGCAGGCAGGCCGGGGTGGCCCCAGTGTGGGGGAGCAGGCAGGCCGGGGTGGCCCCAGTGTGGGGGAGACAGGCAGGCTGGGGTGGCCCCAGTGTGGGTGAGCAGGCAGGCTGGGGTGGCCCCGGCACGGGGGAGACAGGCAGGCCGGGGTGGCCCCAGTGTGGGGGAGACAGGCAGGCTGGGGTGGCCCCAGCGCGGGGGAGCAGGCAGACCAGGGTGGCCCCGGCACGGGGGAGACAGGCAGGCTGGGGTGGCCCCAGTGTGGGGGAGCAGGCAGGCTGGGGTGGCCCCGGCACGGGGGAGCAGGCAGGCTGGGGTGGCCCTGGCGCGCGGGAGCGGGCAGGCTGGGAGCAGAGGGGCGAAGGCAGGGAGGATGGGTGCGGGGGATGGGAGAACTGCAGGGACCTGAGCTGAGGACAGGGAAGTGGGGGGGAGCCCGGGGCCCAGGAGAGCCCCCTCCCCGCCCACTGCCCTCACCTGGATCCCAGAGACGGTGAAGTAAGGAATCTCAAACTTGACCCCGATGGGAGGCCGGCCCTCCACCTCCTCCTTCTCCACACTGGGGAGGCCGAAGTGGGCGCGCATGAGGTACTCCTTGCCCCCCTGCGGGTACACGGGGCATCAGACACCCCAAGGGGGCCTCTCCGCATCCCATCCACATGGGAGACCCGGATGGGGCTCCTGGCTCCTGGCTTCGAGCTGGCCCAGCCCTGGCCATTTGGGGAGTGAACTGGGGGGATGGAAGATTCTCTCTCTGTCACTCTGCCTTTCAGAGGAACAGTTTTTGTAAAGGGGAGGGGAGGACTCTGCCCCCAGGGCGGGAGGTGAACCCACACCCCTTAGGCAGCCTCAGCGTCTCCGCCCACACGCCCGCCTGCCCCGGGCTCACCGGGAAGGACTTGATGCTCCAGATGACCACGTTCTTCTCGGGCACGTACTTGGCACTGCCCACACTCGTCTTGAAGCGGGGGGAGTCGGCATCGCTGGGCACAGGGACCGAGATCTCCACGCCGTTGGCCACCGACTGCTTCTTGAACTGGCCCTTGGCCTGCCCGGCAAGAGACACGGGGTGTGAACAGCCCCCTTGCGGGGTGGCGTGGGGCAGGGTGCTCAGGGTCCCTCTTGGGGTGCCCGCGTCCCCAAGAGGACCTGGGTTCCGGCTCCCTCCTGGTGCCCACCCTGTGAGGCAGGAGGCGACGGTCCAAGCGCTTGGGCCCCTGCCACCCACGTGGGGGACCCGGATGGTGCTCCAGGCTCCTGGTATTGGTCTGGCCCCAGCTCTGGCTGTTACAAGCATTTTGGGAGTGAACCAGTGGCTGAAAGACCCCTCTCTCTGTCTTTCAAATAAATGTTTAAAAATCGTTTTTTTGTTTGTTTGTTTGTTTGTTTGTTTTGTGGGCATCCGGGGAGTGAACCAATGGATGGGAAACCTCTCTGTGAAATGTGTGAGCTAAGGGCTCAGAAGAGACAGAGCCCAGGGCAGGCAGAGGGACGCCGTGGACAAGGGTGGCCTCGGGAGGGGGAGGGGCCCACCTTGACCATGATCTCCACCCGGCTGTGGGAAAACTTCTCGATGATGGACTCGATCCAGATGAGAGGCTTCACCTGTAGACCGCGGTGGCGACGAGGCCGTTGGTTCGGCAGGCACGGAGCCTGGGCCCCCGGCCCCCCCATCCTCCTGCGGCCTCACCTGGGTGTTGAGTCGGTAGCACATGAGCTCGAAGTCGCCGTCGGGCGGGATGAAGGAGATGGTGCGGTCGTTGTCAAAGCGCGAGAGCCGCACACACTGGTGGAACTTCACGTCCTCCAGCTCCACCGACTTGCTCTTGCTGCCTGAGACTCAGAGGGAAGCGTGCACAGTGACCCTGGGGACCTGCCCGCCCCCGCTCAAGCCCCCCTCCCACACAGGACCAGAGCCAGCAGGGAGACAGAGAGGAGATCACCCATTTGCTGGTTCACTCCCTAAATGCCTGCAACAGCCAGGGCTGGGCCAGGCCAAAGCCAGGAGCCAGGAACTCTGAGAGGGGATGCGGTGTCGCAAGCGGCGTCTGTCACCGCTGCAGAGGACAAAGATGTATCTTCAGTTCCCTGCGCTGTTCTGGGCACTTGTGCAGATTTGGGTACCACGAAGCAGCAGCCGCAGTCCTGGCTCCGACCGGCAGGGGGCGCGCGAGTGCTGCCTTGCCATCGGGCCGCAGGTGGGGCGCAGGTGGGGCGCGGACCCTGGCTTCCTCCCGGGGTCCTCGCGGGTGCTTACGGCCAGTGAGCTCGAAGAGCACGCGGTCGTTGAGGCCAAGCCGCAGCTCCGGCATGCCCGACAGGAACACCTTGAGCTTGATGGTGCCCACGATCTCGCTGAGCAGCACGCTGCCGTTGGCGTTGACCAGCAGGTTGACCGACTCCACGACGTCGATGAAGACTTCGTTCTTCTTGTACTTGATGCCCTCGGAGCGCCAGGACACGGCGTTCGTGACGGTGGGCGGCACCCGCGACTTGCCCGTCTCCAGCTTGTTGCCCTGCTGCGTGATGTACCTGGGCGGAAGGGCGCGGGTGGGTGCGGGGCCTGGACATGGCGCCCGCCGGGCCGTCCTGGCCCCTGGTCCCCGTGCCCCCGCCCACTCACTCCTGCAGGATCTTGCTGTCCGTGGTCTGGGGGAAGCCGAAGTCCATGAGCTCATCCAGCAGCTCGTAGACGATGACGAAGTTGTCCCGGATGCTCTCCTCCTCCAGCTCCTTGAAGTACTCGCAGAACACCTGGGGGAGGGGGCTCCTCACAGCCAGCAGGCCAGCAGCCACTGGGCGCCTGCTGGATGCCTGCGCTGGCCCTGGTGACAGGGAAACCTTCCCTCGGGGAAGTGGACGGGTCACTAGCGGACCCGTGGTCACCATGGTGACCTGAGCAGCCCCGAGGGGCACAGAGGTCTGGAAGCAGTTCAGGGAGGGAGAATGGTTCAGGCTCACCCTCAGAATTTGTACCCATCAATCACTCATTGATTACTGTTAATTATTATCTGGGGGCCATGGATAATGTGTGTACCTAGCGAAGCTTAGAGACCCAGGTCAGACTCATAAAGTGCACCTGGCAAGTGGGGGAGGGGGGCTGGCCGCGTCCTATACAGGCACCCCCTGGAGCCCGGCTGCTCCCTGCCTATGCGCCCGGGGAAAGCAGCAGAGATGGTCCGAGCGCTTGGGCCCTGGGTGGAATTCTGGGTTCCTGGCTCCGGCCTGGCCCAGCCCTGGCTGCTGCAGCCATTTGGGGGAATGAACCAGCAATGGAAGATTGACCTCGATCTCTCTCTGTGTGTCACTTCACACACACACAAAGATGGAAAAGGGACTGTGCTATACAGAAACATCCAAGTTCATGGGTGTGCAGAATCCTACCCATGAGCCCTTGCGGGCCTGGGGCCCACAGGTTAAGAGCCCCCAGGGGGAGGGGACATTTGGCACAGCAGGTAAGACCCCTCTTATCTGTGCCTCGGCCCCAGCTCCCTGCTAACCCACAGCCTGGGAGGTGGCTAACTCAGGGCCTTGGGCTCTTGCCACCCACATGGGTGACCCAGATGGCATTTCAGTTTCCTGGCTTTGTCCTGGCCCAGCCAGGGAGGGGGAGGGGGAGAGAGACAGCGGCCCCTCTTGCTGGCTCACTCCCCAAACGCCCACAATAGCCGGCAGCTCCGACCAGGTCTCCCACACAGGTGGGTGGCGGGGCCCTAATTTCGCGAGCTGCCACCTGCCTCCCAGGGTGTGCACCCACACAGGGCTGGATTGGAAGCAGAGCGGGGACTCAAACCCCAGCACTCTGATGGGTGGGTGCCCCAGCGGCATCTCAACAGCTGTGCCAAGAGCCCGTCCCTCTCTGCGGGGTGTTAGACTTGGCATAACCCCCACCCCAGCTTAGGGACACAGAGAGGAGCAGTGACTCACCCAAGGTCACACAACCAGGAAGTAGGCCAGCCGGAACCAGACCCCAAGCTCTCTGGCTCAGCTGCCCACACCCACAGGGGCCTCCCTGGTGCCTGCTCCCACAAGCAAACGAGACACAGCCGGGCTGGGGTTTTGTTACCCCAGGCTGTGGAGAGAGATGGCCCCTGAAAGGGGCGGGCAGAATAGATGACGGACAGGGCGGCCGGCCTATGAGACACCAGTACCTACCTCCACTGTCTTATAAAGGAAGGAGTATACCAGGGAGGCATTGGCGTTCTTCAACGTGGTGGCCACCACTGGCGGCAGCGAGGGTCAAGGAAAAGGTACCCTTTGAGGGAGGGAACGCTCAAGATGAAGTACCCCACCTCCCCCACGCACCTGACCCATGCTGTGCAACTTCCACCCTCTGCTCGCCCTCTCTGGGCCGGAGCAGCCACCGCCCTGGGCTCCAGGGACCCCTCCTCCCCCGCCTGGGTTGGATACAGTAGAGGTTGCTGTGTTTGATCCACAGGAAGTGGACCCGGCCGTGGCTCAGCAGCGGGGCCAGGGCCCCCTCCTCCTCGTGCTGCATTAGCAGGGGCATGAAGTGGTCGATCTCGCTCATGGGCACGTCGCCCTTGTAGTTGCGGCTGATCAGGGGCTGCGGGTGGGCAGAGGGGACCCGTCACGGCCAGTGGTGGGGCCTGTCTCAGCTTCCACCACCTTCTCGGCATTGTGGGTGCATGGTAACAGCTGCTCAGGTGGCTGGAGACCCCCCCGCCCCAGCGCAGCCCCGGCCCTCACTCCACCAGCGACCGGCTGTTGGCCGACGCATCCACTCCCGCCACCGTCCTGCAAGACAGGTGTCAGCATCTCCATTTTGCAGATGGGGAAGTTGAGGCCAGAGCCCCAGATCCAAAGGACGTGGCACAAGGGAGCTGCGATCGGGGCACCTGGGTGCAGAATCCCTGCCCTGGGTCCTGGGGCTTCCTACACCAAAGCAGGGAGTTTGGGACTATTTAAGGAAAAAAAAAAAAGGTGAAAGAAAAGAAAGCTATACCTATGTGTTTCTTTGAGCCATTACAGCTCTGCCTGGGAGGGCACAAACAGTAATAAATCATAGTACCAGGGGCCTTCAGAAAGTCCACGGGAGATGTGTATTATGAAAAAAGCGATGCATGGATTTAAAAAAAAAAAGTGAATGCGGTTTTCCACTAACTGTCCGACGCGCTCCCAGAAAGGGCCACGGTGCTCGTTCTGGTTAAACTGAGCCTACGGCTGGCTTTGGGGCTACTGGGCCAAGCGACTGCCACGTGCCCATTTGTGCAAATTCGCCTGGGCCGCGGGTTTCTTGTCCCCCCTTTTCCACACAGGGAAATGGGGGTTCAGAGAAGCCAGGGCCTGGGCCAACCCGTGGCAGAGGTGGGATGTGACCCCCCACCCCCAGGGGCTGCAGGGCTTGGGGGGACTGGAAGAATCCGTGGCGGTGGGATGCGACCCCGACCCCCAGGGGCTGCAGGGCCGGGGTGGAGGGGGCGCGAGGACCCCGTGGCGGAGGTGGGATGCGACCCCGACCCTCAGGGGCTGCAGAGCCGGGGTGGAGGGGGCGCGAGGACCCCGTGGCGGAGGTGGGATGCGACCCCGACCCTCAGGGGCTGCAGGGCCGGGGTGGAGGGGGCGCGAGGACCCCGTGGCGGAGGTGGGATGCGACCCCGACCCTCAGGGGCTGCAGGGTGGGCGGCGCGAGGACCCCGTGGCGGAGGTGGGATGCGACCCGACCCCTAGGCGCTGCAGTGCTGGAGTGGAGGGGGCGCGAGGACCCCGTGGCGGAGGTGGGATGCGACCTTCCCTAGGCGCTGCAGGGCCGGGTGAGGGCCGGAGGTGTTCCCACGCCGCGCTCCGCGGCCTCCCCTGCCCGTCGCCCGCCCTGGCGCCCGGCCTCACCTTGCCCTTCACGTCGAGAATGAACACGGCCGAGGCGGACATGGTGGCGGGCGGGCGGGCGGCCGAGCCAGCGGGCGGGGAGCGAGCGCCGGGAGGGACGGCGGGCGGCTTCCTCCTTCCTGCGGAAGCGCCCGCGCCCAGGTGAGCGCCCAGGTGAGCGCGCCTTAAAGGGGAGGCCCCCAGGTGAGCGGCGCGGTCGGCCGACGCAAAAGGCGGCGACGGTGGGGAGGGGCGGCAGGCGGGGCGGCTGCGCCAGGAACAGCCGCCCTGGGTCGCTTCCCCCTGAAGCAGGGGGGCGGGGGTCCTATAGGGCCGGGATCCGGCCCCAGTAGCCACCTGTGCAGCCCGCCAGTCGTTCACCCCTCCATTCGGGCGCCGTGCGTCCCACGCCAGCCCAGGGTCCTGGTGATGGTGGCCCCGGTGCCCGGTGTGGTCCTCACGTTTCTCCGATTCCCTCGTCCATACAGCAAAGGTTATCCCTGCGTGTTTTCCACTCAGTGCCAGAACCTGGCCGCGCTCGCCAAAGGGCAAACGTCAAATGTAGATGCTTTAGGGTGTTTGGCTACTAATGTTATTCTTTCTTAAAAAGATTTGTTTATTTATTTACTTACTTGAAAGAGAAAGCGACAGAGAGAGAGAGATAGATCTTCCATCCACTGACTCGCTCTCCAAATGGTCGCCATGGTCAGCGCTGGTCCAGGCCAACCCCAGGAGCCAGGAACTCCACCCGGGTGTCCCGGCCGGGTGTCAGGGGCCCAGGTGTGTGGGCCACCGGCCGGGAGCCAGACTGGAAGCTGCAGAGCAGCCGGGACCCGAGCTGGCACTCCGATCCGGGGTGCCGATGTTGCAGGAGGCAGCTCCACCCCCAGCACCCAGCCCAGCCCAGGTTACCCTGATTCGTTATTGACAAAAATAGGTATTTTTTTTTATTTTATTTTTGACAGGCAGAGTGGACAGTGAGAGAGAGAGACAGAGAGAAAGGTCTTCCTTTGCCGTTGGTTCACCCTCCAATGACTGCCGCGGCCGGCACACTGCGCTCATCCGATGGCAGGAGCCAGGAGCCAGGTGCTTTTCCTGGTCTCCCCATGGGGTGCAGGGCCCAAGCACCTGGGCCATCCTCCACTGCACTCCTGGGCCACAGCAGAGGGCTGGCGTGCCGGCGCCGCAAGGCGGAGGATTAGCCTGTTGAGCCACGGCGCCGGCCAAAAATAGGTATTGCTAGAATACTGACAAAGTCTGGGGCCGGCGCTACCGCCCAGTGGGTTAAGCCACCTCCCGGAGATCGGCTCCTGGCTTTGGATCGGCCCAGCTCCGGCCATTGCAGCCATCTGGGGAGTGAACCAGTGGATGGAAGACCTTCCTCTCTCTCTCGCTCTCACTCTCGCTCTCTCTCTCCCTTTCAAATAAATAAGTAGATCTTTAAGAGACCCACACACGTCCTTTATGATGATGACTGTATTATACAATAGGATTCATTATTGAGCAACTGCTGTGTGCTACACTGGCCACACGGCGGTTGTTTTGTTAGGGACTTGGTGATTTACCCGGTGCTATGCGTGGTGGGGCAGAGAAAGCCGGCACCCTTGCTCCAGGGGAGATGAGAGGTGCAACTGAAAAACCAAAAGCGAACGCTGATGACCCTGATCTTGCACATCCCAGGCACCCTTGGAGGGTCACAGGGGCCCCGTACACCAGCGATCACGAGTCAATCTAAGTTGTCATTAATCAATGTGTTCAAGAGGCGCAGATGGAGAGAGAGGGGCTGGCATTGTGGTGCAGCGGTTTGAGCCACCCACTGTGATGCCTGCATCCCGGATGAACTCCAGTTCGAGTCCCGGCTGCTCCACTTCCAACCCAGCTCCCTGCTAATGCCCTTGGGAAGGCAGCAGAAGATGGCCCAAGTGCTTGGGTCCTTGCCGCCCTTGTGGGAGACCCGGATGGAGCTCTTGGCTCCTGGCTTTGGATGGGCGCAGCACCGGCCACAGCGGCCATTTGTGGGGTGAACCAATGGAAGGAAGGCCTTTATCTCTGTCTCTCTCACTATCTAACTCTGCCTGTCAAAGAGAGAGAGAGAGACAGAGACAGAGAGAGAGAGCACTCCCATCCACTGGTCCACAGGCCCCCATGGACCAGAACCAGCCTGGGGCCAGAGTTAGAAGCTCAGAACTCACTCCTGGCCCCCCGTGTGAACAGCAGGGGTCCAGGTACTTGAGCCATCACCTGCTGCTTCCCAGGGTGCGCATGCGCTGGGGTCAGGGGCAGCAAATGGGACTGAAACCCAGGCCCTCCGGTGCGGGACGCAGTCATCTTCGAGTCCTTACTGCACTGTACATTGGCTGCAAGGCATGGGCTGGTGACTGGACTTCCTGTGCCTCAGTCTCTCTTTCTGTTTAATGGGTACAACAGCCACAGTGCTCCCTGCTCAGACTGCCTGGCACAGGGCCTCGGCTCCAGGTACGCTCTGACACTCCAGCCGTCGTGACACCAACCGCTTAGCCTCATGGCTTCCTGTGGTTTCAACTGAAGGGCCGTTTGGGGAGGGGGCAAATCTCAGCTTGGCCCAAACTCCCCTGGCTCCACTGATGGGGGAGGGGGACCCTCTGCTGCCCAGCCACATCTCCCTGTCCCCAAACTCAGCCCCAGACCTTTATCAGCTCAGGAGGGGGGGGGGGGCGCTGACAGAGTCAGGTGAGAGGCAGCCAATTGAATTCCTCACTCCTGCGTGGGTGTTGGGGCAGCATGAAGACCCGGCCTGGGACCCCCTGCATCCCACAGCGGCAGGCCTGGGTGGGAGCCCCAGCTCAGCTTCCGCTGATGTGCCTGGGAAACCAGTAGGTGATGGCTCAAGTCTCTGGGCCCCTGCCACCCACATGGGAGACCCGGATGGAGCTCCTGGCTCCTGGCTTCAGCCTGGCCCAGCCCTGGATGTTATGGCCATTTGGGGAGTGAACCAGCAGAGGGAGGATCTCTCTGTCTGTCTCTGACTCTCTGCCTTTCAAATAAATAATAATACATTTTTAAGAAGTGCGCCAAGGCAATGTGCGTGGGGCCAGACCATCGCCTCCTAGGCCCCCAACCTTTAAAAGACCCAGATCTTGGGGCCCTGAGATGTTGGCAGGCAGGAAACAAAACCCGAATGCCTGGGCCCAGTGCCCTGGAATCTGAAACTCAAGGCCTTTTTGGCTGAAAAATGCATGAACCCAAAAGTTTCACCGGCATCAGAGAACAGAGCTGCTCTGTGTGTCCAGCCAGCCCCGCCCCAGCTGCCACCTCCCCCGGCCGGCAGAGGCCATGGCCTTGGCCCACTTCTCCCCAGCGCCTGCAGCCTCCCCACCCACAACTGCATCTGGGCACTGTCCTCTCTCACTCACATCCCCCCATGGCTCCCGAGCGCCCTCAAGCGGCCGCACCAGGCTCTGTCCAGCTCCTGCCCCAGACGCCTTGAACTCGGGCTTCCGGATTTCAATGCCTGGCCCTCTGGCTGGCTCCTCTGACCTCTCCCAGCGGAAACCGCGCCCTGCCTCTTCCCCCTCCACCCAGACTCCTCTTGGGGCAGCCTACCTCCCGGCTTTCCCAGCACCCGACGCTCCCCATCACGGCTGGCTGCAACGCTCTTCCCAAAAATCCATTACAGTACATTTGTGCACTTCTTTATTCGAAAGGCAGAGAGAGAAAGAGAGATCTTCCCTCTGCTGGTTCACTCCCCAAATGGCCTCAGCAGCCAGGGCTGGGATGGGCCAAAGCCAGGAGCAGGAGCTGTCTCAGGGACTCCCACGTGGGTGCCAGGGGCCCCGTCACCCGGCCCATCATCCACTGCTCTCCCAGGAGCGTTAGCAGGGAGCTGGATCGGAAGCAAAGCAGCTGGGATTGGACGGGCGCTCCCTCGTGGGATGCGGGTGTCACTAGCAGTGGCTTACCCTGTAGCACCACCCCCCCATTACAATTTTTCTTTTGTGGTAATACACACGCAGCATGACATTTCCTGCTTTGCCCATTCTTAAGTAGCATCAAGCACATCCAAGGAGTTGTGCAAACGTCGCTGCCACCCATCCGGGACTCTGTCTTCATGAACAATCCTCCCACCCAAGACCTTGGCACACCGTCCCCCCAGCGCTACTTCCTGTCTCATTCCAACTGGGCTTCTTTTAGCACAGCCCTTGTTTTCCCAGGCCTTTGGCAGGGAGCACTCTCTGCCTTTTGCCCCTAAGAGTATGATTGGTTTGAGTCAACAACACAACCTGGTAGCCCCGCTGGGCTCCGCCAGAGGGGACGTAGGGCTGTGAGGTAGGGAGTGGGGGCGGGGGCTGAAGTCTGACTTCATGGGTTCAGATCCTTGTACCGTGTGATTGCATGTGAATTGCGCAATGTCTCTGTGTCACCTTCTCCCCCAGAAAGTGGTTGTAAAGATTTATGGTGAAGGGCCTAGCTGGTGCCTGCCCCTGAGTAAGCGCTCCGTACACATCCCTTCCTGTTTGAACCTGCCGGGCCGGCTCCTGGCCTCTTAAACAATGTTGAAATTTTCCGTTATTGAGTGTGATGGATATTAACATTTAACTTTTTAAAAAAAATTATTTAAGGGCCAATGCTGTGGCTCAGCAGGTTAAAAAGTTGTGGCCTGGCTGGCGCTGTGGCTCAATAGGCTAATCCTCCGCCTGCGGTGCCAGCACCCCGGGTTCTAGTCCGCAGCGGCCATTGGGGGGTGAACCAATGGAAAAGGAAGACCTTTCTCTGTCTCTCTGTCTCTCTGTCTCTCTTTCTCACTGTCCACTCTGCCTGTCAAAAAAAAAAAAAAGTTGTGGCCTGCAGTGCCAGCATCCCATGTGAGCACCTGTTCAAGTCCCGGCTGGTCCACTTCCGATCCAGCTCCCTGTAATGCACCTGGGAAAGCAGTGGAAGGTGGCCCAAGTGCTTGGGCTCCTGCACCCGTGTGAGAGACCCAGATGGAGCTCCTGGCTTGGGCTTGGCCCAGTCCTGGCTGTTGCAGCCATTTGGGGAGTGAACCGGTGGATGGAAGATCTCTCTCTCTCTCTCTCTCTCTCTCTCTCTCTCTCTGTGTCATTCTGCCTTTCAAATTAATACATAAATGTTTAAAAAATTAATTATTTATTTATTTGCTGGTTTATTTGAAAGGCAAGGTGAGAGAGAGAGAGAGAGAGAGAGAGAGAGAGAGAGACATCTTCCATCCACCAGTTCACTCCCCAGATGATTGGTCCGGGCCAAAGCCAGGACCCAGGAACTCCATTTGCGTCTCCCAAGTGGGTGGCAGGGGCCTTAGTACACGGGCTGTCTTCCACTGTTTTGCCGGGTCCACCAGCCGGGAGCTGGGTGGAGAGCAGAGCGGCTGGCGCTCAGTCAGCACTCTGACACGGGCTGCCGGCATTGCAGACCCGGTAAGGGGAACCGATATTCAGATGTCAGGTGTTGGCAAGCCGACCCCATCTAGGCACGCACACTCCCGCTTCCAGTCCCTGGACGCCACCTCTGTGCTCCCTGCATCACTGCTGCCCCAAGGGGCCACCGTCGATCCGTGTCGATCCGTGTTCTGTCGGCGTGGCTTGATTAGCTATGCCTGTTCTGGAACCGTAAGAAATGCCTGGCCTTTCACCCAGCTTAATGTTTTTTGAGTCTGCAAGATTCGTCCACGTGGTTGCGTTATCTCAGTGGTTCATTCCTGGGGCGGTATTCGTATCAGAGGGCCTGGTCCGAGTCCCGGCTCCTCCGCCGATCCAGCGCCCTCCTGAGGCAGCTGGAGGCGGCAGGACTTGGTACTTGGGTCCCTGCCACTCACAAGAGAGACCTGGCTTTGGCTTGGCCCAGCCTTGGCTATTGCATGCATTGGGGGAGGGACCCTGTACCAAGATCTCTCTTTTCTCTCTCTCTCGGCCTTTCATAGAAATTAAATAATTGTTTAAGATATTATTTATTTATTTGAGAAACAGAGTTAGAGAGAGGCAGAGAGAGAGAGAGGCAGAGAGAGAGAAAGAGATAGAGAGAGAGAGAGAGAGGTCTTCCATAACTGGTTCACTCCCCAGATGGCTGCAATGGCCGGAGCTGCCCCAATCCAAAGCCAGGAGCCAGGAGCTTCTTTCAGGTCTCCCACGATGGTGAAGGGGCCCAAGGACTTGGGCCATCTTCTACTGCTTTCCCAGGCCACAGCAGACAGCTGGATCGGAAGAGGAGCAGCCGGGACTTGAGTCCGCGTCTATATGGGATGCTGGCGCTGCAGGCGACTTTACCCACTATGCCACAGTGCCAGCCCCTCAACATCAATAATTTTTAAAGAAGAAATGTCTGGACTTTAGTGTGAAAGCATTAAAAACAAAACAAAACAGAAAAGAACCTTCGGCACTCCAGTCTTTTTCATTATATGTACTGGGGGACTGACAAGCTATGCAGGAACCGGAAGTTTGTTTAGCCATTCACCTCTTGGTTTTTCTGGCTCCTTACAAAGACAGCTGTTATGACCATTTACATACAACTGTTTGTGTGGTTTCTTTATTTTTATTTGTAAAATTTTCTTATTTTCTTTGAGAGTCAGAGAGAGAGGGAGAGGCAGAGAATTTGCATCTACTGGGTCACTCCCCAAGTGGTATCCTTGTGTGGTGGAATGAGAAGGCCATGCCAAGATGGCCACTGGCAATGGAGCCTGCCTGGCAACAGGCTGTGATTGGATGGCTTCAGAAACCACATGGTAACAGAGCCTACCTGGCAACAGGTTGTGATTGGATGGCTTCAGATACTGCCTGGCAGCAGGCAATGATTGGTTAGGGCATAAACCGCCCCTTGACTGGATTGGCTGCCTTGGCTATATAAGCTGCTGTACCAACTGAAATATACGAGTCTGCAGACTGTTCCCCTCTGGCCTGCTTTCACCGGACTCCTGGGGTCTCTGTGGTGACTCCACGCCTCTTGCCCCCACCATGCTCCTCCTCTCAGAACGAATCCACAGCAACAGCAATGGCCAGGGAGAACACTGAGGTCTGCAAACACCATCCGGGTGGCCAGGACCCAGTCATCGGAGCCATCACAGCAGCCTCCCAGGGTGCCCATGTGCAGCAAGCTGGTGTTGAAAGCCTGGGAATTTTTTTCCCCCTAAATATTTGTTTTATTTACTTCACAGGCAGAGAGAGAGAGAGAGAGAGAGAGAGAGAGAGACTCCATCTGCTGGTTCACTCTCCAGATGGCTGCAATGGCCAGGGCTGGGCCAGGCCAAAGCCAGGGATCGGGGACTCCATCCAGGTGGCCCACAGGGGTGGCCGGGGCCTGAGCAGTTGGGCCATCACTGGTGGTGCTTCCACAGGAAGCTGGAGCAAAAGTGGAGCATAGGGGCTCTGATCGGGCGCTCAGGCAGGTGGAGCCATGGCCGACCTGCTGCGCCCCACCTCCGGCCCCAGGAGAGAGACAGTGGGGAACCAGACCCGGGCACTTCCCTCTGGGACACGGGCGTCGTAACCACAAGGCCAAATGCCCGCCACTCTTTTTCTTTGGGGGGTAAACAGTTGGCAGTAGGATGCCCACGTACTGGGGCAGAAGGTGCCAGACCCCTTTCCACACCACTGAGCTACTGTCACTTCCGCCGCCAGCCCTGGAGCGTCTTGTTGGCTCCACATCCTTGCCAACACTTGCCACCGTCTTTTGCAATTTGGCCCACTGCAGTGGTATCTCGATGAGGCGTTAATCTCGGTCTCCATGGTAAATTCATTCTTTTCATCGCTGCATGGTGTTCTCTCTGGTGACCACACGCTCACGTTAAACTTTATTATTAATGGGGTCAGCGTTGTTGGCCTAGCGGGTTAAACCAATGCAGTGCTGGCATCCCACATGGGCGCCGGTTCGAGTCCCGGCTGCTCCACTTCTGATCCAGCTCCCTGCTAATGCACTTGGGAAAGCAGCAAAAGATGGCCGCCATGCTTGGGCCCCTGCCACCCATGTGGGAGCCCCGGATGAAGCTCCTGGCTTCTGGCTTCAGCCTGGCCCAGCCCTGGCCATTGTGGCCATTTGGGGAGTGACCCAGTGGGTAGAGGATCTCTCTCCCTCTCCCTCCCTCCCTCTCTTTGAAACTCTGACTTTAACATAAATCAATCTTTAACATGTTTGTCATTTTTAAAGACATTTAAATGACTGCAACAGCCAGGTCTGGGGCAGGCAAAAGCCAGGAGCCTGGAACTCCATCCGGGTCTCCCACATGAGTGGCAGGGGCCCAAGTACGTGAGCCATTATCTACTGGCTCCCCAAGCACATTAGTAGGGACCTGGATCGGAAGCGAGCCGCTGGGACTTGAACCAGCACTCTGCTACGGGATATGGCATCACCAGTGGCGGGTTAACCTACTGTGCCACAGCACCAGCCCTAAACTTTAGCATCTCTTACAGTTTTTATTGCATTTGAAAGACTGAGAGACACAGACAGAAATACAGACAGATGCAGATCTTCCATGCACTGGATCACTCTCCAAATGCCCGCAACAGCCCATATAGGCCAGGCCAGGCCAGGTCACCTACTTGGGGGACAGGGACACCCAGTACTTGAGCCGTCACCTGCCGCCTCCCACGGTGCGCAGGCGCAGGGAGCTGGGATTGGGAGCAGAGCTGGGACTCGAACCCTGGCACTCCAGATAGGGGATGTGGGCGTCTTCACAGTGGCACCAAACGCTGCCCGCGGTGAAGCCGAATTCTTGCCCACCGCGTGAAGAGCGCTCGCATCTCTGGCTGACCGCAGCCAGGCAGCGGGCGCTCCGCGTCTCGGGGGCGCATTCGTGCCCGGGGGGGCTGGAGAACTGGGCGACCTCCCACCCGCAGGGTCCCCAGAGCCCAGAGGTGGGAAACAAAGGTGGAGGCCCCACCCCTCCCGGGCAGGCCCCGCCCCCGGCCCCGCCCCTCGCCCGCTCGGGGCCGCCGTTGGTCGGAGGCGCGCGGGGCGGGGCGCGCGGGCGGGGCGGGCCCGGGCCCGGGGCGGGGCGCGCTGCAGCCCGCGGAGCCTCCCGCCCGCCCGGGCTGGGGTCTCGGTGGCCCGGACTCCCAACCCACCCGCCGCGGCCATGGAGGACGAGCGGAAGGACGGAGCCTACGGTAGGAAGCTGCATGTGACCGCGGGGGTCGCCGCTGCCAAGTTAGGGGGTGGCGTCGGAGGGCGGGGGGGACCTGGGAGACCTCCGACACCCTCGCCACGCGCAGCCGCAGGCCCTCTCCGCCCTCCGGCCGCTCCATCCCGCGCGGCGCCCAGCCCCGGTCCCGTGCTCCAGCCCGGTCGCCTCCTGGGAGCCCTGGCTCAAACCCCTTGGGCTTTGGAGCCGGGGCGCACGGCGCATGCTCCGCCCGGGGAGGTCCCGTTATCTGGGCAGCTCAGATGGCACGCGCGGGGGAGGGGAGGCCTGGCGATTTGGGTGCAGAGCGGCGACAGAGCTCCGGCCTCCCCAAGCCCACCTCGTCTTCTCGTCTTTGGGACTCCCCTTTGTCCACTGCTTCCTCCTACCCAGATGTCTCCCCCCACCTCACCCCTGCCGCCATGCCCCAGAAGTAACTGTGCAGGGCTTTGAGCCAGATGGGGAAACCGAGGCAGGACCGGACAGACCAAGGTGGGAGCCCCCTCCCGCCGGGTCTGGCCTGCAGCCCAGGAAGGTAGGAAACCAGGCGCCAGGGGAGGAAGGAAGCCGGAAACAATTGAGAAACTTTCCCTCCTCCTTGCCAGGGGTTGGGGATGCCCACCCCCCATTTCCGGGGGGCCCCTTAACTGGCACGCCCTGCCGTGCACCTCTTGAGAGCCAGGCTGGGCTCTTGAGAGCCCCCTCCCCAGCCCAGGGTTGGTGGGGGCCAGCCGCTGCAGGGGGTGGGGATGGGGGTTGGGGGTGCCGGTCTCAGTTTCTGTTCTGCATTTTGGGTCCACAGGGGGCCCACAGAGCTCCAGCCCCCAAGGCACTGCCTTGGGGGGATGGTGGCAGGGTCGCAGCTGCTCCTCTGCTGTGAGACCAGCCACTTCCTGGCCTTGGGGAAGGGGCCGGAAATTGGTCACAGAATCAGACAAACAAGTAGGGGAGCAGCCTGGCTCCTTCCCTCACCCAGAGACCGGGGCGTTGGGGGCGCTGCTGAGAGAGACAGATGGGGGAGGCCCCTGGGGTCCGCCCTGCCCGGAGCTCCGGGAGAGGCTCCCTGCCTGCTGGTTCTGGCTCCAACCTGGGTCCCTTGGGTGTGGCCGGCGGAAGGTGCTGTGGGAATCTCAGCCTGGGGTCCGGGCCAGCACTGCTGCCCGAGGGGCGGCCTCTGCCAGCTCTTTGGTCGCCCACGAGGTCTGCCTGGGTGGGGATGGCGGGGAGAGTGGACCCCGATCCAGCGCGTCCCAGCCTGGATGGCACCGTGCACACCCTCCCAGGTCCAGCCTGAGCCCCAAGCCCAGGGCGGGGCTGCGCTGGGCCCCCTTTCCAGGCAGCGGCCCAGACCCTGGGAAGTTGGCTGTGAACAAGGCAGAAAAATTGCCCAGGGGGAGTGGGGGAGTCAACAAGCAAAGAAAACCAGTGATTGTAGGTTTGCGTGAGGCTGTGGAGCAGAAAAATGGGACATTGGGGAGAGAAGCCTGAGGGGTTAATGTAGGTGAGTGAGGGCTGCAGGGCGAGCAGGGTGAGGTCTGGTCTGGGGGAAGCTGGAGGGACAGCACACAAACCACACAATTGCTTCATTATTTCTCTCTCTGAGCCCCTGGGCCAGTGTGAGGTGGACACTTCTCTGTGTCCTGCAGCCAGACCCTCACCTCCTCCAGAGGGGCCACTTGGATTGACTGCTTGCACTGTGGATTTTCTTAAAATAAAGAGTTATCTTATTTATTTGAAAGAGTGACAGAGAGAGGGGGAGGGAGAGATAGACAGACAGATCCTCCATCCACTGGCTCACTCTCCAAATGGCTACAATGGCCGGGACTGAGAGCTGCATCCAGGTCTCCCCTGTGGCCGCCAGGGGCCCAAGGACTTGGGCTGTTGCCCTCTGCCTTCCCAGGAGCATTGGCAGGGAGCTGAACCGGAAGCAGAGCAGCCGGGCCCCTGGGCACGCTGCACGCTCACATGACCGCATACGTGAGAGCCAGGTGGTGCGGTGTGACGTCATCAGGGTGGTGATGTCACGGCCGCCCCATGCCGTGGTTATGACCTCGCTAGGCGGTGGCAGGTTTTTCACTGGGGTTATATCTGTCTGTGGCTGTGCACTGCACAGTGAGAGACAAACAGAAGATCCCGGAAGAGAGCGACCCCCTGGTGACGTCATAGCCAGCCACACTCCGGGACGGTCACACAGTGAGACCAACCCAAGGCAGGCCTCTCGGAAGGAGCCAGTGTTGACGTGGGAGACCCAGATGGAGCTCCGGGCTCCTGGCTTTGGCCTGGCCCAGCCATGGCTGCTGCTGGCATTTGGGGAGTGAACCAGCAGATGGAAGACAGCTGTCTCTCTCGCTCTCTCTCGCTCTGTCTGCCTTGCAAATAAATGCATAAATAAATGTTTGAAGACATATGTGACTGAGCGCCCCTGGTGCCCGGGAGGAGGCGCGCTCTGTGTCACTGCTGTGCCCACCGTCGTGCCTGGCCTGTGTCTGCACGGCCGTTGGCTGAGAATCACTCCCGGATGATAACAGACATCCGGGGACGGCACCACCACTCATCTTTAACCCGGATGTTCAGATGCTTGGTAGGAGATTTCCAGAGACTTCTCCTGTGTCCCTTCCCCGAGTGACCACAGACAGAATTGTTTGCTTTTATTTATTTGGAAGGCAGAGACACACAGAGAGAGAGACAGACAGAGACAGAGGTCTTCCATCTGCTGGTTCACTCCCCAAATGGCTGCAGCAGCCAGAACTGGGCCAGGCTAAAGCCAGGAGCCAGGAGCTCCCTCTGGGTCTCCCATGTGGGTGCAGGGGCCCAGGCACTTGGGCCATCTTCTGCAGCTGTCCCAAGCACATTAGCAGGGAGCCGGATTGGATGCTGAGTGGTCGGGACTCGAACCAGCGCCCACAAGGAATGCCAGTGCCGCGGGCAGAGGCTTAACCTGCTGCGCCACTGCACTCAGCCCTCACACAGGCGCCGAGAAGCCACACTGAACCCACTTTGTGCTCTGTGAGTCTATGTCAACAGAACCTCTCAGCTGCAAAGTTAAAAATAATACATATGCCTTGAAACCCTTATATAACAACATTCATATATTTTCTTGGTTGGAGTAGGGAAGCTAAAAACTAAAAATAAGCCTTCTACTACACAGAGAAGTTTAGTCTTCCGTGTGAAAGAACCTTCTAGAAGCCCTTGCCTGGCTGTCCTCACCCAGAGGTTAATCCGGCCGAGAAGTCTGTTTCCAGCCCCTCCCCTCTATTGCCCTGTTGCTGTGGGGTATTTGTAGCTTTTTAAAGCTCATCCTCTGTGGGGCGGGGTGGGGCGGGGCTTACTGGAAGGGGAAGTTTGTACCGTGAGGTTCCCATGGTGGAGGCTGAGTGTCCCTGCTGGCGGGTCACCGGGTGCCACCGAGCCACTCTGTGACACAGCGCCGGACCCGTCCCAGAGCAGGGGAGGCCCAGACGCTTGGAGGAGGTGAAGCTTGGGTCTGTGCCCTAGGGACTTAAAAAAAAAAGTCAGGGACAAAGGAGTCAAAGACAAGTTTAGGGGCCGCTGCTATGGCAGAGTAGGCTAAGCTGCTGCCTGCAGCGGCGGCGTCCCATATGGGCGCAAGTTCGAGACCCGGCTGCTCCACTTCCGATCCAGCTCCCTGCTGATGCGCCTGGGAAAGCAGTGGAAGATGGCCCAAGTCCTTGGGCTCCTGCACCCGTGTGGGAGACCTGGAGGGAGCTCCTGGCTCCTGGCCAAGCCCTGGCCATTGTGGGCTTATGGGATCAGAGTTTGTGGATGACAGATCTCGCTTTGTGTCTCTCTCCGATTCAGTTTTTTAAAAGATTGATTTATTTGAAAGGGACAGAGAGAGAGAGGGGGCTTCCATCCGCCGGTTCACTCCCCAAATGGCCACAACAGCCAGAGCTGCGCTGACCGGAAGCCAGGACCCAGGCACTCCATCCGGGTCTCCCAAGTCCCAGGAACTTCTCCAAGTCCCCTTGTACTGTCGCTGTGTCTGGAATGTCCCCTTGTACTGTCTGGAAGGGCAGAAGAGTGAAGCTGGTGAGAGGCCCCCCGGCCGGGGGTGACAGCAGTCTGATTTACTTTGCTCTGAAGCCTGTTCAAGCCTAACCCTTCCCTCCTACTAAGCAGATACCCTTACTATTTTTTAAATCTTTGCTTATTTACTTTCATTTACTTGAAAGGCAGAGATAGGGAGAGGTCAACCATGTGCTGGTTCCCTCTGCAAGTGCCCACAATAATCAGGGCTGGGCCAGACCAAAGCCAGCAGTCAAGAACTCCGCCCCAGTCTCCCACGTGGCTGCAGGGGCCCAAGGACTTGGGCCATCCTCCACTGCTTTCCCAGGCTCATCAGCAGGGAGCTGGATCGGAAGTGGAGCAGCCGGGTCTCGAACTGGCACTCACGTGGAATGCCAGCATGGCAAGATAGATAAATTGCAGCGAGCGTGGGCCGCAGGCTCCCGCTTGGGGCCACTGTGAGGACTCACTGCTTGGTGGAGTGCGAGGCCTGTGGCCAGCGCCCAGTTCCTGGGGGTTACCCGGGTTCAGTTTCAGTTCCCACGGGGCCCCGTGACCTCAGGCAAGTCACAAAGCGTAGCTGTGTCCCAGTTTCTTTATTGTGCCATTCGCTCAGAGCGGGTGAAGCCGCTCCTGGGGACACCGTGTCCCACCCTGGAGGGCCCGGTTCGAATCCTGCTGCCCCGTGCTTCTCACCCGGCTCCCTGCTGAGGCACACCTGGGACGCGGCAGGTGGTGGCCCCTGCCACCCACTTGGGGGACCGGGATGGAGCTCCTGGCTCCTGGCTCGGGTCTGGCCCAGCCCTGGCTGCTGTGGGCATTTAGGGGATGAACCAGTGGATGGGCAATGTCTCTCTCTCTCTCCCCCTCCCTCTCTCCCTCCCTCCCTGTTTCTCAGCTTGTGAGAGCCTGCTGTGTGCTGGGCGAGGCTGGAGCAGGTGGCTGCAGTCCTTGGGGACTTGGCTCCCCGCCGGAAGCTACGCGGGCTGGGTGGCACTTGCTGTGACTGGGCAGCCTGTGTCCGGGCCTTATCTGTACACCCAGCGCCCAGTGGGGCGGGGGTGGGCGGGCTGGCCTTCCTGCCCTGGTCCAAGGGCCCCCAGTCGCCAGCCGCCGGCACCGCCTGTCCCCGTGGCTTGGTCTTCTGTAGTCAATAGCACAATGCACAGACTGAAGACTACGGAGGAGAGCAGTTTTATTTTGGTTCACGGCTCAGGTCCAAGGTCGAGGGCCTGCAAGTGGCAATGGCCTTTTTTTTTTCTCTCTCTCCTAAGAGCTACTTAATTATTTGAAAGGCAGAGAGAGAGAGAATCTTCCATGACTGGTCTACTCCCCAAATGGCCCCAACAAACAGGGCTGGGTCAGGCCGAAGCCAGGAGCCTGGCGCTCCATCCGGGCCTCCCACAAGGCTGCAGGGGCCCCAGCACTTGGGCCATCGTCCACTGCCTCCCAGGGCGTGCCGGGACTGGAACCAGCGCCCAGGTGGGATGCGGGCATCGCAGGTGGAGGCTCCTCACTGGCAGGACCCCAGGTGGTCCTGGTGCACCTGCGCCCTCTGCTCGCTGCCTGCCTGGCTCCCTCTCAGGCCCCACCTCTGCACAGCCTGGGGCAGGGGTGATCTCCATTCTTGGTCCTCCCCTTTGACCCTGGAGCCCTGGACTCACTCACCCAAGGCAGCCCCCGAGGGATGACAGGCGTCAGGTTCCATCTCCGAGAGACAGGAGAGAGGTGCCTCGGACAGCATCCGAGAAGCTCAGGAGCCCTGCTGGCTCTGCCTCCTGCCCCCCATCTGTGAACCCCCCGGGGGCATTGGGGCACAGAGGTTAAGCCCAGCCTGGGTGCGGCTCCTGGCTCCTGGCTCCCAGGCTGTTGCAGACATTGGGAAAGTGAACAGCAGGAGGAAGACCTCTCCCTCTCCCTCGCTCTCTCTTTGTCTGCCTTTCGAATAAATAAGTACATTTATTTCTAAGACAGAGTTACAGACAGAGAGATCTTCCATCCACTTGTTCACTCCCCGAATGACCATAACAAGAGCCAGGGGCTGGGTCAGGTGGACGCCGGGAGCCAGGAGCTGCATCCGGGTCTCCCGCGTGGGTGCAGGGGCCCAAGCACTTGGGGCCACCTGCTGCTGCTTTCCCGGGTGCATTAGCTGGAAGCCAAATTGGAAGTGGAGCAGCTGGGATTCGAACTGGTACCCACAGGGAGTGCCGGCGCCACAGGTAGCGGCTTAGCCTATCATGCCACAGTGCCAGCCCCATTACTAAATCTTAAAAATATTAATAATTCTTTAAAACAAAAAAAGCCCCTCGATGCATTGGGAATAAACGCGGTGGTTTCACACTAGCATTGTGAGAGCCCTGGAGTCTGAGCCGGGCCGTGTGCCAATAAAACTTTATTTATGGCGCCGACCTTTGTTTCTCATGTTGTTCTCATCTCCTAAGATCTTTGGATGGCTCCCACTCATTAAAAAATGTAAAGACCAGGCCGGCGCCGTGGCTCAACAGGCTAATCCTCCGCCTTGCGGTGCCGGCACACCGGGTTCTAGTCCTGGTTGGGGCACCGGATTCTGTCCCGGTTGCCCCCCTTCCAGGCCAGCCCTCTGCTGTGGCCCCGGAGTGCAGTGGAGGATGGCCCAAGTGCTTGGGCCCTGCACCCCATGGGAGACCAGGAGAAGCACCTAGCACCTGGCTCCTGCCATCGGATGAGCGCGGTGCGCCGGCCGCAGCGCGCCGACCGCGGCAGCCATTGGAGGGTGAACCAACGGCAAAAGGAAGACCTTTCTCTCTGTCTCTCTCTCTCACTGTCCACTCTGCCTGTCAAAAAAAAAAAAAAAATGTAAAGACTGGGGAAAAACCATTTTTTTTAAAAAAGATTTATTTTTTGTATTTGAAAGTCAGAGTGAGAGAGAGAGAGAGAGAGAGGTCTTCCATCTGCTGGTTCGCTCCCCAAATGGCCACAATGGCCGGAGCTGGCCCAATCCAAAACTAGGAGCCAGGAGCTTCTTCCGGGTCTCCCACATGGGTCCAGGGGCCCAAGAGCTTAGGTCATCTTCCGCTGCTTTCCCAGGCTATCCGCAGGGAGCCAGATCGGAAGTGGAGCAGCCGGGGGCAAACCCCCTAAGCCACAAGCACTTACGACCCGCACATCCCATGCCAGAGGGGCCTGGGCTGGCATTGCAGCTCCAGCTCCTGATTCCAGCTTCCTGCTGGCTCCAGGCCACACAGCCACACAGCGTGGGAGCCTGGGATTGAGTTCTTGGCATCCAGCCTAGTCCTGGCCAGAGCAGGCATCTGGGGGAGTGAACCAACTCCTGGGAGCTCGCTCCCTCTCTCTCTCTGCCTCTCAAATAATAACAGAACATGAAGGTCGCTCTGAGTCATCCGCAGACAGCTGGTGGGCCAGGGAGGCCCCGCGGGCAGGAGGGTAGGGGGTTTGTAGCCCCCTGGCCCCGGTGTTTAGGGCAGAGATAGGGTACCCACAAGGATGGCCGCGTGGTAACTTCCAGAATCTGGTTCCACTGTGAGACAGGAGATGAATCTGTGTGATCCAGGTGGGCCGGCAGCCGGGGGTCCCTGCCAGCACCAGAGGGGCGCAGGGGACTCAGGGAGAGACAGGCTTGGTGCAACAGCCGGCTTGAAAGGTGGGGGAGGCGGCTGCAAGGTCCTGTTCTCCCCTGGAATTTCAGAAGGTTCTAGAAAGGAGCCTCGCAGACTTTTGCCAGCATCATGGTTGTGGCCTAGCGCTTGTGGCCCAGCGAGATGCAGGTAGGCCTTTTTTTTTCTTTTTTTAAGATTTATTTATTTATTTATTTGATACAGTTAGAGAGAGAGAGAGGGAATCTTCTATCCACTGGTCCACTCCCCAGATGGCCACAATGGCCAGGGCTGGGTCAGCCAGGAGCCAGGAGCTCCATCCGGGTCTCCCACACAGGTGCAGGGGCCCCAGAACATGGGTCATCTTCCACCGCTCTCCCAGGCGCATCCGCAGGGAGTGGATCGGAAGTGGAGCTGCCAGGACTCGAACCCAGTGCCCATACAGAATGCCGGCGTCACAGGCGGCGGCTCCAGCTGCTGCGCCCCCACGCCGGCCCCCACGTGGGATCTCTGACCCCCAGAGCCGTTCCATAGTAGATTTGTGTTCTTGGATGCTAGCTCAGGAGCCAGACGGCCCGACTCCACCACTGCCAGTCCCGGGGGCCGTGGGCGCGCGACGCCTGCCCGGACCTCAGCTGCTGCAGCTGGGAAGTGGGGTAACCACTGGATGCGCCTCCTCCGGGAAGGCCGCCGTGCTCCGCTGGGGGAGGCTGCCTGGGACCGGAGCTCCCATCCTCTCTGCAGCCTTGCCGCGGGTTCCCGCGGGGTTTGGACCACACTCCGTGATCAGAAGCCATTAGCGCTGGTTGGGACTGGGCCGCACCCTACTCAGCTTAATGAGAGCTAATGGGAGTGCTCAGAGGACGGGAGCCCGCCAGGCCAGGCCGCCAGCCAAGCCCGGCCCGGGCGCCCCCTTTGCATTTTAGCTCTGTCTTAGGCGAGAGCTCACCCCGGCCCAGCCTGGCCCTGCCCTGCCCCCCCATCAAGCACCCTCGATGGCTCCCATGTACCCGTGACACCTGCTGTGGCGACCTGTCACCGGGGTGACGGGCCCACGCCTTCCTGCCCCTGGGTCTCAGTGTCGAGTGGGCGGATGATGCCATTTCCAGCCTGCTGAGAAGGATCTGGAAGGGAGCGAGCGCTCCCCATCGCTCCCCACTCCCACCCCACCCCCGCTGGCTGGCACTGCACACTTCCGGTTCTCCATCTCTCCTCCTGCTGGCCTGCGGCTCTCAGTTCCTAACAGGCGGCCGATCGGAGCCCGATCTCCTCGCTCATACTTGTCATAGTTTTGGGGTTTGAGAGACTCGCGTGATTAAGCCACGGGGAATTTGTTTTGCTGTGGGTTGGGGGGGTGAAGTTCGTTCTCTTCCACTCCCGTGGGCGAAGGCCTCCACGCCCTGACCTCTGGGCATCCCGCCCTGGCACACTTTCCAGGATTCTGAGCCAAAGCTTTGCAAATGAAGTTTTGGAGCGTGAACATGCGGGAACCCCAAGGTGTGTTTTGGCGCTCAGGGTCAGCTCTCCCTGTACGTGGTGTGGTTATTCAGTCAACAAACGTCTCTCTCTCTCTCTCTCTTTTTTTTTTTTTTTTCTTAAATATTTATTTATTTGAAAGGCAGAGTTACAGAGCCAGGAGCCAGGAGCTCCATCCAGGTCTCCCACGCAGGTGCAGGGGCCCGAGCACTTGGCCCATCTTCGCTGATTTCCCAGGCGCATTAGCAAGGAGCGGGATCTGAAGTGGAGCAGCCGGGACTGGAACCGACACCCACATATGGGATGGCCGTGCTGCAGGCGGTGGCTTAACCCACTGTGCCACAGCACCGGCCTCACTATTTATTTTTCATTTTATCTGAAAGGCAGAGAGTGAGGGGGTGGGGGGAGAGAGAGAGAAATGGAGAGAGATTTCCCGCCGGGGCTGGGCCAGGCCAAAGTCAGGAGCCAGGAGCTCCATCTGCGTCTCCCACGTGGGCGGCAGGGACCCCAGTACTGAGCCCGCGAGGTGCGCACGCGCAGGGAGCTGGCTCGGAAGCAGATGGGGGACTTGAACCAGGCGCTCGGATACGGGTGTGGATGCCCCAGGCAACATCTTAACCCTGTGCCCAGTGCCTGCTGTCTTCTCTCTGTCCCTGCGCCCCTCCAAGGGCCCAAGTAGAGCTGGGGACAGACGAGGCTTGTGGCTTGGGACCAGGCCGCCCCCCTGGTGCACCGCTGGGCCCAGGTGGGGCAGGACCAGCCCGGGCCTGGAGCTGGCGAGGACCCGGCAAACCCAACCCGCAGGGTTTCCTTGGGAGTTCTGGTCACCCAAGGCCATGGCCGGGAGCCTTGCGCCTCGCCTGTTTGCTCAAGTCCACGGCCAGGGGAGGAGGGGGGTTCAGGCGGGGTCAGGCAGGGCCTCCCACGCTGGGACAACTTCTCTAGGGACCAGTTGGTGACCAGAGTCCCGCCCAGCAGTGCCCGACTCTGGGACAGCGGTTAGAAAGATTAGACGCCGACTGTATGTGGCCGCCGTGAATTAACTCCTTTCTCACAAGCTTCCCAAAGGAGCCTCGGAGAGAAGCTGGCTGTGGCCTGAGGTATACAGCTGGCCACTGGGGGCTGCGGGCAAGACACAGACAAGGGATTCCGGGGAGTATACAGGCGGTGCACGGGTGGCTGGCGGGTGTGCAGCCGGCAGTGCATACACAGCCGATGGTATACATCGCTGATGACTGTGCCTGGGACCAGCTGGGCACCCCCCACGCCTACTGGGTACCCCCCACCATGCCTACTGGGTACCCCCCGTGACTACTGGGTAGCCCCCGTGCCTAGTGTGTACCCCCACACCATGCCTACTGGGTACCTGCCGTGCCTACTGGGTAGCCCCCGTGACTACTGGGTATGCCCCCGTGCCTAGTGGGTACCCCCACACCGTGCCTACTGGGCACCCCCATGCATATGAAACAAAGGGGCTTTCAAACTGCTTCTGGAAAATGGAATTAAATCAGTCGATTTGGATGCAAACGCATTTTGAAATCCATCAGAATTTCTTCCATGATCCGCGTTTGCCACCAGCTTTGCCAAGACCCCTCTATGCCGGCTGTATGTCCCCTGGCCTCCTGTGCCTTGCCTTTAAGACTAAGTGGGGTTTTCCCTTTTTTTTTTTTTTTTAAAGATTTATTTATTGGAAAGACAGAGATACAGAGAGGGGGGAACAGAAAGAGAGAGAGAGAGAGGGAGAGAGGTCTTTCATCCGCTGGTTCACTCCCCAGATGGCTGCAATGCCTAGCCCTGGGCCAGGCAGAAGCCCGGAGCCAGGAGCTTCACCCTGTCTCTCATGTGGGTGCAGGGGACTGGAGTCCTTGGTCCATCTGCTGCGGCTTTCCCAGGCGCACTGGCAAGGAGCCGGGTCGGAAGTGGAGCAGCTGGGATTCGAACCTGTGCCAGTGGCTTAACCCACTGTGCCACAACGCGGGCTCTGGGGTTTTTGTCCTCATCTCCATTTCACAGGTGAGAACCAGGCTCAGGAAAGCACAGCCAGCAAAAGGAGGAACAGAACCCAGGGCTGCCCCCACCTCCCGCGGGATTCCGGCTCCCTGGGGGCAGCCCAGGGCCTGCATCCTGTAGGCGCTCAATGTGTGATTGTGACCTCAGGATTCAGGACTGCGGAGTGTTCTGGTCTGTGTCCCCCGCGGGGAACAATTCCAGCCAGGCTGGACTCTTTTGCTTGTATTCAAGAGAAATTTGAGACTCGGATTTTTTTTTTTTTTTTGGTGGACTCTTCCCAGGTGTAACAGTCAGGAATTTGTTTGTTTTTCAAAACGAACGTGGTGGACGCGTGTGTGGCCACGGGAGGGACCGGGGTTCGAGCCCCAGCTCCAGTGCTGATTCCAGGGGGCTCCTAGCAAGCCCGGGGGTGGGGGCGGCAGCGATGGCTACAGGATCTGGGTCCCGGCTCCCAACGAGGGAGACTTGGGCTGGGCTCCTGGCTCCTGGCTCCTGGCTCCTGGCTTCCGCCTGGCCCAGCCCTGGCCATCGGGGAAGTGGACCGGCGGAAGGCAGCTCGCTCGCGCGGTCTCTCTCTCTCTCTCTCCCAAATCGTGCTTTGCCCGCAATCCCCCCGCACAGGTGCCCGGCGAGCCTCAGTCTTCCTGCCCGGAGGATGGGCAGGAAGGGGGTCCTTCCAGGGCGGGGAGGGGGGCGGGCCCGGGACCCCCGGGTGCAGCCCCAGAGCTCCCGGTGGGGGCTGGGCAGGCGGGGCGGGGCGGGGCGGGCTAAATCGGGCGGCCGGAGAGTGGCGGGAGCAGCTGCCCCTCGCTCCGGCCCCGCCGCCCCTCCCTCCGGCTCCCCCCGGGCGCGGGCCGGTCTGACCGGTCTGGGCCGCCCCGCCCGGCTCCGGGCTGGGCGGAGCCGTCTGCAGAGGCTCGGTCCGTGCCTCGCTCGCGCCGCCTGCGCGTCCGGAGCGGCGGGCAGCGAAGGGCGCGGGGCAGGCGGGCGCCGTCGGGGCCCGGCGCGCAGGGATGGGGGGCGAGCGGCTGCATTACTACGGGAAGCACGGTAGGCAGCGCCCCCCGCCCGGGGCCGAGCGGGCGGCGGGAGGCCCGCGGTGCGGAAGCGGGCGTCGGAACTGCGGGGCGCCTGCAGCCCCCTCCCCATCCGTCTCCTGCCCAAGCCCTCCGCCGCCCTGCTCTTCCCTAAGACAGGCTCGCCCGAGCGATCTGGGCCTGGAGCCCCCTCCCCAGCACTCCTGCCGGGGTGACGGGGGCGGCTCGTCCCTGTCCACCGAGGCTCCTGGTGCCGCCTCTTCCAGGGAGCCCGCCGGCCCTGGCCGTGGGTCCCTCCGTGCCCAGGGTCTGCCCTGCCTGGGGGCTTGGTGTGGGAGGACTGAGCAAGGTTTCCGGATTTCACTCCTGCCGGGACTGACACCCCTGGGGGCATCTCGGCCAAGGGTCTTCAGGCCCCTGCTCCCTTCAGCCTCATTGGCTTCACCGTCTTGTCTTTCAGGGACCCCTCAGAAGTACGACCCCACCTTCAAGGGACCCATCTACAACAGGTAAGAGCCTGGGGACCCGGCAGGGGCGGGGCTCCGCGGCCACGTGTCCCTCCCCGTTGTGGCCAACAAACTGGTGACAAATTTTCCACACTTGATAAAAGGATTCGCTTCCTTAGGATACAAAAAAAAAAAAAAAGGCGCTTCCACCTGGATTGGGAACCTGAGCACGGAGCTGCAGCCGATCCGTTACGTTACGTTAGGGAGCCAGCAATGCCGATTTAACAGAAAGTGCTCAGATCTCTAGAAAAAAGCAAAGCGGCCTTGCTGGAAGCCACCCCCAGCACCAGGACGAATTCCCCCATTAGCAAAGATTTTAACAGCCGGAGGTGGGAGGTGGGAGGTGGGAGGTGGTTCTGCTTGGTGCGGTCATTTGGGGAGGGAGTCTGGGAATAGGAAATTTTCTCTCGGTGTGGACGGCTCTTTGCTGCCAAAAGTCTTCATTCGGGGGGAGAGGACTTCGCCACGAAACCTTGTACACACGGACAAGCATGCACAACGCCTGCTTTATTTTCAAGTGGCAAATGCGGGCCACCTGCCTGGCGAGCATCGGAACCGCGAGCTGCTGGGGGGGGTGTCTCCGCTCCTGGGTGGTTTTAGCTTTTGCCACGCCCCTATTCCATCAAATTCTCATAAAGCCGGTTTCCACAAGAACCCTGAAAGCTATCGTTGGTAACAATGTGCAGAACTGAGCTCCGTTGCAGCCTGCTTGGGGACAGGGCGCCCTTCATCAGGTTATTTTTCATTTGTAAGATTTATTTGTTTATTTGAAAAGTAGGAGTTGGCCGGCGCCGTGGCTCAACAGGCTAATCCTCCGCCTTGCGGCGCCGGCACACCAGGTTCTAGTCCCGGTCAGGGCGCCGGATTCTGTCCCAGTTGCCCCTCTTCCAGGCCAGCTCTCTGCTGTGGCCCAGGAGTGCAGTGGAGGAAGACCCAAGTGCTTGGGCCCTGCACCCCATGGGAGACCAGGAGAAGCACCTAGCACCTGGCTCCTGCCATCGGATGGCGCGGTGCGCCGGCCGCAGTGCGCCGACCGCGGCGGCCATTGGAGGGTGAACCAATGGCAACGGAAGACCTTTCTCTCTGTCTCTCTCTCTCACTGTCCACTCTGCCTGTCAAAAAAAAAATTAAAAAAAAAAAGTAGGAGCCGCTCCGTGGCTCACTTGGTTAATCCTCCGCCTGCTGTGCCAGTATCCCATATGGGCACCGGTTCTAGTCTCGGCTGTTCCTCTTCCAGTCCAGCTCTCTGCTGTGGCCTGGGAGGGCAGTGGAGGATGGCCCAAGTGCTTGGGCCCTGCACCCGCATGGGAGACCCGGATGGAGCTCCTGGCTTCTGACTTCGGATTGGCACAGCCCCGGGCATAGTGGCCATTTGGGGAATGAATGAATGGAAGGAAGACCTTTCTCGTCTCTCTCTGTATGTCTATAACTCTACCTGTCAAAAAAAAAAAAAGAAAGAAAGAAAAAAAGAAGAAGAAAGGTAGAGCTACAGAGAGAGAGAGAAAAAGGTCTTCCGTCTGCTGGTTCACTATACAAATGGCAGCCAACGGCCGGGAGCCAGGAGCTTCTTCAAGGTCTCCCACATGGGTGCAGGGGCCCAAGCACTCTCAGACACATGAGCAGGGAGCTGGACAGGAAGTGGAGCAGTGGGGACTCGAATCGGCGCCCTTGTGGGATGCTGCATTTAGATGTGAGCATTTAAAAATGTGTGTGTCCTTTGGCACAGTGCTCAAACTACTCAGGAAAATGTGTCCAGTAAAAATGCACGGTGTAGACGGAGGGCAAGGTGGCCCCGGGTCGCTGACGCTGTCCCAACGCTGCCTCTCTGCTCCCCAGGGGCTGCACGGATGTCATCTGCTGTGTGGCTCTCCTCCTGGCCATTGTGGGCTATGTGGCAGTGGGCATCATAGGTGAGGAGTGGCTGGGCCGGGTCCTGGGCTCCGGAGCTGGCTGTGGGGCTGGGGGCGGGGGCTGGGGTGGGAGGTGGCCGCCGTAGCCTCTGGGGCAGCGTCTCCACACCCCGGGATCCCTCCACAGCTTGGACCCACGGCGACCCCCGCAAGGTGGTCTACCCCACCGACAGCCGCGGCCAATTCTGTGGGCAGAAGGGCACGGGAAACGCGTGAGTGCAACTCCTGGGGGCGGGGGCGGGGGCGCAGTGGGCAGAGGGGCGTCACAGCCCTGGGAAGAAGGTTCTGGGCTGTCCCACCTCCAGCCACCACCAAGTATGGGCGTCCTCAGTGTCCACGGGGCATGGACTCCAGGGCCCTTGTGGGTCCCAGAATCCACGGAGTCTCCAGTCTCTTCTGTGGCCCGGCGTGGTGGTTGCTGGGAGCCGGCGCACAGCCACTCCTCTCTAGGTCTATAACGCCCGATGCGACGTCAGTGCCACTCGGTTAATAGTGGCAAAAAAGTGTTTGCGGAGAGACAAAGAGAGGTCTTCCATCCGCTGGTTCACTCCCCAGATGGCCGCGGCTGGGCCAGGAGCCGGGACCTCCATCCAGGTGTCCCGTGGGGGTGGCAGGGACCAGGCGTTCGGTCCGTCTTCTGCTGCCTTCCCGGGCGCATGAGCAGGGCGCTGGCTCGGAAGTGGCGTGGCCGCCCCGCGGTTGTCCTGTAGCTAAGCAGCTCTCTGTAGGGGCTCGGGAAGGGGCGATCGCTTCCATTTTCCCTTCTGCAACCACAGGAACAAACCCTTCCTGTTTTATTTCAACATTGTGAAGTGCGCCAGCCCCCTGGTCCTGTTGGAATTCCAGTGTCCCACCCCCCAGGTGACTGGTCCCCACCTCTCCCGGGTCTGCACCCTTCCCTCCCGCCCCCTGGTGCCCGTGGGGGTGGGGCTTCTTCCTGACCCCGCCCCCGCCCCGCCTCTCCCGGGTCTGCACCTGCTCCCTCCATCCCCCAGGTACCCGGGGGGTGGGGCTTCTTCCTGACCCCGCCCCCGCCCCGCCTCTCCCGGGTCTGCACCTGCTCCCTCCAGCCTCCAGGTGCCCGTGGGGGCGGGGCCTCTGTCCTGAGCCCACCCCTGCCCTTTCCCCGCTCCGCCTCTCCTCCCTCCCAGATCTGCGTGGAAAAGTGCCCAGACCGCTACCTCACCTACCTCAACGCCCAGAACTCCCGCGACTTCGAGTACTACAAGCAGTTCTGTGTGCCTGGCTTCCAAGGCAATAAGGTGAGTGGGAGCTGCCCTGGGGCCCAGCAGGGGGCTGCCCTCCTGGGTGGGAGGCACTCAAGCCGCTGTGTCCCCAGGGTGTGGCCGAGGTGCTCCGGGATGGCGACTGTCCCGCTGTGCTCTTCCCCAGCAAACCCCGTGAGTCCATCGCCCGGCGGCGAGGGGGCGGGGCGGTATGGAGCCGGGTGCACCTGCTGGTGGGTGGAGCCTCATGGGTCCCCACCCCCTGCTCCCTACAGTGGCCCGGAGGTGCTTCCCAGCCATCCACGCCCAGAAGGGGGTCCTCATGGTGGGCAACCAGACGACCTACGAGGATGGAAGCGGCGCGCGGAAAAACATCACGGAGCTGGTGGAAGGCGCCAAGTGAGGCTGGGGGCAGGCGGCTGCTTTCTGGGGTGGGACAGAGCATCCCCCGGGGTGACCGGGGCCGGGGGTCTTTCCTGAGTCCCGCCCACGGTTCCCCAGGAAAGCCAACGGGGTGCTGGAGGCGCGGCAGCTGGCCATGCGGATTTTTGAGGATTACACCGTGTCGTGGTACTGGATTGTCATGTGAGCGATGGCGCCGGCGGGGGTGGGGGCTCCCCTGGCTGCCCGGCGGCCCGCCCATGCCTCGGTTTCCCGCCCCCTCCCCCCACAGAGGCCTGGTCATCGCCATGGTGCTCAGCCTCCTGTTCATCACCCTGCTGCGCTTCCTGGCTGGCATTATGGTCTGGGTGATGGTCGTCATGGTGATTTTGGTGCTAGGCTACGGTAGGTTGCCCGCTCCCCATCCCCGCCCCCGATGCCCTCAGCCCTTGGGCCAGGCAGTGCCCGGGGAGGTGCGCACCCTGGGCGATCGCGCGGTCTCGGCGCCTTCGTGGGGATGTTCCAGCACCCAGACACACTCCGGGGCTCGAATCCTGCCAGTTCCTCGCCCTGCGCCCTGGGGCAAGCGACTAAGCCGCACCTTGCACCTCAGTTCCCTCCTCTGCAAAATGGGTAGAATGAGTGTTTACTAGTTAATGTGAAGGAGATGGTGGGAGGATGGGATTGCGGCAGGGCCCCCGAGACGATGCCCCGGAGCCAGTTCTGCCCTCCAACACGTGATGCAAGGGTCCCGAGCGGCGACTTCACCTCTGTGCCCAGCGCCTGTCCGCGTTTCGGTATTTTAAGGGACTTGATTTTTGTCCTTTCTCCGTAGTTTGTGGTCTTATTTTACACAAAGCGGCAGAAGTCTGTAGTCGGAGCCGCTGCAGGGTTAACGCCCAGGGTAGCTGCTGGTTGGGAGGCGCCTTCCCAGCGCAGACAGCGCCACCTGGCGGAGGCCTCGGCACCTGCTCCCCCACTCATTCACCCGTGCAGCCGGCCGACAGGCACCCAGCGCACTGGGAAATTCTTTATGCTCTGGGTTGAACGCAGTGAGCCAGCCAGCACAAATCCTCGCCCTCGTGGAGGTATGGGGAAGTGGAGCCGGAAACAGATATCAGAGCGAGGATGGGGACGAGATGTCAGAGTGTGGGGCACAGGCTGGGCGCAGGCCAGCCCGTGTGGCGTGGGGTTGAGTCTCGGCTCCACTTCTGATGCCAGCTTCTTGCTAATGCACACGCCGGGGGGCAGCAGGTGATTTTTCAAATACCTGGGGTCCCTGCCCCCCACGCGGGACACCCAGATGGAGACCCGGACCCCAGTGGGCTTTGGCAAGTGAAAGGGATGAGCCACAGGGAGAGACTGTTCCTTGCAGGGAGTGCGGCAGGTGCAAAGGCCCTGGGGCAGGCGCAAAGCACAGGTTTTGCCTCTGTCCCCTGGGCAGCTGTGCAAGGCCCGGGGACAGGCTGAGTGGGGGTGTGGCCTTCACACTCCTCCCTGGGCAGGCATATTCCACTGCTACATGGAGTACTCGCGGCTGCAAGGCGAGGCCGGCTCTGACATCTCCCTCGTGGACCTCGGCTTCCAGACGGACCTCCGCGTGTACCTGCACCTGCGGCAGACCTGGATGGCTTTCAGTGAGTCGCGCCCCTGCCCCGTGCCCCGCGCCCCGCACCCCGCAGGCCTTGCCGGCCACCGCCAGCGGCTCAGCCTCTCTCTGCCCCCGCAGTGATTATCCTCAGCATCCTGGAAGTAATTATCATCCTCTTGCTCATCTTTCTCCGGAAGAGGATCCTCATCGCCATCGCACTCATCAAAGAAGCCAGCAGGTGGGGCCGGGGCCGGTGGGGCGGGCGGGGCCGGCAGGGCCAGCCCTGCGGCCTCTCAGGCCCTGATGCCGCGTCGGGTCCCCCGCAGGGCTGTGGGATCCGTCATGTGCTCCTTGCTGTACCCGCTGGTCACCTTCTTCCTGCTCTGTCTTTGCATCGCCTACTGGGCCAGCACTGCGGTGTATCCACTTCCAGATGCCTGAACTTGACCTCTGAGGAAAGGTCCCAGGTCAAACCTGCCTGGCAGGGACCTGCAGCTTGGGGAGGGGGGCAGCGGCGGGGGGTGTGTGTGAGGGGCGGGGGAACAGATCCTCTCCCATAAGTCCCTGTGGCCCCCAACCCCAGGCCCTGGGCTCCTTAACCACCCTCCAGCTTCCTGTCCACTTCCAACGAAGCCATCTACAAGGTTTTCGATGAGGACAACGTGGCCTGCCCGCTCGTGGGGAGAACCTGTAACCCTGAGGTGGGCGGGGCACCTGGGGAGCCACAGGGTAGCTGTTGCCCGGACGGTCCCCAGCACCACGTGAAACCTCATTCAGCAACCATTGGGCGCCTGCTGTATGCCCCGTGCTGGCTATGGGAGGGGCTGGGAGGGAAGAGTCCCCATTAGCAGGGTCATGATCCACCTGCCCCGAGGCCCAGCGCCGGCCCTGAGCTCCAGCCTTGACTCTGCCCCGCGCCCCGCCCCGCCCCGCCCGCAGATTTTCCCTTCCTCCAACGAGTCCCGCCTGTGCCCCAAAGCCCGCTGCCAGTTCGCCTTCTACGGGGGCGAGTCCGGCTACCACCGGGCGCTGCTGGGCCTGCAGATCTTCAACGCCTTCATGTTTTTCTGGCTGGCCAACTTCGTGCTGGCGCTGGGCCAGGTCACCCTGGCCGGGGCCTTCGCCTCCTACTACTGGGCCCTGCGCAAGCCGGACGACTTGCCCGCCTTCCCCCTCTTCTCTGCCTTCGGCCGGGCGCTCAGGTGGGTCGGGGTGCAGGGGGCGGGATGGAGGCGGCCCGGCCGGAGCGCTGACCGCTCTGTGCCCCGCAGGTACCACACTGGCTCCCTGGCCTTCGGCGCCCTCATCCTGGCCATCGTGCAGGTCATCCGAGTGATCCTCGAGTACTTGGATCAGCGTCTAAAAGGTGTGGCCCGCGCACGCTGGCATTGGCTCCTGCTGGAGGGTCGGGGCCAAATGGCAGGCTGCGATTGGTTCTTCCTAACAGGGTGGGTGGGGCCAAATGAGTCGAAACGTGATTGGTTTTTGCCCGGCGGGGAACTGATATGTTTATGTGATTGGTTCCTGTGATGGAGGCGGGGCTGAGAGCCCATTGGGTGGAATTCTTACCGCCTGGTTTACCATTGGTTCCCGGAAGAACCAGGTGGGCTGGGATGTTTATACTGGATGAGGGCGGGGCTACGAAAGATCTCCGGGGCTGGGATTGGTTGTACTTTGTGGGGGAGCCAATGAGGCACTAGGATTGGCCTCTGCCTGGGAGGGCTGGCCGGGGCAGCAGTGTGGCTTTTGATTGGTTCCTGTCTTGGCCAAGCTGAACGGCTTCACTGATTGGCTCCCTGCTCGGGAGGAGGCTGGGTGGTTCCCTCGCGGAGTTGGGGGGGGTGGTCCCGCGCAGGTGCACGGGAAGGCCGGACCTGGCTGGACTGGGCCGGGCCGGACCCGACCCCGCTGACCCGTCGCTGCCGCCGCTTCCCTCGCAGCCGCACAGAACAAGTTTGCCAAGTTCCTCATGACCTGCCTCAAGTGCTGCTTCTGGTGCCTGGAGAAGTTCATCAAGTTCCTCAACAGGAACGCCTACATCATGGTGAGTGGGCGGGGCCCGGCCCGGGACCCCTGCGGGTGGGCGGAGCCTCATCCCACTCGGCCCGCTCCCCCCAGATCGCCATCTACGGCACCAACTTCTGCACGTCGGCCCGGAACGCCTTCTTCCTCCTCATGCGGAACATCATCCGGTGAGGGAGACCCCCAGGACCAGGACCCCGGGACCAGGGGCCCCCCGCCCCCACAGGAGCCCCAGCCCTGCCCCCCCGCCCTCCAGGACCCCCAGCCCCGCCCCCAGGACCCCCAGGGGCACCTCTGCCCCCCAGGACCCTCAGCCCCGCTCACAGGACCCCTGTCCCCCAGACCCCCAGCCCCGCCCCCAGGAGCCCCAGCCCCGGGCACCAGCTCATGCTGCCCCTGCTGCCCCCCGCAGAGTGGCCGTCCTGGACAAAGTCACCGACTTCCTTTTCCTCCTGGGCAAACTCCTGATCGTGGGCAGCGTGGGTGAGTAGCGCCCACCCGGCCGGGCAGGGCTGGCCAGCGCCTGCGGGGACCCCCACCCCCATCTCTCCGTCCATCAGCCAGGGCAGCTGTCCCCCACCGGGACCCCCACCCCCGTCTCCCTGTCCATCTCTGCCGGGCAGCTCTCCCGCGCCACAGGGGCCCTCGCTCTCCCCTCCCGTCTCCCCCACAGGAATCCTGGCTTTCTTCTTCTTCACCCACCGCATCCGGATCGTACAGGACACGGCGCCCCCTCTCAACTACTACTGGGTCCCCATCCTGGTGAGGACCCGCAGGGCCAGGCGAGGGGCCCGGGAGGGAGAGGGAGGGGCTGCACTGTAGAGTGGGGGTGGGCCGCCCCTTAGAGCACGTTCATCAAGAATGATGAACCTGGCTGGGCCTCCAGGTAGCTTCACCTTGGCCCCCGGCAAGGAAGGCAGTGTCCAGGCCCCAGGGACCGGCACGTGCAAAGGCCCTGGGGCAGGAGGCAGGCCTGAGTGCCCAGGTGTCACCTCCGTTCCTGTTTGCTGGTTCCCTGATGAGTAACTCTGGTGTTAAATCTCTCGATGGCTCACTAGCTGGAGTCAACAGTCTATCAGAGGCCCATGCAAAGGCCCTGGGGTTGTACAGATGCAGCCCGGCCAGGCAGCGACAGGCAGGAGCCAGGGTGTAGCTGGGGGAGGGGGGGTTATCAGAGAGGAGTGGCCAGATACCAGCCGGGGTGGGGCAGAAACCTCCTTGCCCCTCTCTCCCCGGCTCCGCCCCCTGCACCTGCACCCCGCGCACGCGCAGACGGTGATTGTCGGCTCCTACCTGATCGCCCACGGCTTCTTCAGCGTCTACGGCATGTGCGTGGACACGCTGTTCCTCTGCTTCTGTGAGTGACCCCTCGGCCCGGGCCCCCCCGGGCCCCCGACTGCCCCCTACGCGGCTTCTCCTTCTGCTCCCCCCACCCCTGACCCCGACCCCGGTCCTGCGTCCTTGTCCTCGGCTTGGGCAGGGGCTGCCACTAACTCTGGACTCTCCGTCTGTCCCTGTGTGTCTCCTCTCCTCCTCTCTCCCACGCCCGCCGGCTTCCCCCCCTCCGCACCCCCCATCACCCGCCCCGCCCCCATCACCGTCTCCGCCCCCGCCCGTGCCTGGGGGGCTCAGGTGAGGACCTTGAGAGGAATGACGGCTCGCAGGAGCGACCCTACTTCATGTCGCCCGAGCTCAGAGACGTCCTGTGGCAGGGGAGTGCCGAGGATGGTGGCGCGCGCGCGCGCGGACGCGGAGTAGCGCGCGTGGAGTGCATGCCGGGTGCGCGCGTGGGGGTCCCGCGGGGGCGCTGCCGAGCCCGCCTGGCCTGGCTTCCTGCACCCCGGCCCCGGACGGGAGGCCCCGCGCCCCCCGGCCCCGCGCCCCACGGCCCCGACCCCGACGATCGGCCCACGATCCTGCGCCCAGGGCCGCGCCCCACGCCCCACGGCCGCGCCCAGGGCCGCGCCTCACGCCCCCACCCACGGCCGCGCCTCACGCCGCCGCTGTCTCCGCAGTGGAGGACCTGGAGCGCAACGACGGCTCGGCGGAGAGGCCGTACTTCATGTCTTCCACCCTCAAGAAACTCTTGAATAAGACCAACAAGAAGCCGGCCGAGTCCTAGAGGCGCCCGCCCCCGGCCGCGGCCCCCGGCCCCGCGTCACCGCCGCGCGGAGGGCCCGGGACTGGACACTGGGGGCCGGAAGCTGCCTGGCCTCCCCCGGCCGGGCCCCCTCCCCCGGGCTGGGCTGGTGATGACGATGGTGATGGACATGGCTGTCGGGGTGTTAGGTTCTACTCCGTCCATCCGTCTGGACAGCGGGAGGGGCCGCCGAGGAGTGCCTTCATGCGTCCCCTGCGCCGGGCTGGGAGGGGCGCCCCCGGGTCTCCTGGCCGGAGGCTCTGGGCCCAGTGCCAGTGCCAGGGGAGAGGAGCCGGGGGTGGGCAGGTGCCCCGGGCTGACCAGGCGCCTCTGCGCAGGCGCTGTGGCTCTTCGGGGCGGGGGGGGTCTGTTGGCCAAACTTGTTGACCTTAGGGGAGCTGCCTTGCTCCCCCTCTGCCGGCCATACCTCGCGCCCTCCCCCTCCCGGCCCCCTGATTTCACGGTCACGCGTACAGCCCCAGGACCCCGCAAAGGGAGAATCTCCCATGTCCCGGCCCGGCGTCCGCACCCTCCCGCCCCCCCCACGCGGTAATAAAGTGCCTATTGTACAGGTCCGGGCCTGGCGTGTTTGCAGGGGGCACGGGAAGCCCACCATCTGTCTGCTGGCCCGTGGTCTCCTACAGGGGCCGGCTCGGCTTCCCCCAGCCGGTGCTAGTTCGACTCTGGGCCCTGGAGGCCCATGTCGGCGGCGGCGGCCTGCCCAGCGTGGGACACCTGCCCACCGGCCATGCGCCAGAGGACCCAGAGCTTCGGATGGGACTCGCTGCCCATGGCTCGCTGCTGCCCCCTGCTGCCAGCGGCCGTCATCGTCGTCGCCGCTCCCTCCTAGATTTTTTTTTTTTTACATGGACGTCTTTACTGGCATCTTGGCTTCCACACCAAAGTCCTGTTCGTGATACAAGTCTTTTTTTTTTCTTGAGGATTCTAAATGATTTATTTGAATGACAGAAAGATCTTCCACCTGCTGGTTCCCCCCTCAAATGCCCGAATCAAGGGCTGGGTCCGGTCGAAGCCAGGAGCCTGGAACTCCACGCAGGCCTCCCTCACGGGTGGCAGGGGGGCAGGCACGCCCTCGGGCCATCTTCCGCTGCTGTCCCAGGCCGGTGAGCACCAGCCGTGGAGCAGCCGGGCCCGCAGGGGACAGGGCTCCAGCCCTTCCGTCTCTGCTGCTCGCCTGGGAGGGAGACCTGGCCCAGCTCCAGCCGGCCTGAGCGTTTTGGAAATGAACCAGTGTTTGGGGAGCTCTCCCTGTCTGTCTCTCTGTCTCTACTTGTCAGAGAGCAATCAATGACGGACTGAATGAATAAAGTGTTAGAGGCTCCGCTGGGAGCAGGAAGCCAGGCGAGGACGCAGTTCCAGACGACAGACAGCAGGGGGCGCCGTGGGCTGATCCCGCGATGTGGTCGGGCACCTGCAGTTGGAACCTCCGGGCTATTCTGGCGCCCTGAGCTGCGGGCTCCATGGGTGGGCTGTCGGCAGCAAAAGCTCAACGGGCCCAGGCCAGGGTGCAAAGAAACCAAAAGGATCTGAGGGGGTCCCGGCTGCTCCTTGCCCACTCCGGGTAGGTTTCCTGGGTTGCGCTCGATGTGACTGTGTAAGACGCCGGGGCCCACACAGGAGAGGCTGGATTTGAATGGTGCTTCTGGTTCCTGACTCCCAGCTTTCCCCTAGTGCACCCTGGGAGGCAGCAGCCGTGGCTCAAGTCCGTGGTTTCCCTGCCACCCACGTGGGAGACCAGAAATGAATTCTTGGCTCCTCTCCTCCCCTCCCCACGTCCCATGGTTGCAGGCATTTGGGAAGTGAACCAGCAGACCAGAGCTCTGTGCCTTTCAAATAAATGCAAAATTCTATTTATTCTTAAAACTTTTTTTTACTTATGTGAAAGGCAGAGTAAGAGAGCAAGCTTCCATCCTCTGGTTCACTCCCCAAATGGCCACAACATGCAGGGCTGGGCCAGGCTGAAGCCAGGAGCCAGGAGCTCCATCCTGGTCTCCCACGTGGGTGCAGGGGTCCAAGCACTTGTGCAACATTCCATTGCTTTCCCAGGCACGTTAGCAGGGAGCTGGATCGGAAGCGGAACAGTGGGCACGCACACTGGTGCCCACGGGGGAGGCCGGCATGGCCAGTGGCGGCTTTACCCACCGTGACAGCACCAGCACCCTGCTCTTGACTCCGGCTCCTGACGCATGCCCTCGGAGGCAGCAGCTGATGGTCCCTGCCACACGGGAGACCCTGGTGGCGTGTCCAGCTCCCTTCCCCGACCTGACCTCGCCTTGGTTGATGTAGACGTTGGAGAGGTGAACCAGCGCATAGAGATTGCTCTCCCTCCCTCTCTTTGGAATAAGCCAAAATTAGAAATTAATTATCTGGGGCTGGCATTCTGGCGCCATGGTTTAAGCCGCCGCATGTGACCATGGCTTTCCATATCAGAGTTCAAGTCCCGGCTGCTCCACTTCCATCCAGCTCCCTGCTAGTGCGCCTGGGATGAGGGCCTGAGTGTGTGGGCTCCTGCCACCCGCGTGGGAGTCCCGGCTGGCTTTGGCCATGGCTGCTGCGGCCATTGGGGGAGTGAACCAACACATAGAAGGTCTTTCTCTCCCTGTCATTTTCTCTCTAAAATAAATGAATACAAAATATTTTAAATGAACAATCGGAAGAGGCATTCAGCCAACTGGTTAAGACACCCTCCTCCCACCCGAGCTCCGGGGTTCCAGCCTAGCTCTGGCTCCTGACCCTAGTGTGGGACAGAGGTGGGTGGAGCTTGTGGGAGGCCAGGCTAAGGAACAGTGTAGATGTGGGAGATGGACACATCACCCACAGGGACTGAAGTCTCGGAGCATGCCCCACGTGGGTGCCGGGTACCCAACTACTTGTCACCTGCTGCCTCCCCAGGTACACGTCGGAGGAAGCTGGAGCCCGGAGCACGGGTGCAGGCAACCCTAGTGGCCTCCTCGACACGGCACCAAACTCCTCCCCCTGCACTTGGTTTCTTTTATTTTTAAAGATTTATTTGAAAAGCAGAATTCCAGAGAGAGCGAGAGGTAGGGAGAGGTCTTCCATCCACTGGTTCACTCCCCAGATGGCTGCCAGCGGCTGGTGCTGTGCCAGGCTGAAGCCAGGAGCCAGGAGCTCCATCCGGGTCTCCCACATGGGTGCAGGGCCCCAGCAGCTGGGCCTCCTCTGATGTCCCTGAGGAGCGTTCGCAGGGAGCTGGATCGGAAGTGGAGCAGCTGGGACTGAAGTCACCCTGAGACAGGACGCAGGGCTCCCCCTGCCCAGTGACGGACGTCCAGGGGTTGGACGCGCCACCCCCAAAGTTGCACACTACACGTTATGTATGGAGACATCTCCCCTACTGTAAACCATACAGCTTTATGTATCAGCCTCATTGTTGCAAGAAGAAGTGAAGTAGCAGGGGTGCTTTGGGGTGCTAGAGGAATTTAGAACTGGCACTTCCAGGGACACAGATATGAGCAGGGGACAGGCCAAGGAGGAATTCGACTCATAATTATGATTACATTAGGGGAAAGTGGGATTAAAAGATGAGTTTATTAGTGCAAAATGCAAGGTGTCCGGCGCGTAACAGATCTTCCCAGGCAGACGAATCAATTAATTCACAGGCTTTTATTGGGGTTCCGCTCCTGGGTGAGGTTCCCCAGTCCCAACAGAGCAACAGAGCAGGGGCCGGGGTAGTCGGGCGTCAGAGGCTGGGAGGGCTCCTTTTACAGGTTCAGGGCGAGGGCGTTAAAGGTTGAGGCAGGTCTGATCCTCATTGGTTGACCTTTAGGCACCCGAGGGGACCCTGACAAGGACTTTTCTTCCCTGTAGGCCTTCCCTCCTTGTGGATCCCAAAGCTACCACAAACATAAACCTTTGTCGTCCATAAAAATGTGGAGCATCCAGGACTCGAACCGGCACCCATATGGGATGCCCGCACTGCAGGCGGCAGCTTTACCTACTGGCCAAGGCACAGCCCAAAAATAAAGCTTGGGAGACTGCACACATGGCCAGTACTGCCTGGAGGGCGGGCAGGAGCCGGGCAGGTGGAGGGACTGGGGCCGAGGGTGTTGGAGTTGCACTCCTAAGCAAGGATGAAGAGGGGGTGGCTCCGTGGGCGGGCGGCGGCGGGACTGGTGAGCAAGGGGCAGTGGAAGGGCGAGGGTGGCGGTGGGAGCCGCGTCAGGGGACGGCAGGTGCCCAGGTGGGAGGGGCAGGGAGCGAGAGGCAGGAGCCCAGGAGAAGGCTGGGGGGTGCGGCCACACAGGGCAGGCCTGCAGTTCTGGAACCTTCCATGGCAGTGCAGGCTGGTGGGGGCACCCGTGGAAGGGGTGACGCCCTGCGCTCACATCCGGGCGTGTCTCAGGCACTCCTCCACCCCTGTGATCCGAGCCTGCCACCCCCGGCCTGCCTGAGGGGATGGGATCTTCAAGGTCAATTTCTTCAGACAGGCTGGACAACCAGGAAGCGGCCGGTGCCGCCACGTGGCTGCGCTGTTAGCCAGAGCCGGGCCCTCCCTGTGTGTGCGAGGGGCCGCCGGGTTTCAAAGGAGTGCAGCCGTGCAGGCGCCCCCGCGACCCCGCAGAGCCCCAGGAGCCCCCGCAGAGCCCCGCAGAGCCCCAGGAGCCCCCACAGAGCCCCAGGAGCCCCCGCAGAGCCCCAGGAGCCCCCGCAGAGCCCCGCAGAGCCCCGCAGAGCCCCAGGAGCCCCCGCAGAGCCCCAGGAGCCCCAGGAGCCCCCGCAGAGCCCCAGGAGCCCCCGCAGAGCCCCGCAGAGCCCCCAGGAGCCCCGCCCCCTGCACGCCCCGCGTGAGCACTCCTCCAGGCCTGTCCCGGTGCAGTGCCAGGTTCCCACGCCCGCAGCGAACAGCAAGAAGTATCCAGACGTCCAGACGCTGTGCCTCTGTATACAGACGTCCTGACGCTGCACTCTCTATATACAGACGTCCCCACAATGCGCCTCTGTATACAGAAGTCCTGACACTGCACCTCTGTATACAGACGTCCCTACGCTGTGCCCTCTGTATACAGACGGCCTGACGGTGTGCCTCTGTATACAGACGTCCCTACGCTGCGTTCTCTGTATACAGACGTCCCGATGCTGCGCCCTCTGCATACAGACATCCCTACGTTGTGCCCTCTGTATACAGACGTCCTGACGCTGCATCCTCTGTATACAGACGTCCCCACAATGCACCTCTGTATACAGACGTCCCGACACTGCGCCTCTGTATCCAGACGTCCCTATGCTGCGCCCTCTGTATACAGTCGTCTTGACACTGTGCCCTCTGCATACAGATGTCCTGACCACGGATGGCGCGGGCGAGGGGACCCATTGTCTACCAGTGACTGATCCTCACATATTTGGGCTTTTTTACGGTTTTACTTGTGGGGTGGGCACAGTGGTGCGGCATCCACATGGGTGCGGTCCGGGTCCCAGCTGCTCCACTTCCGGTCCATTCCCTGCTAATGGCCTGGAAGAGCAGTGAGACGTCGATGTATGTGGTAGGCAGAGAAGAGACCCAGAGCGCTTCCACTCTCTGGTCCACTCCCTACAAGGTCGCCGAGGTCAGGCCCCGCCAGGAGCTCCATCCGGGTCTCCACGCTGGGCCGTCATTAGAGGGGGGGTCTTTAGGGGAGCTCCATCCGGGTCTCCACGCTGGGCCGTCATTAGAGGGGGGGTCTTTAGGGGAGCTCCATCCGGGTACCACGCTGGGCCGTCATTAGAGGGGGGGTCTTTAGAGGAGCAGCCCCTAAGGGATGCGGGCGCTGCAGGGGAGGGTTAGCGTCATGGCGCTGGCCCCACAGAACCAACTTGGGGAGACCACGCAGGAGCGCGGCCGTGCGCACCCAGGGGCAGGGGCGGGCGGCCCGCGTGCTTGGGTCCTGCACCCGCGTGGGCGACCCGGGAGGGGCTCCGGCCTCGGCTCGGCCCGCTCTGGCCTGGGCGACTTCTCTCCCGCCTGGCAGAGGCGGTTGGCGCTGCGTGGGGAGGGACACTCAGGCCCAGGGCAGGCCCTGCGCGCCCCCTTCATGGACTTTGGGCAAGGCCGACTTCAGGGCGACACCCTGGCCCCGACTCCGGCCGCAGGACCCCCGCAGGCGCCGCCTCGCCCCCGCGGGCTGGGCCCAGCACAGGCCTGCCCCTCCTCTGGGGGGAGCCGGCTCGGGGAGCCCCGGCCAGCGCTGTCGGACACACCGATCAGCTGTCGGGGCGCACAGCAGCGCCGGCCCGGAGCTCAGGGGCCAGGGACGAGCAGCTCGGCCCGTCCTTCCCGCCTCGGCGGGACCCGGGACCACTGCGACTGCGCTTCCGCCAGCGTCCTCAGGGAGACGGGCGCTAAGATGGCGGCCGCGCAGGCGTGGGAGCGCGCAGCCGCCTGGAGGCTCCGCCCCTCGCCGGGCCTCACGCGGTAATGGCCGCTCGAAAACCGCCAGTGAAAAGAAAAGAGCGCCCGCTTCGTCACGTGAGCGAGGCCCACCAATGCCGCCCAAGTCCTTGTCACGTGGCGAAGGCGGCGCCGCCTTCGTCCCTATCACCTGACGAAGCAGAGACGTCGGAAGAGGGAAAAAAAAAAGTAGTACGTCGCCACGTGACCAGCCACGCACGGCCGACGTCCCCGTACGAGATGCGGCCCCGCCCCCTCGCCGCCTGTTGCCCCTCCCTCGCAGCCGGGCTGGGCCTGCGTCGAGCCGCCACGCGACGCCGAGGGGGCGGGGCTCCGGCCGGTCACGTGTCCCCGCACGTCCCCGGCGCATGCGCGCCCGCGCGCCCCCCCTCCTCCTGGCGCCATTGCAGTTGGAGTCCGCAGCCCGGTGCGCACTGCGTGGCTGTGTCGGGGGGAGACCCCAGCGGGCTGTGGCAGCAGGGCGGCGGCGGCGGCGGCTGCGGTCGGGGAAGCAGACGCCGAGAAGGTAAGCGGCAATGTGGCGGCCGGCTGGGGCCCGCTCCCGCCTCTGCCTCTCCCGGCCCGGGCCCGGCGTCCCGCGGCCCCCGCCCTCGCTCGCCCCCTCCCCCGGGCGCCCGGCCCCTTGCGCCCCGCCGGCCTCGCTCCCGCGCTCGGCCGTTACTCCGCCATTGTGTCGAGGAAACAGGATGGCGGCCGCTCCCCCCCGCCCCGCGGCGGCCCCTCACGCGCACCGGGTCCCGGCCCCCTCCCCCTCCCCCACCGCCGCCGCCTGCGGGGCCCGGGACCTGGGCCGTCATTAGAGGGGGGGTCTTTAGGGGAGCTCCATCCGGGTCTCCAGGCGGGTGCATGGCCCGGGTCCTGGGCCGCCATTAGAGGGGGGGTCTTTAGGGGAGCTCCATCCGGGTCTCCACGCTGGGCGGTCATTAGAAGGGGGGGATCTGAGGAGCTCCATCCGGGTCTCCAGGCGGGTGCAGGGCCCCGGGACCTGGGCCGTCATTAGAGGGGGGGTCTTTAGGGGAGCTCCATCCGGGTCTCCAGGCGGGTGCGGGGCCCTGGGACCTGGGCCGTCATTAGAGGGGGGGTCTTTAGGGGAGCTCCGTCCGGGTCTCCAGGCGGGTGCGGGGTCCCTGGACCTGGGCCATCATTAGAGGGGGGGGGTCTTTAGGGGAGCTCCATCCGGGTCTCCAGGCGGGTGCAGGGCCCGGGTCCTGGGCCGCCATTAGAGGGGGGGTCTTTAGGGGAGCTCCATCCGGGTCTCCATGCGGGTGCGGGGCCTGGGGCCTGGGTCGTCATTAGAGGGGGGGTCTTTAGGGTAGCTCCATCCGGGTCTCCACGCTGGGCGGTCATTAGAAGGGGGGGGTCTGAGCAGCTCCATCCGGGTCTCCAGGCAGGTGCGGGGCCCGGGACCCGGGCGTCATTAGAGGGGGGGTCTTTAGGGTAGCTCCATCCGGGTACCACGCTGGGCCGTCATTAGAGGGGGGGGTCTTTAGAGGAGCTCCATCCGGGTCTCCACGCTGGGCGGTCATTAGAAGGGGGGGGGTCTGAGCAGCTCCATCCGGGTCTCCAGGCAGGTGCGGGGCCCGGGTCCTGGGCCGTCATTAGAGGGGGGGTCTTTAGAGGAGCAGCCCCTAAGGGATGCGGGCGCTGCAGGGGAGGGTTAGCGTCATGGCGCTGGCCCCACAGAACCAACTTGGGGAGACCACGCAGGAGCGCGGCCGTGCGCACCCAGGGGCAGGGGCGGGCGGCCCGCGTGCTTGGGTCCTGCACCCGCGTGGGCGACCCGGGAGGGGCTCCGGCCTCGGCTCGGCCCGCTCTGGCCTGGGCGACTTCTCTCCCGCCTGGCAGAGGCGGTTGGCGCTGCGTGGGGAGGGACACTCAGGCCCAGGGCAGGCCCTGCGCGCCCCCTTCATGGACTTTGGGCAGGGCCGACTTCAGGGCCGACACCCTGGCCCGAACTCCGGCCGCAGGACCCCCGCAGGCGCCGCCTCGCCCCCCGCGGGCTGGGGCTGGGGCCTGTCGCCCCTCCCTCGCAGCCGGGCTGGGCCTGCGTCGAGCGGCCACGCGACGCCGAGGGGGCGGGGCTCCGCCGGTCACGTGTCCCCGCACGTTCCCGCGCTCCCCCGGCCCCGCCTCCTCCTCCTCGCGCCATTGCAGTTGGGGTCCGCAGCCCGGTGCGCACCGCGTGGCTGTGTCGGGGAGACCCCAGCGCGCTGTGGCAGGAGGGCGGCGGCGGCGGCGGCTGCGGTCGGGGAAGCGGACGCCGAGAAGGTAAGCGGCAATGTGGCGGCCGGTCGGGGCCCGCTCCCGCCTCTGCCCCTCCCGGCCCCGGCCCGGCGTCCCGCGGCCCCCCGCCCTCGCTCGGCGCCCTCGCCCGGCCCCTTGCGCCCCGCCGGCCTCGCTCCCGCGCTCGGCCGTTACTCCGCCATTGTGCCGGGGAAACAGGATGGCGGCCGCTCGCCCCCCGCCCCGCGGCGGCCCCTCGCGCGCACCGGCCCCGGCCCCGCCCCCGCCGCCTGCCCCGGGCCGGGCTTTGTCTGCGGCGGGGCCCCCCGCGCACGCGCGCACGTGCCTGGGCACACACCCCCCTCGGGCCCGAGCATCCCGCGGGCGCGACCCCCCAGCCCCGCGGCGCCGCCTCTTGCTCCTTTGCCGATCCCGCGCCGGCGGCCGGGACGGTCGCAGGTCCCCGAGGCGGGACACGCCGCCTCCTTGGTCCTCGCCGGGCTCTGCGGGTGGCGAGCGCGCTAGTGGGCTCGTGGGGTTCCCAGGCCTCCCTCTGGATGAAGGGGCTCCTCTCGGGCCGGGGGCTGGGGGTTCAGCTCTCCCTGGGTTCAGGTGGTGGCGCTGATGCCGATCGTGGTCCACGTTGCTCAGAACCTGCTCTGGCGCGAGCGCTGTGGCTGGGAGGAGGGGGAGCCGGGGCCTACTCGGGAGTGCTGCCCCGGCTCGTGCATTCCTGGGGGGTGTGCTGTGCCGTGCACGCTCTCCCCGGTTCCATGTGCACAGGCGGGGAGAGTGAGCCGCCTCTCGCTGTCTCTCCTCCGGGGGCGGGCCGCGCGGCAGGGAAGCGGAGTCGGGGTTCCATGCTCTGGAGGCTGCATTTCTTGGGGGGCAGATCCCTTCCTCTTCAGCGTGGGTGGGGTCCACGCCGGAGCTGCTCACGGGAGCCGCCGCCGGGCCTCGCGCGTGGTCTCCTGGGGCAGCTCCAGGAGTGCGGGCTGCACGAAGCGTGAGGAGACCGAGCCTCGTCCACGGCTGGGAAGGGGTGGGATTAGGCCCCAGCGCGCCTGGCCCACAGCGCTGTGTGGCGGGCGGCTCCTGGTCCTCGGGATTTGTGAATGGAGCCTGTGCAGACGTAGCGCTGTCTGGGGCAGCCCTCAGTCGGGACTGGGGGTTGGAGACGCGGCCCTGCCAGCACCAGGCCCTGGTCCTGGGCTCGCCGTGGGCCCGGAGCTCAGCGAGCCTGGCTCACCCCGTTTGTGGGGCTGAAATTCCTGTGGCTTCTCCTGCTCTTCAGAGGTCCTTGGTTCTGAGAGCGGGAATCTGAGGCTCTTTCTTTTTTTTTTGATTGATTGATTTTATTTGAAAGAGTTACACAGAGAAAGGAGAGGCAGAGAGAGAGATGAACCATCCACTGGTTCACTCCCCAGATGGTCACAACGGCCGGAGCGGCGCCGATCGGAAGCCAGGAGCTTTTTAAAGCTCTCTCACGCGGGTGCAGGGGCCCATGGACTGGGGGGCCATTTTCCACTGCTTTCCCAGGCCACAGCAGAGAGCTACATTGGAAGTAGAGCAGCTGGGACTCGAACCAGCGCCCCATGGGATGCCAGCACTGCAGGCGGTGGCTTTACCAGCCACTCCACAGCACCGGCCCTCTGTGTTTTTCTTTTCTTAAATGTTTCCTGTCACGTACCACGTTGACGGGATTCTGATCCTAGAGATAAAACGGGGGTCTGCTCATGCTCTCTGGACGGGTGGAGCTTTCTAGAAACCTCTTTGGATTAAACAGTGGACACTGTCCTGTTTGTCCTTAGCGAGATGTGTCCCCAGAAAAGCTTTGGGGGGGGGGCTGAAGCACACCTTTCTGTTTCCCTCTTTGACCTTCTTCCCAGTGTCCTGTTGCTCTTTGCCCCACAGGGAAGGAGTGGGTTCCTGGGAACCTGGGCCTTACTCCTCGGGCTTGCCTGTGAGCCAGGCAGTCCCCAGCGCTCAGGGAGCTGATTGTCACCCATGAGGCCCAGAGGCCCTGGCCTTTTATTTGAACTGTGCTTTGATTGCATCTTTCCAGGAATTAGGATTATCCTGGGTGCTGTCTACTGAAGGTTTTGTATTTTAACAAAGCCCTGGGAGATGGGGAGGGGTTTGGGACAGCAGGCCACCTGGCAGGTTAGCCCACAGAGTCAGGGCCCCCTGCCGTGAGTGGCTCCTACCTAGAGCAGGTAGGTTACTCTTACCTTCACTGTTTAGCGGAAGTCAGTGCTGAAATAAGTCTAAGAGGGCTGGGCAGGTGTGCGAAGGAGCCCCAGCAGTGCGCTGATTTCCAAAGAGCAGCACAGGTGATGCCACTGCGGAGCAGTTGGCAAACCATGTCCTTTTAAGGTCCGATTCCAGCTCTCCTGTGGAAGCATCACCTAGTTGAGATCTGTTTCTCCTTTCACTAAAAAGCTGTACAAGGAGAAGGCTGGAAATGTAGCTATTAGGTTCAAAACAAGAATGGGGTAATGTCAGCGCATTTCTGAGGACGGAGTGATCCCTGCAGGGCCTCTTAGTCACAGTGTGGCCTGGGTGTCCTTTCTGTGCACATCTGCTCCAGGTGATGGTGGTGGTCTGAGGGGAAGGGCGAGAAGTGGTTCCCTTGGCAGTTGGGGTCCGTGGTGACTCTTTCGGACATGGCAGACTGATGACTGATCCCCCCGGTGACCCTTTCTGAGCGTCCTCAGGCCGGGGTCAAGCCCAGCGGTCAGGTCTTACTGGGCAGTCACTCACCTTCCGGGCCACTCCTCTCTGCTGCTTCCTTGCAGACTACCTGCTGCTGTCTGAATGTGTGTGTTTAAAAAATGTTGCAAGTTAGGTTTGCTTTTCATTGGTAAGTTTAGATTTTTGGCAGGTTATTCTTTTCTGTGTATTCATAACTTTAAGAAAGTCCAGACGTCAACAGGATGGAAATCAGCAGCCCCACGGCTGCTGGGGACACTTGGTAAAAGCGTTGGTCGTGTGGGTGGCTTGAGCAGAGTTCTCACAGGAGAAGCAGTGGCTGGGAGGCCTGGATGCTTCTCATGAGCCCAGGGGAGCAAAGCCGAGTGGATGGACAGAAGAGCGTGGTGAAGGACCACTTTGACCTAAGGCTTTGCTATTCTGGCCTAGTGCCATAGCTTGCTAAGCTGCTGCCTGCAGTGCCGGCATTCCACGTGAGCCTTGCAGCTCCGTTTCCAGTCCAGCTCCCTGCTAGTGCGCCGAAGCTGCAGACGATGGCCCAAGTGCATGGGCTCCTGGTACTGGGGGAGGGGGGCACAGATGGAGTTTCAGACTCCTGACTTTCTTCTGGCCCAGCCCTGGCCTTTGTGGCCATCTGAGTAGTAAACCATTAGGTGGAAGACCTCCCTTCTCCCTCTTAAATAAATAAAGTTCTTTTTTTTAAGATTTATTTATTTGAAAGTCAGAGTTACACTGAGAGAGAGGGGGGTTGGTCTTCTATCCGCCGCTTCATTCCCCATTTGGCTGCAGTGGCTGGAGCTGTACTGATTTGAAGCCAGGAGCTTCATCCAGGGCTTTCCTAGTGGGTGCAGGGCCCCAAGAACCTGGCCCATTGGAGGATTTCCTGCTTTCCCAGGCCATAGCAGAGAGCTGGACCAGATGTGGAGCAGGTGGCAGCTTTACCCACTATGCCACAGAGCCATCAATCAAATAAATAAACTTAAAAAAAAATCCGAGGCTTCAACTCTGACAAACAATTTGTGGCAGTTTCTTTTTTTTTTTTTTTTTTTTTTTTTTTTTTTTTTTTTTTTTGGTGATCTGTATTTGATAGGCAGAGAGAGAGAGAGATGGGGATTTTCCATCCTGTGGTTCACTCCCCAGATGACCACAGCAGCCAGGGTGTGGCCAGGCTGCAGCCGCGCCTAGAGCACCATCCTGTCTGCCGTCTGGGCCGCGGGGACTCATGTACTCGAGCCGTGGTGCTCTGCTTTTCAGCTGCACTGGCAGGAAGCTGCATCAGAAGCTGGGCAGCCGTGGCCAGCAGGCCCTCTGCAGTGCAGTGGCGCGCAGCGTCCGCCCCGCTGGTTTCTCACTAATCAGCAGCTACCATGTGAGCCGGCTCCTGGGTGTGTGTGGTGAAGAGGCGGCAGCTTCTGCTCACACAGAGCTCACACAGCAGGGTTCTTTGCAGCTGTCTCTGATAGACCCAGGGACCAGAAACAACCCCAGGTACCCTTCAGCCGGGCGACAGTTAACTGCTCCGTGGATTCCATGGAGTACTACTTAGCAGTAAAGGAGAGAGCGCGCTGTGAAATCTTGATTGATTTCTTTTGATCTGAAAGGCAGAGACACACGTGGGTCCCCCATATGCTGGTTCACTCCCCAAAGCCTGTAGCGGCCAGGGAAGGCCCGGTCTGAAGCCAGGTCTCCCTCATGTTGCAGGGACCCCAGTGCTTGGCCGGTAGACCCGCCTCTCACGGCTCGTGTTAGGAAGCGGGAGGCGGGAGCAGAGCTGGGATCAGAGCCAGGCTTTCTGGTGTGGTACGCGGGCATCGCTAGTGGGGTTCGCTGGGGAGCCAGGCGCTCCAGAGTGATTGTTGACGGGAACTTCGAGGCAGTGTGCGTGCAACAGTGATCTTGACGGGGTGCATACACTGTCGCTCTTCTTCCTTTTCTGAGACTACTTTTCTTTCCAGATTGATTTATTTGCGAGGCAGAAAATGGCTGCAACAGCCAGGGCTGAGCCAGGCTGGACCCAGGAGCTGCTTCTTGGGCCATTTGTCCACTGCTTTCCCAGGCGCACTGGCAGGGAGCTGGGTCAGAAGTGGAGCAGCTGCAACTCAAACCATCCCCCACATGGGATGTCGGCACTGCGGGTGGCAGCTTAACCCACTATACCACAGTGCCCACCCCATGCTCTAATTTTTTTTATTTTTAAATATTTATTTATTTGAAAGAGAGAAGTAGAGACAGAGAGACAGATGGAGAGAGAGACGGAGAAAAGGGAGGGAGGGAGGGGTCTTCCATCTGCTGGTTCACTCCCCAAATGGCTGCAGTGGCTGGAGCTAAGCCGATCCAAAGTCAGGAACCAGGCGCTTGTTCCGGGTGTCCCATGTGGGTACGGGGGCCCAAGGACTTGGGCCATCTTCTGTTGATTTCCCAGGCCATAGCAGAGAGCTGGATTGGAAGTGGAGCAGCCGGGGTTCGAACCGGCGCCCATATGGGATGCTGGTGCTTCAGGCCATGGTTTTAACCTGTTGCACCACAGCGCCGGCCTTCCATATTTCTTACTGTGACATTGCTGAAATGTCAGAATGATAGAAATGCTGAGTGGGCTAGGTATGGTGGAAGGTTGGTAGGTCGGACAAGGGCAGCAGGAGGTGGTGTGGTCCGAGGCTGTGTCTGGGCTGGTTACCGCGCTATGCTGTGGTTTTGCAGGATGTTCCCATTGGAGGAAGCTGGGTACAGAGTACACTGGGGCACTCTGTTCTTTCTTAACGGCTGCAAGTATATATCTTTTTTTTTTTTTTAAGATTTATTTATTTGTAAGTTAGAAGGAGAGGCAGAGAGAGGTCTTCCATCCGCTGGTTCACTCCCTGGATGGCTGCAATGGCTGGAGCTGCGCCAATAGGAAGCCAGGAGCTTCTTGCGGGTCTCCCATGTGGGTGCAGGGGCCCGAGGCTTGGGCCATCTTTTGCTGCTTACCCAGGACATAGCAGAGAGCTGGATTGGAAGTGGAGCAGCCGGGACTCGAACAGGCACCTATATGTGATGCCGGCACTGCAGGCGGTGGCTTTACCTGCTATGCCACGGTGCCGGCCCCTGCGAGTAATTCAAAGTAAAGAGTTTGATTTACAAAAGGTATGTGTGTGGCTGTGGCATAGTTGAGACACCGTGTTCAGTGTCCGAGTGCGCAGGTTCAAGTCCTGACTCTGCTTCCAGCTCCGGCTCCCTGCCAGTGCACAGCTCGGGAGGCAGCAGTGATGGCTCCAGTCCTCGGCTCCCTGCCACCCATGGGTGACTTGGATTGGGTTCTGGGTTCCTGACTTTGGCCCCAGTAGGGGCTGGTGCAGGTATCTGGGGAATGAACCAGTGAGTGGAAGACCTGTCTGCCTTTTTGGGAAAAAGGTTCACGTTACTAGTGAAATAATTCACATTTGCCTGTTTCAGGTCTCTTGAGATGGCCTTTTCCCCCTTCTACAGTAGGAAAGCGCTTTGGGGAGACATAAACCCCTAAAATTGGACACTGAGTTATCAAGAATCCGAGCTCCGCCATGTGCACGCCCTGGGAGGACACCTGGCCGCCGCCCAGCGAGGGAAGGTGTGCAGCCTGGTAAGACATAAGTCGAGTGCTTCCTACCTCTCCATGATGCGGGCCCAGTGTACTTGGGACTGTGGGCTCCGAGGGCCAAGACGTGGACGAGTTTCTCTTCCCGGGGGCGCGTGACAGTGTACGCTCTCTCCCAGCGCCTGCTGTTAATGCTGGAAGAGAGGGACAAGGCGGTGGAAGAGCTCCTCCAGGAGCGGGAGAAGGTGCCGTCCCCAGCGCGTGTGCCTCTGCGCGAGCTTGTGGGGCATGGTGGGTCTGCAGAGCGCTGCCCCCGCCACCCAGCTCCCTCACTTCTCCCGTCTCTCCCAAGGCTCAAGATCAGCAGTCCACCCCCATCCCCTGGACATGTAGTTGCAGTTATTTTAAAGAGCTGCTTGGATGCTCTGAGCGGAAGCTGAGCCGCCTACAGAAGCAGTTGCAGGTAGAGCGGGGATTGGGGGGTGGGTGGGATAGGCAGGGCCTGGCCCCAGGGGTTCCACTTGGGTCAGCTGCTGCCGCCAAAGCCCCGAGGCTTTTGCCAGACTCTGGGACAGCGGCGAGGGCAGTGAGCAGAGAAGCCTGCAGGTCTCGAACATCCTTCTCAGCGGAGACGGGGTTGGGTGCCGTGCCCTGGCCCTCAGCTCTAGCCATTGTGGCCACCTGGGTAGTGAACCAGCAGGTGGAAGACCTCTCTCCCTCTCTGTCCCTCTCTCCGTCTGTAACTCTACCTCTCTAATAAATAAATCAAAATCTTTGTTTTTAAAGAGTAATTATAATAGCAAGTTTTATATTATATTTATTTTACTGCAGTTTAAAAAATCAATATACCAAAAGCCATTGCTGTTTTCAGCTTTATGAGCCACAGCTGACAAATATAAATCATGTATGCTTAAGGTGTTCAACAAGATGACTAGATGTGCAGATACAGTCAAGCTAATTAATATCCATTATCTTGCACAATTACTTTTTTGGTGTGTGATGAGAACTCTGAAGATCCCCTTACTGAATTTCAAGTGTACAAGAGTGTTATTAACAATAGTCACTGCATTGTACACCTTAAATGGCTGGACTGTATGGCATCCATGTTTATATCTCCATAAGACTTTTTTTTCTATTTTAAAAGATCTATTTATTTTACTTGAAAGGCAGAATGAGAGAGAGAGACAGAGACAGATCTTCCATCCACTGGTTCACTCCCCAAATGGCCTCAACAGCCAGGACTGAGCTGAGCCGGAGCCAGGAGCTTCATCCCGGTCTCCCACATGGGTGCAAGGGCCAAAGCACTTGGGCCAGCTCCACTGCTTTCCCAGGCACCTTAGCAGGGTGCTGGGTCAGAAGAGGAGCAGCCAGGACTTGAACTGGCACCCTATGGGATGCTGGGCCGGCATTGCAACCCACTACACCACAGCAGTGGCCCTCATAAGATTGGTGGTGTTTTGTTTTGTTTTGTTTTGTTTTTTTTTTATACAGGCAGAGTGGACAGTGAGAGAGAGAGACAGAGAGAAAGGTCTTCCTTTGCTGTTGGTTCACCCTCCAATGGCCGCCGCGGTCGGCGCGCTGCGGCCGGCCGATGGCAGGAGCCAGGAGCCAGGTGCTTTTCCTGGTCTCCCCATGGGGTGCAGGGCCCAAGCACTTGGGCCATCCTCCACTGCACTCCCGGGCCACAGCAGAGGGCTGGCCTGGAAGAGGGGCAACCGGGACAGAATCCGGCACCCCGACCGGGACTAGAACCCGGTGTGCCGGCGCCGCAAGGCGGAGGATTAGCCTGTTGAGCCACAGCGCCAGCCAAGATTGGTTTTTAAAAACTAAGTTGCAGGCCAGCGCCGCGGCTCACTAGGCTAATCCTCCGCCTTGCGGCGCCAGCACACCGGGTTCTAGTCCCGGTCGGGGAGCCGGATTCTGTCCCGGTTGCCCCTCTTCCAGGCCAGCTCTCTGCTGTGGCCCGGGAGTGCAGTGGAGGATGGCCCAAGTGCTTGCGCCCTGCACCCCATGGGAGACCAGGAAAAGCACCTGGCTCCTGGCTCCTGCCATCGGATGAGCGCGGTGGGCCGGCTGCAGTGCACCGGCCATTGGAGGGTGAACCAACCGCAAAAGGAAGACCTTTCTCTGTCTCTCTCTCTCTCTCACTATCCACTCTGCCTGCCCTCCCCCCCCCAAAAAAAGTTGCAGCATGCGAATGCAGTGTGATGTCATCTTTGTGAAATCACACACGTGTCTTTCCCAGCCTGTGAAGCCAGGGGGTGCAGTCCAGGCGCAGCGATGTGCAAGTGCACAGAGCAGGGGCTGCCAGGGCCGGTCAGACCAGCTACGGGAGAGGGCTCGGGGGGTGTGGCGGGACGTGGGCTTTCTGGGTGTCCACCGACTTCTTCAACATCGGCAGTGGTGTTTGGAGAAGAACCGTGGGTTGTGGACGTCTGGGTTGTCGCTCAATGACCTGGCTCTCCCCCTCTCCTTTCCTCCAGGGATTCGGGAGCATTTAAATGGAGGAGCAAGGAGGACTGCCAGAGCGGCTGGCAGAGGCCGATGCCGAGAAAGCGGTAACTGGCGCCCGGCAGCCAGAGGGCTGGGTGCCGAATCCGGGCCGGAGGGGGAGCCCTGCTCTGGCTTTGCTCTGGTCTCAGTGTCCTGACCTGCATGGGAACCGAAGTCTCTGGTCTTGCCTGCTCCTCGGGGCCTGTAGCTGGCCGCCTGGAAGCTCGAGGCGCAAGACTGGACGGCAGTGTGGGGTCCCTGGTGCTTGTCCACCTGCTGTACCACGACGCATTTACAAATCACCAGGGCCTGGGCTTTTCTTAACAGTTCCAGTTCTAGACTTTTACAGCACATTCCAGTCTGTTACATGGACTGTGACTTGATCCTCAAGATGAAAAGAATGGGGGGAGAAGTGAAAATGGGGGTGGTTCTCTGTCCGGATAAATCTGGGAAACTCTCGGCGGCTGGAGCTTTGATGGCTGGTGCCCTCAGTGGGTCTCCGGAGAGGGAGGGAGGGAGGGAGGTGCAGGCCCAGTCCTCGTGTGGCCTTGGCCTTGAGGCCCAGCTGAGTCACTGAGGAAGGGGTGGAGATTCGGCAGTTGTGCCTGGCCTGCCCAAACCACATCCCCCGCTCCAGAGGCCTCCTTAAATGGCCACGCATCAGTAACTTGAGACATAAGTGCCTGTTTCAGGAGAGGTACGAGGCAGGTTACAGAACAGCCAAATAGACTTCGGACTTAGCAGAGACAGTGGATTTTGGTGAGTCTTTAGAGATTGGTTGTTAAAGTTTTCTACAATTAATACTACTTTTTAAAAATTGAAAAAGAAATACACGTTCAGTGTTGAAGAAAAAATTTTAAAGACCTAAGTCGAGTGCTTCCTACCTCTCCGTGATGCAGGCCCAGTGTACTTGGGACCGTGGGCTCCGAGGGCCAAGACGTGGACGAGTTTCTCTTCCCGGGGGCGTGTGACAGTGTACGTTCTCTCCCAGCGCCTGCTGTTAATGCTGGAAGAGAGGGACAAGGCGGTGGAAGAGCTCCTCCAGGAGCGGGAGAAGGTGCCGTCCCCAGCGCGTGTGCCTCTGCGCGAGCTTGTGGGGCATGGTGGGTCTGCAGAGCGCTGCCCCCGCCACCCAGCTCCCTCACTTCTCCCGTCTCTCCCAAGGCTCAAGATCAGCAGTCCACCCCCATCCCCTGGACATGTAGTTGCAGTTATTTTAAAGAGCTGCTTGGATGCTCTGAGCGGGAGCTGAGCCACCTACAGCAGCAGTTGCAGATAGAGCGGGGATTGGGGGGTGGGGGGGGATAGGCAGGGCCTTGCCCCGGGGTTCCACTTGGGTCAGCTACTGCTGCCAAAGCCCCGAGGCTTTTGCCAGACTCTGGGACAGCAGCGAGGGCAGTGAGCAGAGAGGCCTGCAGGTCTTGAACATCCTTCTCAGCGGAGACGGGGTTGGGTGCCGTGCCCTGGCCCTCAGTGTAACCCAGGGAGCCTGTGAGGTTACAGCTCTGAGAGGGCCTGGATGTCAGGAGGGATTCCAGAGGAGCTATGTCCCTGAAGGAATATTAAAACGAAGCAGGACCCCCCCCTTCCTCTTCTGACCCCTGCCAGATTAACTTTTGACCTGCTTTCTAAATTCCTGACTCAAGGAGGGGTTGAGGCCTGTTCTTACTGAACAGACATAATGATGCTGGGATAGGAAGAGATAATACCGGAATGTGGCCTGGTAAATTAGCGGAATGGCCCACTGAAACTAGGACCCAGACAAACCTGTTCACCTTGATAGGCATCCGGTTGATGAACTTAGGGTTTTATTTAACCTGAGGAAGTGTATGGTGAAAGTGACCCTCACCTGTTGTGAATCTGGCCAATAGCTGATGTTATCTGTCCCGTGCACCTGTACACTTTGTGCTCACGGGATTCCCCGTTCCCTGGGTTCCATGTGAAATATGTTCTACAGGTTCTTCACAGCTTTTGTGTGCCTATAAAAAGCTGATGCGATTTGTACTCAGGGTCGCTCGCTCACATTTGTGACGCTGCGGGCGACCCCAGCACGCTGGTCAATTAAATACTCTACTTGCGTTTTGCATGAGAGACTGTCTCTTGGTGCATTCTTTACTCCGGCACGGCCATAACATCCCGACATCAAGACCTGAAGGGCTGGGAGATCCAGGAGGATCCAGGGGAGCCCAGAGCCTCACAGCCTTCATGCCCTGTTTGGCTCCCCTTTCCCTGACCTCCCCGCCCTGTCCTCCCGCTCCCCAGAACCTGGAGCGAAGTTGGAACAAGCACAAGGCAGAAATGGAAGCCATCATGGAGCAGCTGAAGGAGAAGGGAGAGCGCGACATGGAGGCCCTGAAGAGAAGAAGGGGATGAGGGGGCAGGGGGGCAGCAGCCTCCAGGCTCCGCTGGCCCAGGCCCAGCCCCAGCCTTTACCTGGGGCCCCACGCCGGCCATGCCCAGCGGAGACGTCGCCCGCTGCATCGCGCCGCCCAGGCTGGGGTGACCTGGTGTGGGGGCAGGAAGGGAGTGTGGGCGCGCGTGGGGTTCTGGGCACGGGCGGGGGGGAGTGGGCCCTACTCACCTGAGTGCGCCCGGAGGGGTCCATGGCGCCCGTGAGGAGGGGCTGGGAGCCAGGGAGGCCCACGGGAGGCTGCGGCGCAGGGGCGGCCTTGCTGAGGACCGGGTGATCCACTCGGGCCCCCCGCCCCCTCCCCTCGGCCCCCTCTCACCTGACTAGGCATCCGCAGGCTGGGCCGGGGCCTCCCAGGAACCGCGGTGACCTGAAGGGCTGGAAGGGGGGTCGGGGGAATCAGCACCGCCCCCCCTCGCAGCCCCCTAAAGCTGCGCCCGCTCCTGCTATGCTTGGGCCCCCACCTCTGAGCCAGCGGCGGGCCCGGGGCGCTGGCTCAGGGCTGCAGGAGAGATGGGGGCAGAGGCAGCGAAACGAAACACCAGCAGAGCAGACCATGTGTTTCCCATGGCCCTGAGGGGAGGAGAGGGGACCCCAACCTCAGACACCGCGCCCCCAAGGCAGGCGCCATGGGGCCTCCGGCCATCCCGTCGCCGGGGGCCATGCCCCCCATCACGGGGCTGGGGGCAGCTGCGGCGCCCTGCAGGGGTGGCGGAGACACGCGGGGGGGGGGGGGCGTTAGGACACCCTCCTCTCTGCAGGTGGCCTCGCCGGAGTGTGGACCTAGGCCACCCTGACTGGCTGGAGACCACCAAGGGCTTCTGGTTCTAGGCAACGCCCCACCCCGGGGCAGGTCCCGCCCACCAGGGACCCCAACTCTACAGGACACCCCAAACAAACGAATCACCAACCTTTAGACCACCCTCCCCTGGTGGCTCCTCCCCCAAGCCCACCCCTTCCTCATGCCCCACCCACCCCTCTGCTGGAGGAGGGAGAAGGGGAGGGGGGCTCCATCCCAGCCAGCAAGCCCACAGCGGGCAGGGGCAGGGGGCGTCAGGCCACACGGCGGGCTGGCTCCGAGGCCCAAACCTGTCTGCATGGGGCAGTGGAGGAGGGCGCAGGGCCTGAGCCCGGAGCAGGTGATGCGCTCCTCGGGGGATGCCCTTTGCATGGGCTCACGGCCCACCCCCACCCGGGCCATCAGAGCAGGCTCCTGGAGCCGCTCTCCTGCCAGACCCCAGGTCAACTCAGCCCAGGGCAAACCACGTGGCAGCCCACGTGAGCCGGGGGCGGGGCTGGGGCGCAACACCCCTCCCACAAGCTCCCGCGGGCAGGGAGGCAGGACTGGCCCCGGCAGGCGCCCAAGCCCTTCCTGCTCCTAAGAGACAGTCGGGCGCCAGGCTCGGACGGGAGGCAGCGGAAGGAGGGCGCAGCCCCCACTCCTCCCCGTCCCTGTCCCCGCAGCGGCCCTAAGGAGTTGATCCCGGGCAGGCGCACCGTGCCTGGCCCCGGGCCGGACCCCCCCAAGTCCGCCATCCCTGGAGAGGCGCCCGCCCGGCCGCGTTGCCAGGACGACGGCCGGGGCGCACTCGCGTTTCCTGGAGACGCCAAGGTCAGCCCCGCCCGCTGGGGCGGAGGAGGGGAGCTGGTGGGGCGGCCCAAGCCCCTCACTCGCGAAGTGGGCCGTCCGCGGCAGGGGGCCCTCCACCCACGGTGCCGCCGCAGTCTCCCGACAAGCTGCCAGTGTAACGGGGCGCGCCCCAGGGAGCATGTTCACGGGGTCCTGGAGCCCTCAAAATGTCCAGCCTGCGCTTGGGGCGCCCAGAGGCTGCTACTGTGGGGGAGGCAAGGGGGCTGCGGGCCAGGGAGGGGTTGCGGCTCCACTGAGACACAGCGCCAGACCCCCCCACACACACCCCCACGGTGCTAGGGGCAGGCGGGCACCAGGCGGTGACCAGGAGAGGGGTCGGTGTGCCCCCAGTCCCCCCCCAGAGGACACAGCCTGCTCTCCACACAGACCTGCGACCCTCCACTCATCCCATAGGGCCACTGCCCCCACCCCGGGACTCACGGAGTCCTGGAAGGCCTTGGCGTCGCCGCCGGACCCGCACGCCTCTCTGCGGTCCGGCGCCGCACAGTACAGGTCCCAGAAGACGCTGCGGGCGGCAGGGGACCCTGCTGGCGCCACGCAGCCCCCGGCCGGCCCCCCACCCCCCACGCCACACGCATGCACGCACGTACCACCACCAGGAGTGCAGGAACCCCGGGGGCTCCCCCAGCGTGATGTTCTTCTCCCATCGGATCTGCAGGCAGAGGCCGGGCACTGAGGGCCTAGGAGCACGTGCGGGACCCCCGCCCAGGGGCAGTGGGAGCTGGGGCGTGGGTGGGCAGAAAGGCGGGGGGGGGGCTACCTCGGAGAGGAAGGTCTACGCCGACTTCTGGGCTCCGATGTGCAGCAGGTACTCCTACACAAACAAGGCCAGCCTGCGGGGCGGGGCGGGGCGGGGCTCTACCTGCGGCCACCTCCCCAGCGGCTCAGCCAACTCCTACACATCCCTCAGCACCCTGCCCATGCCCCCTCCCGGTGTTCTAGGCCCCAGACCCCAGGTGGAATTCTGCTGAGTTCAACATGGGGGTGGGGGGACACGTCCTGGCCCTGTCCCAGCCCAAAGATGTCTCCTGCCCACATAGGGGCGGCAGGCGTCACCACAGACTGTGTCCTGGGTGTGGCCCACAGCGCCCCCTGCGCAAGTCCACACATGCCATCCCAGGCCTATCCAGGCCCACCCGACCCTGCAGCCCCAAGGTCACCTGGCCCCGCCTCCCTGGGTCACAGCTCAGGTGGCCAAGGCTCCTCCTCCCGCCCCCAGCCAGGCCCGCCCAGCCTGGAGACACAGGGCTGTGAGTGGGAGGAGACCGGGTCTGAGTACGCAGGCCGGGGCTGAGCCAGGGTGAAGGCAGGAGGCCCCCAACCCCTGTGCCCGAGCTGTCCCACCCCCACCCCCACCCTGCCCTGGCGCCGGCCCCATCCCAAAATAACCTCGGTTTGACTCAGCTCTGCCAGCCGCCTTCTCCCGCCGCCCTCTGCACCCCCGCGGTCCCAAGCCCTGGGTGCACCCGCCTGGGGGTGCCCCCTCCGTGTGCCCCGCCCCCATACCACGTCTCTTCCTCCCTCCGTTCCAGTAACAACCCAGCCCCGGGTCTCCATGTGCAGCCCCCGAGGCCCGGCCTGGCTTATGCAGAGGCCAAGGGGAAGGGGCGCACGGGGGCAGGTGCCAGGCTACACCCCAGGCGGGTTGGGCACACAGCCCTGGCTCAGACCCGGCCACCTGTGCAGTGTGGGGGGGTGAGGCCTCCCCTCTGGCCTCGGCTCCTGCACCACCCCCAAGTCCCAACTTGGAGTCCACCCCAGGGCCTTTGCATGACCCAGCAGGAGACTGCCGAGGCTCCTTTTCCCACTCCAGCCCCCCTGTGGCCCTGACAGTGCCTCCGCCCCCTGCCCAGTGCGTACCCCCACGTGGAAGGTGGCCTTGGGAGGACGGGGTTTGGTCCACGCCTTCAGCTCGGCTGACAGCCCTTGGCTCTGAGGTCCGCAGCCCCCTCCACCCTAGTCCTCAGAGCACACACAGAGGGGGCCCCAGGGCCAGGAGGGGACCCGGGGACCCGGTACGCGTGACATGCAGGACACCAGGCACCAGGAGCCCGGCGCGGCGAGGACTGGACGCCCCGCGGCTGGCACCATAATTACAGGCTACGGTCACGATGGCTGGGCCCACACGCAGCAGGGGGCTGGGGGGTCCCTGAATGCCAGCCCACCCCACCCCAGTCTCGCTCCGTCCTCTCTCCCCGCCTGGTTGCAACCAAGCCGGCAGCCAGATCCCCCGGCCCATCTCAAAACCACAGGCCCCGGGGGGACACGGAGACAGAGCCCCCGCGCTGGGCGCCCCTGGACAGGCCAGCCCAGGAGAGCCAGAGAGGGCCCAGGGCCAAAGCCGAGACGGAGGGAGGGGCTGCATGGAGGGGGCACCGTGCTAGGGGTGGGCGATTGGTGCCGAGACCCCCCATCCCACCAGACAGAAAAGGCGACGGGGTGAAAGCAGACAGGAAGTAGCTGGCCCCCCGCCCTTGTGGGAACCCCAAAAAGCAGATGGTCCCGAGGCTGGGGGTCCCAGTGGGAGAAATGGGGGGCCGAGACGACCTGCTCTCTGTCAGCGGCAGAACCCTGACTCCGAACCAGCTTCCAGAGGCGTCCTGGGTGAGACCCCCCCAATGTACAGAGCGGGGACCCTCAGCCTGTCCACTCGGCACTGGGGGGGAGGGGACGCAGCTGAGCCCCTCCCCTGCCCCGACCAAGACCCAGTACCCTCCTGGGATGTCCGACTGGGTGGAAAACCCACCGCTCACGGGTGCTGGGGCGGCCCCCTGCCAGACAGCCTGGGACATGAACGCCCAACCCGCATCCCGTGGGAGCACTGGTTCGAGTCCCGGCTGCTCCACTTCCCATCCAGCTCCCTGGGCAGCCCCCTCCCCGGCAGCGGTGCCAGGACGCGATCAGCAAGACCCCCCACAGACGACCCCAGGCCCCCTCCCCTTCCTCCACCGAGGGCCGCCTACCAGCCTGAGCGCGCCTGGCACCCTAGCTCCAGGGCAAGAAGAGGATCCCCCCCTCGGGTGGGGGGGGACGCGCTCCGCGGCGGCCCGGACCAGAGAGGCAGCAGGGTCCCCGCGCGATCCGTCTCGCCCACCCCGAAAACTTCCACGGCGCCGGCCCGGTCCCCTCGCACCCCAAGTCCCGCCCCGGGCGAGGTCCGGCGCCCCCTCCCCCGAGTCGCCCTCTGATCCCGCGCGCCCCCTCGAGCCGCCCATGTCTCCCCCACCCCCTGGGACTCCCGCGCCCTCCTTGGAGCCCCTCCGAGTCTCGTGCGGCCCCCGCAGATCTCGCGACCCCGGGTGCCACGACCCCTGCTGCTGCCCACGACTTTGGTCCCTTTCGCTGCTTGCGGCGTGGGACCGGACACTTGGGCCTCCGCTGGCCCCGCCGAGGACACCCGCAGGCCTCGCTGCGGCGCCCCTGTTCCGGCTCCAGCGTCCTGTCCTGTGCATCCGCGCACCCTGGGAGGCCCCAACTGGCCCACTCTGCTGTCCGCCAGGGTCCTTGAGGGTTGGGGGCCCTGGAGGACCCGGCTCCGCGACCTCGCCTCTGGGACCCAGCACCCGCCCGAGGCGAGCGGACAGGGCGCCCCCGGTGGCCACGGGAGGAATTGCGCTCCTGTTCCCAGAGCGCTCTCTGCGCCCCCTTGGTGGGGGCGCACCCTGCAGGGCTCCATCCGCCTCGAGGCCCTCATGGCCTGACAGGGGCTTCCTGGGGTCGCCTCCCAGAGACCCCTGACCCCGGCCTTGAATCCTCCACTCGGAGCCAGTTTTTTGCACCACGCACTTTGGCGATGGAACTTTCTCTGACTCTCGCCATGCATCCTTGCTCTGCGAACTGCAAACAGGCCCAGAGCAGCAAAGCCACTTAAGTAGCCTGAGGTCCAGGCCGTGTCCCTCTGTGGCCAGCGAGGGGTGGGCGAGGACGGGGTTCCGCCTCCGCCAGGCTGCCAGCGCCTGCAGTCCCGAGCATGGCCACAGGGGGCAGCAGAGACTCAAAGCAGCAGCAGCAGCTCCTGCAGGTCCCAGGGGCCACCGGCCCTCTTAGTCCAAGTTCCCCCTGTGGAATCTGGTTGGTCTCTCTCTTAAAATTATTTTAATATTTTTCATGTACTTGAAAGGCAGAAAGAGAGAATATTTATGCGCTGCTTTATTCCCCAAATGCCCGCAACAGCCAGGGCTGGGCCAGGCTGAAGCCAGGAGCCAGGAGCTCCATCCGGGTCTCCCAAGCAGGTGCAGGGGTCCAAGTACTTGGCCCATCTTCTACGCTTTCCCAGGCCATCAGCAGAGAGCTGGATCGGAAGTGGAGCAGCCGGGACTCGAACCGGCGTCCATATGGGATGCTGGCTCTGCAAACCTCCTGACTACAGGAGGAGACTGTGGGGGTCAGAGGGAGACGGGGAGGGAAGGGGCCGGCAGGGGGCGCTCACGGGAAGATTCCCGCATGGGCCCCCGGGGTGGTCAGGAGCCAGTGCAGAGTTCAGGGTCGAGGGTGCGGGAGTGCGGGGGCGCTGCAGGCTGCGTGGCCCGTGGCTCCAAGGGGAACCCCCAGCGAGTCCTGTGGACCCCGACGTGGGCGCCTGTGGCAGAACCGACCTCAGCCGAGCTGGGCACGGGCAGGCGGCCGCCTCGACGCCGCCTTTTGCTTACTGACTCCCCCCCACCCCCCAGCACTCGTGGCTTCTGGAATGTTCCTGACACTAACAAGCACCCACACGTGCCCTCGAATGACCCTGAGCGGCACAGAGAGACAGAGACAGCGCTCCCGTGTGCTGGGTCAGTCCCCGCCCACACGTCCACCACGGCCGGGGCGGGGCCGGCTGAGGGGGGGCTCCACGGGGTCTCCCACGTGGACGCCGGGGGCCCAGGCGCATCAGCAGGGACCTGGGTGGGAAGCAGAGCCGGGACTCGAACCCAGGCCCCCAACGTGGGCTGCGGGCGCCCAAGCAGCGCCTTTCACAGCCGCCAGGGGTCGGCGTGTGGCCGGGCAGGGTGAGCCCCCACCCGCTCCGCTTCCCACCCAGCCCCCTGCTGACCGGGGGGTGGGCAGGGGTGGCCCGAGAGCTGGGCCCCGGCATCCGCGTGGGAGACCCCGTGGAACTCCCGGCTCCCGGCCTCAGCCCCTGTGGCCACCTGGGGAGCGACCCGGTGGCTCGAAGCCCCCATCTCTCTCTCTCTCTGGCACGGCTGCACCAACCACCCGCCCCTGGATTCGATTCTCGGCCACCAATGCCATCGCTTACCCGCGTCCACCCCACGGACGTTCAGCTCCGTGTCCGCCCGCGGCTCTGCGACCACCCATGGTTCCCATGTCCGTGGTTCCCGGCGCCGCTGGCTGTGTTCACACAGAGGTGTGGGCTCTGTGGGGGGCGAGGAGTGTGGCTCCTGAGGGTCCCTGGTGTCTATGGGTGGGGGCCCCTGTGCCCTTCGCTGGCACCGCAGCAGGTGGCCCCCCCAAAAAACCTTCTGCTTCCCTCTGCCGGCCGGGGTGGGGGTCCAGGAGAGTAAGAGCCTGGTGGCAAGATGGAGTGGACTCCGGCACCCCAGACCCTGGACCTCAGAGCGCAAGACCCCCGGGTCCCTCCCAGCCCACAGAACAGGCCCTGAGCCGGCCCCTCCCCCCAGCTCAGGGGTGGCTGCTTCCGCCCCGCCGGCTTCCTCCCGGGGAGACAGCCCGGAGCTGGCCACGCCCCCGCCTCCCAAGGCCACGCCCCCGCCTCCCAAGGCCACGCCCCCGCCCCAAGGCCCCACCCCCGTCCCCCAGGCTCTCCAGGCCCAGCCCCCCAGCCCCCAGGATCGCCAAGCTCAGCCTCCCCCCTACCTCCCCAGGTCCAGAGCCCCCTCCCCCCACTCCCCAAGCCCGGACCCGCCTACCCCCCAGCCTCCCCAGGCCCAGAGCGCCCTCCCCACGACTCCCCAGGCCCAGCGTCCCCTCCCCCCCGCCTCCCCAAGCCCAGCCCCTCCCAGAGTCGGGGTGGGGGGGGATCTGCAGCGTCCACCCCGCCTCACAGAGCAGGGAGGGTTCACCCGCACCGCTGGGGCCCCTCTCCCCGCCCCAGGCTCCCCCTGAGACATCCAGGCCCAGAACAGAAGGGGCTTAGCCCCAGTGCCCTGCTCCCCCGCACACCTGCCTCGGCTCCCCTGGACCTGGAGATAAAGCCCCACTCCCCGGCCCCTGCCCGTGCCACCGGCCCTGCCCCTGGCCTCTGCACACCACAGGGCCTTTGCGCCTGCTGCCTGGCGCCTGTGGTGAGCTCCTCTCTCCCTGCCGCCCCCAGGGCCCCCCTCGCAGCCCCGCGCAGCCCCCTCCCGCTCAGCGGCAGCACCAAACTCCTATTCATGTGTCAAAACCGCGACGCTAATGCCGCCACCTTCAGGGAGCCTTCTGGGACAGGGCCCTCTCTCTGACCCCGTCCTGACCCTGTGGGGGTCTGTGTCCAGTGTTTCCCATACCAGGGCGCCCCCTTGAAGCCCTGGCCAGGAAAGCCCACCACGGGAGACCAGGCAAAGAATGCACGGGTTCGCAGTCAGTGGGGCTGCGATGGGGACACGAGTGGACCGCGTAGGCCGGGGCGAGGCGCCGGGGTGCAGCCAGAGGGAAGTGGCCCCGCGCTGCCCCGCCCCCTCCCGTGAGAACTCCGGGCCCGCCGGGGGCGGCCCCAGGCCGGCTGCAGGCCCGCCCCGCTGCGCCCCTCTTCCCCCAGAGTCGGGGGCGCACGGCCAGGGGAGCGCCCGGGCCCGCACCCGACCCGCCGCGCGTGCCCGCGACGCAGCCCCCAGCACCGCCCAGGCAGAGGCGTGGAGGTGAGACCCCCAAAGATGACCAGAACGCGGGCCTTGGGTGGGGGTCGCACATCGGGGCTGGCAGGTTGGGACCCCCGCCCCGCCCCAGGCCGGGACCCCCGCAGCCAGGCAAAGAGCAAGGAACCGGGGGTGGGGAGGTGGGCGTGTCCAGGGCAACCGCTCATTTGCATATACGCCCGTCTTGGCCAATCAGAGCGCTCTGCTCCTCCATTGCGAGGGAGGGAAGAGGGGAGACCCTCCCCCTCCACCCCAAAAGGGTCCGGGATCTGTCATCACCCCCTGTGTGCAGGTGGTGCTCAATAAATACTTTGAATCGGACAAGGCTGCCGGCTCCGGGTTCCTGGGGAGGAGGCGGGGGGCTGGGAGGACTTGCCAGCTCTCAAGGCTGCATCCTCAGCCCCGCCCCCACCCCTAGGCCCCGCCCTGCCCTTCCCCACAGTTCCCTGCGCCCGCATCGCCAGCCCCGTGCTTGGGTGTCCCCCTCTTATTGGTTCCTCCTTGCTCTTTTTATATGAAAGACCAGAGGCGTGGTTTTCATGGGAGGAGGTGCCCCAGGATGGTGGGACTCCGTCAGGCCAGGGCAGGTGCCCTGGGTTCCGTGGGGGCAGGCTGGTGACGGAGACAGGTGCAGGTGCACCCCCGCCCTCCAACCCTGGAGGAGCTCAGAGAGGCAGGGACACGTGGGAGGGCCAGGGACGCCCCCTGCTGGCCGAGGAGAGCACGGGGAGGGGCACGGAGCGCCCCGTCCTCGGAGCCTGGGGCCGCCGCTCGCCTGCCCCGCACCCAGGTCGGCGCCAGCACACCGTGGGGGGGCCTTTGAGCACGTTTATTTTAACCGCATTTTCAATAATACACGATCTGTCAACCCCGCCCCCAGACAGAGCACCCCAATAAATTAGTAATAACCACGTCGGGCCACAGGCGGTGCAGCCGCCCCTTGATCTGCGCGTGCGTGTTGGCTGCGCGGTGCAGGTGCGGGCACGCGCCCACGCACACGCCCACGTGCAGCTCGCGCGGGGACAGCACCTAGTCACTCCAGCCCAGCTTGTCCTGTGCGCGCGCGCTGCGGCGCCCCCTGGCGGCGTGGGCCCGCAGGTGCAGCTCCCGCCGGGGCCGCGCTCCACCGCGGCAGGGGCGGCGGCCGAGTCCGGTCCCTCGTCCTGGGCGCCGTCGGGGACAGCCGGAGCAGGGCGCGGTGCACGGCCTTGAAAACAGGCTTGAAGCAGGACAGGAGTCTGATTTTTGATTATTCTAAAGGCATGTTGAAGTGACTTCAGCTATGATTCCAGTGATTCCCAAGAGGGAAAGTGTTAAGTCCGCGCACATGATGGGAGTCCATGCCTTCATCACTTCAAGGTGCTTTGACCAAAGACAGCCTAGTGTGCTGCTGTCGGGAGTTTTCCCAGGACGGTCAGCTCCCTCAGGTTCCTGTTCACAGCTGCAGACTCGTCCTGAGCAGCCCGTCTGCCCAGAACGCAGCAGATTCAGGACGGTGGTGCTCAGCACCTCAGCGCACTGCTGTTCAGCCATTTGGTAGGTGTGGGGTTCATGAGTCTGATTTCTTAAAAGTGTACTTCGTGAGTTATTTTATGGCAACATTTCTAAATTTAAAAAAATCATCAAAGTTTCAGCAGTTGCAATGAGTGTCTAAAATGTTTGTAATTCAACTGGCGACATCTATAGTCACTAAAACCAGAGCTCATGAGCAGAATTTGGACACTAAAATAGCAGTAAAATTGAGCCTCAGGTTGCCTAAAGAAGTCTCTTTTCCCAAGAGAAGCTGCTTGAAATCCCAGTGAAGAGAAAGCTTGGGAACCCATGTTTCTTGGCTTCCCTCTCATCCCCTCTTCAACTTCCCATCTGCTCACTATGCTTTGGCAGTGAGTCTGACATGAGATTATGGCGTACTTTAAGGCAAATTAGGCAGGAGGGGGTTGAAAGAGATCCAGTTTTATCTCAAGGGAATGTGGACTATTCAAACAGAACTCATCACACAACAGAGACACAAGCACTTACAGGCTCTCACTAGCAAAACGAGGAATTAATATATTTTCCTAGATTTACACTCAGCACTAGTTCATTAAGCATATCAGCAGCAAGTCCAAGGGAATCACACCATAGAGGAAGATGCTGACCAAACACCTCCATCACTGGAATCTATTTCTTTTGAATTTTTTGTAGACTTAGTTTGTCAAACAGAAACTTGTAGAGCATTGAAGAAAATATCACATATATGTGTATATATGTGCATGTAGAATATTGTCATTTCTATTCATTTAATATTCCAAATAGTGGTAATCCACAGGTTTTAGTGCTTGATTAAAAAGCCTATCACATGTGTGACATTTATTTTATGGAATTTTCTGTTTAGTTTCTGTGGTATAGGGCATAATGAAGTTAACCATATTCGGTTTTTTAGTGACAATTTCTGATGATTTCAAAGAAATGCAGTGTTTATCTGCTTTGCTGTGGTCAAAATCAAGGATAACCTTAACCTCAACCAGTTTCATCCAGCAAATAAGAAATGGGCAGATTTGTAATGCAACAATAAATTTTACTATTGGGCTTTTATTTTCACTTTTATTTATGTGACAAGACAGTTAAACAGAATGCTAACAGTAAACAAAAACTTTAGTGTCACATTAATTTTTTTCATGTTAGAAAACCTAAGTTATGAAACCACATCTTAAGACTGTAAGTCTTATGATTTTGTATCTGGGTACTCTCATAATCACTAAATCTCAGAATTGATGAGCAATGTCATCTCTACTAATCCTGTGAAGTATGGTTCCATTCACTAGAACACTGAAATAGGTATAGATGATCTGCTTGATTACTTGAGAGATTAATTATATGCTCCTATTAGACAGATATTTCCAAGTGTATAAATTTTGTTTCCACAAGATTCTGATTAATGATTGCTTCTCATGAACTAAATGGAATAGAAAAGTTTGGAAAAAAAATAAGAGAATCCAAATGCATAAGTGATTAGGGTAAACTCTTCCTGTTTGAAACAATGATCGTAAGAATTCCACTTATAACAGCAACAATATCAAATTGTTAGGAACAACTTCATAAATGAGGAGAGTATCTGAAGATTAATAACTCTCATGAAGGGGATTATAAATGAACAATCAAAAGTCATATACTGCTTTTGAAAATAAAGTACTGGGTTTCCAATGCTCTCATCACAAAGAACTGGTAAGTATACGATGTGGTGGGATTGTTAACTGGCCTGATGCAGTCATTCCACAATGCATACATTCATGGGAAATCACATTATGTCCCATAAATATGTACGATTACTACATGTTACTTAAAAATAAAGGTTTAAAAATTTGTATTTATTTGTTTTATTTTGATTTCTGCCCAAATTGCCTGGATAATGTAAGATATTTAACTCTTTTGGGGATTATTTTATGCTGTGGTACAGATTTCTTTCTTATAAAGGTTTGTGTTCTTCAAAAGGATACACCTCTTCCAATTTTTCTCTGCATGGTTATAAATTTGGCCTTTAGAGTGTTTATGACACTCACTTCTCTCATTCATTATTTTGCTTTGCTTTTGGTCTTTGATAATTTCTCCTCCTTTTTGACAGCTTTTGTTTTCTGCCTAAAACACAGCATCAAGCTATTTTTAAAATTGGTTAATTAGCTAGTTGTTTGAAAGGCAGAGAGAGGGAAATCTCTCACTCTACCCAGCAATTCTTTTTTTGACAGGCAGAGTGGACAGTGTGAGAGAGAGAGAGAGAGACGAGAGAAAGGTCTTCATCTGCCATTGGTTCACTCTCCAGTGGCCGGCGCGGCCGGCGCACTGCGCTGATCCGATGGCAGGAGCCAGATGCTTCTCCTGGTCTCCCATGGGGTGCAGGGCCCAAGCACTTGGGCCATCCTCCACTGCACTACTGGGCCATAGCTGGCCCAGAAGAGAGGCAATCGGGACAGAATCCGGCGCCCCAACCAGGATTAGAACCCAGTGTGCCAGAGGATTAGGTGGAGGATTAGCCTAGTGAGCCTCGGCACCAGCCTCTACCCAGCAATTTTAAGAACTATATTTTTAATATAAAGAACTATATTTTTAATATAAAACCATCTTTCCTCCTAGTTTCCTTAGTAGAAGTGGCTGAACATGGAAAGAATGAGAGATGGATTATAGTTTCGGTTATTAATTTTAATTACAAATAACGTACTGTGATTAAAAAAGCAAACAATGAAAAATATGTGTAAGATAATAAGCAAACAAATTTATACCTGGTTGAATTCCCCTCTGCATTTCCAATACATAAATACTTCCAGTCTGGGGAAGTATAATCACTAACGACAAATTTGTATATCAAAATCCCCTAAAAAAAAAAAAAAGCAGGTTAATTCTAAAATAAGAATATTATGATAGGCCTGTGCCAGAGCTCCATAGGCTTATCTTCTCTGCCTGTGGCGCTGGCACCCGGGGTTCTAGTCCTGGTCTGGATGCCAGATTCTGTCCCGGTTGCCCTCTTCCAGGCCAGCTCTCTGCTGTGGCCAGGGAGTGCAGTGGAGGATTGCCTAAGTGCTTGGGCCCTGCACCCCATGGGAGACCAGGAGAAGCACCTGGCTCCTGGCTTCAGATCAGCACAGTGCACTGGCTGCAACAGCCATTGGGGGTTGAACCAACGGCAAAAGGAAGACCTTTCTCTCTGTTTCTGTCTCTCACTGTCCACTCTGCCTCTCAAAAAAATTCTAAAAAACTACTATGGTATATATAAGATGACTGCTTTACACAACGACTACCTACACAAATTTGTGACATCTGTGGAACTCATGCCACCACCCGAGTCTTGATGCAGAATGAAGGAGGTGTTCCCCGCCCTGCTGCAGAATGTTACCCTTCTGAGAGAAAGCCTTCATTCCTGGCCAGTATGAGGCAAGAGCAGTGACCTGAAGTCACCCACCAGACCAGAGGTTTGGGAGAAATGTTATGGGTTGTAGGTGGGAGCTGGTGTTCAGAAACACTGGCAAAGCAAGTTCTGATGGAGGGTCTTGGAATCAATCAGACCAATCCAGAATTACTTCCCAAGGGAAAAAAAAACTGACATTGGAGGTTCAGTATCAATGCCCTTTTCTGTTGGTTGGTCCCCTGTCTTAAGGAAATGGGGCCATGTTCATCCTAGCTGCTTCCTGCTGACCAGAGGCAAAGATTATGGGTTGAGAAATGATACTGTTTTGTATTTGGTTATAAGAATTCTCAGGTTCCACAGTTTGACATTTGGGGAAATTGATTTTAAATAAACATAGCCTGATTGCTTGCTGTAAACATCTAGAAATACAAAACAGAATCCAGTGGAGCACAGTGAGAATGATTAAAACTACCCACAGGAATTATGATCAGAATTTGTAGTTTTAAGTAGAAAAAATCCACTTGGGCTTGAAAATAGTGGACAAGTCAGGGAGAGGAGCTTCTCTCCTTGCTACCCTCACTTGTATTTTTCAATTTTATTTTATTTTTAATTTATTTGACAGAGTTAGAGAGACAGAGAGAAAGGTCTTCCTTCCATTGGTTCAACCCCCACATGGCCACTGGAGCTACACGGATCCGAAGCCAGGAGCCAGGTACTTCCTCCTGGTCTCATGCAGATGCAGGGCCCAAGCACTTGGGCCATCCTCCACTGCACTCCCAGGCCACAGCAGAGAGCTGGACTGGAGGAGCAACCAGGACTAGAATCCAGGGTGCTGGCACCACAGGTGCAGGTGAAGGTGCAGGAGGTTGGCGCCAGCCAACCGTATATATTCTGGAACCATTACTGATCCACCCTCTAGAAGCTTGGTTTTGTTTGTCTTTCATTGCCACAATTTAAAAGTAGAATAGAACAGAACAGAATAGAATAGAAGCTTCCAGTCTGGATCCACAAGCAGAGAGACAAGTGATTAACAATCAGAGATCAGTGTTGGAAACCAGTTTGGTCACTTTGGGGGCTGGTAAGGTGGGAAGATTACCTGCAATCCCCTGGTTAAGTTACCTTTATCTGTACTGAAGATACTAGTTATCCTTTCTAGATGCCTGGCCAGCTGTTTTGTTAGGAGCTGTGCTTCTGTAGCATTGTGACAGTTAACAGGAATCAAGTCCAAACAGGAAAGTAGAAAATATAGCTCTCAGGAACATAACAAACCAAGTTTGCATCTTAAGAGCAGTAAACAGCTGGGGGCCCATGCTGTGGCTCACTTGGTTAATCCTCTGCCTGCAGTGCCAGCATCCCAAATGGGCGCTGGGTTCTAGTCCCGGTTGCTTCTCTTCCAGCCCAACTCTCTGCTGTGGCCTGGGAGTGCAGTGGAGGATGGCCCAAGTGCTTGGGCCCCTGCACCCGCATGGGAGACCAGGAAAAGCACCTGGCTTCTGGCTTCGCATGGGCATAGTGCTGGGGAGTGACCCAATGGAAGGAAGACCTCTCTCTCTCTAACTCTGACAAAATTTAAAAAAAAAGAGCAGTGACCAGTTGCAATTTAAAAGCAGGTGTATTACTTTGGGGTTGACTAAATAAGTGTTGCAGAAAAACCGGTTTAGCATATAGTAATTCAGATATTTAAAAATCCTTTCTATGTTAGGAAACCAAGGAAGATGATATATTTTTATCTGTAACGCCTAATCTCTTAAAGTTTCAGAACATACGAAGAACTGACCACTTTATTTATTCACTGTTAGGCTGCGAACCTTTGAAGACAGGCATTTTGTGCATATTTTTGTAAACTGTTAAGAATAAAACAAACTTTTTACAGAACTTACATGAACAATCACATTGCCTAGAAAAAAGTACCCATGATTTTTGAACTTTAGAGAAATTAAGTAGGGGAAAAGGTAAATGTATTTTAACTTTTTAACTTTGGTAAAGGAATTCTTTACCGAAGCCGTGCAAACCTCAGAAATCTCAGGAAAACATTTTTTAACTTTTATTTAACAAATATAAATTTCCAAAGTACAGCTTATGGATTACAGTGGCTTTTCCCCCCTATAACTTCCCTCCCACCCGCAACCCTCCCGTCTCCCGCTCCCTCTCACCTTCCATTCACATCAAGATTCATTTTCAATTATCTTTATATACAGAAGATCAAGTTAGTATATATTAAGTAAAGATTTCAACAGTTTGCACCCACTCAGAAACACAAAGTGTAAAGTACTGTTTGAGTACTAGTTATAGCATTAATTCACATTATACAACACAATAAGGACATTGATCATACATGAAGAGTAAGTGCACAGTGACTCCTGTTGTTAACAAATTGACACTCTTGTTTATGGCATCAGTAATCATCCTCGGCTCTTGAGTTGCCAAGGCTATGGAAGCCTTTTGTGTTCGAACGACTCTGATCTTATTTAGACAAGGTCATAGTCAAAGTGGAAGTTCTCTCCTCCCTTCAGAGAAAGGTACCTCTTTTGATGGCCCGTTCTAGGAAAACATTTTTTAATCTGAAAGGTTAAAGTTGAAGTACAGAATCAACAAAGTTTTAAACAAATGACATAGAAACCTACAGAGTTCATCAGTTCACCCAGGGTTCTGTAATTAATTTTTGTCTTTTTTGATCTCTGTTGGCAGTTTTATGAATCTACCAGTTAATTTTTTTTAAATCAGAGTTCTGGAAATTTTCATTTAATTAATCAGTCTTAAAACTGTCAGAAACTGGTATTCAGGCATACTTATTAGAGTCTTTTTCTGAGTGTAAAGGCTAGAGAAGAATCAAGGGTGGTGAAAATGTTCAGAACAGCCCAGCAATGGACAAGGTGACTTAGTGTCTTACTCTACAGGCAGATGGGAGTTCAGAAACACTTGCAGAGTTCCGTGAGCCCATCCTGTCCTTGCAGGCTATGGCCAGGATAAAAGGGGGCAGTTCCACAGATGTTTTGAAAAGCCCCCTAGATCTCTCCTTTATTAAGATAATCATGACTGATAACATCCTACCAGTACCACCATTATGCTTTAACACAATTTATCTTTTTTTTTTTTTTTTTTTTTTTGACAGGCAGAGTGGACAGTGAGAGAGAGAGACAGAGAGAAAGGTCTTCCTTTTGCCGTTGGTTCACCCTCCAATGGCTGCCACGGACAGCGCGCTGTGGCCGGCACACCGCGCTCATCCGATGGCAGGAGCCAGGTGCTAGGTGCTTCTCCTGGTCTCCCATGGGGTGCAGGGCCCAAGCACTTGGGCCATCCTCCACTGCACTCCTGGGCCACAGCAGAGGGCTGGCCTGGAAGAGGGGCAACCAGGACCGAATCTGGTGCCCCGACCGGGACTAGAACCTGGTGTGCCGGCGCCGCAAGGCGGAGGATTAGCCTGTTGAGCCACGGCGCCGGCCAACACAATTTATATAATGTAGAATATTTACAATTTCAGCAATGTTTCACCATCTGACAGTTCTTTTCACACCATCCAGATAAACCTAATTAGCTGTTTTCTCTACAAGGTGAAAGATAAACACTTTGAGGATTTCCAAGGACCCAACGGGAAATCCCAGCATCAAAAAAGGACTTAGTGTAGAATTTTGATCTTGAGAAAGCCTGCTAAATATGTAAAATGTTTAAAACATTTCTCATGAAAATAGAATCCCAGCTCATTGTGAAATTTTAGTCATTCAGTTGATCAGGTGATTTATCCAGCATTACAGATCAGATTTAAACAGTTATAAAGGAATAGATATCTGAAAAAATCTTAACTCTTAAGACTCACCTTTTCAAGTGACCAGTCTAACAATGACAGCATCCAGTACCAGGCATTATCATGACAAACACACTGAACACCGGAGTAAGGGAAAGGGTTTATTGGGAAAACCCATCAGACCAGAGGGAAGGGGAGAAGAGGGAAAAGGAGAGTGAGAGAAAGAGGAGAGAGGAGAGGAGGCTAGAGGAGAGAAGAGAGAAGCCAAGAGAGTCAAGAGGAGGAAAGGAGAGCAGACGAGAGGAGCCAAGAGAGCACGTGTTCAGGAACAGGCCCATTTAAAACTTTGCCGGAGGGCGGGCAGGGAAGCAGCAGCAGCGAATCCCAGTAGGATGGGGGTGCAGCTTAGCACAGGTAGTTGGGCCATGTGGCCACCTGTCTTTTGGCCACGGGGGTGGGAACGGGGGAATAGGAATGTAAATCAGGGTGTAGATCGTGCCATAGATAAAACTTTCCTAACAACAACAAAACACAAAACCTTTGCTTCTTTGGACAGTTAACAAAGGCTAAAAGCTTATGTTTAAAGAACCCATAAGTAATGTTAAATTATAGCTAAACTGAGCACACATAAAAACTTTTATTTAGGCCGGCGCCGTGGCTCAACAGGCTAATCCTCCGCCTTGCGGCGCCGGCACACCGGGTTCTAGTCCCGGTCGGGGCACCAGATTCGGTCCCAGTTGCCCCTCTTCCAGGCCAGCCCTCTGCTGTGGCCCAGGAGTGCAGTGGAGGATGGCCCAAGTGCTTGGGCCCTGCACCCCATGGGAGACCAGGGAAAAGCACCTAGCACCTGGCTCCTGCCATCGGATGAGCGCGGTGCGCTGGCCGCAGTGCGCTGGCCGCGGCAGCCATTGGAGGGTGAACCAACGGCAAGGGAAGACCTTTCTCTCTGTCTCTCTCTCTCACTGTCCACTCTGCCTGTCAAAAAAATAAAATAAAAAAAAATTTAAAAAGTAGAAAAAAAAACTTTTATTTAATTCTCAATAACTTTAAAGCATTCCTGAATTCATCACATCCTAACAGTTTATGAAAAGATATTAATAGACCCAAATATATCATCTGTTTAGAGAGGCCAAAGTATTTGAATTTTACTTAGAAATATTTATCTTCTTTATGCTTATCTTTATGTTTCACTTTATCTTCATAAGTGTATTTAGATTATTTATGAAAACTAGATATTAGACATTGTCATTCTTTTAAGTTTTCTTTAAGAAAAACCCCAAAATCTAAATTAGTATACTTTATATATAGAAAGCAATGGACACTGCATTGTTCTTTGATCTGAATTATATTTGTTTTTAGGTCAAAACTATAATGATTTTAAACATTTAACAGACATAAAAATACTCTTTTGGTTATTATTTATTTATTTTTGGCCAAGAAACACAGGCACAGATATATATTGACAATTCTGGAAACATCTTTACTTAGTTTTTACTGAAAATTTTAAAATGATAAATCTCTCAGAGATTTATTTAAGTATCATGAAGCAAAAGTCATTTGGGTGAATTTTTAAAAAATATTTATTTATTTATTCATTCATTTATTTGAAAGCAGAGTAATAGAGAGAGGGAGAGAGATCTTAGATCCCTCCTTTGTTTTACTCCCTAAATGCACCAGCCAGGTCAAAGCCAGGAGCCCAGAACTCCATCCTGGTCTCCCACAAAGGATGGCATGGGCCCAAGCACTTGGTCCCTCTTCCACTCCTTCCCAGGTGCATCATCTGGGAGCTAGATTGGTAGAGTAACCTGACTCAGACCTGAGCTCTGATAAGGAATGGCAGGGCTGCAACTTACGTCAACCCACTGTGCCACAACACGGGTTCCAAGTGGATGGTTTTAACTTATGTTAAACTCATTTCTCTGTAAGCCAATCATACATAGAATTATTTAGGGGATTTTACCATAGAGACACAACATGTACAGTGGGCAAATATGTAACATACGTAACAAATGTATGCATGCTTTACTGTCCCTTCTGATGTGTTCCTGGGAAACCAGTCTGGTGTTGGTCATCAACCACTTCCTCCCACATGGCCTCTGCTTTGGCTGGATCCATGTATCTGTGAATGGGGGTAGGAGTATGAACTCAACTAACGCCTCTTGGAATTGCTTCTTTTTACTTTACAAAAATAACATGCACAACAAGAACAGCACAGATCCTAACAGACTCCTGCAAATGACAGACACCAGACTCCAGAGCGCACTGAAGCCAGGGCCCACCTTTTCCACAGTGGTCTGCAACCAGACTCATCCCCCCCTCTAGTTAACCAGACTGAAGAGATTGACCCACTGGGGCCTGCGGTGGCCAACTGAACCCCCAGAGGACTCACTGAGACCCACTGAGGGGCGAACAGAGAAGCAAGGAGAGAGACACAATTGCTTTTTGAGGTTGCAGATACAGAGACATCTTGTTCCAGAGCAGGTTCACCCCTCAGTAGAAAGCATCAAGAACCCCTCCACTGAGCTGGAGAAGAGACTTCATGAGAGTGAATTTGGGCAGCTGCTCAGGTCACCTCCCCTGCTGCAAGGGCATGAGGATGGTCAGGAAGCCAGAGGGCCCTTGGCCCCACCCTGGGTCCAAAAACTATTGCAGAATGCGATGGGTTGGCTGCCTGTTGTTTGCTGTTTTACTCTGTGGTGCCAGCCTTCTGAGGTAAGAAAGGCTCTATTCCTGGCAGGTAGGGGCAGGACAAACAACTCTGATCAGATCCAACCAGGGCTCTGAGGGAAGATTCATGGGTTAGATGGGAGGGAGCTGGTATTCAGAAATTCTGGACAGGCAAGTTCTGATTGCTGGGGCTGGCAATCCACCGGCCCAGCACAACTATGAGGTCTGGCAACTCTGAGAAAGCGGAAACTTAAAGGGGCAGGCTGATCTGCTCGACGCTGGAAACAGCTCCTGCTCCAGCATTAATTCTAACGTACTCAATTGTAGGCCCTGTCCCCGAGAACAGGCAGTCAGGTGCAGCCATTGCCAGCAGTCAAGTTGCTGAGGAGGACAGTGCAACTCCTGGGGCTTCTGGGAAGAAGAGCAGTGGCAACCAGTTCACCAGCGTCACCTGCAGGAATTGCTGAGCCCAGAGGAACCAGGCCTAGAGTTCTTGACTCAGTGGGCCTGGGTGTGGGGGGCGTCCCACAGCCCAGGAGGGGCTGGGAGAGGCTGGGTGTGGCCTTTCCCCGGGTTCCCGAGGTCTCACCTCGGTTCCTTTACCTAACTCCGTGCCTCCCACGCCCTCCGCGTGCCCTATTTATTTTATTTTATTTGAAAGGGAGACAGAGGTCTCCCATTCACTGGCTCTCTCCCCAAATGGCTGCAGCAGCCAGGGCTGGGCCGGGCGGAGGCCAGGAGCCAGGAACTCCATCCGGGGCTCCCGTGTGGGTGCAGGGGCCCAAGCACCTGAGCCATCGCCTGCTGCCTCCCAGGGAGCTGGAGTCAGAGCAGATGGCCACCCGTGGCTCCCATCAGTCCCCAGGACAAAGCAAGACACCACCATTGGGTATTAAAAAATAAACTTGGGTAAAGGCGCTGGCTTTGGCACCAGCATCCCATACAGGCGCCGGTTCGAGTCCCGGCTGCTCCACTACCGATCTAGCTCCCTGCTGTGGCCTGGAAAAACAGCAGGTGATGGCCCAGGTGCTTGGGCCCCTACACCTGTGAGGGAGACCCGGATGGAGTCCCAGGCTCCTGGTTCTGGCTTGGCCCAACCCTGCTGTCGTAGCCATTTGGGGAGTGAACCAGTGAATGGTTTAAAAAGAAAAAAAAAGCAGATTCGTTGATTTACTTGGAAGGTAGAATTAGATGGGAGAGAGGGGGCTCTTTGTCCATGGTTCACTCCCCAGGCGGCCACAGGCAACCCCTGCCTGTCATTTCTCTGGTCTCAGACCGACTTTTCCTCTCCACTATGTCACCTCCTCCCTCATTTACTGCCTGGGGAACTCCTATACGTTCCTCAAAACCCATGGGTCGGTGGAAGATGCTGAGGTCTGCTGGGGACAGTGGGGAGCGAGGCAGGCGTGGGGGAGGCGGGCGGGGGGAGAAGGTGCTCCGAGCCACCAGCCCCTTTGCCCTCGCTCCGGTCAGCCCCGTCCAGCCCAGCAGGAGTGCTCACACCTGCCCGGGCTTGTCCGGTCCCCGGGAAGATGGAAAGGGTGGGTGAGGCCGCCACCTGCTCCCACACCTCCTGTGATGCTGATAAGGGAATGGGGAGGCCGAGAGCCAGAGAGAGACGTGATACGAGCCGGAGAGGAGTAGGGCAGAAACTAACAGATGCTTTGTCCTCCTAGGTCCCCAGTTCCAGACAGGGGCACGACAGGATCTGAGATGTTCCCGGATGACCCAGGCTCGGGGCTGCACGGCTCCGGCCTCAGGACCCCCACCCCCACCACCAAGCTGACCCCAGGCATCCAGCAGGTGCCTCCTGAGTGCTTAGCAAACCCAGGCGCTGGTGGGCAGCATGGGGAGGGGGATGCGGCCGAACACGGGAGCCTCGTGGGCCGCCTCAGCGGATCCACTTCCTGCTGGCCGGCCCGGGGACCCACAGCTGCTGTTCCAGGGGCTGAGCCGGCCACTTCCGCCCCCCACGGCCGGGCGGGCGCCTCTCCAGGGATGGCGGACCTGCAGGGTGGCCCGACGCGGTGCCCGCCCGCGCCCTGCTGCGTGCCCGCCAGCTACGAGCCCCTGGTGCTGCTGCACCGCACGGACAGCGGGGTGTCGCTGCGCACCTATGAGGACCTGCCACTGCGTGTGAGCGCGGGCCTCGGCGCCCTCGGACGGCGCCCCCCGCGCCCCTGCCCGCGCGCGGGTCCCTATTTATGTCTTTTTTTTTTTTTTTTTGACAGGCAGAGTGGACAGTGAGAGAGAGAGACAGAGAGAAAGGTCTTCCTTTTGCCGTTGGTTCACCCTCCAATGGCCGCCGCAGACGGCGCGCTGCGGCCGGCGCACCGCGCTCGTCCGATGGCAGGAGCCAGGTGCTTCTCCTGGTCTCCCATGGGGTGCAGGGCCCAAGCACTTGGGCCATCCTCCACTGCACTCCTGGGCCACAGCAGAGGGCTGGCCTGGAAGAGGGGCAACCGGGACAGAATCCGGCGCCCCGACCGGGACTAGAACCCGGTGTGCCGGCGCCACAAGGCGGAGGATTAGCCTGTTGAGCCACGGCGCCGGCTATGTCTTTATTTATTACTAATTTATTGGGGTGCTCTGTCTGGGGGCGGGGTTGACAGATCGTGTATTATTGAAAATGCGGTTAAAATAAACGTGCTCAAAGGCCCCCCCACGGTGTGCTGGCGCCGACCTGGGTGCGGGGCAGGCGAGCTGCGGCCCCAGGCTCCGTGGATGGGGAGCTCTGTGCCCCCCCCGTGCTCTCCTCGGCCAGCAGGGGGCGTCCCTGACCCTCCCACGTGTCCCTGCCTCTCCAAGCTCCTCCAGGGTTGGAGGGCGGGGGTGCACCTGCACCTGTCTTCATCACCAGCCTGCCCCCACGGAGCCCAGGGCACCTGCCCCTGGGCCTGACGGAGTCCCACCATCCTGGGGACCTCCTCCCATGAAAACCACGCCTCTGGTCTTTCATATAAAAAGAGCAAGGAGGAACCAATAAGAGGGGGACACCCAAGCACGGGGCTGGTGATGCGGGCGCAGGGAACTATGGGGAACGGCAGGGCGGGGCCTGGACGGGATTGAGGATGCAGCCTTGAGAGCTGGCAAGTCCTCCCAGCCCCCCCCCCCCAGGAACCCAGAGCCGGCAGCCTTGTGCGAATCAAAGTATTTATTGAGCACCACCTGCACACAGGCGGGTGATGACAGACCCTGGACCCTTTTGGGGTGGAGGGGGAGGGTCTCCCCTCTTCCCTCCCTTGCAGGGGAGGGGCAGAGCAGAGTGGAGGTGAGGCTGGGGGAGGCAGGCTGCGTACCCACTCCTTAGCTGGGAAGACCCAGAGCGCCCCGTCCCCAGCTCCCTGGCCCGGCGGGCAGGGGGCGGGAGGGGTCATCACCCCACCACAGTGTATTCGTCTTCATCCAGCGAGGCCTGCGCGAGGGACCCCAGGTTGCTGTACACGGGCTGGGGGGGCGGGGCCGCGCCCCTGTAGTTCACGTAGAGGTCGCCGTCGTCTGCGGGGGGCGCCCTGAGCGCGGGCGCAGCGGCTTGGGGAAGACCCTGCCGGGTCAGCAGCCGGGGCCCGGCCGCCCGCTCCTTCCTCACACGCGCCCACGGCTCGCTTTCCTGTCCAGAAGCCGGAAGCTCCAACTTGGCAGTGGTGTTTGGAGAAGAACCGTGGGTTGTGGACGTCTGGGTTGTCGCTCAATGACCTGGCTCTCTCCCTCTCCTTTCCTGCAAGGAGTTGCAAAGAAGACTGGAGAAGCAAGAAGGACAGCCGAAGCGGCTGGCGGAGGCCGACGAGGACGCAAAAATATAAATGGAGGAGCAAGAAGCACAGCCGAAGCCGCTGGCAGAGGCCGACGAGGACGCAAAAATATAAATGGAGGAGCAAGAAGGACAGCCGAAGCCGCTGGCAGAGGCCGACGAGGATGCCTCGGCTCCTTCTAGAAAGGGTGAAACCACTGTTGCTGTTGGGCAATTTCCACTGTGGCTCTGATCCTGTCAACAAGAGATCAGCTGCCTACAGCAGCGGGAGCAGGTAGAGCGGGGGTTGGGGGGTCAGGGCCGGTCAGACCAGCGACGGGAGAGGGCTCGGGGGGTGTGGCGGGACGTGGGCTTTCTGGGTGTCCACCGACTTCTTCTTCAACATCGGCAGTGATGTTTGGAGAAGAACCGTGGGTTGTGCACGTCTGGGTTGTCGCTCAATGACCTGGCTCTCTCCCTCTCCTTTCCTCCAAGGAGTTGCAAAGAGCGGAGAAGAAAGAAGCACAGCTGAAGGGGCTGGCGGACGCCGACAAGGATCCCGAGCATTTAAATGGAGGAACAAGGAGGACCGCTGAAGCGGCTGGAGGAGGCTGACGCCGAGAAAGCGGAAACTGCGGCGTTCAGTGTTGAAGAAAAAATTTTAAAGACCTAAGTCGAGTGCTTCCTAACTCTCCGTGATGCGGGCCCAGTGTACTTGGGACCGTGGGCTCCGAGGGCCAAGACGTGGACGAGTCTCTCTTCCCGGGCTGGGCCTCTGCGCCTTCCCGGGGGTGCGTGACAGTGTACGTTCTCTCCTAGCACCTGCAATTAAAGCTCGAGGAGAAGGAAAAGGAGGTGGAAGAGCTCCGACAGGAGCTGGAGAAGAAGGTACCGTCCCCAGCGCGTGTGCCTCTGCGCGAGCTTGTGGGGCATGGTGGGTCTGCAGAGCGCTGCCCCCGCCACCCGGCTCCCTCACTTCTCCCGTCTCTCCCAAGGATCAAAGTCAGCCTTCCAATCCTATCGCCATTCCGTGTAGCTGTGGTTATTTTAAAGAGCTGCTTGGATGCTGTCAGCAGGAGCTGAGCCGCCTACAGCAGCAGTTGCAGGTAGAGCGGGGATTGGGGGGTGGGGGGATAGGCAGGGCCTGGCCCCAGGGGTTCCACTTGGGTCAGCTGCTGCCGCCAAAGCCCCGAGGCTTTTGCCAGACTCTGGGACAGCGGCGAGGGCAGTGAGCAGAGAAGCCTGCAGGTCTCGAACATCCTTCTCAGCGGAGACGGGGTTGGGTGCCGTGCCCTGGCCCTCAGCTCTAGCCATTGTGGCCACCTGGGTAGTGAACCAGCAGGTGGAAGACCTCTCTCCCTCTCTGTCCCTCTCTCCGTCTGTAACTCTAACTCTCTAATAAATAAATCAAAATCTTTTGGTTGCCCCTCTTCCAGGCCAGCTCTCTGCTGTGGCCAGGGAGTGCAGTGGAGGAAGACCCAAGTGCTTGGGTCCTGCACCCCATGGGAGACCAGGAGAAGCACCTCGCTCCTGCCATCGGATCAGTGCGGTGGGCCGGCCACAGTGCGCCGGCCACTGGAGGGTGAACCAACGGCAAAAGGAAGACCTTTCTCTCTGTCTCTCTCTCACTATCCACTCTGCCTGTCCCCCCCCCCCCAAAAAAAAGTTGCAGCATGCGAATGCAGTGTGATGTCATCTTTGTGAAATCACACACGTGTCTTTCCCAGCCTGTGAAGCCAGGGGGTGCAGTCCAGGCGCAGCGATGTGCAAGTGCACAGAGCAGGGGCTGCCAGGGCCGGTCAGACCAGCTACGGGAGAGGGCTCGGGGGGGGGGGGGGGTGTGGCGGGGGACGTGGGCTTTCTGGGTGTCCACCGACTTCTTCTTCAACAGCGGCAGTGGTGTTTGGAGAAGAACCGTGGGTTGTGGACATCTGGGTTGTCGCTCAGCGACCTGGCTCTCCCCCTCTCCTTTCCTCCAAGGATTTGGGAGCATTTAAATGGAGGAGCAAGGAGGACTGCCAGAGCGGCTGGCGGAGGCCGACTCCATTAGCCAGAGGGCTGGGTGCCGAATCCGGGCCAGAGGGGGAGCCCTGCTCTGGCTTTGCTCTGGTCTCAGTGTCCTGACCTGCATGGGAACCGAAGTCTCTGGTCTTGCCTGCTCCTCGGGGCTTGTAGCTGGCCGCCTGGAAGCTCGAGGCGCAAGGCTGGACGGCAGTGTGGGGGCCCCGGTGCTTGTCCACCTGCTGTACCACGACGCATTTACAAATCACCAGGGCCTGGGACTCCCACGTCCCCTATTTGTATTAGGGGTTCACAGCCTTCAAAAAGTAGATACTTTTCTTAACAGTTCCAGTTCTAGACTTTTACAGCACATTCCAGTCTGTTACATGGACTGTGACTTTGATCTTCAAGATGAAAAAAATGGGGGGAGAAGTGAAGATGGGGGTGGTTCTCTGTCCGGATAAATCTGGGAAACTCTCGGCGGCTGGAGCTTTGATGGCTGGTGCCCTCGGTGGGTCTCAGGAGAGGGAGGGAGGGAGGGAGGGAGGTGCAGGCCCAGTCCTCGTGTGGTCCTTGAGGCCCAGCTGAGTCACTGAGGAAGGGGTGGAGATTCGGCAGTTGTGCCGGGCCTGCCCAAACCACATCCCCCGCTCCAGAGGCCTCCTTAAATGGCCACGCGTCAGTAACTTGAGACATAAGTGCCTGTTTCAGGAGAGGTACGAGGCAGGTTACAGACCAGCAAAATAGACTTGGGACTTAGTGAGCAGAGACAGTGGATTTTGGTGAGTCTTTAGATTGTTGGTTGTTAAAAGTTTTCTACAATTAATATTACTGTTTAAAAATTGAAAAAAAAAAACACGTTCAGTGTTGAAGAAAAAAATTTAAAGACATAAGTCGAGTGCTTCCTAACTCTCCGTGATGCGGGCCCAGTGTACTTGGGACCGTGGGCTCCGAGGGCCAAGACGTGGACGAGTCTCTCTTCCCGGGCTGGGCCTCTGCGCCTTCCCGGGGGCGCGTGACAGTGTACGCTCTCTCCCAGCGACTGCTGCAAGAGAGGGACAAGGAGGTGAAGAAGCTCCTCCAGCAATGGGAGAAGGTGCCGTCCCCAGCGCGTGTGCCTCTGCGCGAGCTTGTGGGGCATGGTGGGTCTGCAGAGCGCTGCCCCCGCCACCCGGCTCCCTCACTTCTCCCGTCTCTCCCAAGGATCAAAGTCAGCCTTCCAATCCTATCGCCATTCCGTGTAGCTGTGGTTATTTTAAAGAGCTGCTTGGATGCTGTCAGCAGGAGCTGAGCCGCCTACAGCAGCAGTTGCAGGTAGAGCGGGGATTGGGGGGTGGGGGGATAGGCAGGGCCTGGCCCCAGGGGTTCCACTTGGGTCAGCTGCTGCCGCCAAAGCCCCGAGGCTTTTGCCAGACTCTGGGACAGCGGCGAGGGCAGTGAGCAGAGAAGCCTGCAGGTCTCGAACATCCTTCTCAGCGGAGACGGGGTTGGGTGCCGTGCCCTGGCCCTCAGCTCTAGCCATTGTGGCCACCTGGGTAGTGAACCAGCAGGTGGAAGACCTCTCTCCCTCTCTGTCCCTCTCTCCGTCTGTAACTCTAACTCTCTAATAAATAAATCAAAATCTTTTGGTTGCCCCTCTTCCAGGCCAGCTCTCTGCTGTGGCCAGGGAGTGCAGTGGAGGAAGACCCAAGTGCTTGGGTCCTGCACCCCATGGGAGACCAGGAGAAGCACCTCGCTCCTGCCATCGGATCAGTGCGGTGGGCCGGCCACAGTGCGCCGGCCACTGGAGGGTGAACCAACGGCAAAAGGAAGACCTTTCTCTCTGTCTCTCTCTCACTATCCACTCTGCCTGTCCCCCCCCCCCCAAAAAAAAGTTGCAGCATGCGAATGCAGTGTGATGTCATCTTTGTGAAATCACACACGTGTCTTTCCCAGCCTGTGAAGCCAGGGGGTGCAGTCCAGGCGCAGCGATGTGCAAGTGCACAGAGCAGGGGCTGCCAGGGCCGGTCAGACCAGCTACGGGAGAGGGCTCGGGGGGGGGGGGTGTGGCGGGGGACGTGGGCTTTCTGGGTGTCCACCGACTTCTTCTTCAACAGCGGCAGTGGTGTTTGGAGAAGAACCGTGGGTTGTGGACATCTGGGTTGTCGCTCAGCGACCTGGCTCTCCCCCTCTCCTTTCCTCCAAGGATTTGGGAGCATTTAAATGGAGGAGCAAGGAGGACTGCCAGAGCGGCTGGCGGAGGCCGACTCCATTAGCCAGAGGGCTGGGTGCCGAATCCGGGCCAGAGGGGGAGCCCTGCTCTGGCTTTGCTCTGGTCTCAGTGTCCTGACCTGCATGGGAACCGAAGTCTCTGGTCTTGCCTGCTCCTCGGGGCTTGTAGCTGGCCGCCTGGAAGCTCGAGGCGCAAGGCTGGACGGCAGTGTGGGGGCCCCGGTGCTTGTCCACCTGCTGTACCACGACGCATTTACAAATCACCAGGGCCTGGGACTCCCACGTCCCCTATTTGTATTAGGGGTTCACAGCCTTCAAAAAGTAGATACTTTTCTTAACAGTTCCAGTTCTAGACTTTTACAGCACATTCCAGTCTGTTACATGGACTGTGACTTTGATCTTCAAGATGAAAAAAATGGGGGGAGAAGTGAAGATGGGGGTGGTTCTCTGTCCGGATAAATCTGGGAAACTCTCGGCGGCTGGAGCTTTGATGGCTGGTGCCCTCGGTGGGTCTCAGGAGAGGGAGGGAGGGAGGGAGGGAGGTGCAGGCCCAGTCCTCGTGTGGTCCTTGAGGCCCAGCTGAGTCACTGAGGAAGGGGTGGAGATTCGGCAGTTGTGCCGGGCCTGCCCAAACCACATCCCCCGCTCCAGAGGCCTCCTTAAATGGCCACGCGTCAGTAACTTGAGACATAAGTGCCTGTTTCAGGAGAGGTACGAGGCAGGTTACAGACCAGCAAAATAGACTTGGGACTTAGTGAGCAGAGACAGTGGATTTTGGTGAGTCTTTAGATTGTTGGTTGTTAAAAGTTTTCTACAATTAATATTACTGTTTAAAAATTGAAAAAAAAAAACACGTTCAGTGTTGAAGAAAAAAATTTAAAGACATAAGTCGAGTGCTTCCTAACTCTCCGTGATGCGGGCCCAGTGTACTTGGGACCGTGGGCTCCGAGGGCCAAGACGTGGACGAGTCTCTCTTCCCGGGCTGGGCCTCTGCGCCTTCCCGGGGGCGCGTGACAGTGTACGCTCTCTCCCAGCGACTGCTGCAAGAGAGGGACAAGGAGGTGAAGAAGCTCCTCCAGCAATGGGAGAAGGTGCCGTCCCCAGCGCGTGTGCCTCTGCGCGAGCTTGTGGGGCATGGTGGGTCTGCAGAGCGCTGCCCCCGCCACCCGGCTCCCTCACTTCTCCCGTCGCTCCCAAGGTTTCCCATGTGAGCATGAGAGCCCCCGTGAACTGGAGTCATCTTTTGCTACCTTCCCAGGCACATTAGCAGGGAGCTGGATAGGAAGTGGAGCAGCCAGGACTAGAACTGGTGCTGATAGGGAATGCTGGATCCCTACTTCTGTCTATATACACAATCAACTCAAAATAGATAAAGACCTGAAGTTTAAGGACTGGAACTATGGAACTCCAGGAAGAAGACATAATGAAACTTCAGACACTGGTACAAGGAAAAACGTTTTTTTAGACGAGATGCCAAAGCATATGAAACAAAGGTAAAGATAGACGGATGAGACTATATCAAACTAAGAAGCTACTGTGCAGTAAGGGAAACTATGGAAGGAGGAAAGAGACAATGTAAAGCATGGAAGAACATTTTTCCCAAGTATTTATCAGTAAGAGGTTAATATCTAAAAAATATGAGAACGCAAGCAACTGAACGACAAACGAAGCCAAAATAAACCCAAAACCAAATAATCTGATTGTAAAATGAGCAAATGATCTGAATAGACCTCTATCAAAATTAAATATCCAAATGGATGAGTAAGTGAAAAATATGCTTAATATTACTAATCATCAGAGACATGTGAATCAAGACCGCAGTGAGAAATCATTTCACCTCAGACAGAATGGGGATTATCAAAAAGTCCAAAGATAACTAAAGCTGGTGAGTTTTGGAGAAGGGTAAAATCTGATACCATGTTGGTGGGAATGTAAATTGATGCAGTCATCATAAAAATGGCAGAGGTTAAAAAAACCTGCAATGGAATTGCCATATGCTGGGTCTATCCTACCATTGGGTACTACAACCTCTGATATAAGGAAACACTAAAATGGTCATCAATAGATAAATGGATTTTTAAAAACATGCTATGTATATGTACAGCAAAATACTATTCCATCATGAAAAGGATGAAATCCTGGCATTTGCATCTACACGGAAACAACTGGAGGACATGTTAAATTAAAGAAAAAAAAAAGCCAGGCGCAGCATGAAAAATGCCATTTATTTGCACTCGTAAGATAAAAAGAAGTAGAGCAGATAGTAAACAGAGGTCATTTGAAGACAGGATGGAAGAGGGGGAAGTAAGACAGTGAAAAGGCAGAAAATGAATACCAAAGCACAGAGACGGAGAAGTAGTTGCTACGTTACGTGGATCAGGGCAAGTATAGCCTGCATTTCCAAGAAACTAGAGGTGATGAGTTTGAAGACTTCCAACACACAGGGATGGTAACATAGGAGGTTGTGGAAACAATAGCTTTATTTTACCATTTCACACACACTCACACATATGCTGGATTACAATATTGAACCCCATAGGTAAGTACAAGTGACATACATCAATTAAGAATAACTAGCCGGCGCTGCAGCTCACTAGGCTAATCCTCCACCTGTGGCGCCAGCAAACGGGGTTCTAGTCCCGGTTGCCCTCTTCCAGGCCAGCTCTCTGCTGTGGCCTGGGAGAACAGTGGAGGATGGCCCAGGTCTTTGGGTCCTGCACTCCATGGGAGACCAGGAGAAGCACCTGGCTTCTGCCTTCGGATCAGTGCAGTACGCCAGCCACAGCCCGCCGGCTGCGGCAGCGCGGCCATTGGAGGGTAACCCAACGGCAAAAAGGAAGACCTTTCTCTCTGTCTCTCTCTCTCACTGTTCTCTCTGCCTGGCAAAAATAAATAAACAAATAAATAAATAAATAAATAAGGGCTGGCGCCAGGGCTCACTTGGCTAATCCTCCACCAGAGGCGCCAGCATCCCATATAGGTTCTAGTCTCGGCTGCTCCTCTTCCAGTCCAGCTCTCTGCTGTGGCCTGGGAAGGCAGTGGAGGATGGCCCAAGTCCTTGGGCCCTGCACCCCATGGGAGACCAGGAGAAGCACCTGGCTCCCAGCTTCAGATGAGCGCAGTGCACTGGCCACAGCAGCCAATGGAGGGTGAACCAACAGAAAAAGGAAGACCTTTCTCCCTGTCTCTCTCTCTCACTGTCCACTCTGCCTGTTAGAAAAAAAAAAAAAAAAAGACGACGACGACAAGTATCTGGAAATTTTAGAGTCAGACCAATGAAAATAAAAGAGGAAGAAATTAGAAAACCAAAAAGCAGTATTGGAGATTTATGCTGTACTATGAAATGACCCAAAATACAGGTCTAAGGAGTTCCCAAAGGCTTGGAAAGAGAGAATAGATTAGAAAGCCTTTTTACTGAAATCATTACAGAATAGCCCTCCAATTTGGAGAAAGAAATGGACACCCAAGTACAGGAAGCACAGAGAACTCCTAATAGACATGACTGGAAAATATCTTCCCATGACACATTTTAGTCAAACTATCCACAGTAAAACATAAAGAGAAGATTCTGAAATGTGCACAAGAGAAATGCCAGATTTCTTTCAGAGGATCTCCAATTAGACTCTCAGCTGACTTCTCATGAGAAACCCCCAGGCTAGGAGAGAATGGTGAGCGTACACTCCAAGTCTTAAGAGAAAAAAAATGTCAATCCAAAATAGTGTGCCCTGCAAAACTCTCATTTACAAATGAAGATGAAATAAAGATCTTTTTTTTTTTTTTTTTTTTTTTGGACAGGCAGAGTGGACAGTGAGAGAGAGACAGAGAGAAAGGTCTTCCTTTACCGTTGGTTCACCCTCCAATGGCTGCCGCGGCCGGCTCGCTGCGGCCGGCGCACCGCGCTCATCCGATGGCAGGAGCCAGGTACTAGGTGCTTTTTCCTGGTCTCCCATGGGGTGCAGGACCCAAGCACTTGGGCCATCCTCCACTGCACTCCTGGGCCACAGCAGAGGGCTGGCCTGGAAGAGGGGCAACCGGGACAGAATCCGGTGCCCTGACCGGGACTAGAACCCGGTGTGCCGGCACCCCAAGGCGGAGGATTAGCCTGTTGAGCCACGGCGCCGACCAAGATCTTCTGTAACATATGGAAATTTAAAGAATTCGTCTCCACTCATCCAGCCTTACAAAAGATGTGTAAGGACGTGCTACATGCAGAGACACAGAAACATCGTCATCCCCATGAAAGAAAGTGAAGGCCAAAAATCTCTCAGTAAAATTACAAAGGAAATGCAAAGTAAACAATAGGAATATTTATGGGAAAATAGTATGGCCAAGTTGTTACTTATCAATAGTCACCCTGAATGTCAATGGCCAGTTAGAAGACACAAACTGTGGGCTGGCGCTGTGGCATAGCGGGTAAAGTTGCCACCTGCACTGCTTGCATTCCATATGGGCACTGGTTTGAGTCCTGGCAGCTCCACTTCCCATCCAGCTCTCTGCTATGGCCTGGGAAAGCAGAAGATGGTTCAAGCATTTGGACCCCTGCACCCACTTGGGAGACCCTGAAGAAGCTCCTGGCTCCTGGCTCCTGATTGACAGCCCCGGCCACTGCGGCCATCTGGGGAGTGACCCAACAGATGGAAGACCTCTCTCTTTCTCTGCCTCTCCTTTCTCTGTGTAACTCTGACTTTCAAATAAAATAAATCGATCAAAAAAAAAAATAAAGAAAGAAAGAGCCTCAGACTCCCGCTCTCAGAACCAAGGACCTCTGAAGAGCATGAGAAGCCACAGGAATTTCAGCCCCACAAACGGGGTGAGCCAGGCTCGCTGAACTCCGGGCACACAGCGAGCCCGAGGATCAGGGCCTGGTGCTGGCAGGGCCGCGTCTCCAACCCCCAGTCCCGACAGAGGGCTGCCCCAGACAGTGCTAAGTCTGCACAGGCTCCATTCACAAATCCCGAGGACCAGGAGCCGCCCACGTGGCCGCCACACAGCGCTGCGGGCCAGGCGCCCTGGGGCCTAATCCCACTCCTTCCCAGCCGTGGACGAGGCTCGATCTCCTCACGCTTCGTGCAGCCCGCACTCCTGGAGCTGCCCCAGGAGACCACGCGCGAGGCCCGGCGGCGGCTTCCGTGAGCAGCTCCGGGATCCCCAGCCGCCGGCATCGGGGGCCGGAGGGCTTCCGTCCCACAGGCGAACGCGAGCTCCCCGTGGCACCTCTCGTGCTGCGTGGACCCCACCCACGCTGAAGAGGAAGGGATCTGCCCCCCAAGAAATGCAGCCTCCAGAGCATGGAACCCCGACTCCGCTTCCCTGCCGTGCGGCCCGCCCCCGGAGGAGAGACAGCGAGAGGCGGCTCACTCTCCCCGCCTGTGCACATGGAACTGGGGAGAGCGTGCACGGCACAGCACACCCCCCAGGAATGCACGAGCCGGGGCAGCACTCCCGGCTCCCCCTCCTCCCAGCCACAGCGCACGCGCCAGAGCAGGTTCTGAGCAACGTGGACCACGATCGGCATCAGCGCCACCACCTGAACCAAGGGAGAGCTGAACCCCCAGCCCCCGGCCCCAGAGGAGCCCCTTAATCCAGAGGGAGGCCTGGGAACCCCACGAGCCCACTAACGCGCTCGCCACCCGCAGAGCCCGGGTCCGCCGCTCCGCCGCCTGGCGTGGACCAAGGAGCCGGCGTGTACCGCCTCGGGGACCTGCGACCGTCCCGGCCGCCGGCGCGGGATCGGCACAAAGGAGCAAGAGGTGGCGCGCGCCGCGGGGCTGGGGGGGTCGCACCGGCGGGATGCTCGGGCCCGAGGGGGTATGTGCCGGGCCCGGGCAGGCGGCGGGGGGGCGAGCGGCTGCCATCCTGTTTCCCCGGCACAATGGCGGAGAGTAAGGGCCGAGCGCGGAAGCGAGGGCGGCGGGGTGCAAGGGGCCGGGCGCCCGGTTGAGGGAGCTGAGCGAGGGCGGGGGGCCGCGGGGCGCCGGGCCCGGGGCGGGAGAAGCAGAGGCAGGAGCGGGCCCCGGCTGGCCGCCACACTGCCGCTTACCTTCTCGGCGTCCGCTTCCCCGACCGCAGCCGCCGCCGCCGCCGCCCTCCTGCCACAGCCCTCTGGGGTCTCCCCGACGCAGCCACGCGGTGCGCAACGGGCTGCGGACTCCAACGGCTGTGGCACCAGGAGGAGGCGGGGCGTCGCGTTGCTGCTCCACGCAGGACCAGCCTGGCTGCGAGGGAGGGGCGACAGGCGGCGAGGGGGCGGGGCCGCGTCACGTACGGGGACGTCCGCCGTGCCTGGCTGGTCACGTGGTGACGTACTACTTTTTTTCCCCCCTTTTCTGATGTCTCTGCTTAGTCAGGTGATAGGGAGGAACGCGGCGCCACCGTCGTCACGCGACAAGGACTTGGGCGGCATTGGTGGGCCTCGCTCACGTGACGAAGCGGGCGCTCTTTTCTTTTCAATGGCGGTTTTCGAGCGGCCATTACCGCGTGAGGCCCGGCGAGGGGCGGAGCCTCCAGGCGGCTGCGCGCTCCCACGCCTGCGCGGCCGCCATCTTAGCGCCCGTCTCCCTGAGGACGCTGGCGGAAGCGCAGTCGCAGCGGTCCCGGGTCCCGCCGAGGCGGGAAGGACGGGCCGAGCTGCTCGTCCCTGGCCCCTGAGCTCCGGGCCGGCGCTGCTGTGCGCCCCGACAGCTGATCGGTGTGTCCGACAGCGCTGGCCGGGGCTCCCCGAGCCGGCTCCCCCCAGAGGAGGGGCAGGCCTGTGCTGGGCCCAGCCCGCGGGGGCGAGGCGGCGCCTGCGGGGGTCCTGCGGCCGGAGTCGGGGCCAGGGTGTCGCCCTGAAGTCGGCCCTGCCCAAAGTCCATGAAGGGGGCGCGCAGGGCCTGCCCTGGGCCTGAGTGTCCCTCCCCACGCAGCGCCAACCGCCTCTGCCAGGCGGGAGAGAAGTCGCCCAGGCCAGAGCGGGCCGAGCCGAGGCCGGAGCCCCTCCCGGGTCGCCCACGCGGGTGCAGGACCCAAGCACGCGGGCCGCCCGCCCCTGCCCCTGGGTGCGCACGGCCGCGCTCCTGCGTGGTCTCCCCAAGTTGGTTCTGTGGGGCCAGCGCCATGACGCTAACCCTCCCCTGCAGCGCCCGCATCCCTTAGGGGCTGCTCCTCTAAAGACCCCCCCTCTAATGACGGCCCAGGGCCCCGCACCCGCCTGGAGACCCGGATGGAGCTCCTCTAAAGACCCCCCTCTAATGACGGCCCAGGACCCGGGCCCCGCACCTGCCTGGAGACCCGGATGGAGCTCCTCAGACCCCCCCCTTCTAATGACCGCCCAGCGTGGAGACCCGGATGGAGCTCCCCTAAAGACCCCCCCTCTAATGACGGCCCGGGTCCTGGGGCCCTGCACCCGCCTGGAGACCCGGATGGAGCTCCTCTAAAGACCCCCCCTCTAATGACGGCCCAGCGTGGAGACCCGGATGGAGCTCCCCTAAAGACCCCCCCTCTAATGACGGCCCAGGTCCCAGGGCCCCGCACCCGCCTGGAGACCCGGATGGAGCTCCTCTAAAGACCCCCCCTCTAATGACCGCCCAGCGTGGAGACCCGGATGGAGCTCCTCAGACCCCCCCCTCTAATGACGGCCCAGCGTGGAGACCTGGATGGAGCTCCCCTAAAGACCCCCCCTCTAATTTGGCCCAGGTCCCGAGGCCGTGCAACGCCTGGAGACCCAGACAGAGCTCCCCTAAAGACCCCCCCCCTCTAATGACGGCCCAGGACCCGGGCCCCGCACCCGCCTGAAAACCCGGATGGAGCTCCCCTAAAGACCCCCCCCTTCTAATGACCGCCCAGCGTGGAGACCCGGATGGAGCTCCAATAAAGACCCCGCCTCTAATGACGGCCCAGCGTGGAGCCCCGGATGGAGCTCCCCTTAAGACGCCCCCTCTAATGACGGCCCAGGTCCCGGCCCCCGCACCCGCCTGGAGAACCGGATGGAGCTCCTCAGACCCCCCCCTCTAATGACGGCCCAGCGTGGAGACCCGGATGGAGCTCCCCTAAAGACCCCCCCTCTAATGACGGCCCAGCGTGGAGACCCGGATGGAGCTCCAATAAAGACCCCGCCTCTAATGACGGCCCAGCGTGGAGCCCCGGATGGAGCTCCCCTTAAGACGCCCCCTCTAATGACGGCCCAGGTCCCGGGCCCCCGCACCCGCCTGGAGACCCGGATGGAGCTCCTCAGACCCCCCCCCCTCTAATGACGGCCCAGGTCCCGGGCCCCCGCACCCGCCTGGAGACCCGGATGGAGCTCCTCAGACCCCCCCCCCAATGACGGCCCAGCGTGGAGACCCGGATGGAGCTCCAATAAAGACCCCCCCCTCCAATGACGGCCCAGGTCCCGGGCCCCGCACCCGCCTGGAGACCCGGATGGAGCTCATCAGACCCCCCCCTCTAATGACGGCCCAGCGTGGAGACCCGGATGGAGCTCCCGTAAAGACCCCCCCTCTAATGACGGCCCAGCGTGGAGACCCGGATGGAGCTCCCGTAAAGACCCCCCCTCTAATGACGGCCCAGGACCCGGGCCCCGCACCCGCCTAGAGACCCAGATGGAGCTCCTCAGACCCGGGCCTCGCAGGCATCGGCGGCGGGGGCCGGGGCCGGTGCCCGCGAGGGGCCGCCGCGGGGCGGGGGGCGAGCGGCCGCCATCCTGTTTCCCCGGCACAATGGCTGAGTAACGGCCGAGCGCGGGAGCGAGGCCGGCGGGGCGCAAGGGGCCGGGTGAGGGCGCCGGGCCCAGGCCGGGAGAGGCAGAGGCGGGAGCGGGCCCCGGCCGGCCGCCACATTGCCGTTTACCTTCTCGGCGTCGCTTCCCCGACCGCAGCCGCCGCCGCCGCCCTCCTGCCACAGCGCGCTGGGGTCTCCCCGACACAGCCACGCGGTGCGCACCGGGCTGCGGACTCCAACGGCTCCAACGGCCGCGGCGCGAGGAGGAGTAGGAGGGGCCGGGGGAGGGCGGGAACGTGCGGGGACACGTGACCGGCGGAGCCCCGCCCCCTCGGCGTCACGTGGCCCAGCCCGGCTGCGAGGGAGGGGCGACAGGGGCGAGGGGGCGGGGCCGCCCCAGGGAGGCTCCCGCAGCCACGCCTGGGCCGAACGGTGCAGCGTCGGGCACCGGAGCTCCCAGCCCCCGCCTCCCTTACCCCCGACTTGAGACAACCAACCGCGTTCGTTAGACTGTCAATCTTCTTATCGTGCTGGTTCATTTCACAGTTACCCGAGTCATCCTCTGCAGAGGTCACTTAGCCGCATCCCTGACACCAGCTTTTCTGACGACGCTGGCGTGACCTGCAGGCAGTGAGGCGGGTTCTGATGGCGGGAGGAGACTAAGCTCGGTGCACGGCAGCCGCCCGCCACGCCAGGCTGGCTGCCCGGACCGGAACAGCTCAGGGGCCGCCCCCAGGGCCCCTCCCGGAGCACTGCCTACCCGAGCACGCTTAAAGCTGTCTGCAAAGCATTTCTGACACCCAGAGGAGACGTTCTAGCTCAGTTACAATGTCAAGTTTTCAATAAAGAACATAACAGATTCACAAAAGCATTAGCACCCACAGCTGGCAGAAGCTTGGGCGGTACCTGCCTTCTCACGCCCAGAGTAGAAAGGAAGCCTGTCCAAAGGGTCTTACATGAACCTGAACGCTGGGGCTGGCGTCGGGGCGCAGGAGGTCAAGCTGCCGCCCGTGCCGCCGGCGTCCCACGTGAGCACCCGCTTCCAGTCCCGGCTGCTGCATCTACAAGCCAGCTCTCTGCCAAGGCACCGGGAAAGCAGCAGAGGCTGCCCAAGCCCTCCACCCACAGGGAGATGCAGTTCCAGGCTCCTGGCGTCGGCCTGGCCCAGGCCCGGAGGTTGCGGCCATTTGGGGAATGAAACACAGGACGAGCTCTCTGTCTCCCTGTCTCTCTGTAACTCTGCTTTTCAAATACATAAGTCTTTAAAACAAACAAACAAAAGAATATGAATGCATGAGAGGAGATCAGTTACAGGAGTAAATGAAACTGCTCAAAAAGGGACTTCAGAGGTGCAGAGGGAAATTTGAAAATCAGATGTATGATGTTAAGAAATGAAGTCCTGGGGCCAGTGTCAGTGGTGTGAGGCAGTAGGGCGAGTGAGCACATGAGCGCCGGTTCAAGCCTCAGCTGCTCCATTTCCAATCCAGTTAGTTCCAGTTAGCACACGGGAAAACAGCCCAAGATTGCCAGAGGGCCTGGGCCCCTGCCACCCACATGGGGGACCGGGATGGAGCTGGAGGCTCCTGGCTTCGGCCCGGCCCAGCACTGGCCTGTTGGAGCCATTTGGGAAGTGAACCAGCAGAAGGAAGGTCTCTTTCTCTTTGTCCCTCTGTCTCTGTAACTCTGCTTTTCATAGAAATAAAATGAGTCTTAAAAAAAAAAGAGAGAGAGATAAAGTTCTTAGGGCTAATCATTGTCATATAAAAAATACTAGAAATAGTATTAGAAATGTACGTGAAATAAATGGATTAAATTTTTCAAAATTGCAAAGAAAAATGCTCATGATGTGATATCTTGAAAATAGTTTCAAAAATATATCAACAAGGCTGGCGCCGTGGCTCAACAGGCTAATCCTCCGCCTGGTGGCACCAGCACACCTGGTTCTAGTCCCGGTCGGGGCGCCGGATTCTGTCCCGGTTGCCCCTCTTCCAGGTCAACTCTCTGCTGTGGCCCAGGAGTGCAGTGGAGGATGGCCCAGGTGCTTGGGCCCTGCACCCCATGGGAGACCAGGAAAAGCACCTGGCACCTGGCTCCTGCCATTGGATGAGCGTGGTGCGGCGGCCATTGGAGGGTGAACCAACGGCAAAGGAAGACCTTTCTCTCTGTCTCTCTCTCTCACTGTCCACTCTGCCTGTCAAAAATAATAATAAAAATATATCAACAAGCAGTTGGCGCTGTGGTGTAGCAGGTAAAGCTGCCACCTGCAGTGCCGGCATCCCATGTGGGCGCCAGTTCAAGACCCGGCTGCTCCACTTCCCAATCTGCTCTCTGCTGTGGCCTGGGAAAGCAGTGGAAGATGGCCTAAGTCCTTGGGCCCCTGCACCCATGTGGGAGACCTGGAAGAAGCTCCTGGCTCCTGGCTTTGAATCGGATCATCTCAGCTCCAGCCACTGTGACCATTTGGGGAGTGAACCAGCAGATGGAAGACCCCTCTCTCTCTCTCTCTCTCTCTCTCTCTCTCTGCCTCTGCATAGCTGTCTTTCAATTAAATAAGTAAATCTTTAATATAGGTATATATATATATATATATATATATCAGCAAAAAAATTTTTTTAAATGTACGAGGGTGGGCACTGTCGTACGACAGGTAAAGCCGGGGGCACCTACTTTGAGTCCCACTCACTCTGCACTTCCAATCCAGCTTCCAGCTAAAGCACCTGGGATGCAGTGGGGGACGGACCAAGTGCTGGGTCCCTGCACCCGTGTGACAGATGTAAGTGGAGTTGCAGGTTCCTGGCTTCAACGTGGTTTAGCCTGGAAGTTGTGGGTATTTGGGGAGCGAACCGGCAGCTGAAAGATCTCTCCAATCTCTGTCACTCTGCCTTTGACATAAATCAATCTTACCCTCAAAAAGCACAAATATTTTAGAAAAGTTCAGGCAAAGCTACGTAACACTTTACTTCTTTTTTTAAAACATATTTACTTATTTATTTGAAAGGTAGAATTACAGAAACAGAGAGGGATAGACAGAGAGAGGTCTTCCATTCACTGGTTCACTCCCCAAATGGCTAAAATGGCCAGAGCTGAGCCAATCCGAAGCCAGGAGCCAGGAGCTTCCTCTGGATCTCCTACACGGGTGCAGGGGTCCAAGCACTTGGGCCATTTTCTACTGCTTTCCCAGGCCACAGCAGAGAGCTGGATTGGAAGAAGAGCAGCCGAGACTAGAACTGGCACCCAGGTGGGATGCCGGCACTGCAGGTGGAGGCTCAGCCCACAACCACACAGTGCCGGCCCCATTACCACTTTAAGACTCCAGAAAGAGGGCTGGCACTGTGCCACAGCGGGGTGAAGCCACCGCCTGCAATGCTGGCATCCCACCTGGGAGCCACCTCATGTCCCAGCTGCTCCATTTCTGATCCAGCTCCCTGCTAATGTCCAGGGAAAGCAATGGAAGATGGCCCAAGTGCTTGGGCCCCTGCACCCAGGCCCAGCATTGGCTGTTACAGCCATTCTGGGGAGTAAATGAATGGATGGAAGATCCATCTCTCTCTCTCTCTCTGCCCCCCCATCTCAAAAAAAAAAAAAAAAAAAGACTCCAGGAAAAAAAAACCGATCTATAACCTGGGGTCTATAATCTAGGGGTGCTGTGGCAGTGGAGTGGGCTCCCACTTGGGACGCCCACAGCCCATACCAGAGTGCCCATTTGAGTTCCGGCTGTTCCACTTCTGATCCAGCTCCCTGCTCATGTCCAGGGGAAGCAATGGAAGATGGCCCAAGTGCTTGTGGGACCTATGTGGGAGGCCTGGAAGAAACTCCTATAGGACTCCCGACTTCAGACCAGTCCAGCTCTGGCCACTCTAGCTGTTTCAACCATTAGGGAATGGACCAGTGGTTGGAAGACCTCTCTCCCTCTCTCTGTAATTCTGCCTTTCAAATACAATAAACAAATACTTTAAAAAAAAAAAAGTTTACATGGAAGCATCTCTTTGCTAAGAAAGCTACCAGTATTTTCACTTGTTTAAAAGGTATTTTATTTGCAAAATATACCCATAATATGCATATTACAAAGAAATTCAAACAGGCCATAAAAAACAAAATTATGGGGCCGGCACTGTGGCACAGTGGGTAAAGCAGCCAGCTATGGTGCCAGTATCCCATGTGGGTGTGGGTTCAAGTCCCAGCTGCTCCATTTCTGATCCAGTAGAAGATGGCCCAAGTGCCTGGGCCCCTGCACCCACATGGGAGACCCAGAAGAAGCTCCTGGTTCCTAGCTTCGGATTGGCCCAGCTCCACCTGTTGTGGCCATTTGGGGAGTGAACCAGCGGATGGAAGTCCTTTCTCTCTGTCTCTCCCTCTCACTGTTTGTAACTCTGTCAAATAAATAAATAAATAAAATCTTTACAAAAAAGCAGCAGCAGCAGCAGCAGCTCCTGGGGATGCCCCCATTCCATAGCGGCATGCCAGGGTTCCAGGCCCAGCTCCAGTCCCGTTCCAGCTTCCTGCTACTGCACACCCTGGAGGGTAGCAGGTGACGGCTCAAGCAGATGCCCCCGCCACGGGAGACCCAGACTGAGTTCCTAGCTTCCTGCCCTTGGCCGGGCCCAGCCTGTGCTGTTGGTGGGCACGCAGGAACTGAACAAGCAGATGGGTGATCTCCACCTCTTTTTCAAATCAAATACATGGAAATTTAAAAATAAGAAAACATTAAAGTCTGTCATATCCCAGAGTTGCTTACCACTTCCTACACATTCTCCCTCCAAAAATGCTATGCATGTGGACAGCATTGTGTACGGTGGATTAAGCTCTGCCTGCTAGGCCAGCATCCCACATAAGCACCGGTTCGAATACTGGCCCTTCCACTTCTAATCCAGCTCGCTGCTAATGTGCCTGGGAGAGGAACAGAGGATGGCCCAAGTGCTTGGACCCCTGCCACCCCTGTGGGAGACCCAAAAGGAGTTCCTGGTTCCTGGCTTCAAGCTGGCTCGGTCCTGACCTCTGGGGACATTTGGAGAGAGAAACAGTAGATGGAAGTCCTCTCCCTCTTTCCCTGTTCTCTGCCTTGCAAATACGTAAATAAATCTTTAAACAGATATGAACACAATGCATAGAAACACAGATAACAGTGACACCCGTTTTAAGTACAAACAGGGCCAAACTCTACAGTCGTGCATCTTCGTGCTTCACTGTATATAAATATCTGCCTCAGTCTGAAAGCCAGAGTTAGAGAGAGGCAGAGGTGGAGAAGCAGAGGTCTTCCATCCGCTGATTCACTCCCCAGGTGGCCACAATGGTTGGAGCTGAGCCAATCCAAAGCCAGGAACTTTTCCAGGTCTCCCATGTGGGTGCAAGGGCCCAAAGACTTGTGCCATCTTCCACTACCTTCCCAGGCCCTATCAGAGATGGATTGGAAGAGGAGTAGCTGGGATTTGAACTGGCTCCCATATGGGATGCCGGCACTGCAGGCAGCAGCTTTACCCGCTATGCCACAGGGCTGGACCCTTTTCATTTTTTTTAAACACTTATTTATTTATTTGAAAGTCAGAGTTACGGGGAGGGTGGAGAAAGGGAGAGAGAGAGAACTTTGATCTTCCATCCACTGGTTCACTCCCCAGATGGCTATGATAGCCGGGGCTGGGCCAGGCAGAAGCCGGGAGCCGGGAGCTTCTTCCAGGTCTCCCACGTGGTGCGGGGGTCCAAGCCCTTGGGCCATCTTCTGCTGCTTTCCCAGGTGCATCAGCAGGGAGCTGGATTGTAAGTGGAGCAGGCGGGACTCCAACAGGCACCCACAGGGGATGCCAGCACTGCAGACAGCAGCTCAACCCATCATGCCACAACGCCAGCCCCTCTCAATCTTGAATGGCTGTATGGTACGCCATTGTGTGGAGGCATCATAATTTAATCAGCACCATGTCGCTAGACATTTACGTTGCTTCCAAATTTTCTTTATTATAAACAATGCTATAGCAAACAATGTATAACAGACTTCTGTATCCTTTTGTGGCTTTTTAAGGATGAATTCCCACAGTGAACTACAGACCCAGTGTTCAGACAGGCACCGCTACACTGCCCCAGGAACTATTCAGTCAGTTTCACGGTCCCATCAAGAACGTCTACAGGGGCGGCGCCGCGGCGGAGCGGGCAATACGAGGCCTGCAGTGCCGGCGTCCCACATGGCTTCTGGTCTGAGTCCCGGCTGCTCCACCTCCAGTCCAGCTCCCTGACAATAGCCTGGGAGGCAGCAGAGGACGGCCCAGGTGCTTGGGCCCTGCACCCATGGGGGAGTCGGATGGAGCTCCAGGCTCCTGGCTTCAGCCTGGCCCAGACCCAGCTATTGTGGCCATTTGGGGAGCGAACCAAAGGATGGAGGATCTCCGTTTCTCCCTCTCTCCCTATAACTCTGCCTTTCAAATCAAATTTTTAAAGAAAGGAAAAAGATTATCTACAAAAGTTCATGGATACCCCAAATACTTGCTAATACATTTACAATCTTTAAAACTTTCTTCCATTCAATAAAAATGACAGCCCATTGTTTTTATTTGTAAAATGTATATTGTTGTTTGTATACACAGTAAAAAATTTAAGACAGAATCTTAATCCCAATGTCTTTCATGCTTTCTTGTACTGGTCAGAATACTCCATTTATTCCTGAGAACAGCTCATACTCACTTTTGTCCCTTATTGAAAAATCAAGGAATGATTGTAAACTTCAGAGTAATAACCTTCATTTATGAATTATAATTTTTAAAAGTAGTAAGTTATGAGATAACCTTCAAGATAATCACCACTGTAACATAGTCCCAAGTCCTTTCCTTGCTCCAATAATGGGATCTGTGCCTAAATGCTGGCCTTGTCTGATCTTTGAATTTTCCCTCTGCATCTGACTAGACTGCAAGCCCTGGGAGGGCCCGTGTGCCTCGTGTGCAGCTGCGACCCCAGTGTCCAGCAGCGCCCTGCACAGCCCTTGATTAACTACTGCACGGACGGATAGGCAGATGGAAGAGTGGACGAATGGTGGCTGCAGAGATGGACAAGAAAAACACGTTAAGGCAGAGCTAAAAAATAACAAAAGTCAGAGGCCGGCGCTGTGGCACAGCAGGTAAAGTCAATGCCTACAGTGCCGGCATCCTGTGTGGGTGCCAGGTTCAAGTCCCGGCGGCTCCATGTTCCAATCCAGCTCCTGGCCAACATGCCTGGGAAAACAGTAGATGGCCCAAGTGCTCGGGCCCCTGAACCCATGTGGGAGACCGGAAGAAGCTCCTGGTTCCTGGCTTCAGATCAGCTCAGCTCTGGCCATTGCAGCCATTTAGGGAGTGAACCAGTGGAATGGAAGACCTTTCTCTCTCTCTCTCTCTCTCTCTCTCTCTCTCTCTCTGCCTCTCTGTGACTCTGCCTTTCAAATAAATCTTAAAAAAAAAAAAAAATTGAATTCGTCTTGGCCACTGAAATGCAATGATCCCTAGGAGATTGTTCCTAAAGGGATTCGGATGTTCTCTGCGGAATGCGTGTGTGGGCTGCCATGGGAAGCGCCTCGAAGGGAGCAATGCCTTCTGGGATATCTACAGTCGGCTCTGTATTTGCACAGTTGTGCTCCAGGCACTGTATCTGTTACCTGCGGAGATGCAAGCAGCGCCTCTCTTGTCAAGCAGAGAGCCAAGAATACAGCCTCTTCAATGAGACAGCCTCGGGTCCTCACTCCAGCTCAGCTGCGCCCTGAGACTCCAGGCAAAGCACTTCTCTCTGACCCGTGGCTTCCTCCTCTCTCCAGTGGGCTCACAGGACCTGCCACAGGGTCTACATGCTCTCAGGGCTCAGCAAGGCGCTCGGTGAACGGGCCCGTCAGGTCACCTACAGCTGCAGCCACCCCTGAATCCTACCGAGTTCGCGGCCTGCTAGAACCTGACCAGTCCGAGAAGGAGAGCCAGACCAAGACTGCGCCTACCTCCCACTTGCATCCCACATGCCGGGCGGATGACTTTCCAGGGGGCATCCGAGGTACCTTGGTTTTCACCCGGACACTCCGCCGCACGTTCACGGTGTCCCCTTTCATTCCGTGCTTAGGGGATTTCTGTGGGAAGGAACAAACCCGGGGTCACCTCCACACCCAGCTGGCCACAAGGGCACTCTGGTGGCTGCAAGGGGCTCCTCTGGCCACGGCTGATGCCGCCACTCCAGGAGGACGGCCTGCCTACCTCCTAGCCGGGCAGGTGACCTTCAAAGACAGCGTCCGTGTGTGACCCAAACCTGTGGACGCAGGGAGGCGTCGCCCTGATCCACGCTGTGACCTCGCACCGCTGGCAGGCTCCTACCTGGCTGCTGGTCGCTGATGGTTTCGGGAGTTTTTTTATGTGGATGTGGACAGGGGTGTTCTCATCCACGTGAACATGTAAGGGGGGAGTTGAGGAGGGGTCCTTCACGGTTCGCTTCTGGCAGGTGGGGGAGGACAACACAAAAACGGTTGATCTGTGGACGAGTAAACTGGGCATGAAAACAGGGCTCACAGCCTCGGGGGCCATCGTCAGCTGAGCCACCAAGCGAGCAGGACAGCTACCAACTACCGGCATGCAGGCAGGGACCAAGGTGAGAGTGTCATTCAGCTGGAGACCACCAGGGGGACCCCTGGGCCCACTTAACGCAGGGGTCTGCAAGGCTCAAGGTTCTCCCCAAGAGCCCAGACGCAGCCCCCAGGGTGCTCAGAGCGGAATCTGCTTTCAAGCCTGCTCCAGCGCACAGCAGGAAAGTGGGTAGATCCCTCTACACGGAAACTTCAAGCAGGCACGCAGACTGGCACGGGAAACACACCACGTGCTGAGGGTGCAGAGTGAATCAGACAGCGGACAGGGGAACAAGAACGTGGGAATGGAAACGCCAGGGACGAGAAGGTTGTCTACACCCAAGGAAACAGGAGCAGCAGGGCAGAGCCCAGCAACACCACCGGCTCCGATCCCCTCCCCGCACTCTTCAAAAGCATTTTTTTTTTCTTTTTCCTTTCATTTCTTTTTTTTTTTTAATCTGTTCTAAATATTTGGGGACATGGGGCCAGCATTATGACACAGCAGGTTAAGTTATCCCCTGTAACATCAGCATCCCACGTAGTCACTAGTTCGAGTCCCAGCTGCTCCACTTCCAACCCAGCTCCCTGCTAACGCACCTGAGAAGGCAGCAGAAGATGGCCCAAGTACCTGGGTCTCTGCACCCACCTGGGAGACCCGGACGAAGCTCCTGGTTCAGTCTGGCCCAGCCCTGGACACCGCAGCCATTTGGGGAGTGAGCCAGCAATGGAAGATCCCTCTCTCTAACTCTGCCTTTCATATAAATTTTTTAAAAAGATTTATTTTATTTATTTGAAAGGTAGAGTTACAGAGAGAAGTAGAGACAGAGAGAGAAAGAGGTCTTCCACCCACTAGTTCATACCCCAGATGGTCGCAACAGCCGGAGCTGAGCCAATCCAGAGCCAGGATCGGGGAGCTACTTCTAGGTCTCCCACTTGGGCCATCCTCCATCACTTTCCCAGGAGCATTAGCAGGGAGCTGGATCAGAAGTGGGACAGCCAGGACTTGACTGGTGCCCATACGGGATGCCGGCGCCTCAGGCCGCAGCTTTAACCCACTGAACCACAGTGCTGGCACCTCAAATAAATTTTTTTTTAAACTTTAAAAAATAAAAAAAAATTAAAGATTTGGGGGACTTTCCTAGGAGGATAAGGTTTAGACAACCTTCTCACATATCAGCAGCACTACCAAAGGACAGAAAAAGCAGGAAATCAGTAAGATCTATCCAGCAGCCCCTAGCCGGGGGCCCGGCCCACAGCGGTGTGGCGGGTTAGGGCAGCTCCCAGGACAGGGGTGCAGGTGTGCAGGGGCGGGCTGCTGCGTGTGCAGTCACCTACCGTCACGGTTATGCTGGGTACACCACATGGTGTTCTCAAGACTTTTTTCTGCGTGAGACTGGTTACTCTGCTCGTTCCATGCAGTACACACCTGCATCTGGGCACAAAAACCAGATTATAAGCAGAAAACTAGGGCTCTCCTGCTTCTTTCTTTGTTTAAAAGTTGAACATATTTGGAAAAATACAGTTCCAGAGAAAGAGAGACAGAGAGAGAAGATCTTCCATCCACTCTTCACTCCCCCAAATGGCCACCAAAGGGTGGGGCTGGGCCTGGCCAAAGCCGGGAGCCTGGAACCCCATCCAGGTCTCCCACATAGGTAGCGGGGGCCCAGATAATTGGGCCACTTTCCACTCCTTTCCTGTGCGCATTAGCAGGGAGCTGGATTGGAAGTAGAGCAGCCATGACTCAAACCAGTGCTGATACGGGACGCCAGCGTCACGGGGGGGCAGCTATCCCACTGTGCCACAACACCGGCCCCTCTCCCGTCTCTTAGATCTCCTGAGATCACACGCTACTTGTGGCGGCTAACGTGGTCATGGCTAGCCGCAGTCTGGAATGTTCCTTGCCTCTCTGCGGATGAGCAGCAGCCATGCATGGTGGGCCCGGCAGCAGGCTGGAAACAGGGTGACCGGCACCGGCACAGCTGGCCTTTTAACCTGCTGTCGCATCACACATTTTGGGATCTTTGGCTGAGAAGCCTAGCTGTCACCCTGCCTGCCAGGTGACAGAAAGCAGGCAGACCAGGAGCGGCTGAGGGTGCAAGTACCCCGGGGGCAGTGCCTGGCACAGAGGCGGCCCTGAAGAAATGCCCAGTGAGTGACTGACAGAAAAAGGGCAGGACACCCCCAAAAATCTCCGTGATTTCAGCTGATACACTTGAGGCTTGAACAGTGGCCCAAGAGGATGAACACGCTCCTAAACATGTTCCACCTGCTTCCGGTGAAGCGGCACGCAGCACCTGGCTTCAGCACTCCTCTGCTCCCGCCGGGTGTGGACCTCCCTTGCCTACGCAGCCTCAGCCCCCAGGAGCTGCAGGGGCAGCCACAGTTTAATCTGGGGTCCATCTAAGAACCGCAGGGTGGGAAGGGGCTTGGAAGGCTCACTCAGCCCGCCACACTTGCCTCCTGACAGCCCCAAAACGTCACCTCCTCCCCACATGGACCACAGGAAAACAGGGCAGGATTTAAAAAAAAAAAAAAACTGCAATGCAAAAATGCTTTGAGCGCTCCGGGATGCATTTTGCTGTCCATACAGCACGCCCTGGCTTATGAAGAGAGACAGAGAGCACCTACACAGGCCGACCTCACCCGTGCTCAGCAGACACACCCCCTTGCCTCCGAACACCTCCGCTGGCTCGAAACCAACAGTAAACCAGAACACCTCCGCTGGCTCGAAACCAACAGTAAACCAGAACACCTCCGCTGGCTCGAAACCAACAGTAAACCAGAACACCTCCGCTCGCTGGAAACCCACAGTAAACCACCGGATTCCACCAACAGCCGGCCAACTGCTGTGCAGCCCCTGCACCACCCTCCCTCCATCCAGACAGGGGCGACCCCCTGTGCTCCCAGGGAGCTGCGGCCCCCGGGGTGGGGGTGGCCAGGGAGCAGAGAGCCAGGCAGGGCTGGGACCATCGTGCCCGGGCACTTCTTTTCTCCGTCCCTTTAAAGACGGCTTTGCAATGTTTCCGTCCAGACTTCACAGACTGGCCGGGGGGTGGGGGTGGGGGTGGGGTGGGGAATCCCCCACGACCGCCTCTCCCAGCCCTGGGGTGGAGGCGCCCCCCACGCTGGAGTACCTGGGGGAGCGGCCCGAGGATGAGGCAGACATGGCCAGGCATCAAAGCCGCACCGGCTCTGCTCAGCACCCACAGGGTGAGAAGGCATCAAACGTCCTCTCTGGGGGGGAGAGGGTGGAAGCTTTGGGGGTGGCAGGTGGATGACACCCTGGGAGGCGCTCCTCTACTGTCCAAGTCGCACAGAAACTGTGGGGGGGGGAGACAGGAGAGGCTGAGCGACCTGCGGGGGGGGGGCGGCCGGTACACGGGCGGGGCTCCCCTCGCCGGGGTGGGGCTTCGAGGGGAAAGGACCGCCCCGCCCGGGCCCCACCCAGGGGGGAGGAGGCGGGGGTGTGGGGCTACCACCGGGAAAACCTGAGGGTGCTGGCTGGGGTGCGCGGAGGGCGGGTGAGAACCGCTAGGCCCCGAGTGGACCCCAAGGGGCCTGAACCCACGCAGGGAGCTGGGGGGCTAATCGGGGCGGGGCCGGGGCAACTGTCTCCTAGGAGAGGGGGCGTTCCCGGCAGAACAAATGCCCCAGAGCACCAATAGCATTTGAAAGAGGGAGAGGCGCGGAGGCTCGGGGGGCCGCCGGCGGGTGGGTGGGTGCCCCCGGGCCACCGAGAGCCGGGCGGACTGGGCCCCCGAATTGGCGAGGGCTGCACACCCGGGGCTCCCGTGGGCCGGGGGCGCTGCCCACCCGGAGGGCCAGTTACTGCTGCGCGGTGGCCCGAGGGAGGGAGAGGAGGACCCGGCGCCGCCCGCCGCGGGCAGCAGGACGCAGAGCCAGCCTCTGCCGCTGAGGAGGGCCGGGCACCCACCAGCGGCCGGGGGGCACCGCTCTCTGCCTACGAGAGGCCCTGCCCCCGGGCAGCAGAGGAGGCAGCGGAGCCCTGCCGGCGGCCTGGAGAGCGGGGAGGGGCCCGGCCGCCCGTCGCGGAGGAGGAGCGGCCCGCGCCGGGGGCGGCGCGGGGGCCACATTCTGACCGGAGTGGGACGAGCTGCGGGGCGCCCGGGGTCCCGCCTGCCGGCGGCCTCTCACCTGCAGCGACACGGCTGCGCCCAGAAACGCCTCTTTGTGAAGTCGTTGAAGTCCGGCGGCGGCTCCTCCCCGCTCCCGCCTCCTTTTCCGACACCCGGTCGGCAGCTCGCCCATTGGCCAGTTCAAACCCCCCCCCCAGCCGCTCCGGCGTCGCCATTTAAGCCCCCGCCCCTCCGCGGCTCCGCCCACTTCCGGGCCACGCGTCCGGTCGCCCGGGAGACGCGCGACGCCGCGGCGGGCCTGCGGGGTCCGGTCCGGGGTTGTGCGGGACTGGCTTCGCCCGCGCCCGGGCCGTCTTTCCCGCGGCCCGCAGCTCGGACGCGCTGCCTTTGGGGGGTCCCAGGACGTGGGGCTCGCCGGCTCGAGCTGCACCCCGCTGCTGGAAGCCGCAGCCTGGTGCGGGGCCGAGCGCCCCGCCCGAGCTCTGCCAGGCTCCCCCCTCCCAAACGTCCAGCCGCGCGGTCCACACCCGCTCTCCGACCTGGCTCTTCTCCGCGGGGCGTGCTGTCCCGGGCTCCCGGAGCCGCCCTGGATTCAGGGAGACTTGAACAGTAGTTACGGTTCCTTCTCGGTGCAGACTACATTCTATTAGGGGAGGGGCGGCTGGGCTGTTTCCTGTTTATTGGGCACGCCGGAGCAAAGCCTCTGCAGGCGCGTAGTTAGCATCTGGGAAGTCCCGGGTTAGCAGCTGGACTCTGTTCCCTGGGCGCTTCAGTGGCTGGGGATGGTGTTTCAGAGGTACATGCCTCAGAGGGTGTTGGAATCTTGTAGGCAGAAGAGGGCAAACTGAGCTTCCCCGGGGGCACGTTTTCCACGAATCGGGAAGTGCAGCGTCCGAGGTGCAGGGCCGGTGCTTCCTGAGCCCATCTCTGTCCTCTTTGGAGACCCCGTGTCAGCGCCCTGGGGCCAGATGCCGTCTCTGCACGGAGCCCAAGCCCTTGACCAGCGCCTCGTGGCTCAGCCTCCTGCTGCCTTCCAGCAGAGGGGCTGGCCGCCGAGTTATAAAAATACACAACATTTTGTGACGACATATTTTTACCTTTATGTGTAGTTTTTAAGGTGCTTCCTGGTTTCTGTTTCAACATGGTTTCTGTTAATGAAATCTTTAGTGTGATTTTATTTCTAATGATTCATGAGTTTCAAATGCAAAACTGAAATACAAAGGTGAATACGAATACCAGTCTGTATACCCATCTCCCTCGTACTCTTTCCCCCCTTGAAATACAGGGAAAAACATGGATGCAAGGGTACTGCATCAAGTTCACTGTTTAACACCCATTGACTGCTGTGGAGGAGATCAGCTCAGATGAAAGATCAAAATTCCTACTCAATACCAAAATGCGCCCTGTGTGTCAGCAGAGTGCATAGGGTATCACCTGGAGAATCTCTTTTCCCTTGTGTACAGAGGCTAAGGAATTCTCTAAGGCAGGATGGGACCATAAATCACTGTTGAAGACTCCAGCTTCATATTGACCCATTGGAACCTTGTCTCTGGTTTCTACTCTGAGATGTCAAAGACAGCCTGTGCTCCAATGGTGATCTCACTTCTTCACCTGTACCTCTCGTATTTCTTGAGGACCTTGATGTAGCCCATCTCCTCTGCAGACAGATTCTAGCCTTCTCTCCTGTGTGTGTGTCCGTGTGCTCTGACCCCTACGTGTGTGCGTAACAGCCAGGCTCTTCTCTCCCTTGTCTTGCATTCCTGCTGTTGACTGAAGGTGTCAGTAGTTAGGTTCTTTCTCGGTGCAGGCTACATTCTATTAGGGGAGGGGACTTTCAGAAGAACCAGCTGGAAAGCTGTTTTGATAGATTCCAGGGCCCCTCCCGCCTGGAGGTTCTGAGTTGTGGGTCCAGAGTGGAGTCCTAATTTTGTGGTTCTAACGCATCCTCAGGTAACCCTGATGCTCCCGGTCCCAGGGCCTCAGTGAGAGCTGCCTTGCCCCCGGGAACCCAGCACCCGGGACCTGCTGCTCATCCAGCTTCAAGGCTCTCCTTCTCAGAGCCATGGACATAGTCATGAAAAACAAGCTGGCCCTGTGCTCACGTTCATGGAAGCGGAATGAGTGCTCTTGTGTCTTAGATACGCTTTAAACCCAAGGGCCCTGATCGAATTCACCCTTGCTGGTAAAATTTGGTGTTTCAGATTCAAAATCTTCTCCAGTTTCAATTCTGTATAGAAATCTTAAGAGCATCTGTCTAAGGAAATTAAAAATACTGTCAGGTCACTTTTTTTCCTTTCCTGTCTCCCTCCTCTCTTTCCTTCCTTCCTCCAAGGGTGATGGTTTAAAATCACATGAGTTTCCCTATTTCATTCCTCTGATTCTTTTTCATAAGATATATTTTATTTATTTAAAAGGTAGAGTTACAGAGAGACAGAGGCGGGGGGGTGGGGTTTCCATCCCCTGGTTCACTCCCCAGATGGCTGCAATGGCCAAAGCTGTGCCAATCTGAAGCCAGGAGCTTCTTCTGGTCTCTCACATGGGATGCAGGGGCCCAAGGACTTGGGCCATCTTCTTCTGCTTTCCCAGGCCATTGCAGAGAGCTGGATTGGAAGTGGAGCAGCTGGGACTCGAACCAGCACCTATATGGGATGCCAGTGCTGCAGGCGATGGCTTTAACCACTATGCCACAGTGCTTGCCCTCCTCTGATTCTTGTGCCTACTATTTTCCCAGGGAAAGAGTAGCGTTGAGGTGGAAGACCGGAGGCCTACGTCCTTGCATTGAGCTTTTTCTCAAGTGTGATCATTGGTGATTTTCCCCAGGAATGCCATGGATGACTGTTTGGCATGCGGTTCGTTTTTCCATTCCAGAGGTGTGTGCAGAATCATAAAATACCAGGAGCAGAGCCCTTCGAGTCTGCATCAGGGCTTCTCCAGCTGCGGGTGGGCAATGTCCATAGCCTAGGAGAGCACAAAGGGAAGAGAAGGCAAGTTTCAGAGCCAGTGTATTCTGGCGGAAGTCACAGAACAGGTGCGACGATGAGGGTTCTGAAAGGAAGACAGACCCAGCTGAGGCTGATCTCAGGGGCATCTGTGATCTCAGGCTGTCACATATGACCCCGTTCTCTCTGGCCATCATAATTCAAAACCACAGTGACGGTGTGGTCATGTGAGCCAGGCCATTGCCCAAAAGACTAAGAAACAGACAAAAGCTGGGAAAGATCAGAGAGCATATTGAGTTGAGATCAGAAGTTTATCTCATTTTTTTTAATGGAAATACCTAGCTTGACCTCTGCTGCTTGCTAATGAATGTCAGTGGAGGAGAATGGGGGCGGGGCTGCTGGTCAGCATTGCCCACATCCCCTGCAGCCCAGCTCGAGGGCCAGCCAGAGTCGCATTAAACTGGATTGGAAAACTCTGCTTAATACATTAAAGAAACAACCTGCAGAAACATCCACCTCCCTTTCCTTCCTCCCCCAAACAGTAATGAGCCCAAATTGCTAATAAAACTAAAAACTCAAAGATGCTGTGCGTGGGCCATTTTTCTGAGCTGGTTATTTTTTATGTCAGTTTTCCCACAGCTGTGAGCATGCTATAACTATCAACTTACCAAATGCCCCAGTTTCAGTGAAACTTAAAAGAATGTATTTGGGAACTTTATAAAGAAGGTGGGGGTGGGCAGGACAGACAAGCAAAATCTATCCTGTTTTTTCCCCTTCTGGTACAAAAGAGGAATTTGGAAAAGATGGGGGCAGGGCGAGGGAATATGGCTTGACCTCTTAAGTGTCAGCAAATAGTGGTTGAGAGGGGTACATGGAAGACTGACTCTTCTGGCAAGGCTGGTATCCAAAGCCCACCCAGCCCAAGTGGGAAGCACTGCAGAGGTGTCTGGTAGAAGAAACTCGGGCACCATACTGAGGGTATGATCTAACTTCTGAGGTCCACTAATGCAAGTGGGATTCAGGGGCAAGTCTAAAACACAGAATCCAGAGTGCTTTTACACCCTAACGTGTATACAACATCCCAACATCCTATGCAGTCTTCACTCTACCCAGGATGGATCAAATGATCTAATATTAAAAGAATCTACTTTTTTCTGTCTTTTTTTTTCTTCATTTCCATCACACAAACAATAGGGAACATTCTAATTTGGACATCTGTGAACATGGCGCTATGAGGGATGATTGCTGGACGCTGAATAACGTAAGACGCACGTGTTGCAAAGGCGGGTCTTGCCTGTTAGATCCATCACTGCTGCCTCCAGGCGCATTCGCGGGAAGCTGGATGGGAAGGGGAACGGCCGGGACTCGGCCGATGCTCCAGTGTGGGATGCGGGGGTCACAGCCGGAGCTTCCCCTCGGCCCCCCCTTACTTACTCGTCAATCCAACAGGAAGCATCCCAGAGCCCGTCGAGCGCCGAGCGCCACACTAGGTGCCGAGCAGTCTCTAAAACACTGGAGAACATTGGCCGGCGCCGCGGCTCAACAGGCTATTCCTCCGCCTTGCGGCGCCGGCACCCCAGGTTCTAGTCCCGGTCGGGGCGCCGGATTCTGTCCTGTTTGCCCCTCTTCCAGGCCAGCTCTCTGCTGTGGCCTGGGAGTGCAGTGGAGGATGGCCCAAGTGCTTGGGTCCTGCACCCCATGGGAGACCAGGAGAAACACCTCGCTCCTGGGTTCAGATTAGCGCAGCAGGCCATCCATAGTGACCAACGGAAGGAAGACCTTTCTCTCTGTCTCTCTCTCTCACTGTCTAACTCTGCCTGTCAGAAAGAAAAAAAAAAAAGCCCCGGGGAACAACAGAACTCAATCAAACCTCTCTTCACAAGAACACCCGCCCGACACTGGTCTCCATGCCCCCGTCCTGAGAACTGACCCCCACGCTCAGAGACGTCCTCCCCGGACGTCCGCGGTGGTCACCCACGAGCAGTACACAGTGGACGGCAGGAGAAGCAACCTAAGAGTAAGAGGAAAAGTCACCCAGGAAAACCCTGTGCCTCGGTCACCATCGTCAGTCCCTGCTGGGGACGCCGCCGACCCAGGGGTGAGGGCTTGGCTGGAGCATGTCCCCCCCCCCCGCCCCCAGCTGCTCCGTGCGCGCGGCACGCAGCGCCCTCAGCCTGCTCCCCAAGCGCGGTCATTAGTCTGCTCTGTTGTTACCATTAATTACAGCAAGCTCTCTCCAGCAAAACATCCCAAGCATCCCAGGGGTGCCCCCGGATTCTCCCGGGGCTCTCCATTAGCCACGGGGACCAGGGGCTGAGCACAGGGACCCCGCCTGCCACTCGGGGGGAACCCGGATGTAGAACACAGCCGCCCCACGCCCCCATTCCCTATTTATCAGGGTGATAAAAACCTCTGTAAACCAAACCACAACCTGGAACAGAAGCCAGCTGGCAACGCGCCACACTTTGCAGGGGGCTGCTGTGACGGGGCATGAGGTGGCAATTAGGTTCATTGGCGTCAGGAGGGTGGGGCGCCCACCCAGCAGGACTGGCGTCTTCCTGGGCAGAGACGCAGGGGGCTCCACGGAGATGCAGGGCTGCCAACCGGCCAGGCGGAGGCCCTCAGAGAGAAGTCGCCGGCCAGCACCTCCGACGGAGCTTGGCGGCCGCTGGAGCTGCGAGAGGCCCGCTTCCGAGGGCAGCCTGAGCTGGCTGACACAGGAGCGCACCTGGGTGACACCCGCCCCTGCCCAGGGAAGGCACTGCGGGGCAGCTCCCTCCCAGGCTGAGCTGGGGGCGGGAGCCTCACCCCCCTGGGAGCAAGCCTGTTGAACCCAGGGGTTTGGCGCCAGACACATCCGACGCCCGGACAAGCCCCTGGGGTCACCCACAAACCCATCACCCTGGTACACGTTGTTGGAAGCTGCTGCCCTGTGTGTCACCACTGTCGGCGCTGGGGTGGAGACGGCACTGCCGGCTGGACAGGACCACCCCAGGAGGGGCCACACGGCCGGAGCCAGATCACAGACGGGAGCGAACCATGCCCGTGGAGACCTGTGAGGTGGGCGTCACATGTCATTCCCAGGTCGAGGTGACGGGGGGGGCATCCTTGGTGCAAGTACGAGACGAGGGCACAGGAACAGGTGTGGGGCTCTGCGGAGGGGACAGGGACAGCCGTGGGACCTCTCTGTCACCAGGGGCCCCAGCAGGAGGCTCTGGGAGCCGGGTACTCAGGCGAGAGCTGAGCAGGGCTCACCAAAGACAACCCCTGCCCCTCCTCCTTTAGGATCTGTCCTGCTCGCCCGCCAGGTCACTCCACTGCCTCTTCTCGCCCTCAGCGCCGCCTGGCTCTCCAGGGTCTGGGTGCTCAAGCCTCAGAGGGAGCTCTTTCCCCTGCCACCACCCTAGAGGCCACCCCAGGGGCGCAATATTTGTTCATTCATTCATTTATTTGAAAGACAGAGTTAGAGAGTAGCAGAGAGAGCCAGAGAGAGAGAGAGAGAGGTCCTCCATCCTCTGGTTCACTCCCCAAATGGCTAAAATGGCTGGAGCTGGGCCAATCCGAAGCCAGGAGCCAAGAGCTTCTTCTGGGTCTCCCACGTGGGTGCAGGGGCCCAAGGACCTGGGCCATCTTCTACTGCTTCCCCAGGCCACAGCAGAGAGCTAGATCGGAAGTGGAGCAGCCGGGACTCGAACCGGCGCCCATATGGGATACCGGCACTGACCCCTCTCCCTCTCTCTGTCTATAGCTCTGCCTCCTAAATAAATTAATTAAAAAGAAAGAAAAAGAAACCTGTCCCTGGAGGCCACCAGGTGAATGAGCACCACCACACGCTTGGACAGAGAATCCCTCTCTTCAGTCAAGAGTAGGGGCGGGCATCTGGCACAGTGGTCGAGTCACAGCGTGGGACACTGGCGTCCCGCATCCGAGTGCCTGGCTCTGCCCCCAATTCCAGCTCCCTGCTAACACACACCCTGGGATGGTCTAGGAGCTTGGGCCTCTACCACCCACCCATGTGGGAGACCCGGATGGAGCTCCCAGCTCCTGGTTTCAGGCCAGCCCAGCCCTGGCTGCTGTGTGTAGTTGGGGAGCAAACCAGCGGATGTGAGATCTCCCATTTCTTCTCTCTCCCTTTCTGTCATTCTTTCACATAAATACATAAACAAATCTTTAAAAACAAAATCACTAGGCTAATCCTCTGCCTGCGGCGCCGGCACTTCAGGTTCTAGTCCTGGTTGGGGTACCAGTTCTGTCCTGGTTGCCCCACTTCCAGGCCAGCTCTCTGCTGTGGCCCAGGAAGGCAGTGGAGGATGGCCCAAGTGCTTGGGCCCTGCACTTGCATGGGAGACCAGGGGGGGCTCCTGGCTCCTGGTTTCGGATAGGCGCAGTGCACCAGCCATAGTGGCCACTTGGGGGGTGAACCAATGGAAAAAGGAAGACCTTTCTCTGTCTCTCTCTTACTAACTCTGCCTGTCCAAAAAAAAAAAAAAAAATCCCCACGGGGCCATAGCAGGTAAAGCCACCACCCGTGTTGTCAGCATCCCAGTGCAAGTTCGAGTCCTGGCTGCTCCAATTCCAACCCAGCTTCCTGCTAATAGACCTGGGGAAGCAGCGGAACGTGGACCACGTGTAGCCAGGTGGGAGACCCAGATGAGCCTCCAGGCTCCTGGCTTGCGGCCCTCGGGGGAGTAAAGCAGTGGATGGAAGGTGTGTGTGTGTGTGTGTGTGTGTGTGTGTCTCCTTCCCTCTAATACTTTCAATAAAGCCCAGGCCCTCAGGGACACTGTGGGAAACCAGCGTGAAGCAGGGCATGGGTGACAGGCCGACAGAACCTTTTCGGCCCAGGAAAGCTTAGTCACTTTCATGCCATCGCCAAGCGCGCTGGTATCTGCCGGTGCCAGGGCGTTCCAGGGAGCGAGTCAGAAAACAAACCAGGAACAAGGGTGCAAGCTAACTGCAGCCGACAGCCAGGCCCTGGGGAGGACTTTCACCCAGCCAGCAGTGCTGCGAGACCTGCATACGTGCATGCGTGTGTGCGGGTGTATGTGTGCGTGCAAGGGTGCGTGTGTAGGTGTACGCGGGCGGGCTCTCCCAAACACCCACAGGAAAATGCACGTCAGGGACAGGTTCTGTCTTGGTGCAAAACATCCGGCCTCCGCACACGGCCTTTCATAATATGCCTTCCCCGTAACCTTCTCCACACTACGGCCTTAAGCCCAGGCGCGTCCAGAGCCACAGCTCCTGGCCCCACTCGTCAGCCCTGAAGCTCAGGCATTCTTTTAATGTTTACTCGTTTGTTTTTCATCTACAGAAAAGCAGACAGGAGGGGGGAGGCTGGTGAGGCTGGTTCACTCCCCAGGTGCCCCCGGAGCCGGGAGCCGGGAGCACCATCCATGAACTCGGCCGCCACTGCTGCAGGAAGCGGCCCCAGAGCAGAGCCCCTGGGACTGGGCCCGGCGTGATGCAGGAGCACCAAGGGGTGGCTGCACGCCAGCACGCCCATCCCAGTGCAACACTCACGCGCCATACAGTCCACCCAGTGAACTGACGTGATCCGGTGGTTTTTGGTCTACTTCAGGTTGTGCCGTTTCGCCGTCCTCACAGGAGAGCCGGTCTCAGCAGCTGCCAGCCTCTCGTGTGCTTCCTGTCGCCACGGGTTCGCCTGTTCAGGGCACTTCCTGCCGAGGCTGGCGCCCCGCTGCCCTTCTGTGGGGCAGCTGTCAGCACGTGTTCCTGCTCCCGCTGAGTGATATTCCAGGCTACGGACATGCCACACTGTGGGTGCTGGGTTGTGCTCCTGGATTTGTCTGTCTCTGTCAGCCACCCACCTTTCCGTCCAACACAATGTATGCCATGTTGGAATGTTCTAGGCTACATGTGGCTATGCAGTTCTTACAATGTGGCTGGCGTGGTGGGGGATGTGCCGGGCAATCATATGTGGTCGGGGCCGGCGCTGTGGCGCAGCAGGTTAAACCCCGCCCGCAGTGCCGGCATCCCATGTGGTGCCAGTTTGAGTGCCAGCTGCTCCACTTCCCATCCAGCTCCCTGCTCATGCCCAGCCCTGGCTGTTGTGGCCATCTGGGGAGTGAGCCAGTGAATGGAGGATCTCGCTCTCTCTCTGTCTCTCCCTGTCAAACTCTGCTTTTCAAATAAATAAATAGTTTTTTAAAAATAATCACACGTGGTCTTAATTAATTCAAAGATAAACAGCCCGAAGGTGTGGCCGCTACTTGGAGGAATCATCGCTCTGGACTGCAGGTGCACAGGACGACTCAGCTGCTCGGAGGCCCAAGTCCCACCCTGAGACTGGGGTCCAGGGAAGACACCGGCTCCAGGGGACCCTAGCCCAGCCCTCGAGCTCTCCACGGGACTCACGCACAGGGACAGAAGGCGCCAACCAGGAGGCCGAACCTAGCTACCTCCGTTCTACGACAGCGGCCTACCCAACCGGCTGACAAGGGCAGGAGACAGGAGTCACTTTCATTGGCAGCCACCAGCAGGACAGGCGAGTGCAGACAGGAAGCACCAGGGTGTTTCCGGAAGTTATCAATCACTCCCATGCACTCGGCAAGCAGCCAACTACCCCCACCCCACCACGCAGCACAGCGAGGGTTCCCAGGCCCCAGCCCAAGCCCGGCCAGGACGACTTGACTGTCGGCAATGCAGCAGGTCCAGCACCCACTGAACCAAGACCCGCAGAGGGGACAGTCACGTGAGGGAGGACAAAGCAGGCTCAGGACTGCCAGGACGGGCCGGCCAAGGGGCTCTTCAAGGGGCCTCTGGGGCTCAGCACGACAGGGCTGAGCTGCCTGTCCACCTGCACCCCAGGGCCCAGAGGCCTTCGCACAGGCCGGCCTCCAAGGCCCCCGCGTCCTGCTCTGGGGCCAAGCGCCACCGTCTGAATTCAAGCTCCACCTCACTCTCGCTGGAAGGTCCACATGACTGATCCCAATCCAAACACTATATAAGAAAATGCATTGATTAATTCAAAAGTGACAGAGATCTCCCACCCGCTGGGTCACTCCCCAAATGCCTGCACCGGCCAGAGCTTGGCCAGGCTGAAGCCAGAGGCCAGGAGCTCCATCCGGGTCTCCCACGTGGGTGCCGGGGCCCAAGCACCTGAGCCATCACCTGCTGCCTCCCAGGTGCCCCAGCAGGGAGCTAGATGGGAAGCTGGGCAGGTGGGACTCATCCCGGCACCCCGCGGCGCCCCAACGCTGGTCCTGGCCCTGCGGGTTCATCCTCTTCCACTAGGGGGCAACGTGAGACACGGGGCTAACTGGAGAAGCAGCCCCCTCTCTCCAGGACCCCTGCTCTGCGTTCCCTCACGGGGATCCAGACCGCACAGGGTTTTCTCTGGGCTGCACACGGGCTATTCCTGGTCACGGGCCCGGGGGAAGGCGGGGCGGCACTGAGGTCTCCCTCACTTTCCTGCCACCACCGGCTACCTTCTCAGACCACATGGCAGAGCTGTCCCCCTCATCAAGGCCTGGGCCCAAAGTGGGCCCCCCCGCGATCCCAGCTGCACGTCCACGGACATGCTCAACTTGGCTCTCAAGAAAAGGCTGCGTGGACTCAGACTGCAGGTGTCCGAGCGGCCCACAGCCACTGTCGACAAGTCAGGCTTTTCACAGCTGCACGGTGGCTGCCCGTCCTTGCCCCCCCACACCCCACGTGGGGACAGCTGGGCTGGCCGCGGAAAAGCAGCATTCGTTTCTAAAAGGAGATCCACTGTGCTGTGGCATAGCGGGTAAAGCCGCCACCTGCAGCGCTGGCAGTCCCCCACCTATGGGCGCTGGTTCGAGTCCCGGCTGCTCCACTTCAGGTCCAGCTCTCTGCTGTGGCCTGGGAAAGCAGCAGCAGATGGCCCGGGTCCTTGGACCCCTGCACCCACATGGGAGACCCGGAGGAAGCTCCTGGCTTTGGCCTGGCCCAGCTCTGGCTGTTGCAGCCATTTGGGGAGTGAACCAGCAGATGGAAGACCTCTCTCTTCTCTGCCTCTGCCTCTCTCTGTAACTCTGCCTTCCAAATAATTTTTCTTTTAAAAATCTTAAAAAAATAAATAGAGGCGCAGGCTGAACGTGTGTGACACACGCCGAGCACCAGCGTCCCGCGAGGCCCTGCCCGGGGCTCGCACGTGCAGACGCCTTGGCCTGTCCCGGGGAGCCGTCGGCGTCAATCCTTAGCTTTCCCCTGGAAGCTGCAGTAGCAGCCACGCAGGAGATGGGGTAGCACAGATGTGCCCAGGCTGCACACCCAGGCTGCCCTGTCCTGGCAGCCGGCGGGCGGCAAGGAGGTCGCCGGGTGCCAGCTTCCTGAGGGCCCTTAAAACTGCTCCCCACGACCACTGAATCCCACCTTCTCACTGCTAATTGTTCCGTGATGCGAAAGCCAGATGCGAGGGGCAGTGGGGAGCCCCCACAGGGCTGCCTCCCAGGGCCGGGGAGGGGGCCGGGCAGGGCGCGGCCGAGCCAACTGCCTGTCGGGTCCTGTCTCTGCCTGTGGCACTGACACTGTGATTTGTCGCAGGTGACAAGTAAACGGGGGGGTCACCCTGAACCGATTCCATCACACTCAGCTACAGCCAAGTCTCCAGGGAGGGGAGGGCCAGACACGAGCTGGCCACGCCCCCTAGCCATACTGGGGCCCTCGCAAGGCTGCGGCAGCACCAGCGGGGAGGCTCCCGGGCTGGAGGGCAAATCCGCTTACAGCCACGTCACTGCCAGCGCCAGGCTTGCCTGTCTGCATCCCCGGCAGAGCCTGCCAGCCTCCCCCAGAGCAGACAGGCCCCCAGGGGTCTGCGGGGGCAGGGGTGTCCAGGGAGGAGGACAATCTGAACAATGGGTGCTGCAGGCCAGAAGGGAGCACCCACGGGGTGTCGTGGCGGGAGGGGATGTCAACAGCAGAGGGGGGTGAGGGGTGAGGGGGACAGGAAGGAGGGAGCCGATGGGAGCAAAGAGCTGCACCGGGGCCCCGCCCGCAGGGAAAGGGATAGAGTCTGGGAGAGAGACCACGGGGCTGACCTCTACAGCACTCTAGAAATAGACACCGGAAGGAACTTCACATGGTGCACCCAAAACAAGGTGGGGTTCAGGGACGCTGCCTCCTACCTACACGGCAAAATCTGAGCGTAGGGCCGGGCGGGCGCTCGGCTCGGTGGGTAGCCGCCACCTGGCACATCGACACCCCATATCCGAGCGTCTGCGTTCAAGACCCAGCTCCACTCTGATCCCAGCTCCCTGGGAGGCAGCAGGTGATGGCTCAAGTCCTTAGGTCCCCACCCACCACCCATGGAGGAGGCCTGGATTGAGATCTGGGCTCCCAGCTGTGGCCTGGCGGATGCAGGCAGACGGCGGGAGAACCAGGAGACAGGACGTCTCGCTCCTCCCTCTTATTCTCTCTCTGCCTTTCAAATAAAAAAGAATAAAATTTTAAAATAATTTAATGGGGGCCAGCACTGTGGCATGGTAGGCTAAGTCTCTGCCCGTGGTGCGGGCATCCCACATGGCTGCCAGCTTGTGACCCGGCTACTCCTCTTCCAATCCAGCTCTCTGCTATGGCCTGGGAAAGCAGGAGAAGATGGCCCGAGTGCTTGGGTCCCTGCACCTGGGCGGGACACCTGGGAGAAGCTCCTGGCTCCTGGCTTCAGATCAGATCGGCTCCGGCTGTTGCAACATTGGGGAGTGAATCAGCGGATGGAAGACATTTCTCTCTGTCTCTGCCTCTCTCTGTCTGTAACTCTGCCTCTCTAATAAATAAATGAAATTTTTAAAAAAATATATTTTACTGGTTAAGGTAGTAAAGTGTATGCTGTTCATTTTCACTACAATTTTAACAGAGGGGGTTAAACAAACATGTCCTTATAGTGTTTAGGGAGAGGTAAATGCAGGTCTACGGTGGAATTTCTCCCAGAGGCGGGGCATCTTACCGCAGCCTTATGTGAACTCAGTTTTCCACGGGCCTCAGCCACCCCAAGTACTAGCACTGTCCCCGGATCACAGAGGAGGACAAGGACAGAGAGGTCAGTCACACGACAAGCTCACGCAGAATCCACTGACGCTCGGGCCATGTACTGTCAAGTCCACGCCAGTCTCACGCCCCAGCAGCGTTCTGACAGGCACAGCGCGTCCCACACAGCGCTCTCCTGGCCCACGTGCGGTGCCAGCTCTCACAGACACAGCCCGTCCCGGCACACCGCTCTCCCGGCCCACGTGCAGTGCCGTGCTCCCAGGAGACTCACAGAACTCCCGCAGTGACTCAGCCGACCCACTCACTCCCAGAAACCCAGTGGTCGCCCTTCCGCCAATGAATGACCTTCATGGGGTGGCCGCTCTTGTAATCTGTCTCCAACTTCTCATCAGCCTTGACCACGTGATGGAGGGGGACACCACAGCGATGGGGCCTGCGACCGGCACCCCACCAGCACCCCCAGCACGATGCAGCGAGGACTTGTCTCCCGGGCCATTCCTGTCCGGGACCCACAGCTTCAGGCTAACCACCAGGAAACAGCAGACAAACTGGACAGAGGGGCAGCTCTTCTCGCCCAACGTGTCCAAGCCAGGGGCCGCCACCAGGGGACACTGGCGTCCCAAATCAGAGCGCCAGTTCAAGTCCCAGCTGCTCCGCTTCTGATCCAGCTCCCTGCTACGTGCCTGGGAAAGCAGCGGAGGGTGGCCTGAGTGCGGGGGTCCCCGCCACCCCCGTGGGAGACCCGGAAGGACGGAGCTCTGGCTCCTGGCTGCAGCCTGGCCCAGCCCTGGCTGTTGTGGAATTCGGAGAATGAACCAGTGGCTGCAAGATCTTTCTTTGCCTTTCAAATAAATAAATCTGTTTTTCTGCTTTGCTAATCTGGGCCTCTTTCTTTTATCTGCGGGACTGAGCGCGGCGGCAGGCAGCAGGCAGGTGCGTGGGGGGCGTTTGCGGTCTTTCCCGGATTTCTCCAGACAGCACAGAAGCCGGGACGCTGCGGAGGCACAAAGGCCGCCTCCCGCTCGCCGTGACCAGAACAGCGCCCACCGCCCACGAGCGCGCGCGGCGGGCGGCGTGGCAGGGAAGGACCCCGGAAGCGCCTTCTGCGCGGCCTACCTGCCTTCTCCTTGATCTCGCAGAGCACGCTGAAGAGCGCCGGCTGCATCCGATGGCAGGTCAGGGCGTGCTTGCTGAAGGGGCGAGAGCAGCGGGTGAGGGGCGGGAGGCGGTGGGCCGCCCGCAGATCACGGCGCCCCAGGGGAAGCGGACTCGCACGACCTGAACAGCGCAATGGGCAGCCGGCCCCGGTGCCCTCGGGTGCCAGCACCCTCGAACCGAAAATCATTCACAAGCAAACAGCGTCTGCACCGAACACGCGCAGACTAGGTTACCTCGTCCTCACTCTGCGCACACAGCGCTGCCTCTCTGTCAGGCATCATCTATCACCTACAGATGGCTCGCACGTGCCCTGGCGGGGAGGGCACTAGGGCGCAGCGGGATAATCCCCACCCACAGCAGGATGGCCAAGTTCAGGCTCCAACCCCACTTCTGATCCAGCTCCTCCCAAAGCCCGCCCTGGGAGGCAGCAGGGGTGAGCCGTCCACATGGGAGACCCACAGCGGGTTTCTGGCCCCTGGCGTCAGCCAAATGTGGGCATTTCAAGAATGTTTCCTGGGACTGGGGCTGTGGCACAGCGGCTTGACCACCTGTGATGTCAGCAACCCATATGGGTGCCAGGCTGAGGCCCAGCCGCTCCACTTCTTTTTTTCTGTTTAAGATTTATTTTTTATTTATTTGAAAGGAAGAGTTAGAGAAGAGAGAGACAGAAAAAGGGAGAGCGAGCTTCCATCTGCTGGTTCACTTCCCAAATGGCTCCAACAGCCGGGACTGGGCCAGGCCAAAGGTAGGAGCCTGGAGCTTCTTCTGGGTCTCCCACATGGGTGCAGGGCCCCAAGCATCTGGGCCATGACCACTGCCTTCCCAGGGGCATTAGCAGGGAGCTGGATCCAAAATGGAGCAGGCAGGACTCGAACCGGTGCCCAGACGGGATGCCCGCATCAGAGGCGGAGGCTCAACCTGCTAGGCCAGAACCTTGGCAATTGGCTGCTCCACTTCTAAGTCAGCTCCTTGCTAACGTGCCCGGGAAAGCAGCAGAAGATGACCCCAGTGCTTTGGCTCCTGCACCCACGTGGGAGACCCGGATGAAACTCCTGGCTCCTGGCGTTGGCCTGGCCCAGCCCTGACTGTTGCAGCCATTTGGGGAGTGACCCAGCAGGTGGAAGACCTCCCTGTCTCTCTCTCTCTAATTCCTGCCTTTAAGAAACATGTTTTTTTCCTTCTAAGAGTGTTAAAGATTTAGCTCTTACACTTAGGTATTCGGCCTGTTTGAGTTTTATACATGGCGTGAGGTAAGGGTTCAAGCCCATTCTCCTGCACGTGGAGGCCCAGGCGTCCCGTACCACGTGTAGAAGGAGAGACTGCTCTTCCCTATTGCAGGTCTCTGAAATCTTGCTGAGAATCGACTGGCCGTAGACGCGTGGGCTCCCGGGTCTCCTGCCTATTCTTGAGTGAACTTCACTGCTTTCAAGTGTTTATTGGTTATTTATTGGAAGGTCAGAGTGACACAGATGGGAGAAGACATTGAGAAAGAGACTGATCGTCCACCTGCTGGTTCTCTCCCCACAGGCCCAAAACAGCTGGGGCTGGGCCAGGCTGAAGCCAGGAGCCGGGAGCTCCATCCAGGTCTCCCACGCAGGTGCAGGGGCCTGAGGACCAGCGCCACCACGGCTGCCTCCTGGGAGGCAGGAAGCTGGACTTGAGCCCAGCCACTGCAACATGGCCCCGTTAACCACAGGAGAGGAGGGAGCAGAGCTGAGCCCACATCAAGGGACACGGGAGACACCTCGACCTCGGCAAGACGAGGCGGCAGAGATGCAGCTGGGTATGAGCAGCTGACGCCCAACGCACAGGCAGGCGGCGCTGGCAGGGCCGAGAACACAGATGGAGAGGGGCTCAGGCCCCAGCCCGGGAACGGGACTTAGAGGCCAGCAGCAGGGGAGCCTGCAGCGGAAGCTGGGACCAAGATGCCGGTGAGAACGGTTTTAGGAGGGAGGCTGAGAGGCCAGGCAGGCGAAGAGTCCAGAGGTGACCTGGTGTGGGCAACAGGGAAGTCACAGGAGACTCAGGGGCGGGAGGGAGGGAGAGAAGGTGGAGGTGGACAGGAAGTGCCAGCGGCAGCCACAGCTCTTTGATGTCCTGCCCAGGAGGGCAGAGAAACCCAGCAGGTGCCCCAAGGGGGTGTGACCTCATCGTGCGTTATGACGTGTTCACATCCCGGGGCTAGTGAGTTTCGAGAGAGACGATGAACAACCTGCCTGTGACCGTGTTTTCGCCAGGTAAACCAAAGCCCGCACCCAGAGCCCGGGCCCCACCCACCTCCCCCACCTGGCGCTCCCCCCCACTCCCTGCACCACTCGAGGGGCCACCCCCGCAGCCCTGAGCCTGTGCAGCCACTTGACTCCCCCGGGACTCCAGCTTCTTCCCTGTGTGGGAGTCACAATGCAAGTCTGGGGCCCGGCCTGCCCGGCCCCCCCACTGCCTCCTCACCAACCGGGTGGCCCCCTCCCCGGGAGCTGTGACAAGCTATCCTGTCAAGGCAGGCGCTGTGTCTGTCACCTCGCCACATCGTCTTCTTTTTAAGATTTAGTTATTTACTTGAGAGGCAGAGTTACAGACAGAGGTATGGAGAGACAGAGAGAGAGGTCTTCTATCCGCTGGTTCACTCCCCCAAATGGCCGCAATGGCGGGGCTGGGCTGTTCCAAAGCCAGGAGCCAGGGGCTTCTGCTGGGTCTCCTACACAGGTGCAGGGCCCCAAGCACTTGGGCCATCTTCTGCCACTTTCGCTGGCCATTAGCAGGGAGCTGGATCGGAAGTAGAGCAGCCAGGACTCGAACCAGCACCCATAGGGGAAGCCTGTGCCATAGGCAGATGCTTAACTTACTATGCCACAGCGCTGGCCCTCGCTACACCTTGTTAATACAACTTCTGGGGGCAGGCATTCGGCCTAGTGGCTAACATGCCCGCCTCCCACATTGCAGGGTCTGGATTCACTTCCCAGCTCTGGCTCCCAACTCCCCGTTCCCGCTAACGCGTGTTGCAAGGGACAGCAGGTGATGGCTAAGGGAGCCGGGCCCCTGCTACCCACGTGGGAGACCTGGATTGGGCTCCTGGCTCCAGCCTGACCCAGCCTCAGTCTTTGTGGGCATTTGGGGAAGAGAACTGGCTGATGGGAGCTCTCTACTTCTGTCTCTCCAATATAATATAATATTTTGTAATGTAATATAATGTACTATATATGGATGCACATAAAATTTCAAACCAGAAGACTTGCTCCGTGCTCCCTTAAGAATTAAACCCCTGGGGTGGACATGGTGATGACGTCTAGGCCACCACGTGGGCTGCCGGCTCCCGTATCAGAGGGCCTGGTTCAAGACTCTACTGCACTTTGCAATCCAGCTTCCCGCTGATGCACCTGGGGGCAGCACATGATGATCCAAACACTCGGGTCCCTGCCCCCCCCACGTGGGAGATCTGGATAGCGTTTCTGGCTCCCGGCTACTGCGGGCACTTGGGGGAGGGGGTGAGCCAGCAGATGGAGGACTGCTCTCTCTCCCCCCCCACCTTGCCCTCTCCATCTCTCCCCCTGTCTCGGCGGCTCCACTTCCAATCCAGCTCCCAGCTAATGCGCTTGGGAAGCAACCAACAATGACCCAAGTGCTTGGACCCCCGCCACCCCAATGGGAGCCCCGGATGGAGCTCCAGGCTCCTGGCTCCCGCCTGGCCCAGCCTTGGCCATCTAGGGAGTGAACCAACGTGTGGAAAATCACTCTCTCCCTGTCTCTCCGTAAAACCCCCTCCAGGCCTCCTCACGACCCCTCACCGCTCCGCCCCCTGGCGTGGCCCCCACAAACGTCCCGGGCCAGCACCTGGCCTGTGCCTCGTCCAGGCTCTGGTAGGTGATGGCCATGATCTGCTGCAGGACTTCGCTCGTGTCGGGGCGCGGCGGGGCGTCCATGGGTAGCGGGAGCCGGCGGCCGCGGAGGAGAAGCCGCCGGGCTGGGAGCGCTGGCTCGCGGGCGCCCCGGGCAACCGCCGCCACGCGTGCCTGTGTCCCGCCCACCGCCGCCGCCGCCAGCCAATCGCCGCTGCGCAACGCTCACCGGCACGCCCCCCCGCCGCCGCTAACCAACCAGCACCGCGCACCGACCCCCGGGACACGCCCCGAGCAGCCCGCCTCAGCGGCCCAGAACTCCGCGAGGGTTGCCCCGGCAACGGCACCTCCCACCTCCTCCCACCGGAGAGGGGGACGCCTGCTCGGCTTCCTGAGCCCCGCACCCCTAGGACTCCTCAGATCCTGCCTCTTTCGCACCTCAGAGCCCTGGGTCCTCCTCAGGGGCCCCCACATCTCCTCAGAATCGCAGTCCTCAGAGCCCCCCACTCTTCCTCTAAGTCAAGTCCTCAACAGCCCCCTCCCTCATTTCCAGAAGCCGCGACCCCTCCTCAGGCCCCTATGGCTCCCTGAGCTCCCCAGTCCCACAGGGCGCCTCACCCAGCTGAGGGTCCCAGGTGCCTGCAATGTCAACACTTAAAAAAAAAAAAAATCCCACCCCTTTCAATATCCGGTTGACAATGACCTTGAGTATCCATCAACCACGTGGTTACGGAATGAATGCAGGCCGCCCACTGAGTGCACCCCAGTCGGAGACGAATCCGCACAGGCCCGCGTTCGGGGCCTCTGGGACTCAGGGCGGCGCCACGCATGGACTCCCATGTAAGGGGAGAATGGATCTGATCCTTCGCCAGCGTCATGCACCTGCAGATGTGAGCTCAGTAACGGATGCCCGCCCCCCCCCCCCAGCGCCTCAGGGCAGGGCTCATGGCTGGGAATGGAAGGAAGAACCACGCGTGCACACATGCGCACACACACCCACACCCCGTGTGTCAGAGCCACAGGGATGGCGCCCCGCTGAAGGCAACCGGATGCTTGGCCACAGTAACAGGAAGTCATCGAACACGTGGGGGCCACGGAGAGCCGTGCCCTGTGTGACAAGGTCAGCATCGCACAGGAAGCCTGCTAAGTGCGGTCTGCGAGAGAACTGGAGGGAGGCAGGGACCAAACACCTAGAGAAGAGAGACAAGACGCGGTGGGGGGGACTGACAAACTCAGACCCGAGGGGTGCCGGTTAGCATTTGGAACATGCTGACCTAAGAGCAGCCAGCAGGGCCGGCGCTGTGGCTCAGGGGGTTAACGCCTTGGCCTGAAGCGCCAGCATCCCATCTGGGCGCCGGTTCAAGACCCGGCTGTTCCACTTCTGATCCAGCTCTCTGCTATGGGAAAGCCGTGGAGGACGGCCCTAGTCCTTGGGCCCCTGCACCTGGTCCAAAGGGCAGATAGGAGTGAGGAGGCTCCTACAGGCCAGAGACCACCTGGGCTCTAGAGGAGCGAGACACAGAGGCAGCAAGAGGGTTGGAGGCAGGAAAACACAAGAGACAAAAAACAGAGGCAGCAGGGCAGGTTTGTGGTACAGCAGGTGAAACTGGCACTCGGGACGCCGAGTGCTGGTTCGAGTCCCGGCTCCTCTGCTTCCAATGCAGCTTCCTGCTAATGCCCCTGGGAGAAAGCAGGTGATGGCCCACGTATGGCGGTGGGGGAGACCCGGATGGAGCTCCTGGCTCCTCGCTTCGGCCTGGCCTACCTATGGCTCTTGGTGAGTGAATCAGCGGATGACAGACTGTCTAAACCGTGACCAAAACAAACAAACAACAACAACAACAAAATGCTTTCGAGACCTCAGAGAGGAAAGAAAGGTTTACTCCACAAAGCGTGCTCTCTCTCTCACCGGCCCCTCACTCTCACGAGCACAGGCCAGCCCCCGGAGGCTCTCCCTGCTCACCCTCAGCAGCCCTTAGTCCAGTGTCACTGAAGAACCAGCACACGTGATCTTGAACATCCTGGAAGCATCAGTACGTCCGTGGTCTGTCCTTGTCAACCTGCCACACTGCGTCTCATCTCCCACCTGCCAGAGAGGAGAAACCAATCCACAGGACTCACCAGGGGTGTGCAGTAAAAATACAAAAATGTCCGTTAAAAAACCCAAACCTGAGACGACTGGAGAGTGAGATTCCCACACTCTGTCCAACAGTCTTCTGGGAACTTGGAGATGACCCCTAACCGCGGCCCTCACGCAGGTAGAGCTGTGCACGTGCCGAGCCGTGCCCGCAGGCGTGCCCCAGTCGTGTCCAAGAGTGGTCAGGGGCTGGTGGTCCAACATGTGCTGCGTCCCACTCAAGTTCAAGGCGGCTAGAGGGTCGAGTCCATCAGGGAGTGGCCGTTCTCGGGCAGCATGACGCGCGTGCTGGCACCTGTCCTAGGGGACGAGGCATAGTGGCCGGCGGACTCCCGGCTGTCCCGGCGGAGGCACACACAGCAGAGGAGGCGGCGGAAGGTGCGGCGCATCTCGGCGTCACGGCACGAGTACACGGCGGCATTGACCAGCGAGTTGGCCTCGGCCAAGAGCAGAAAGTACTTCTCCACGGCCAGCACGTTGCACGACTTGCAGTCTAGACCGTCTAGAAGCAGCACCACCTGGCCTGGGGTCCAGCAGATCACGAAGGCCCCTGTGAGACGGAGGCCTGAGTGAGCGGGACGAGATCCGGCACCCAGAGCTCAGCTCAGGGCCGGAGGGGTCTCCCAAGTGTGGGGGGGTAACCGTGCAGGACGTAGGACAAGACAGCTTGTAGGCTGGCTTTGCCTGCAGCGCTGGTATCCCATATGGGTGCCGGTTCGAGTCCCGGCTGCTCCACTTCCAATCCAGCTCTCTGCTGTGGCCTGGGAAAGCAGTATAGGATGGCCCAAGTCCTTGGGCCCCTGCACCCACATGGGAGACCCGGAGGAAGCTCCTGGCTCCTGGCTTCAGATTGGCGCAGCTCCAGCTGTTGCGGCCATGTGAGGAGTGAAGCATCTTGGGTTATCGTCATTGCTTTCTCAGGCACAAAGCAAGGAGCCGGATTGGAAGTAGAGCAGCTGGGATTCGAACTGGTGCTCATACGGGATGCCAGTGTTGCAGGCGGTGGCTTTACCTGCTATGCCTCAGCCCGAGTGCAGGACACCTTTCTTAACCGGAAGATGGCCAAGGCCCTGGGTGTTTCAATGAGGGACACGACGACACTATGGGCCAGGCAGGTCGTTCAGCGATGGGCAGGGCATGGTGAGTAGAATCAAGCCTGACTCTGGGGGAAGTGGAGCGTGTCCTCACGGCTGCGGGGGTGGATCCTGGCTACCTCCCCTGCCCAGACCATTTTACACCAACAGCCAATGTGACCACGTGGCTCCACGCTAAGCACTCCTTAAAGGGACCAGCATTGTGGCATCCCAGGTTAAGCCACGGCTGGCAACACCAGCATCCCATATCAGAGTACTGGTTTGAGACCGGCTGCTCTGCTTCTAATCCAGGTTCCTGCTCGTGCGCCTGGAAAGGTAGACAGGTGATGGCCCAAATGCCTGGGCCTCTACCATCCATGTAGGAGTTCCTGGCTCCTGGCACAGCCCCGGCTGTTGTGGTCATTTGGGGAGTGAACCAGTGGATGGAAGATCTCTCTCCTCTCTCTGGCACTAGGCTTTTCAAATAAATAACTCTTAAAAAAAAAAAATTGATTTACTTGAAAGGCAGAGTTACAGAGAGAGGGAGCCAGGAGCTTCCTCTGGGTCTCGCAGGCAGCAACTTTACCCTCTATACCACAATAGCAGCTCTTTTTTTTTTTTTTTTACAGGCAGAGTTAGTGAGAGAGAGAGAGACAGAAAGGTCTTCCTTCCGTTGGTTCACCCCCCCAAATGGCTGCTACAGCTGGTGCACTGCACCAGTCTGAAGCCAGGAGCCAGGTGCTTCCTCTTGGTCTCCCATGCAGGTGTGGGGCCCAAGCACCTGGGCCATCCTCCACTGCCTTCCTGGGCCTCAGCAGAGTCCGGTGCCCCAAACGGGACTAGAACCCAGGGTGCTGGAGCCGCAGGCGGAGGATTAGCCTAGTGAGCCACAGCGCCAACCAGGAGCAGCCCTATAAATAACTTAAAAAGAGGAAAAAAAAAAGTTGGAGTAGGCATTGTGGGATAGCAGGTAAAGCCATCAACTGCGATGCCGGCATCCCATCTGGGCGCTGGTTCAAGTCCCGGCTGCTCCACTTCCGACCCAGCTCCCTGCTAATGGCCCTGGAAAGCAGCGGAGGATGGCCCCAAGTGCTTGGGCCCCTGCACCCACCTGGGAGACCCGCAAGAAGCTCCTGGTTCCTGGCTTCCACCTTGCCCAGCCCTGGCCATTGTAGCCATCTCTCCCCAACTCTCTGTAACTCTTCCAAATAAATACACCTCTTTTTTTTTCTTTTTAAGATGCAAAACCAAAGCTTTTTAAGGGCTTCTGATAGAACTCAGAACAAAACTCCAGTCCCCGACCTTTGACCTCCGAGGCTGGCCAATCTGCTCCCCCAGTCAACCCCGAAGGCTGCTTTCTTCCCAACCCTACCCCTGCCTTGAGGCTTTCCACCTTCTGTTCCCTCTGCCTGGAATTCTTTTCCTCCCCCTGGAGCATTCAAGTCTCTGAGGCCGAGATAACAGCTCGCCAGAGATCACAGCCCACGCCCGGCCCTTATCAGGTGGTGTAGTTCACGGTCTCTGGGTGTCTCTGGGTGTCGTGGGGTCAGAAGGCAGAGGCCCTCACTCACCTAGGATGATGACCACAGTCTTGACCAGGCTGAGCGTGGTCTCTTGGTAGCGGGGGTGACAGCTGACGTGCTCCGACATGCGCTGCACCCTCCGCCTCACGTAGAAGAAGATGTGGATGTAGACAGCCACCATGAGCAGGAAGACCAGTAGGCTAGACAGGGCCCAGACGGCCAGGTAGGAGCGGCTGAGCAGGGGGGCCATGCGAGAGCAGCGGTCCAGGGCGCAGAGGCAGTGCCACGAGTGGGCAGGCAGCAGCCCCAGCCCCAGCGCGGCCAGCCACACGCTCACAATGAGCATGATCACGCGTCCACGCGGCAGCCGGCTGTGCAGCTGCACGGCCATCACGCTGCGGTGACGCTCCACGGCGATGGCCAGCAGCGTGGCCACCGAGGCCGTCAGGCTCGTGTCCAGGAGGCCCTGCCGCACGAACCAGCCCTCGAGAGACAGCCGGGCTGTGCGCGGCCCCGTGTGGAACATGAGGAAGAGGTAGGCCACGCCGGAGAAGAGGTCGGCGGCGGCCAGGTTGCCCAGCAGGTAGTAAATGGGCTGGTGGAAGCGGCGGTTGGAGGCGATGGCCGCCATGACCAGCAAGTTGGTCAGCAGAACGAGCACGCTCACAGTCAGCCCCAGCGTCACCACCACCACGTCCTTGGGCCGCCAGTGGGAGCTCAGCTCTTTGCCGCTGTTATTGTAGAAAAAGCCCACAGTCTCGTTGTAATAGCACTGGCCCATGGTGACCACCTGGGGGGCAGAGAGTCGGGGGTCAGTGCAAGAGGAGCCCCTTGGAAACACACAAGGAGCGAGCAGCAGCCTGGAGAGGAGGAAGGCAGACAAAACCGCAGTCCAGTCCCTGCCCGGCCGGGCCCCGGGGGTGGGGGTGGGCCGCCAGCTTGGGTGGGTGGGGTGGAGGGCAGCTCGGGGAAGGGAGAGAACAGGGCCAAGGGGCGTGAGCTGCGTGAGCAGATGAGGTGCTCGGGTCAAGTGCGGGGAGGAGAAACCAGGAAACGTGTGTGTGTGTGTGTGTGTGTGTGTGTGCGCGTGCATGCACGCGCGCGCGCGCAAAGTGAAGTCCCTCGCCGGGACCCTGCGGGAGCTGAGCGGTCCCTTTGGGAGGCGGCGGCTAGGCGGTCCCCGAAGTCCTCAGGCTGGCAGGGCTTAGGCGCCAGAGCTCCCGAAGCGGGCGGGGCATCGGGCCGTTCCGGGTGGGACGGAGGACCCCGGCGGCCGCCGGGACAAAGAGGGCGCTAGGGGAGAAGGCGCTGGGCGAAGCCTCCCGGAGCCCCTAGGCTGGGGGGGGAGAGGGGGCGGCGCCCAGGCCCCGCGGACACGTGCCGCGCCCTCCCCGGGGTCCGCGCTCCCCGGTCCCGCGTGCGTGCAGGCCTCACCTGGGCAGCGCGTCAGGCTGCAGACGGGGCGCGCTGGTCGGGGGCTGGGGTGGGCCCGCAGTCCATGGCCCCGCGCCCGCGGCGGGAACGAAGGCGCGTCCGGCTGCGGAGGGCGCGCGGGAGGCGGGGTCGCCCGGAGGCCCCGCCCCGTGCCCAGAGCCCCGCCCCCGCCACCTGGGGGAGCCCCGCCCCGCCACCTGGAGGGAACCCGGCCTCGCCCGCTAGCAACCCGAGCTGGGTCGCCCGGAACCGCAGCCCCCTCATTTCCTCCCTGCCATTTCCGGCGCGGGACCCTCACCCCGGCCCCCGCACACCTGGAACGCGGCCGCACTTCGGAGACTGACTCTCTCAGCGACGGAAAAAGCCCGCCGGGACCACGCGCGGCCCGGGCACAGCCCCGGGTGGTCTCGCGGCCCGCGCCCCCCGCCCCAGAACCCCCCCTTTCCCCGCCCTCTCCCTGGCGTCCAATCGGCCGCCGAGCTGCAAGCCACGCCCTGATCCGACTCGGCTCCCACTCCGCGACCCCCGCCCAGCCTGGGCTTCCCCAGCGCCGGTCTCCCACCCCGCAGACCCCCCGCCCCCGCCCTCCGGCGCTCTCCGCCTTGGGACAGCAGCGCTGCCCCCTGCACGGCCCTGGCCTGCGGCTTCCTCCCCCGGCCTCCCTGCGGCGGCCCAGGACTCCCACGGAGTGCAACACGAGGCCCTATTGTCCCGGTTATCTGTACTTGGTCGTGTTTGTTTGATTACACAGGACCGGTTTGGGGACGCGCAGCTGTGACTCAGCCGCGTGCCCAGGCCCCTTCTGCCTACAGGTGGGTCAAGGGTGTGTTGGCATGAGGAGGAAAAGGGGGGCCCTTGGCTCGGCAAAGGGGGCTTGCCCTGGCGGGCCTCTCCCCAGCACCCTCCTCCGCGGCAGCCACATGCGGTATACACAGGGCGACATTTATTCAGAAATCACCAGATCCCGGGCACCAGGGGGTTGTGGGGTCTGGCTGCCCCCCACCAAGAACTGGTGGGTGGCTTGGCTCGGTGAAGTCGGCAGGCGGCGGTGGGGCAGTGCCCACACCAAGCAGCAAAAGGCACCAAAGGGTCAGAGTCCGGGGTGGGCCCTGGACACTGACTGTGACCTGGAGCGGCCCTGAGGCTTTGGCAATGACCTGTGTGTGATGGGAGGGTTCTGGGCCTCCCCCAGGCCACGCTGTCTTCATAGGAACCCCCAAGTGGAGCTCTGGCCCCAGGTGTGTGTTGGGGGGGGGCGGTCAGGCACGCGAGACATGGGTCCATCTTCACAGTCCCAAGCCCCCCCCAGAGGGTCCAGGGGTGCTCAGAGATGCTCCTCAGCTTCCTCTGGCTGGGGGTCGGCGCTGCCGGCGGTCCTGGGCACAGCCTCGCTGTCCAGCTTGGAGAGTAGCCGGGCGGTCTCTTGGGTGATCTCAAAGTGTTTGGGCAGCGGGGTGCGGCGCAGGGGGCTGGACCCCCGCCTCCGCAAACTCCCTGGGCTCACGGAGGCCACGGGGGTCTCTTCGCACAGCTTGGAAGCCACCAGCGCCAAGCTGGACAGCTGGTGGGTGACAGGCCGCACGCCCCCCCGGGGGTACTTTACGGGCTGGCGGCTGAAGTGGCCCCGGGACTGTGTCCCCAGGAACGAGTCTTCGGGGCCTTGGCTGGTCTCTGTGGGGAGGGGTGGTCAGTGCTGAGCATGCCCAGGTCCTCTGGCTGCGACCCCCAGGATTCCCGAGCCACTCCCCCACACGCTCACCTTCCTCGGCCTCGTCTTTGGTGTCTTCCACCACTTCTTCCCTCTGATCACTCGCTGGAGCTGGGCTCTGCGGGGACAAGTCCAGGAATGAGACCCCAACCCTGAAAATCCCAGCCCTTCAGAACGGCTTGTTCCTGGGTGTGCAAAAGTTCAGCCCTAAATGATGCCCTTAAAAATGTGCAGCTTGGGGACCGGCGCTGTGGTGTAGTAGGTTCAGCCGCCGCCTGGGACACTGGTTAGACTCCCCCGGCTGCTCCTCTTCCGATCCAGCTCCCTGCTGATGCACCTGGGAAAGCAGTGGAGGATGGCCCAAGTCCTTGGGCCCCAGTGCCCGCATGGGAGACCTGGAAGAAGCTCCTGGCTCCTGATCAGCTCAGCTCCAGCCATTGCGGCCATTTGGGGGGTGAACCAATATTGGAAGACCTCTCTCTCTGTCTCCCCCTCTCACTGTCTAACTCTACCTCTCAAATAAATAAAATCTTAAAAAAAAAAAAATAGGAGCTGAAACAGGGTGTTGAAGGGAGGTACAGTGGGATGTGGGAGGCTTGGCCAAATGCCTGCCTGAAAACTTGTTTGTAATTTCACTTGAATACCCTCGTGTAGCACCCCGTGTGTACTGGGTGTGCATTCACTGGCAGCCCAGGCTTTGTGCAGAGTAGGTGCTCAGTGCTGGCCTGCACCCTGCGCATAGTAGGTACACAATCCATGGTGGTGGGCAGGGCACCCTGTGCCCGTCCCTGTTTGGTCTCACTTCCTACCACTCTCCCCTCATTCACTGACATGTGGGGGTGTGCCTTCAACACACCAGGCATGCTTCTACCTCTGGGCCTTTGCACTGGCCGTCCCCTTGGCCTGCAACACCCTTCCCCAGGTCTCCATATGGCTTCTTCCCCACATCTGTCCAGTCTTTGCTCAAATCCACCTGTTCTGTAAGACTTGTCCACAGGGTATGCACAGGGCACAGCCATTAGAACACCGCATGGGGCTGACATTGCGGTATAGTGGGCTTAGCCTCTGCCTGCAGCGCCGGCATCCCATAATGGGCACCGGTTCGAGTCCCGGCTGCTCCACTTCCGATCCAGCTCTCTACTATGGCCTGGGAAAGCAGTCCAAGATGCCCCAAGTCCTTGGGCCCCTGTGCCTGAATGAGAGACCCGGATGGAGCTCCTGGCTCCTGGCTTTGGATTGGCCCAGCGCTGGCTGTGGCGGCCATTTGGGGAGTGAACCAGCAGATGGAAGACCTCTCTCTCTGTAACTCTACCTCTCAAATAAATAAAATCTTTTTTAAAAAAATTTTAAAAAGACACCACGTGGCAACTGTGCATCTTGTCTTGAGGTCCTGGCTGTGTTTCCCGATGCCAGCTTCCTGCTAACACACTCTCTCCAGGGCACAGTGGTGGCCCAAGTGCTTGGGTCTGTGCCATCCATGGGGCAAACCTGAATGCAGCTCCCAGCTGCAGCCTGGCCCAGCCCCAGCTGTTGTGCGCATTGGCGGTGGGAGCTGTCTACTGACTCTTATTTGTTTATTATGTTTTTTTTTTTTTTTTCCCACCAGAACGCAGGCACCCAGAGACCGGTGCCTTTGAACACTGAGCTCCCTCGTGTCCCGGTTATGCCTTCGTGCTTGGCATATAGTAGTAGTGCCCGGCACATAGTGGGTGCTTAGTGAATTTCCTGTTGGACGAAATGGCTGGTGCCTGCATTACGTCACCCCTCACTCTTCCTTTTAGAACGAGCGTGGGTTAAATGAGGAAGAAGAGTATTACAGGGAAAAGAAGCAAGACAGGAGAGATGATTCAACCCGGAGAAGCCCCTCCCCCCGTCTGCGGGCCCCGTGGGTTCCTACCTCGGGGGTCGTGACCTCTCCAAGCTTCTCCAGGGATGCGTGGGGATGCGGCTCCGGGCCTGGCCCCGAGGCTGGCGCGAGGCAGGGGCTGGTGCTGGTGAGGGGCCCCGGGGCCGGGCTGGGGTCTTGGGTCAAGGGCTCGGTGGTCAGGGGCAGCTCATCCATCCCAAAGATCTGCTCGTAGTGCACGATGAGGAACTCCACGAGCTGGGCCTGGTACCCCGAGTCCAGCAGGCAGGTGGCAGGGCTGGCACCGGCTGCCCGCGGGTCCTCCGGTGGCCGTAGCAGCGTCGGCCCGAACACGATGCCCAGGTTGTTGGCAGACATCCTGTTCTCCTCACAGTGTGCGGCCACCCTGGGGACGGTGTGAGGGGAGGAGTCAGGGCACGGGCGCAAGGCCATCGGGCTGAGGGCAAGGGCAGGGCCCACAGGCTAGCCCAGTGGCCACCTGACCAGGTCAGGGTGGGAGACCGCCAGCAGCCATGAGCCCAGCACGGAGGGTCGGTGTCAGCACCCAGAGTTACAAATTAGGCTTTAGCGGCTTGGGGGGGGCAGGTCAAAGGTCAGGGGTCAGGGCGTTGTCGACTTTCGAGGCTCAGGGCCCAGTGCACACCTGAACAGATGGGCCACCAGGTGCCGTAGGGTGTTGTAGTTAGAGTGAGGCAACTGTACCAAGAGGGTCTTCAGCAAGTAGACAACCTCGGGGCGGGGGCTGGGGGCCCCAGGGTCGGCCCCAGGGTCTGCATGCAGGGTCTTAGCCAGAGAGATGAAGGCGTCGTACAAATGGAAGGGGACCACGGGGTCGGTGAGCTGGGGGCGGAATGGGTGGGGGTGGACACAAGTGTGGGTGGGCCGCGGAGGGTCCTCAGCCTGAGTCCCCAAGCCCCTGCCCTCCTCCCCACTCCCATCCTCCCCACCCCCACCCACCACCACCACCACCAACCCCAGAGCACCCACCTCCTGGAGGAATCGCTTGAGGACACTGGAGACATCGTGGGGAGAGTTTCCGGAGAGGTCCACCAGTGCGCGGCCGTTCTCAAAAGCCTGGCACAGCCGCTCCACGCGGACCCGGGACCCGCTGACCCGGTAGATGCCCTGCGGGGTCAGGGTGAGAAGGGGCCGGCCCGCTCGTGATCCGGCTGCCGACGGCAGTGGGTCACTTCTGGGGAGGGTCAGGGTCAAGGTTGCACCTGCACTCCCAGGGCGCGGTACTCGATCTCGGCCGTGCACTTGGTGACCACGAACGGCACCTCCTCCGGGAAGTCCCTGGGCAGCTGCAGGAAGTCGACTCCAAAGAGAGGCGTCCGGGCAGGGAGCTTCCGGTGTCCACAGAGGATCAGCAAGGTCTCAAGGCAGCGCTTGTGACAGGTCAGGAGGCACTGGGGGGAAAGGTCACCGGGTCACAGGGGGGTCACGGAGGGTCAGGACAGCTCCCTGGGTCACCGCCCCAGGCCACACCTCTTCGCACTCGATCCCGTTGACCATGAAGGCGTCACACTCGCGGCACTTGGCAGGGCCCCGCAGCCGCCGCAGCCGGTGGGTCTGAGCCGCCAGGGAAAGCGTCCACTTCCTGCCCAGCCCGTTCTCCAGCCCCTCTCCCAGGTCTGCAGGGAGACAGGGTCAGGGGCACTCGGTCCACCTCCCGCCCCCCCCCGCCCCCACCCCTGCTTCCAGCCTCACCGGGATCTCGCTCCTCAAAGTCATCGGAGGACTCCGTGCCCGTAGAGGAGACCTTCACCAGCCGCCGCGTGCCTGGGGTCAGAGGTCAGGAGGGGTCAGAGAGGTCAAAGGTTAAGGGTTGGAGGATGGATTGGCAACTCGGGGGTGGTGGTGGTTCAGAAGTGGCATGGAGAGAATGGATCAGGGGGGCGGGGTAGGTTGGGGTCAAAGGTCAGGTGAAAGACTGGGGGTCAGAGAGTAGCTGGCCCACCTGGGCTGGAAGTGGGAGAGTCCAGGGACCGGGACTCGCTCCCGCCGCCCACGCTGTCCACATCACTGCCTGGAGTGGGGCCTGCGGTCCCTAGTCCTTAAGGATGGTACACAAGTCACTAAGGATGGTACCCAGCCCTGACGCCCACCCTCCAGGCCACCCCTGCACTCACCCTGCCTGCCTGCACCTGGGTCCTCCCAAGCACCCGGCTCAGCCAAACTCTCGTCCAGCCTCGGAGGTGGGGGGCCCGAGAGCTTCTTTCTGGTGTCCAGAGGCGAGCTGGAAGGGCAGCGATGTGGAGGGCTGAGCCTCAGGGCGCTGCCCCCCACCCCGTCTGCAGAAACCCCAAAGTCCTGAGCCTCCCAGAACCGGGGGACACCCCCTTCCCCCAACAACAGCCTCGAGTGCTATACTGCGCTGCAGCCTGGCGTCCTGCCCTGCAGCCTGGCGTCCTGCCCTGCAGCCTGGCGTCCTGGGGCCGGCCGCGGGGACCCCTTCCCGCCATCTTTCCCGGGGGCCCACCTGTGCGCAGGGGGCGCAAACTCCTGGAAGCAGAAGGCAGGCGGCGGGGGTGGCGGGGCCTCGGGCCGCAGCGCCCGCACGTACTCCTGGTAGCGCTGGCCTGGCTCAAAGGGCTCACAGCATTCGGCCAACGCCGCGAAGGCGCGGGGGCCCCGCTCCGCCTGCGCCCCCCGCAGCCCGAACAGGCCCAGGGTCACCTGCGGGGTGGAGACCAGGAGTGATGGGAGAGGGGCGGGGCCTCTTCCTTCTGGATGGAGGCGTGGCCGGGGCATGGGGGCTTGCTCAGAGGGCGCTGCTCCTCCTGCAGGCAGGACCCCCGCCCGGAAGGGACCTGGGGACTGGAAGCGGGGGCGGGGAGGGCCTCACCCGCCTCAGAACCTCGTCCCCTTGCAAGACCAGCTTGCGCACGTGCGACACGATCCGCTGCTTGGCCGCCTCCAGGTCCTGCTGCCTGGCGTTGGCTTCGCGCACGCAGGCCTGGTACAGCGCCTCGGCTTCCTGCGCCTGGGGGGGAGACCGAGGCAGGGGGGTGGGTTGTGGCGCATGGGAGAGCGCGGAGGCCCGGGCAGAGCACACAGAGGCCGGCCGCCAGCTCCCGCACCTTGGCTTGGGCCTCCTCTCGCGAGCGCCGCCGCCGCTCCTGCTGCTTGCTGGGGCCCGGCGAGGCCTGGGGGGCCGGGTCCTCCGGGGAGCCCTGGCAGCGCGCCCGCAGGTCCTCGCAGCGCTGGAAGTAGTGTAGCTGGGCCCGCCGCAGCGCCTGCACCGCCTCGTTCTGGGAGGGAGGGCGAGGGGCGGGGGGGGGGGGGGCGGCTCAGCGTCCGCCTCCCCTCCCGCTGACCCCTCCCACCCTCCGCCCGCTCAGAGCGTCACCATTCTCTTCTGTTCCTTCATCCACTGCTCCTTGAACTCCTTGCGCCATTTTTCAATCTCCGTCCGCTTGGCGGCCAGGGGCTAGCAGAGGTGGGGGATGGGCTTGAGAAGGTGGACAGACGCCATCTCAGGGCCCTCCCCAGGGTCCTTTCTGCTCACTGCACCCCTTTCTGCCTCTCTCACTCTCTCCTCAATTGCCCCCTGCAACAGCCAGGAGACCGGAACTCAATCTGGGTGCGTCCCTGGGTGGCAGGAGTACTGTGCCCCTCCCTGCCACCCACGAGGGAGACCTGGATGGAGTTCCAGGCTCCTGGCCTCAGCCTGGCCCAGCCCTGGCCGCTGAAGCCATTTGCAGAGTGAACCAAAAGATGGAAGGTATCTTTCTCTCTCCTCTCTCTGCTGCTCTGCCTTACAAATAAATAAATAAGTCTTAAAAAAAAAAAAAAAAAACAGAGGAACCAGGGAGTGGGGACTAATACCCAAGCACTCTCATACGGGATGCGTGTATCTAAAGACGTACTTATTTATTTGAAAGTCAGAGTTACACAGAGAGAGGAAGAGAGAGAGAGAGAGGTCTTCCATCTGCTGGTTCACTCCCCAAATGGCCACAACAATCCAGGCTGGGCCAAGCCAAAGCCAGGAGCTTCATCCGGATCTCCCCCGCAGGTGCAGGGGCCCAAGCACTCGGCCCATCTTCCACTGCTTTCCCAGGCACGACGGCAGGGAGCTGGATCGGAAGTGGAGCAGCCGGGACTCGAACCGGCGCCCATAGAAGATGCCCTGGGCAGCAGCTTTGCCCACTATACACCACGAGGCTGGCTCCAGGATGCACACACCTCAACCACTGCACCAAATGCCTGCTCCTGGACCCTTTTCTGAGTGCGAATTCTTTGGGCAGCAGGGAGTGGGGGGGGGTGCAGGAAGGGGGGTATCTCTCACCTAGCCCTGCTGCCCCCCCACCCCGCCACCGCCACCACCATGTCCCCAGGCAGAGTCTCAGCGGCCATCCGCTCCCCTCTGCCTGGACCCAGGCCCTTCCTGGGGACACGGAGCCCCTCGTCACAAACAGAAGCTGCGCCATGTTGCAACCGCGCAGGGAGCCGGACTGGAATCTGCAAGGCCGCCTTGGGCAAGTTCCTGAGCGGCGCTGGCCGGCCCTCAGCTTCCTCATCAGCTACAGGGTGATGACTGATGACGGCAGCACCGCCTCCCTCCCAGGCATCCCCCGGGGCACAGCGGGCCGCCCCCCTCGCCGCCCTGCCCGCCCTCACCTGGCAGTAGTCTCGTCTCTGCTGGGCCACCGTCTCCACGGCCAGGGCTCCCAGGCTAAGGTCATGCTCCAGGAACAGCGTGTAGATATACTGCAGCGGCATATGGCTCTGGCAGGGGTGGAGGGGGTGGAGTCTGAGCCTGGCGGGGGGCGGGGCTGGGTTTGGGGAGGTGGGGGCGGGTGGTCTGTGGGGGAGGCCAGGTCGCGGCTACCTGCTGGTGGATGGACACCTTGCCAGCCTCCGCGATCTTCATGACACTTCTGGCAAACTCCAGCTCTGTGCGGGCGGGGGTGGGGGGAGACACGGCAGGGCTCTGGGTCCGGCTGCGGTTTCCGGGACGGTGCCAGGGGCGCCGGGGCTGGGCTGCAAGGGGTCCTCACCGTAGTTGGCCCTCTTCTCGGTCCAGGCCAGCAGCTCCTTGGCATAGCGGCTCCAGGTCTTGGCGTAATCCAGGGCCATGTCCACGCCCCCTTTGGTCCGAATGAGCCGCAGGTCCAGTTCCTCTCCTGGGCAGACGGGCAGCAGACCCCTGCTGGCGGAACTCCCCCCTCTGTCCCCTGGGGTCCCCAGACCACCATGGCCGCTCGTGGAGCGAGCCCTCCTCCTCCAGACACCCTTTTGGTCACCCGTAGCATCTTACAGACCCCCTGCCCAGACTGGGGGCCCTCTGAGGTTTGGATCTGCTGTGTGCATGTTTTGACCGTCCTACCTGAAAGAGGTACAGGACTCTCTATGGAGGGGCAGCTCCAACAGCTGGCGTCGCTGGTCTGCGGGGGCGAAGGGGACAGCATCAAGAGCTGGTGGGGCAGGGGCCCACCCCCCGCCCCAGGAGGGTCCTTCCCCCTGTACCTCGACCCCACGCACCACCGTGGCTGCGGGGGCCTTGTCAGGCTCGGGGTCTGCTGAGAGTCCGGGGTCTCCAGGCAGCATCTCGAGGGCCCTGAGGGTAAGGGTGTCAGGATGCCACGGTCCACCCAGTCTGTCCCCGCTGGGGGCGCTGGGGGGTCACCCCCATGACATCACTGGAATCAGAGGTCTGAACAGTGGGGTTTTCGGGGAGGACCTACTTTACTGTTATTGTTTCCAAACAGCCTTAGAAAGGGTTTGAAGGGCCCTTGAGTGGCTCACGTGGGCCTAAGGGGTTACAAGAAGGACCAGGTGGGGGGGGGTGTCCAAGGCATCTTTGGGGATCTCCAGTGAACTTGGGGCATGATTTTTGGAGGGTCACATCGGACCTCTCAGGTTAGCCGGGAAGTGGGTTGTGACATAGGCTGGTAGCAGAGGAGGCGTTGGGGGGATCCTGGGACGGTCTCGGGGTGACTGGGCGCACTCACACGTTCCCCAGTGAGATCTCGAGGTTGTCCAGGCTCCGGAAGATGTCACTGTACCTCTTCCTGCCATCCGGCCCCGGGGTGAGCCCTGGGGGAGGGGTGTGATGTGATATCCCGGGAGACCTGTGCCTCTCTCTTACCCAGCCTCCTTTGGAGGGGTTACAGGCAGGCAGGCAGAGGCCTGGCCCAGAGGGTTTGGGTCGGAGGGGGGAACACGTTGAGGCGACAGATGGACCCAGCAGACACGCGCAAAGAGAGACAGCTGCACACAGCCGCAGACACCCACACAGGCACAGCCCCAGAAGCCAAGCGACAAAACAGAAGGCCCAGTGGCAGCCGCCCTTGACAATGGAGCCACATGGACCCCAGGCCAGACAGATGGGAGTACACGTGGTACACACAGGCGACACCAGGGACACAGAGACCGAGTGACCCCCCGTGCGCACAGCACAAAGACGGCTGCACGCCCAGGTCCGACCCGGCCACGTTTCTGCAGCCGCCCCCACGCCACCCCCGGTCCCGCCCCCCTCCCCCTAACAAGGGGCCCCAGGTCTGCACCCGGGCATCGGGAAGGAGGGTGGTGGTCCAGCGCGCTGCCCTCGCCCCCGGCGGGCGTGACACCCTGCCCCCATCACAAAATCAGAAGCAGAAGCGGCCACTTCCCCTTCCTGGGCCCCCTCCCCCCGGCGTCCGGGGTGAGGGCTGGCTGAGACGAGGGCGGGTGAGGGCTGGCGTCCTGGGTCCCTGCTGGCTCCGGGGGTCCCCACGATGTTAGAAACCTGCGCCCGTCCCATTCAGGAGCTCGTCTCCCGGCTCCCGGGACAGGCGGGGCTCCTCTAGTTAGGAAGCAGAGGGGAACGGTGGCGGGGAAGGGGCCTCTCCTGGATCCCGGATCCCCTACCCGGCTCCGCTGCGTCCATGGCTAGGCCCGGGAAGCTTGGCGAGGACCAGGTCCGGGATGGGCTCGCGAGGTGGCCCGGCCCAGCCCCGATTTCCTGCCTTCGCCGCCGCCGCCCGGGTTCTGCGCGTGCCCCGCCCAGATGAGGCCACGCCCCCGGCGGCGGCCACGCCCCCTTCCTGGTGTTCCTGAGACCCTGGTCAGGCTAGGGAGGGCCCCTTGAGCTCCGCCCCAGCCCCTTCAAAACCCACTCTGGCTTGACGGGGCCATGGCGCCCCCTGATGGGAGGTCTGAGGTTCTGCCTGACTCCGGTTGAAACATCCCCCCTGCGCTGGGACCCGAGAGGGGGACCACTGGCGTGGGGGACCTGCGGTGACCCTCAAAGCTGCAAGGCTCTGCACGCCTGGTTCGCAGGCACGGAGCGGACATAGCGACTACCTGCCCTGGGCCCCCCGGGAATCACCCGCCTTGGGTACCCGGCTCCTCCCCTGCACTGCACGTGAAGGCTGCAGTCTGCGTCGTGGGCTCTGGCACCACTTCTCTTCCCTTTAGCCCGTCCAACCCCGCAGGACGCGCCGCCAGTGTGGGCCCCTTCCCATGCTTCCACTTGGCACGGGTCAGCATGGAGGAAGCAGGCAGGGGATGGACAGAAAGAGGTATTTCCAGGTGCTCCAAGCCATCTTGTTATAAAATGCACCCCACAGCAGCCACTCGCAACCCCGGCACCCCATATCCCAGCCCCAGTCCAGGCTGCTCGGCTTCCTTGCTGTGCCTAGGAAGGCAGATGGCCCACGTGCTTGGGCCCCGCCTCCCACACAGGAGACCTGGATGGGTGTCCCTAGCTCCCGGTTTCTGTGGCCATTTGACAAATAAGCCAGCAGGTGGAAGATTTCCTTGTCTCTTCCTTACTCTGTCACTTTGCTTTTGGGGTTAGTAAATCTTTTTTTTTTTTTTTTGACACGCAGAGTTAGACAGTGAGAGCTAGAGAAACGTCTTCCTTCCGTTGGTTCACCCCCTGGAATGGCCGCCACGGCTGGCACGCTGCACCGATCCAAAGCCAGGAGCCAAGTGCTTGTCCTGGTCTCCCATGCGGGTGCAGGGCCCAAGCACCTGGGCCATCCTCCACTGCACTCCAGGGCCACAGCAGAGCTGGACTGGAAGAGGAGCCACCGGGACTAGAACCCGGGGTGCCAGCGCCGGCCTGGGTAAGTAGATCTTTAACAAGTGCCTGGTAAAGGCTTTAAAGTGCACTCGTAACACTGTTACCGCTTCGTCAGGCTCCAGCCAGGGCTTTAGAAATCTTCACTGCCCGCCCTCCGGGCTGAGTAGCCCTGCCCTCTTAAGATAAAATTTCAGAATTCCCTGAGAGGCAGAGAGCGCGAGCGTCCTTCCCAAATTCCGGGAACCCCACCTGGGTCTCCCGCGTGGCTGGCAGGGACCCAGCTCCCTGGGCATCCCAAGCACTGAGCCCAAGGCCCCAGCCTGTGGGCTGCTTGGAGAGGAAGCTTCCAGAACCAGGGCCACGCCTGCTGCCTGAGCTGGGAGACGGCGCCAGCCTAGGTCGAGGTTGTGGTCGGGGTGTCTACCCCCTAAACCTCGGGTCACAGCTTAATACCCGGAGCCCTGAGGCCTCTGGGAGGTGATCAGGATTAAGGGGGCTTCCGTGGCCGTGCCCCAGGCCTGGAGTCGGGGGAGACCCCGTGTGGCTTCCCGACCCTGGTCCTCCAGAACCGTGAGCGGAGCTAGCTCCTATCACTTCATTCAAAAGGGAGGGGAGAGCGAGCTCTCCCACCTGCTGGTTCACGCCTCAAACGCCTGCCAAGGCCCAGGGCCGCTACTCCATCCAGGTCTCCCCATGCACCGCAGAGACCCAGGCACTTAACTCCCTCCCAGGAGGCTGGAATTTGGTGCAGAGCTGGGACCCAAACCCAGGCACTTGTGGGGTGCACGCGTCCCGAGCAGGGTCTTCGCTGTGCTCGATGCCCGCCCCCAGACCATCTCCTTGATGATCTGCCCAGTGCGACACTGGACACCCGAGAAAGCCACACAGAGCAACCCTGAGACACACGCCCGGCGCATGAGCGTTCTCGAGTCAGGCACCTCGGGGACAAGGGCTCGCACGGAAGAGGGAGAAGCACCAGACGCTGGATCCTCCCAGTGCCGGAGCGTGGGGTGGGGGTGTGCGCTGCACAGAGGCCGCACGGGCCAGATGGAGTCGCAGTCGGCAGTGTCACGCGGCCTGTTCCCAGCGAGCACCTGACCCCTAGCAGTCCCCTGGCGGCGGAGGGGGGGGGCACAGACACACGGAGGCTTCTTAAAACCTTGGGTGCTGCTTTATTTACCAAAGGTGCCGGCCCGGGGCAGGCTCCGGCTGTGGGCATCCGCTCAGTCTCTCGAGGGTGAGGCCAGGCGGGCGGCCCCGCCGTGGGGGTGTGGGGGCAGTGTTCCCTCCCGGGGGTGAGGCCGGGCGGGCAGCCCCGCCGTGGGGGGCAGTGTTTCCTCCGGGGGGGGGGGGGTGTGCTGCGACCCCTGGCTCAGGAAGGCGCTTTTAGCTTCGGGGTCCCCAGCAGGCACTGCAGGACGCGGTCAGCCAGCAGCGCCAGGCAGAAGTCCAGGAGCAGGACCTTGGCGATGACCAGCTTGAACTGCGGGGGCACAGAGGGCTGGTGAGCGGCAACCTGCGGCTGGGCCTCGGGGTCGTCCCCACGGGCCCACTCACCTCCACAGGGATGTCCACGAGGCCAAACTGGCTGTTGAAGTCCGGCGAGGAGCCGAGGAGCAGGCCGATGATGGCCAGCAGCGACAGGGCCAGGCTCCACACCAGGGGCTTGTTCTCGGGCAGGCTCTCCATGAAGGGCGGGCCCTGCGGAGCCGGGGGCCAGGGCGGGTCTGTGAGTGCTGTGGGGCGGGGCGGGGCGGGGCAGGGCGGGGCGGGCTGGGGCGGGCCTTACCTTGTAGTTGATGGCGAAGGTGGCCATCTGCATGGCCATGGCCATGATGTACACGGTGCTGTTCACCAGGCTCGGCTCGAACTCCTTGTACAGGTCCACGAACTGCTCCTGCCTGCACACGGGGGAGGTGGGAGGTGGGAGGTGGGCCCTTGCCCTGCGCTCGCGTCTGCGCCCGCGCCCGCCCCCAGTCACCCCAGAGGACCCTGAGGCTCTCACGCCAACTCTGGCGCCCCGGGGCCGCCCCTCCTGGCCAGCACTCACTTCTCCGGGCTCCGGGCCTGGGCCTCTCTGTACAGGTAGACGAGGCTGAGGAAGTGCACGAGGAACTGGAGCATCACCGTCAGGATCGTGTACAGGTTGAAGATGTTGGGCAGGGGCCGCTCTCGGGACAGGGTCTGGAGGGGCTGCAGCGGCAGAGGCGTGGGGGTGGGGTCCCGGCGCCCGCTCAGCAGCCAGGGAGGCCGCTTGCAGAGCCGCGGATCCCGGGTTCCTGCAGCCCCGCCGTCCCTCCATGCTCCAGCCTGGGACCCCGACTACACTCCCCACAGCAGCCACAACGGCCTCAAATCGTACAGCAGACCCCACCCTGCCTGGCCCACACCAGCCCCTTCCTGCGACCCCAGGACGACCCCAAAGCCCTCCCTGGGGCCCAACCTCCGGCTCCCAAGGCCTCTCTGCAGCAGCCCACACCTGTCTGGGGCCCCCTGGGTCCTGGACCCCCATCTGTAGAGGGGAGGACGCGTGCAGAGCGGCGGTCCCGGCCCTGTGGCCCCCGCCCCGCGCTCACCTTGGATCGGGAGATGAAGAGGAAGCAGCCGGCCAGCAGCAGCCCCTGCAGCGTGGCCTGGAAGTCGCTGAACTTGACGCCCTCCAGGTAGAGCACGCTCTGGCTGTAGGCCAGGATGAGGGCGTTCAGCGCCAGGATCTTGAACATCTGCAGCGTGGTCACCAGCGTGCAGCGGCCCTGCTTGATCACGTGGCAGACTGCGGGGGTGGGGGAGAGGCGGGAGTGGGCAGGTGGCCGGCCAGGGGCAGCGGGCGACCGGGTGCGGGGCGGCCGGGGACTCACTGCACTGGATGGACGAGAGCTTCGAGGTGAAGGGCGCCGCGATGCTGGCGTCCCCCAGCTTCACGATGGGCGTGCTCTCATCCTCCAGGTCACGCAGCACCTGGCTCAGGCGGTCCTGCGGGCGGGTGGCAAGGGGTCAGCGCCGGCCAGGACGGGGTGCCGACGGCGGCTGCCCCCCGGGACCCACCTTCTGGGAGGCCAGCTGCTCCTCGGGGGGAGGGAGCCCCGACCTCTGCTTGGCCATCCTGGAGGCAGCCCTGCCGCCGCCGCTGCTCAGGATCGGGCTGTCCCGGGGCCGCCGGCGCCGCTCCACCACCCGCTCGGGGGCGTTGGCCAGGAGCGCCACACCTAGGGGTGGGAAGTCTCAGAAGCCACCCCCACGCCTGCCCTCCCGTTGTTGTCCTGTTTCCTTTTCTACAAAGGACTTAAGAAAACAAAGCAACCAACCGCATGGCAGACCCAGCGCCCACAGTGCCTGGCACCAAGGCGCATGCCCAGGGCAGCTAGCGGCTCCTGTATCACACCAGGGGCGCGGAGAGCACGCGGCTGGACACCTGTGCCCTCGGCAGCGCCTCCGCTCCTGCGCCAAGTCCCGCCCAGCAGTCAGTGACCCCGGGGAAGGGGTCTGCCTCGCCCCCGCCTGCCGGCTCACCAACGTCCGCGTGCTTCAGGGCGCCCACATCGTTGGTGCCGTCCCCGCACATGAGGGTCACGTAGCCCAGCTCCTTCAGGCTGGTGATGACAAACTCCTGCGTGGGTGGGCAGGGGCTGAGAGGGGGCTGCGCACCCACCCCAGGGCCCCTCCCCCAGGCCCCGCCGCTACCTTTTGCTTGGGAGCCACGCGGGCGAACACCTGCACATGGGGGATGAGGCGGAGCAGCAGCTGGGGGGCGGTGGCCTGCAGGTGTGCCAGCCCGTCCCCGGTGAGGCAGAGCGCGTGCTCCAGGGTCAGCGCCTTCGGGGAGCCCGGGCCCAGCGGCAGCACGATGCTGCCATCGATGGAGCGCCACTCACACGGCCGGCCTGCGGGGTGGGTGTCAGGATCAGACTCCGCCCTGCGACGTTCTGCTAACCGTCCGGTGGGTCCTGGAGTCTGAGCCGGCACAGCCCCTGACGGAATCGGTGCGGCGGGCAGACCGAGAGCACGTCCCTGTGCCTCTGCTCCCTGGCCAGCCACACCACCTCTCCCCACACGCTCTGCCCGCCAGCCTCCACCAGACACCATACCAAGGAGGCCGCCAGAGGGGGCCGTGCACCCCAAGCTGCAGCGGAGCGAGTGTCCTGCCCTCCTAAGCGGCTCCTCTCAGGCATGTCCCTTACAGTCACAAGAGCAGACTGACCCTTGTCCACTCAGGCCTGGGCCCGCCCGCGCCCGCGGTCTTCGCAGCCTCCCCTGCACCCAGCCCTGGCCTGGGCGTTGCACACAGCCCTGGGGGCACGGATGGGAAACAGAACCAGGGCCGGAGAGCACAGTGGGCCAGCCTGGAAGCCAGCAGCCCGGCTCTGCAGCACCCAAGGACCCCGCCAGGGGGTCGCAGCCGCCGCGGAGCACCTGCCGGCTGCCCTCCTGAGGCTGGGCCCCCTGCCCACTCCCAGTGTGGAAGTTCTTTCTCACCGGCTGGCCCCAGCTGGGGGCCTGGCCTCTCGCCCAGGCAGGGGAGGGAACCTTCACCGGCCTCAGCCTGGCTGCTTCCTGCCAGCAGCTCTGGTCAGCCAGGGGTCCGATCGTTCCCGCCACACCCCGTGCCCCTCAAAGAGTCCAGCACCTGGGACTGGAGGTACAGGGAGAACTGGGGCCAACAGTACAGATGCAAGATGGCGACCGAATTCTCCAGAAGGTTCTAGAAGCCACCCCGGCTAGGCCGCATCCACCACCTTGTGGCCCTGGGAAGCCCTTGCTCCATGCGGCTCCACGTGGTCACTCAGGAGGGGCCAGGAGCTCTGGGTCCAGGTCCCGAGCCCTGGCGATACCGAGTGACCCAGGTACGTCCACCCGCTCCGAGCCCGTTTCCCAGTGTGCCACAGCTGGCTCAGGAGTCGGCGTCTTCCTCCGGGGGAGGTACAGGTGTGACACACCAAGCCCTCGGCCAGGGGTCCGGCCACACGAGCCCCGGGGTCCTCGGCTGCTGGGCTGGAGCAAGCACGGTGAGAGGGCTCCTGCAGGGAGACGCGGGGACCCCAGCTGGCCTGACCGCATCCCCTCCTTAGGTCACACCGGTGAGCGCCCGCGGGCTGCCAGGAAGCCCGAGGCCGGCCCTGCTGCTGGCGGGGGCTGACCTTTCTCGGAGGGTGGGTGCAGGATGAGCGTGTGCGCCTTCTCAATGAAGTGCAGCTCCTGGGCCACGTGGCACGCGGTCAGCGGGTTGTCCCCTGTGATCATGACCACCTGGGGGCAGACGGCGGAGGGGAGGCTCAGCGGAGCAGGCCAGGAGACGCGGCCGCCCCACCAGTCTCCTCCCGAGGAAGGCCGGGGCAGGGGCGGTCTCAGCCCTCTGGGGAGACCCCAGTGGGTTTCCACAGGCGACAGTCAAGAGTTCACACACAAGTCAGGGATGTTCCTATTGGTAATGCAGATTCTGAGCCAGCTCCACTATGGACCCTCGAGGCTTGGTAGCTGCCGTGGGGGGTGGTGTGTGTGTGTACACTCTCCTCCACCCCCTAAAAGCAGGCCAAATCCGAAGTAGAAAACCACCAGCGACAGACAGGCGGACAAAGGCCACCAGGACACAGAGCTGGCCCAACCCACTGACATGGGCAACCTGAGGGAGCAGGGAGAACCAGCCGGCTCCCAGGACGCCGAGCGCCAGGGCAGGCCCCAGCTGCTGTCACTGAGCCCAAATCCAGCCTCCCCTCTGCCGAGCCGGCATCGGCCTCTACTGTCACCCACGCGTGCAGTGGGCCCAGGCCCCGCCCCGTACCCGGTGGGACGCATTCTGGATCTCACGGATCACAGCCTTGGAGTCAGACTTGAGCGGGCAGGAGACCACGATGAAGCCCACAAACTTGAGGCTGCACTCCAGGGCCTCCCGCTTGATCTCCCGGGCCTGAGGACACACACACGGATGGGGCCCTCAGCGGCTGTCCCTCCTAGGGGCCAGCGCTGGTGCAGGGTGGGGACATGTTGTCAAGCCGGGGAGGGCAGCGCGGGGCTCCTGGTTGTGGACACGGGCGTGTCACAGAGCCCCCTTGCCCGGGGTCGGCCTCATAGACTTGGGGCCCTCCTCCATGAGAGGCCAGGACTGGGCAAAGCCCTTCCCCGAGTGGCTGACCCTTCAGCGGGAAGCCAGATGGTGTCTTAGAGATGGCCACCGTGAAGGAGGGAGCCTGGTCACCAGGGAGCAGGGGCCAGGTAACCAGGCAGGGAACGGGAGCCTCGACCCGGCCTCGGACTCTGAACTCGTGCCAGGGCCTGGAAGGATCTCATGGCTGAGGGGAGTAGGGGGAGGGGCAGATACAGTCGGCCATGGGCTGAGGGTGCTGAGGGCGCCACAGGACCCTGTGGGTCCAGGTGCTCAGCCAGGCCAGGCCTGGGGCTAGGACCAGCGACCAGGGACGCCAAGACACCGCCTGAGAGAAATGTGCTCTCGGGGCGGTGCTGTGGCATAGTGGGCACCTGCAGTGCCAGCATCCCATGTGGGTGCTAGTTCAAGTCCCAGCTGCTCCACTTCAGATCCAGCTCTCTGCTGTGGCCTGGGAAAGCAGTGGAAGATGGCCCAAGTCCTTGGGCCCCTGCACCCGCATGGGAGACCTGGAAGAAGCTCCTGGCTTCAGACAGGCCCAGCTCTGGCCGCTGCAGCCATTTAGGGAGTGAACCAATGGGTGGAGGACCTCTCTCTCTCATCGCCCCTGCCACTCTGTAACTCTTCCTTTCACATTAATAAATAAATCTTAAAAAAAAAAAAAAAAAGACAGAAATGCAAGCGGGAGGGGAAGAAGAAACCGGGACCCCTCAGGGGGGTGCTGTGGGGACAGGGAGGCCCCGGGGGGGAGGCGCTTGTTGTGTGGGGGTGGGTGGGGCCCGCCGCACCTGCTGGTGGGTGAGGTGCCCGAGCTCCTTGTACCCCAGGGCCAGGACGCGGGCTCCTTCCCGGGAGATCTCAGTGTGGATGTGGTGGTAGTCAGCCGGGCACTGGGCGAACTGCAGGGAACGACGGAGGGGCTGTCACCGGCCGCCCGCGCCCCCCACCTCCCTCCCAGCCCGGCCAGGCTGCTCACCATAGGGTGCAGGGTTTCGGGGGCGCCCTTCACGGCCGCGATGTAGCAGAGGTCGGTGGAGCCCAGCTTCTCGTAGGAGGCGAGCACGGACATTCGCTTTAGGGCACTGGCAAAATGAAAGCGCTGGTGAATTTTCAGCCCCTGAGTTTTAATACTTCGGGGGAATACTTTCTCATCTGGAAACAAATAAGCACAGTCCTGAGGGGGTTTGCCCCTGCGCCGCAGCCAAGCCCTTCCCCTCCCTCCCCAGCCCCACCCTGCCCCAGAGCCTGCCTCAGGGGAATCTGAGCTGGGAGACCCGGGCTCGGAGGACCCAGTGGAGATGCCCGAGGATGTGGCCCTGTGTCTTCTCGTGTGGGGGCCCAAGAGTGTCGCAGGCCTGGGAACGCCAGCAGCCCACCCACACCAGGCCTGAGGCTCCAGCCCCTCACCTTTGGTCAGCGTCCAGTCCACAGCCGTCAGCATGGCCTTCTCGAGGGGGTCACCCACGAGGGTGCCGTCGTCCAGCTGCATGAGGGAGTGGCAAGAGGCCAGGGCCCGGTGTGTCTCCACAGGGATGCTGGACACAGGTGTCACCTCCTTCCCATCTCTGCAAGCACAGGAGGGCCACAAGGTGGAGGGAGCGTGGCAGCAGGCGTGGGGGTGGGGGTGGGGCCACAAGGTGGAGGGAGCATGGCAGCAGGCATGGGGGTGGGGGTGGGGCCACAAGGTGGAGGGAGCGTGGCAGCAGGCATGGGGGTGGGGCCACAAGGTGGAGGGAGTGTGGCAGCAGGCATGGGGGTGGGGCCACAAGGTGGAGGGAGCGTGGCAGCAGGCATGGGGGTGGGGCCACAAGGTGGAGGGAGCGTGGCAGCAGGCATGGGGGTGGGGCCACAAGGTGGAGGGAGTGTGGCAGCAGGCATGGGGGTGGGGCCACAAGGTGGAGGGAGCGTGGCAGCAGGCATGGGGTGGGGGTGGGGCCACAAGGTGGAGGGAGCGTGGCAGCAGGCATGGGGGTGGGGGAGGGGCCACAAGGTGGAGGGAGCGTGGCAGCAGGCATGGGGGTGGGGGAGGGGCCACAAGGTGGAGGGAGCGTGGCAGCAGGTGTGGGGGTGGGGGTGGGGGTGGGGGCTGCATCTAGATCTTCACAAGACCCACACTGGCCTCAGAGGTCCCCCCAGGTCACGCCCTGTGCCTGGGGTCTCACAGCCAGTGTGGCAGTGGGGAAGCCGGGGGTGGGCCGCTCTGGGATTGGGCCGAGCCCGCACACCGCCCCACCCCTCATCCAAGGCCCCACCGGGCAGTCCCAGGGAATGGACGCTGGAGGAAGGGCTCGGATAGCCCTGCGCCGGGTGCCCCGCCATGGCCCAGGCCCCGCCGGTCACCTCAGCCCGGCCACTCCGCGCACCACGAGGCTGTCGCTGGTCAGGGTGCCGGTCTTGTCGAAGCAGCACACCTCCACCTTCCCAGCGAAGGGGATCCGGAAGGGCTCCGTGCAGTACATGTCTGGGGGGAGGGGCGGGTCAGAGGCCAGCAGGGTCCCGCCCGCCGGCGCTGCCCCACCCGAGACACTCACAGAGCTTGGCCAGGGCGATGAGGGAGGTGTTGACGGCCAGGGACAGCTCGATGGGCAGCTCGGGGGGCACGACCGAGGTGAGGATCAGCGTGCACTCCAGGAAGAGCTTGTAGCGGTTCCGGCTGGGGTCCTTGGTGCCTGGGGGGACAGGGCCTTTCAGCCGGGGCACACACAGGGCGCAGGGGGCGGGGTGCCGGGGGGGCCCTCGCGCTGACCTTCGATCCACACGTAGGCAGCTGCCGCGATGGCGAAGACGAGGAGGAAGAGGATGAAGATGAAGGTCTCCAGGTTGTTGGCGGTCACGCGCTTCACCCCGAAGAGGATGGTACGCAGCAGCTTGCCCTGCGGGGAGGGGACAGAGCCGTGACACAGCCCTGCAGCCGGCGCAGCTGCAGCTGCCCAGGAACCACAGGGCCGGCGCAGAGACCTGCAGGCGCGGGGCAAGAAAACGAAGGGCCGCATGCTGGCCGCTGGGAGGAAACTGGGCAGTGGCTGTCCTGGGGTCTGGAGGCCTGAGCGTCCATGCCCACCACGCCCCCGGCCCCTACTGGCAGGGCTGCGCACCTGGGATGTGTTGAATCCGGTCCGCAGGACGTAGGCCACGCACCCATTGTCGACCGCTGAGGAGACAAGCAGAGGCCCCGTCACTCAGGCCTCTCGCCCGACTTGCCGGCTGGCGGGTGGGTGGGTGGGCGGACGGACGTGGGGAGGTGGCAGGGCCAGGGCACCCGGCGCCGCGAGGCACCTACGCTTCAGGCCCGTGGAGGCCTTCTGCGGGGGGATGTGCTGCACCACTTTGGTGCCGCCGAAGATGACATGGAGCCGGGAGTCGGCCTGCAGGTCCAGCACGCGGTCAGGGCTGAGGTCCTCGATGGGCTCCTGGGGAGAGGCACGGTGAAGGCAGGCGGCCAGCCCCACCCGGCCCACCACGGCCCACCCAACTCCTGCACACCTGCACTCAGCAGCGCTCGCACCCCCAGACCTCTCAGGGCCCGCAGGGGCACCCCGGACGCCCCAGCTCCTCACCCACCCAGGGCCGTGCCGCCCGGCCCCGCACCTTCATCTGCGGCACCGACTCCCCCGTGAGCATGGCCTCGTCCACGATGCAGCGCCCTCGCAGCAGCAGCACGTCACACGGCACCAGGTTCTCCTGTGGGGAGCGGCCTGCAGGGCAGGGCGAGGGGCTCAGCCGGAGGCCCTGCGGCCCAGGCACGGGCTGCACGGGACCGCTGGGGACTGGGCCTCACCAATGGACACGATGTCCCCAGGAACAATCTCGTCGCTGGCAATGGGCCTCCACTTGCGGCTTCGGTAGACCTGGGAGGACCGTGTGTCAGCAGGAGGCCGTGCCAGGCCACGCCCACCCCCGCGCCCTGCCCACGCCCCGGCCCCCGCACCTGGATCACGTGGGGCTTGTTGCCCATCTTGCGGATCTCGGACATGTTCCGCATCTGCTGCTGCACCAGGGAGGCCTCGAAGGCCACCAGCATGGACAGTGTGAAGACGCTGTAGTACCAGTACTCGTCCAGACACCAGAGCCCCACGCAGAACACCTGCGGGACAGCAGCCGTCAGCCCCCGCCCACCCGGCCCAGGAGGGGCCCATGCGTCCCGGTGGGGCGGGGCCGGGCCACTGCTGTACCTGGAACACAAAGAAAGGGGCCGTGGCTCTCTCCTTGAAAAGCTCCGAGAAGTCAGGCACCACCATCTCGGCCCTGCGAGAGATCAGGCCACGTCCAGCACCTGCCCCGGCGCCGCCGGCCTCCAGAACCCCGGCGAAGCCTCCAGCAGGCGCCGCCCAGGCAGGCCCGGTGGGAAACGAGGACCCGGGCATTGGGGCAGCGGGAGAAGCAGCCTGCACCGGGCACAGGCCTCACACACCTCTGTGTGGGCCGAGGGCTGCGGCTCTTGTGTCTGTGGTCTCTGGGAAGAGCGACTAAGCCAGGAGGCTCCCCGCGGAGTGCAGTGGCTCCAGGCCACGCACGCTGTCCCCGCAGCCACCTCACGGGCTCCGAATCCCAGCCCCGCCCCTTTGCAGGCAAGGCTCCGGGGACAACTAAGGGCAGCACCGGCTGCTCTACCCGTGCCAGAGAGAACTTTCTGGGTCACAGACGTCCTGGTGCCGCCCCCCAGGTGCCGAGAGGCAAGGGGTTTCCCAGGGTTCACGAAAGGCAGAGTCGGGGAGAAACAAAACCTACGCGTGGATCTCAGAACCCTTTCTTTGGGCAGCTAAGTAAGCCGAATCCCGCTTCCTGCACACTCTCGCGGGCGGGGCAGGGCGGCCCCCCCGACTGGGCGTGCGGGGGGCCCGGGGGGCCCGGGGCTCACTTGTTGCTCCCGAATTTCTTCTCTGCCGCGCGGATCTCGGCGTCCTCCTGGAAGCCCCTGTGGCCCTGGTAGAAGGAGAAGGCGCGGGCCACGGGGAAGGCCACGGGCACGAACCGCTTCTTCTCCAGGGCGTCGTACGAGTACTTGATCTTCTGGAACTCGAAGGACAGCACCTCAAGGCCATCTTCGCCCTGTGGGAGGAGGGGAGGTCATGGCGGGGGGCGGGGGCGGGCGGGAGGCTCCGCAGTGGCGGGGGGCGGGGTCCCTACCTCGTCGCGGTGCAGGGCCACCAGCTCCGTGGAGCCGTTGTTGGGGGTTGGCACCACCTTCACGAAGGTCGCCTTGCGGGGGTCGTACTCCTGCGGGTGCAAAGTACGGCTGCTGAGGCCTCTTCAGGCCAGGGCGCCCCAGCGCCCCCTGGGGAGGCTTCAGGAGCAGCAGTTCTGTGGCCGTGTGCTGGCCCGGCCACTTCCCGGGTGGCCCCTGGGACAAAGGACACTCCCTGGCTGTGCCTCTGGCTCTGAATCAGACTGGGGGCCGCAGTCAGCGCCCAGGGCCCCGCTGAAGGCGATGGGAACGCAGGTGGGATGGATGGCAGGGAGCACCCGGCACACCCTCCACCCCCGCGCCATGCCCGAGACACCGCCCACCCGGCCTCCTGCCCCCACTCTGCCGCTGCTCCAGCCAACTCTGTTCTCGCTGACCTCTCTTGCTCTCGTTTTCGTTTATTTGAAAGGCACAGAAGAGAGACTGACAGACAGGGAGCGATCTCTATCCCACTGGTGTACTCCCCACAACAGCCGGGGCTGGGCCAGCCCAAAGCCAGGAGCCTGGACCCATCCGGGTCTCCCACGTGGGTGGTGGGGACCCGAGCACCTGGGCCATCACTGCCGCCTCCCAGGTGCACCTCAGCAGGCAGCTGGAACCGGATGTGAGGTCTGGACACGCGCACTGCGCAGGCGCCCCTCGCTGCCTCCTCTCGGGCTCAAGCTCTGCCTGGCCCTCAGCCAGCACCTGGGCGTGTGTCTCCCTGGCTCCTTGGCCGACCTCAGGACAGGGCTCAAATGTCACCTGGGGGGGGCATGGTTCACCGGAAGTTCCCTGGTGGCGCCAGCACACAGCTCCCGTTAGCATCAGCAGCTAAGGCTACAGAGGAAGTGGGTTCTGCCTGGTGCGCTCCGGCGCCTCCCTCAGTCCCGGGAGCTGCACTCGACCCCCTGCTGCCTGGGTCAGGGGCTGCAGCCGGGACCCCGGGGGCAACGCGCCAGCCCTCGCGGAGCTTGTGGGCCACTGAGGCAGGCACAGAGCGATGAGACACAGAGGTGCTTCTAAAACTTGCTGGGGGAATGGACCAAAGGCTAAAGTTTACTTTGGTGTGAAAACATTTTTTTAAAACCCACGCATAGGGGGCAGTGCTGTGGTGTAGCGGGTAAAGCCGCTGCCTGCAGTGCCGGGATTCCACATGGGAGTGGGTTCGAGTCCTGGCTGCTCCACTTCTGATCCAGCTCTCTGCTAATGCACCTGGGAAAGCAGCAGAAGATGGCCCAAGTGCTTGGACCCCTGCACCCGCGTGGGACACCCGGATGGAGCTCCAGGCTCCAGGTTTTGGCTTGGCCCAGCTCCGGCTGTTGCAGCCATTTGGGGAGTGAACCAGTGGATGGAAGACCTCTCTCTCGCTCTCTCTCTCTCTCTCTCTGCCTCTCTAAAACTCTGCCTTTCAAATAAATAAATAAATATTTAAAAATAAATAAATGCATGTATCCACCAAAACACACACCTACAAACACCATGCATAGTATTTTGGTAACACACATTTTCTACAAACTTTTAAAATAATTTTAATTTTTAAAAAAATTAGTTATTCAATTTGAAAGGCAGAGACGGGGAGAGATCTCTCGTCCGCCGGCTCACCCCCCAAATGCCCGCAGCAGCCTGGGCTATGTCAGGAGCCCAGAACTCCTGGTGGGGCTCCCTCACCCCAGATACCACACAGGCCGCAGGGACTTCAGCCCACCGGCCCCTATCAGCAGACAGCAGGAACCCAGGCCCTCCAAAACAGGATGTGGGTGTCCCAAGGAGCATCGCAACCCCTGGTGCCGTGAGCTTTCCAAAGCCCCGGTGTGTAACCAGAGCCCCTGATGAGGCATGGAGCTCGCCTTGCCAGTCACTGGAGGCGGGCGTGAGGGCTCTCCCGTTCCAGACCAGCCCAGGGGAACCCAGAGGGCAGCCCGGGCGCTGCCGGCTTCCTGTGCGGGCTGCTCACCCTCCCAGGAAGGAAGTGAGCAGCCCCAGGGCTCAGCTAGCTAGAGCCACGGTCCCCCAACCCCCTCCTGCATCCTGTTTCTAGCTGGGGTCTTTCACGGCACCGATGGGAACCGAGGGACAAGTCCCAACGGAGCGGAGAAAGTCACTCGGGGGGAAGAAAGCGACGCTCGAGCCGCAGCCACAGCGGGCTATGCCCACCCCCCTCCACCTCCATGCAAGGGACCCCCAAACCACGGCTCCAAACCTACCAGGGCCAGCCGAGGCAGGCCCAGAGAGAGGCGGGCGGCACGGGTGGTACCGGCCACAGCCTCCTGGGGCGGCGCGCTCTCATTCAGAACTCGGGACCCGGGATCCCACGCACCCTCGGGTGCAGATGGGCGGAGCGCCCCCTCCCCCGCGCCAAGCCGCTGGGACGCAGGCCCGGGAGCACCAGCTGCTCCTCTCAGCGTTGGACGCCCGTGAGGTTCGCAGCACCGAAAGGCTGCTGAGCACCGGGCGGCGGGACATTGTCCTTGGGCCGAGTCCCGCAGGTGCACAGGTCTCTAACCTCACCCGCTGAGGACCGGGGCGGGGGAGGGCTGTTTTGCAAGGCAACAACGCTACCAAGTCTCATCACACAGCAACGCAACCCCGGTGAAACCCAACTAGGAAGGGATTTCAGAGAAGGAAGTAAACCGCGCCGGGGTCGCACAGGCGAGTCGGCTGCGGGGTCCGGCTCCGGCCTGCAGCGGGAGGTAGGAGGGCACCGCCGGGGACCCAGGCCTGGCAGTGAGGGTGCAGCTGCGACCCGCGGCGACGCCCTACAGGGCCGGGGGTCCGGCTCGTGCGCGCGCACTTACCGGGGTGCAGGTGAGCGCGCAGTGCGCGTGCACGGACCAGTGTCCCGAAAGGACGGTGAGCGCGTGCGTCAGGCAGATGGTGGCGAGCACGAGGAGCGCGGCCTCGGGGACCTGCGTCCAGTTGCTGCCCCAACCCCAGCAGCCCGAGGCCGCGGCGCCCACCCAGGCCGGGTAGAGCAGCCCCGCGAACGGCAGCACCGTGAGCCGCCGCAGCGGAGCCAGCCGCCGGTACGGCCACACGGCGGCGACCAGCTCGTCGCCGCTTGCTATGAGCGCCGGCCCGGCGGCCAGGAGCGTGCGCGGCTGCGGCCCGGGCTTGGGCTGCCCGCCGGCCCGGGCCCCGCAAGGCCTGGCCCCGCAGGGCACCGCGTTGCCCACCGCCGCCGCCGCCGCCGCCGCCATCTTTCCCAGCGCCGCGCTCGCTTCCGGGCGGAGGCACCGCCTCACGTCCGAGGTTTCACTTCCGGGGGCACCCTGAGCGCCGCCATGCCAGCCGGGAATACGGAGAGCCGTGGCGACACAGCAGGCTGAGTCCGGAAGTAGCTGCCCAGGGCGCCGCCATGACGGCCGTGGCCGGAAAGAGAGGCACGACGCCACCATGACAGAAAAGGGCTGAAAGGCTGCCCGCGTTGCCACGCCGGACTTAGACCGGAAAAGACTCAGGCGGGCAGGGCGCCGCCATGACAACCCCGACCGGAAGAAGCGAGCCCTTCTCCCCCCCCACGCCACGGGTTTCCCAGGAGGGGCGGAGCCTGGGCGCTGCGCGGCCAATCAGCGAAGCGCCGGCGCTCTCTGGGGCGGGGCCTGGTGTGGGGGCGTGGTTATTACGGGGGCGGGGCCAAAGGGCAGGGTCTCGGGGGTCCCGGGAAGGCTGGGGCTTGGGGGGGTCGGATGCCAATCCCACATACCGGACCCGGTCACACAGGCGAAGTCGTTACTACGACAGAGAAATTAAAAGTGGGCGTGTACTTACAATATATATATATATATATATACACACACACACACATACTATTATTTGAACAAAACCTCGTAATCAGATGGGAAAAAAGTGGTTTTTAATTTTTTTTTCTGGGGTGGCGTTCTGGCGCAGAGAGCAAAGCTACCAGCACCTGCAGCATAGCTGAGTCCCTGCCCCAGGCCAGGCTGCGGGGAAGCAGCTACATGGCCCCTGCTGGCCACGTCGGAGTCCTGGACGGAGCTCCTGGCTCCTGGCCGTGGCCTGGCCCAGCCCTGGCTGTGGGGAGTGAACCAGCGCACAGAGGATTCTCTCTGCCTTTCAAATAACCAAATAAGCCTTTGAAAAATAAATACATTTTCTGAGCTCCTTTTAAAGTTCTTTATTGGGGATTTAAATTTTGCAGGCTATACTGTTGTGTATTAAAATGCATAAGAGTAAGACTTTGTGAAAGGGGCCGGCACTGTGGCGCATCGGGTTAACGCCCTGGCCTGAAGTGCCAGCATCCCATAAGGACGCCGGTTCGAGACCCGGCTGCTCCACTTCTGATCCAGCTCTCTGCTATGGCCCAAGTGCTTGGACCCCTGCACCCACGTGGGAGACCTGGAGGAAGCTCCTGGCTCCTGGCTTTGGATCGGCGCAGCTCCGGCCGTTGCGGCCATCTGGGGAGTGAACCCGCAGGTGGAAGACCTCTCTCTCTCTCTCTGCCTATCCTCTCTCTGTGTAACTCTGATTTTCAAATAAATAAAAATCTTAAAATGCTTTGTGAAAGAAGACCAGTAAGTGCAATAGGAATTAATAATCAGATGTTTAGCCAGAGAAGTTCGATGAGAACATGCTTCTTCCTGTCTCAGTGCACAGTAGATGTTTCAACTTGCAGTTTCTTTCCCCCTAAGACTCTGCAGCCTGGATGTGTTCGGTTCATCACTGACTCCCTTCTGTTCCGTCCTTCGACTCTTGGTGTCCGTCCAAGGTGATGACATCAAGTAAAATAGCCTCACAGCCAAAACCTTGGAGTGTAGATTTTACTTCCTAGTAATGGTTTTGTTTTGTTTTTGTTTAATTCATTTAGTTGAAAGGCAGAACAACAGAGAGCGGGATCATTGCCCACTCACTTTGCAAATGACTGCAACAGCCAGGGCTGGGCTAGGAGCCAGGAACTCCATCCAGGTCTCCTGTGGGGGTGGCAGGGACCCCGGGACTCGAGGCATTGCCTGCTGCCTCCCCAGGGGGCGGGAGTCTCGGCCACAGCCAGGCTTTCCAGTTTGGGGTGCCAGTCACTTGCATCTGTAAGTTCATCATCCAGAACTTTCTGAAGCATACTGGGTGTCACTATATGGGCAAACTCTCTTTCTTGCGGAAAATGGTTTTAATATCTGTTTTTAGAAGTTTATTTCTGTATTTGAAAGGCAGCGTTACAGGGAGGCAGAGAGAGAGGTTTTGCATCCACTGGTTCATTCCCCAGATAGCTGCAACGGCTGGAGCTGGGCCGATCCAGAGCCAGGAGCCAGGAGCTTCTTCCGGGTCTCCT